>JAPTHN010000003.1:39643510-40866010 GCA_026936325.1 Platynereis dumerilii | reverse complement strand
CTTTTCACACCAACAAGGATTGCCAGATATCCTTGGATCCTTCAAACTCCATCAATCAAACTTTTGATGAAATTCACATGCCAATAGCCGGTTGGGGCCTGGCATTTTAATCAACGTAGCAGTCTCAAAGAAGTCAACAGAGCAGTTTTTTAAAAGTATTTTCAGACTGAAAATCTAATTGGGGACCACAAAAAGACCATCCATCTGCCAACTAAACCACCACGCCAACTAAACACAACACTTCAAACTTATCACGGTATCACAGTATTCCAGTTATTTGTAAACAAACAGCTCTGACATTCAGGGTATCTTGTTTATTTTCTGTAACATACATTTAAGTGAAAATTTGTGTCCATTTTTTCTGTTCAACACTTTAAATTCAGACATACGAGTCCAGATATGTTACAGATACAATGAAGTAGCAAAGCTGAGGTTAATTAATACTAGACAGTCATTATCATAAGATCCAATATATCAACAATAGTCATGCGACATACAATGACATGTCGAATCACATTATAATACAAAGTATTTACAATAGACAATATGATGCACAATATTGCACACCCGTATGCAAGCGATTATGTTGTCTACTTATTCCCAGAATGAACTGTGAATCTGCTAATATGTACACAATCAACTAATATATCACATTTTCAAAGACGACTGTATTATGTCACAAAGACTGAATAAAATGAGAGATATATTCAATGTTTTACAACCAGTTTAAAATCGACATCCATTTTTTAAGGTGAGGTGTTCACATTGAGCCTGTGCAGTGAAAAAAGTGTATTTTGTATAATACCGAGAAAGATGGAATGAGTGGGAGACAAAAAATAAAGCCTCAAACAGATAATTGTACTAAAATATTAAATTTGAATTGGATGTCTCAGTTAGTATTATGCTAATAGCATTAAAGCCATAATTATGTCATTTGATATTAAAGTTGCTAATAAAAAGAAGTTAATGAGAGTTCTCAGATTAAACACACACACAATCATAGAAACATGTCAGATTTTTTCAAGCTTCCTGCGATGTAAGTGGTTTGAATTGCTGCACAATCAAAGTGAATATTTCTCCTAAACCGAATGCTCATTCTTTTTTACATTTCCAAAAGCAGGACATCTCCAACCAATGCAGAATTGGCTCATTAGATGCGTAAATATCACTCAGGGACAGTGCACATTTCTTATTTGTTGTTTAGCATGGATAAACCAGAAAGAATAAAATAAACTCACAAATTTCACTAAAACAAATGCACTTTCATTCTCTGTAATATAGTATATATTTAGTGTTTTTGTGAAACCAATCATATCTAGTGTGGATTTAAAACTGAAGCAAAGACTTGTCCATTTAGAAGTGCAATTCTCATACATGTTTCCTAACTCAAGCGGGTCCTTCCACGTGACTGATCTTCATGAAAGCATAATACATGGCTCTGATGAAGAACAGGAGGCCAAGGAGAAAGGCACCTGAAAGGAAGCAGAGCATCATAAGCAATGGCATCCTGAGATATGTTGCGTTCTGGTGACATGCAGGTCTTTCAAGTTATTTGTCCCATCATTGAACACAGGTACAACCCTCCACTTTGGTGAGGTCCAATGAGTTGACACCATACCAATGCAAGGAGAGACCCTATCAGATGACACAGCGCTCTCAACATCTTGGCTATTCAATTCAGCTCATGATAACTAGGGAAACCATTTTTGTCTTACATGAGAAATAGTGGCTATTTTCAAAACATTAGGTTTTCAATTAAAAAATATAATCCCATGTAATTTGCCCTCTCTGAAACTTCAGATAAAAATCAATGCATTCCCTTAGAGCTGAGGTAGGAATTGAATTGAAACAGATTAACCAGTCACGTCGCAGGATTTTTTAGATTAAGGCAAGATTTCCATAACTTCAGTTGACAAGGGGTCAAGCACAGCTGTATTTGTCTCCCAGGTCCTCATGCTTGTCAGTTTCTTTTATTTAGACTAGTGGAATTTGCCTTCGCAATTTAATGTTCACACAAATTGATATGACTTACCAATCCACACCACATAGATTCCTCCCCTCTTTTCAGCGGCAGTTATCGTACAAGCCTGCAAAATTAATCAAAACAGGTATATATTATTTACATGAACTGTGAAATTTGTCATTTTTTAGTTTTTTCATTTTAATAAAATGTGATACTGATTAATTTTGGAAATGTGGAATATTGTAGTTGTGCATTATTTTTTTAAAATTTTATTTGTTAATTGACACAGTCAGACACATATCTATATGTGACCTGCTCCAACAAAATGAGTTCAAAGTAGGCAATTTATATTTCCTAGAAATTAGCAAAATGTTTCTAAAGGTCATATTTTAAGGTTTTTCAGCTATTGGTAGTTACCACATTTAGCAAACATAATTTTCTTTGAATAATTAAGACCAATTTTAAGAGAAACTAATTTTCAATTATCTAACTTCATTATTGGGTGTCCTTCCTGATTTTCTTAGTTCTTTCATTGCAATGGTGGGAAATTCGAATGCCATTTTCTCAAAGTTTGATGTTTTGTATCATCAATGTTTGAGGTGCCATATCTTTTCGACAGGACGGAGATATCAAAACATATCATAATGAAAGTTTATATTCATATATCATCATTAAATCAATTCAATATTCGTTTCCAACAGGGACAGGAGCTGTGTGCCATTTGTAAGGATGCATGGATGATCGGGGCTTCATTTACAGTTTGCGATTGGTAGGCTAATCAGGACACAGCAATGAGACAAAGGATGATATAACATGCCATCCAATGTACATAAGTCAAGGTGACGATCACCTGGATCCCGGCCAGAGCTGGCATCGAACCCTGGACCCAGCAATGTGTTACCATATCAACTGAGCCAATCCCCCTCCCTTGTAATTTGCAAGAAATACTGACGTATACTTACAGTCACTGCAGCCCCGATTGTGAGGAACACTATTGACAGGAAGAAAAATAAAGCAGCTCTGCTTCTGGCAAATGATGCTCCCACTGACGACCTGTAAAGTTAGGTCACAAATATAATATTACTCTTAGCAAAGGTGGACCGTTTTCATTGTTCTATAAATGAATGAATATATATGAACATCATAATAGCAACCGCAAACCACTTCAACTTGTCAAGTACTTACACTTTGCGACATACAGGACACCTGGCCAAAGCTTTGTTTAGAATGTTGAACTGGAAAAATAAAACAGAATTGAAACTAGAAGGCAAATTGCAATTTGCATATCTGGACGCTGATAATTGACCTGAACATTCTAACATAATCTTGGTCTGGTAGTCTGGTAGGCTGAATTATAATAGCAGTAGTCAGAACTTATTAGGGCATAATGCCCAATGGGCCTTAAGAGAAATAAATGTATTGCTACACAGCGATGCATGATATTTTGGATTGATTCTTGTTAAATTTGGCCAGCATAGAATAAGTTTCCATGGGTGATGGAGTTATGTGTTTAACAACTTGACATAGTTGTGTTAAGCTGACAGAGGAGATACACACCCACAGCTCATCATGGCTTTGGACATCTTAAGCGAAATAACAGGAAGTAGCGCGTTGTGCGACAGCGTCCAGATAATTATTGATGGTTGGAATCATACAAAACACAGAAACTACAATAGCATTACTTATCAAGGTATTTGCCAAACTTCCCATGTAGGCCTACAACACAGCACCGTCTGTAAGTAAGTGAAACAGGTAATGTTTTGCCATTGGCTTTAGTGCTGAACATCCTCAACCAAACTGCAGATTTGATTTCCGTCAACTGTGTCTAAAAAATACATACATTTCTTTAAATAGACAATGGCACAGCAACAGAACTGTAGCAGAAAAATGACAAGGTGAAAACTTTTTGTTTTCTGCCATTTGTTGAATATAACCTGTTTATGATTTATGCCAATTAAAAAAAAAATTATCAGATCATTTTCTTAAAATTTGATTTCTGCCAAAACTTATGCATGCTAAATCTGTAATTAGTGTGCATCTGCACTTTGATGTCTTGCTAATTAATTGTTTTAAACATTTCTTCAAGTTTAAGGCAAACGTACCATCCATGGGAAGACATTTCTGGTGTTTCTGAGTGACTGTAAATACTGACTAATGCACAGGATGCTTTATTCTGTAGTGGCTAACCAAAACTCAATTTACGATTTTTAAGCAGTCACCAGGCTAAACATACCCATTACCATGGCAACAAAACCATTTTGTGAATTTATTTTGTTTTTCCACTATGAAATGATGAGGTTCTATAATCTGGAAAGTGTCTGTGCAAAATTTTAGAAAAATCTATCTGATTAACTACCATACTTGAGTCACCTTAAGGAAGCAAAGTTACTCTTCCAATGAGATGAAAACATATTTGGTCATTACGGAAAATATCTGAATTATGTGGGAATTATCGTTTCTGCACTCGGAGTTATATATATGCGTCAAAGTCTATAAGTAAGTGAAACCCCAGGCCAATGCAATTTCACTTGCTTTACAAAAGGTTTAACCTAACGTAACTGTTGGTGGAGGCAAAGAAAATTGGCAGCCATTTGTATCCCATATGCCCCAAGTATTGTCCTTTATGACACAATATGTTTTCTTCGAATTGATTGAGTTTTCTTGCTTCGACAGATGGTTTGGTTTAAGATTTTTACCATCAACCCAATGGTAAAACATCGCCCATTTCACTTACTTACAGGCGGCACTGTAGCCCACTTTTGGCAGTATGTAAGGCATATTGTGATACATTAGCCACGACAAGATTTCCCAGAAAAAATGTTTTTATTCAACATACCAGGAATGTTTCTCCACAGTGTGCACAAAGAACTCGACTTGTCCCTGGCGGCCGCATGGTAACTGTGACTGGCCCCAAATTAATGATTCTTTTGCTGAAGAAACAAAAACATGAGTGATTGTAAGAAAAATATCAGAAAATGTTCAGAAAAGAGAAATAAGATAAAGTACAGGACGTAATAAACGTAATAAAATTAAAACAAGGTGGAAACAGGAAAGGACATGAAAATGCTGCTCACCAGTTTGGCCTAGGGCAAGCGATCCTCTGAGACGACTCCTTACAGATGAGCAAACAGTTACAAGGACAGCGGACATACTTCTTGCCCGGTGGGGCAGCTTTGATTGGCTGAAAGAAAACATTTTGATGAAGGTATGGGCTATACATGACTTGATTTAGAGAATACGGCAAATCTGATCTATTAGGAATTAAGGTAAAACTTCCAGGTCCACAGAAGACAACTGACTGCGCAATCATTTTGAACTTCAATAATAATCAGTGTGGGAATAACACACCATGATTCAGATGATTCAGTGGAAGTAGCGTTTCCCTACGGTGGAATCACCATATTGCAGACAACTGAGTCATAGGACAGGTTCAAAAATGTCCTTGCGGTAGAGGGATGCAAGATCGACCGAAATCCTGGGGAAACCCTGAGGTACTTACTGTGGCTTCATTGCAGACATTGCACTTGACAACATGTTGATGAGTTTTTCCCTCAATGTTGATCATGGACTGACAGACCTTGCAGTTGATCATGGGAATGCCCCCATTGGCTGAAGGGGTGTAGGGGGGCGGTAACTCATCTGGTCCAATGGGGGGAACTGTGACAATGATCTGACCATTGCTTGTGGTGCCATCTGAAAGCAGAATATGAAATCAGAAACAGAGCAACATTAATAACAAGAACAGAGAAGTTACCAGGGCTCGACACTTAGGAAATTGAGCTGCCTGTCCATGGGACAGGTGCTGGTAAGATTTTACCTGTCCGAAAAGCCATGTCACCTGTCCCGAATTTGCAAAAAAATTTTCTGAATTGAGGACTTTTAAAAATATCGAAATTTGGGTGTTTGAATCAAACTATTGCAAATGTTGAAAATTGCATTATTAATGATTCCAATGGATACAATATTAATTGGTTTAAAAGACTCATCTTTATTGTCAAGGAAAATATTGTCCTCCTATTACTAGGCTATTAGGCTCATGTATTCTGTCTGCTTCAGTATGTGTATTGTCACAAAAATGTTGAGAACATTTTGACATTTGTTTCAGGTGCCATATAGAATTAAATATAGAAGCATGTATTAACCTTAAGCTTAGCATTATCTGTAAGAAGATAACAAGCACATGGAATTAAATAGGTTTATAAATTTTTATAAATATTTTCATTGGAGAGAACAAAAATTTTAAAAGAGCATCTGTCACAGTAGGCACTATGAATATCATTGGGTTCTGTTTGCGTCGTTGCAACACTTCACGCAGTTTAATGTGTCAAAAATACAGCTCTCTGATTGGTCAGATTGCCGGAAGTCAGCCGTTCCACAGTGTTTGGCGACAAATGTCACGTGTTTTAGTTATACTAAAATTTTGCAAAAAAAATTAGAAACAAGAACCCAGGGGTTCAAAATGGAGGTGGTTAGTCATTAACAGACTGTGTGCTCAATTTCAGATTTTATAGACTGTGTGCTCGATTTCAGATTTTATATATAGACTTTTATTTGACCGAATTTTCAAGCCTCATAATAGTCTTGTTGTACATATGTGATATGAAAAAATGAATACATTCCACTAAGGAACTTGGAAAGAGCTTCAAAATAATGTATGGAAATGTGTGTGATTAGCTCGGTAGCTCAACCTCTATTTTTGGAAGGAGGTGCATGTTCGTTTCGGTGACTATCGTGTGCTAATGAGATAAGAAGACTGGGAATATTAGACATACTCTATTGACTAATAGAATTATTTTGTCTTCGTATTGAGCACTGGATACAACAGTTACTGACATCCACCAAAATCCCACGGGCTATGACAAAACTGAGTCCCAACACAAAATTTGTATTAAATAAACTATATTCGAGAAAATATCAGAAATCCTAAATTTTTTCAGATTTTAGGTTTTTATGAAAATTTCATAAGATTGGCCCTCCAAATGAGTTAAGGAGTTATAATTTAGACATCTAAGGAGTTATAATTTAGACATCTAAATGCAATATTTCTGAGGTCTTACTCCAAAATTGACGGAATCATAGAGCAATGAATTTTTTTTTACATTTTTGCTGAATTTCCTGTTATTAATTTTTTTGGCCCTCCAAATGAGTTAAGGAGTTATAATTTAGACATCTAAAGAGTTATAATTTAGACATCTAAATGCAAAATTTCAGAGGTCTTACTCCAAAATTGACGGAATCATAGAGCATTGAATTTTTTAAAAACTTTTTTTTTACATTTTTACTGAATTTCCTGTTAATAATTTTTGTTAGGGCATTTATACCCCAAAAAGGCACATTAAGGGTATTTAACATATAATATGGCAGATTTTCGTGTCCATAGGTGTAACCATTTCTGACTTAAATGCTCCGGAAACGAAAAAAAAAACACTTTTTTTTTTTCCAATATTTTACAAAAAAATTATCTATTGCTTAAATATGAACAGCAAAGGCTCATACATGCTATAAGACCCATTCACGTGCCAAATATCATAAAACATGCAGGCTATTCATTCCTATGCCAGATGCTTGTCCTATAATCAAGTTAGTGTGCTTTTTTGACTCCAAACATCTCCAAACAAAATGGCCAAGTTAGGCCCAAAAGACATTTTGAACATGCTCAAATTTCAAATTTCCCGCCAAAACTTCCATTCTCTCATTGTGACTGCATAAATGGAGATGTGTGCACACCTCCATTAAAAATTAGATGTCAGTCATAATCAAGACATTCGGCGGCACCTTATTATCGTCCTAATATTCATAGTAGTAGGCAACATCGCAAAATTTCAGTCAGATTTTCGGTGACGTTTTTTTCTTGTTTTGGGCCAAGTAAAAGTCACAAATTGGGGTTTTTTTCTTACCTGTCCACTAGGACAGGTCACTGGATGAGTTTACCTGTCCGACAGGCACTTTTACCTGTCCAGGACAGTCGGACAGGCGTTAATGTCGAGCCCTGAAAGTTACGAATGGAAAAAAGGCCCAGTGCTTCACTAAATGTGTGATAAATATTCCCTATCCATCATAGTTTAGAAATAAGAAGCAATTGTAATTGCCATATTACGCGTATCATTACACAACAGGTATAACAGACACAGCTTGAAACCAAATTGCAAGTAGGCCGATCTGAAGCTTGGCCTTTTCTTGCTCATTGCAATCAAGCCATTCATTGGATTGCTACTCAGTGTCAACATTGTTCATGCACTGGAGATGACCCTTCACTGCAGTTGGATAAACCTGAAATGTTGATTTTACTTACGGACAGGAAATTTGGTATGAAAAAAAAAAGAAGTGGAATTAGTCTCCTTAAATCAAATTAACATTAAATCAAATTAACATTGAAAGTAATGGATATGAATCCGTATGATCATGACAAATCATCAGCATGATGACTCATGAAGTGCCATTTTCACAGTGCAGCAGACGGTCCTTTCTTTTTGCATATCAAGTTTCCCGGCTGTAATACATTGACTTTAATCATATTAATTGGACAATGGATGATAGGGGTTTTACGTCCTGCACTTGGTAGGCTAATTAGGACAGAAGGAGGACACGGCAATGGGGCGAAGGATGATCGAAACAGTCATCAAACAAAGGCCCAGGTGAACCGGCACCATGGATTTGAACCCTGGACCAAGCAATTGGCAGTCCAGCACGCTAACACTAGACAAATCTCCCCCCCCCCTGTTAATTGGATAAACTTGACCTGTTGACTACACTTAATACATTGGATCAATTGGATAAAAATTAGTGGTTGATTTTACTCAACCCCTTGGCTTCCATTGAATAAACTTGACCTGAAACTTAACCCCTTGGCTTCAATTGGAATAACTTGACCTGTTAACAGCACTTAACCCTTTGGCTTCAATTGAGAAAACTGGACCTATTAACTTTACTTAACCCCTTTGCTTCAATTAGGTAAACTTGACCTGTTAACTTCAAATACTTAACCCCCTGGCTTCAATTGGATAAATTTGACTTGTTAACTTTACTTCACACCTTAGCTTCACTTGGATAAACTTGACCTGTTAGTTTACTTAATCCCCTGGTTTTAATTGCGCAAACTTGACTTGTTCACACTACTTAATCCCTTGGCTTCAATTAGGTAAACTTGACTAATAATTACAGTAATAAATGCGGAAAAAATAAAATCAATTGTTTTAGGAATATAGTTTTCCCAAAGCTTAATTATTAATAGTTAATTGCACTTTGAAACTGAATAAGTCTTACTCTGAGACTTCAACAATATTGAGTGATTGTGGACCTTTAATATCAATTTGCTACAAGCTATCCGACATTTTGACAAGTGGTTATGCAGTGCAGATCTATGCCATTATTATCATTTGTAACTTGACCTTAGTTCAGAGATTGGATGAGTGTGAGCCACCATGTTTATTTTTAAAAAAATTAATCATACATGATACACCTATTTTAAATACTCAATTCTCAAAGCTATGGTATAATAGCCCAACAATCATAGATATATGATATTTGACGAAAAAAAGAAGCAGGCCTAACCTCTGAAGGTAGTTTTGATGATTACAGTTTTATGGTGTATTACAACTGTCAAAATGACACTTACACTCAATGACAGCTGCTGGCAGCAACATAATGCCAGCAGTGCACACTCAACTGCCACTGTGACTGTGGTGTCACAGGATGCAAAACAACAAAAAGCCAGTGTAACCAGAATTCGGGTGCTTAATATGCCCCCAAAATGTACATGATCTGTCACATAAAATGGTCAGATTTGCTCACCAACACTCGGTACAGAAGCTGTGTAGGGTGTGTACGGAGGAGGGGGTGTGGATTGTGAACTACCCCTCTCATTTCCAAGGAGGGGTGCACTTTCCTCCCTGTCGTCCGCCATCTTTGTACTCCTTTCACAGTCATGTGATCAAAATAATCACGTGATGCAGAGCACCTGGCGTTTATTGTTTATTGTTTCGTGAGTCTTTTTCTTCATTGATCAAAACTTTGAGAATGTCTGCTCGAAGCTCAAGACTAATTCACCATTTGACCATACCGGTATAACAATATGGGGTATTTTGGTCGCCTGCATTGCTGAATCACGGATTCAATGCATTGGGCGTTGTCGCCCCCTAGTGTAAAATATTAGAAGTTGGCAAATGAGTCAAGGGACTCATCGTCTGTGTCTCTCTCTCTGTCCAGGTATTGTCTTTATTATTTTGCTTATTTGCCTTTAAAAAGCTATCACAAGTATGCAGTGGTTATTATCTAACATCACTATTGTGTAGTGCATTGGCAGTTTTTGTCATGGCATGGGAATAATACTATTAATAGTCGAATAAGAGTTTTTTGTCCTACATTTGACTGCAGACTTGAGTTGTAAACAGTTGGTCCACCCTCCCTGCTGTTGCCTGTGTATTGATGACTGAAACTCAGCTCAGTCAGACTGTCAGACCCAACAAGCCCAAGAGCTCATCAAATCAGCAAATGTGGAAAGTAGTCTCACAAGACTGGAGTCACTGTCAGCTTATGTATACAGTATAGTACATCCTATGCTGCTATACATTTAACTGGGGGTAGTCAAAAGGGGAGGGGGGTTCATGAAAAAAAAATTGGTGACCAGTGACAACATCCGAATACTTTTACAATTAAAATTGTGTGTGTGAATACATGTGCTCAGTAGTGGATCAGAGGGGAGTTTAAGCCCACTCTTTGCCCTTGGGCCTGTAGATTTTAATTTAAAAAGGTAAAATCCAAGTTTTATTTAGAACATTTTCATTTGTAAACCCCCCCCCCCCTCCTACAACATTTTCTGGTTCCGCCCCTGGTGCTGTTGTCCGCTCTGAAACCTCTCTTTCTAAATTCCTACCTCCGCCCCTGTCTAAAACTATTAACGAGAAGTAGTACCAGGTTAATGAGTAATATTGACAATTTTATCATTTATATGTGCAATTTTGAAGCACCAAAATGTACCTGGACCGGTGGCATTTGGTCTACTGCCTTGGAAAAACAGCAAAGATCTCAAATTAAAGGTGAAGTTTAGAATCCAATGTCCGATTTTGAAGTGATACTATTTTAAGGTAAAAATTGATTAAAAACTTTTCTATATATTTTTTGTGACATTAGGTGTCATTTGCTTGCATTGAAAGTGCCATCGATGTTTGGAAATTATCACAAGTTCATTGTCTTTAGTGTTAAACAAAGTTTAGCCGCCATTTTACAGATCTTCGTGAGTTTGTGTCATTCCTATACTTTATACTTTTGCTGGATTCCTGCATAATGCAAATCTAGAATTCATTCACTTTCTACAAGAATTTGTTCACTTTCGGCTGATTCAGGGAGTGGTCTCTCTACTCTTCAGTTATCACGACAATAGTCACATCGTTAATTTATGATTGCATGTATGCAAATGTAATTACAGCTATTGATTGCTGAATGAAAAATGAATGTGAAGTACAACTATTTATATGTGGTGGTCACTGGTGGATATGTCTTTGGCATTGTGATGAAGGCCATTTAAATGTACCGTTATTAATACACCAGCATCCTTAAATCATATTCAACAACTTGTGGGTCATGAAAGAGGGTGCCAGAATGTCTTAAGAAGTGGCAGCACACACCTCATCTGCATTTTTTTTCAGGGAGGATCCGGAGGAAAATGGGGGTTGCCGCCGTCGCCTCTGCCAAATTGGTGATTTAGAATGGGTTCGAATGACAGAATGGGGCACAAAACGGCCCATTTAAACGGGTTGCTGTGGTGATGCTGCAGAGCGTCACTCTAATCTAATCTGCTAATTCTGGTTTAGTATGGGTGTGCAGTGGCAAACATCTTATAGGGATTTTCGTCCCATATGAGGACAGGTTTCGTCACCCACAATCCCTCATACTGTGCTTGGTTAGTAAAAAAAGTTATGGCAGTGGCTGGAGTTTTAGTCTTGAAGTATGACATTAGTAAGTTGTTGAACATGTTAAGAGTTTGTGTTTGGTTAGTAAAAAAAGTTATGGCAGTGGCTGGAGTTTTAGTCTTGAAGTATGACATTAGTAAGTTGTTGAACATGTTAAGAGTTTGTGTTTTGATGAGTCATAAAGTGTGTGAAGTAGGGCTGTTGGGAATACATGAGTGTTGTTTTTAACAACCTGCAATTTAGTTTTGATTGGCAAGTTTACATCACTCAGCTATGTACTGGGCACTCCTGAGACTCATGCCAGACACTCCAGGGCTCCGTGGATCTGCTCAGAATATTGCTCAGACCACTCGCTCTTTGCCTCTCTAATGTGATGTTCTGGCTTCTTGCTCTTTTTGTTTCTGGTATGCATTCCAACAAGCTGTCTCTGTGCTTGCCTCTTGCCTTCACCAGTTGCTCAACGCCTCTTAAAACTACTAGTGGAGTGAGAAATATATACAGTATCCAGCAGAAATGAGTACACACCTCGGAATAGGTTGAAAGTTGGGCGGTAGAGGTCCATATTATTATGAAATAATCAAAACAACGGGGTTTTATTATGCAAAAACATCGCAGCCTTTCCCCAGCATTGAAAAAAATTGGATATCTTTAAGCAAATTTGATCCAAGGCAAATAAACTATGAATGGAAGATTGCATAAATGAGTACACACCTAGTACTAGATGCGGAAACACCTTTAGAACTTATTGTTCAATGCTGTTTTCGTCAAATAAATATTTTGTATTATTAAACCAATTAGTCGAAAAAAAGGGAGTTTTAGTCATTGATCACTGTCTCGTATAGTTGTGGCGATTTCAACATAGAAATAGGATCTTATACTTGCAAAAATATAAATAAATCCTAGCAATTAAATCAAATTGAATACCCAATCGGTATGCCACAACCTCAATCCTTACTATATATCATTTTAAGATAAGTGCTGCAATTATTACAAGATATACACATGGTGCACATTATTGCGGCATCATCACATTTATGTCAAAATATACCATAATGTCTAATTAAGTCATTCTGGGTTTCAGAAACCTTAAAATGAAGTTCTAGAAGTTTATTTTGTCATTTGGAATAGGAGGGAACAAACCTCAGCCCTTTTCTCATTGATAAACTTCAAGAAATGGTTCAATGTATAACCTCCCATCCTGCAGTTCACATTTTGCTTTGTGACCACTGTAGTACCACTAGGTAAAACTCTTAAAAATGCAATTTACTAGTAAAACTCTTTAGTATTTGAATCCTTGGGCTCTGACGCACCACTTCTGTTTGCATCTTGGTGCTTGCCCATGTCTAATGATGATCTTGGGTTAAATATGCAGGCAGAAGTTTGTCACACCACAATATATTGCAATTTCCACAACTGTCAAGCAAGCAGAAGATCAACATGGGAGTGTCAGTCAGCATATATTGATTACTGCTTTGCTGTCTAGTACATTCCGGGATTGGAATAACGCATATTTTTCGTAACAGACAGTTTTTAAATGCCTATTTTAAGAAACATCAACAATATATGGAAAAGCAATAAATGTAAATGTAATATTTGACTTTATTTCTTGCTTTCTTGTTTGTACTATCAAGAGGGTGTGTGTCCTGAATCCCTGTAATATTAAATTGACAATAACAACAATAATCAGTCATTTTTCAACAAATATGTGCATGTAGCACTAGGTGTGTACTCATTTATGCAATATGCCATTCATATTTTATTTGCCCTAGATCAAATTTGCTTTAAGATATCCGATTTCTTTCAATGCTGGGGAAAGGCTGTGATGATTATGCATAATAAAACCCCCTTGTTTGAATTATTTCATAATAATATGAACCTCTACAGCCCAATTTGCAACCTATTCCGAGGTGTGTACTCATTTCTGCTGGATACTGTATGTGTAGTAGTGAAGACTGTGTTTACTATTTATTAGAATAAATCCCCACAACATAAACAATGTACACTGTAAATACAAGAATGAATTATCCCCCTGTAGAGTATATATATTTCACTTGATCGGTATGGATATAATCATACTGGCTTATCTCTGAATAAATGATCATAGAATCATGGTTGTAGGAACTACTAATAGTATTATCATCATAGTAGGTAGACCAATCATTACATAATAGAAAAAATTGTCACTTTCGTTGAATGTTTTGGCAATAATTGCACTGGAGGTTATGGACAAAAAGCTATGTTTTCTTTGCTGTCATTATTTGTATTATTAATGATGGTATACAATACATCACAAGATGATTATGATTACATGTATGTCCTATTAATGTAGGCACTAGATCTTGGTGCAAATTGGCAAATATGTAAATCCTTAAGGCAAGACTTATTTGATTTTTGCCCCTAAAGATTTTCTGCCTTCAGAAAAAAGAAAAATTGGCATTATGAACATTTTTCCCCTTCCAGGTAACCGACCCTAGAAAAAGTGCATTGAGAAGATCCAAGAAGCTATTGGAATCAATTATGTCTGACCTAAGTAATGAGGCACCGCGTTGCTAGTTTGAGGTTATTTTGTGACAGGCAGATTGTTCTGAAAAGATGGTTTTCTGGCACCCTGGCTCAGCTGTCTTACTTGTAAGAAATCTTGGCAGACTTCATGTTTATGTTTCTTTAAGCACAAGCCGGAAATGTTAGGCATCTGGGTCTGCGCTGCAATGGACAGATGAGTAGACAATGTTGTTGTATCCTGTGTTGAGCTGCTCATACACCCATTACCCATTACCCAACCCTGGCTGGCAACTGAGCAAGCATAAAGTGATTGTCTTTCTGGCAATGCCTTGGCCTGGATGGTGTTGGACTGAGCTGGTTTGGCAATTGACATAGCTGCATTGCACTGCATAGTGGCCCCTGGCATCAGCTGGGCTTTGTCTGAGCTGCACCAAGATGCTCTTGCCCACCTGTCGTTGTAGATGGGTTGGTAAATTGGCAGTACCTTATATCAGTGTCCATTCTGGGCAGGTGAAAGACCCTTTGGACGGGTACATGTCACCGTATATGTGTAAATGGGCTCTTACTTTTAATACTTTACCAATATTTACCATCGTGAGTGTAGATTTCCAATCTCAGGATCCATGATAGAACAATGAATTTACCTTCTGGAGAAGATTTTGACGAGAGTCCATAATTTTCGCTGTTACCTCAACAGCTTCATCAGTGGGTCTGGTTGTAGGGGGTGAGATAACAGCGAAAATTATGGACTCTCGTCAAAATCTTCTCCAGAAGGTAAATTCATTGTTGTATGATGTTTACCATGTCTACCAGTGCACCCTCTTTACAATCAACAATTTACTATGACACATTATTCAGACTTCAGAGAGCCCTACTCCTTGTAGTAATTAATTGTACTTCCTAAAAATTAATTTGAAGTTCGATGAGAATTACGGTACTTGTGCATACGAATACAAGAATGTAGCACAAGAATACAAGAATCTAGCACATTATCAGCTGAGCAGTGAGCATGTGAGCCAAGTTAATGGCTGCAGAATATTGCAAGGAATTTGCTCAACATTTGCTTTACCTATTCCGACCAGAGATATGTGCATTGTAATGTTGTTGCCTCATTGTTGGGTCCTAAATGTGATGTATGGAGATAAGAGATTGTAAGTTAACATTGTTTAGTCCTTTGCTTTGTGGGAAGTGTCAGAAACATTGTTTATTACAATACCATAACAACGTGCGGGAAAAACTGGAGAAGAATGGACAAAAAACTTCTCTGCAGCTGTTCACAGTGGCCGGTCATGATTTTTGGTTGCCTATACATACTGGTCTTGTGTAAATCATGTGATTTTAAAACTTTAAGTGAATTGTGAATGACTTTCGTTACCTAGATGGTTGCAGGTTGATATGAAATTGAAAGCCAGTGTGTGATTGATCAAGTTGATTGATTCTATTATGTTTCGTGTTAAGTGTCTGTCAGTAGAATTTATTGTTCACAGCAGAAATGACACAGAAGGGGCTGGCTCGGTTCCAATCGCTGCTAGTTTGATTCCGACCGCAGCGGAGTTACCAATACTAATTTTTGGACCTTTTGCCTCGTCTATCTTTCTGCACGTGTCCTCCCTCTGTCCTGGGTCACCTGGGCCTATGTTGGACGGCAAAAATACAGGACGTGAAGCTCCAATCATCGAATCCATCATTCGAATCAAGCTCTTGCCGAGTCCCTGGGCCCATGTTGGACCACTGTTTCAATCATCCATCGCCTCGTTGCCGTATCCTCCGCCTGTCTTAGCCTACCAAGTGCATAAATAAAAGACATAGAGCCCCAGTCATCCATCCATCCATTCTTGTCATTTGCAAAAGTGCAGATGGAAGATGTCTACCGATCACATGAAAGAAATGTCTAAGAGAGGAAAAGGCTTCCTGATCTTGCTGGTCAGTGTAACCATGGTAACCTTCTGATTCCATACTTGTCATCATCATGTGTACATGAAACATGTGTTGAGCCATTTGTGTGTAACTTGGTGTAAGTCAAGAAGATTTTATATGGTCTGTCAGACTGTCACTCAATTGTGATCACAGGATTATGTGATGTCTAAATTTGATGATGCTGTTGACATGCCCAATTTTGAGAGGTTTGCTAATTCTGTACATCCTTGTTTCCTGCTTTTACAAAGTTGTCAATTTCAAAATGGTGCATTTGGGGAAATGACAGAAGTACGGAACTTGAGGGAGACATTAGAGACACCATGGAGAGTAGCACTTTAAACTTTGGCTGTGTTTGTTTCAGTTGATCTGAGTGATCTGGATCCAGTTCTGTGGATCGATGGGTTGGATCCAGATCAGGATCAGTGCTGAAAAAAATGGTTCTATGAATCCAGCTCAGGATTCGCGTTTGTTTCAGACAGATTCAGATGATCCTGATCTGGATCCAAGGATCCACAAATTTTCACTGCCAGATCCCAAAGTATCCCGAACTGGATCACTGAACTGTGAATCCTTCTCCAGAGCAGGGTTCAGTTCAGATGGATCCAGTTCACTTTAGGTCAGCTGAATCAAACAGGCCCTTTAAGATTAACAATGCTGATATTGGGCAAAGTGGACAATCCCACCCCCACCCCTTTCACCATCCTCCTGTTTTGCTCTGCTGGTACATGGTTCGGATAGCCTCTGACAGTTCTGGATTGTATCACCATTCTAACCACAGTTGAGCATGTTCAGAGTGTGAATTGATGATTTAGATTAGCTTGTCTGTTTTCTTTGAAAAGGAAGAGCTATTGTCGTCACTCGATCGTCGTCGTTGTTGGCGTTGTCGACGTCATCGTTGTCAGGGTGAATGTTTGTGTTAGTGTCCATTTGTGAGCTTACTATTTCACTTAGAGCTATGAAATTTGGTACAGGTATTGGTCTATTGGTGTGGATCATGAATGTGAAGAAATCCAAGATGGCCACTAAGATGGCCGCAACAAAAGGGCCGCCATACTTGAAGCATCAGCTGTGACCTTAATATTTCACTTAAGAGTTATGAAATTTAGTATGTATTGGTGTATGCGTATGGATCGCAAATATGTAGAGATATGTAAGATGGCTGCCACAAAATGGCCACCATTCTTGAAGTGTACGTTGTGACCTTAATATTTCACTTAGACTTATGAAATTTCGTACACGTTAATTTACAATGGCTACCAGTACCGGTCAAGCCTATGCAGCTGTCAATGCCTACATGCTCATTTCAATAGATTCTGCATAAACAGACGAGCGTTGAAACCGCTTTTGGTTCTGGTTAATGTGATTACTTGAGCTGGTACATGGTTCAGTTAAAACAATAATTCAATTGATTGTACCAGTGTTTTGCATTGAAACAATATCAGTAAAACAAATTAACCGGATAAGCCGGACCCGTGTTAGAGCATTGATAAAATTCTGCTCTGGTTATCAAGTAACAATTTTTATGAGCGCCACAATTTGGAAAATTATATTCTTATCATGTTGTCCAACTGTTCAATTGATTATGGAAATGTTAATTGATTATCACGGTTGTTTTTGGGTTATAATTACACTTGAATCTGCTTAAAAACTATGTTGTGGTTATGTGGCTAAAAATGATTAAAGGATGTAAACATGTCAGTTTTATAATTCTACTTTCTGATGGATAATCCCTGGATGGCTGTAATTGGCAATTAATAATAATTCAGTTCCTGTGTGTCTGACAATCAGGATTTTACAGCATGTACAGGTTAGATTTAAATAACTCTGAAATCGTGTGAAGTGCTATATGGGTGAGCTAAATTCCCCAGCAATTTGCAGATTTGTGAATTCTGTTTGTGTATTTGCTCTTTCATTTCACCTGGACATTTTGAGTGCATCATTGGTCAATGTCAACCTTACGGCATGCATGTATTGTCATTATTGATACCATCACTTTCGCTGAGGACAGGCTGGGATTTTCAGTTTAGAGTCAGAAGAGTCTCGTCATGTATATCATATAGAATTTCAAACAAATGGGATTGAATGATTAAAGGCTCTGGAGACTGTCAAGGGTTGGGGGACGAATTGCTGAGCCAAGCTTATTGAAGATTTCAGTAGTCGGAGTCAAAGTTGGCGTTGGGCCAGTCAGAGCTGTTCTCAATTTTTCAGGTGTAGTAATTTGCAAGTTATTCTTTTGAACGCTATCTTTGAGATTTCTCTACATTTCTGACTCACTACAGCTGTATAAAAATGTTAGTTGCGCATGGAGGAGGAAGATTTGGTCTCATCTATTGACCCTTGCTGGATTGGATTTGCTGTTCTGTGGGCTGCGTCAATCTTGTCTCTTTATATTTGGGCTTGTATTTCATTCATTTGTTCTCACACTATATTTACATGTATGAGTGTATTAAAAAAGTTGTGTATGGAATTCAATCTGCCTTATTTGCATTGAAGCAGGGGCAGCTGTATTCATCATGTAAGCAGTCATCTCAAATTAGTCATTTTGCACAGCTGTGTCAAGTTATTGCATCAAGACTATTGTCGAGCAAGCCGTTTTACTGATTAACTGTCAGAGTTTACCAACAAAAATATGCCTCTTTCGTCAATTGAATGTGTATTATCTTCATATATTTGGATATTGCCTAACGGCCAGAAGAACCTGGCTATTTGAAGTGTGTAATAAGATTATCATTGACTGTTTTTAAACTTTTTCATTACTCAATGAATTGGTTTTTCTGAACTCCTGGTGATATTAAAAAATTTGCTGTATGCAATATCAATAGAAGCTATTTCAATATAGATATCTGTACGATATTGAAAGTTTTCCCCTCCTGTCCTGATTAGCCTCCAAAGTGCGTAAATACAGGACGTAAAGCCCCAACAATCCATTCATCAATTGAAGGTTTCCACGGCTCAAGTAGTGTATCCCACAAATGGAGTTGCCTCTCCTGAAGGGCAGGATTGACTGAAAAGGTGTGAAGTTCACTGTGAACAACTGTGAGTAAGCCAATCCTGTGGTTTTTCGGTTGGGGGATGGCGCTCTCTGTTGGATTCACTATTTGGGCCGACCTGAAAAAGAAATGGTTTTCCTTGAATTGAGAGAAATAATTTACAGTTTGTCTCACAACATGCGAACTGGTGTTTGGCTTGATTGCTCAGCATCTACAGGTCACACAGTAGAAATATACATACTCACGGGTAGAATAGCTGTTTTGTAATGTATCACATTTTTGTGATGTTTTGGTGCCGTTTTTGTCAAGATTTTTGACAACGAACATCCATGCCAGAAATGAGACAGACTGTAATCCCCGTTAGCAGTTAACTGCCTCGTTGACCATGATTAATGTGAAATTATATAAAAAATTTATCATTTTAGTACTTTTATCAGTCTGGGAAATTACCAACTCGTGATGACAATTGCAATTCCAGCTAAGTCCTGGCCCTGACAGGATGATTGAGTGTGTGGGGTTGATCAGTTGGGTATCGGAAGGAATCTCTGTGCAGCCATCTCTGTGCAGCCATCCTTATCGCACAGCAACATGTCAGTAGCAAGACTTAATTCTATCAAATTTTGTGAAATACTGCAAAGTCATCAGCAGCTGATGACAATTTCTTAATTTCTCTGGAGCCTTCGGGTTCTTTTCCCCATCATGTAATGGATCGGCCTGCCAAACTTTATAGAATTTGTTGATACTGCGATACAACTTTACACCAAGTTTGGAAGTGATAGTTGCAGTAATTCTTTTTAAATAGCCTGTCAAAGATGATTTTGAGCACCGCCAAAGTCATGGCTGGGCCATGACACTTTGAGAGGGTCATGGGAGGGTGATGACAGACCTTGGCTGAGTGTCATGTGGGGCTGAGGACATTGATTGTCATCAGCTGGTGATAATTTCCCTGACTGTTTATGGTAGAATAAAAAATATCTGAATCTGAAAAATCTGTAGTCCCACCATCATGCCTGATCAGCCTCCATTAGACATTTGTCAAATCTCTTTTTACAGTCCATTTTATCAATGTTTATATTACACAGTAATGGCTTTTTCTGACAGTGGGCTTTCTGCTTTCTAATCAGATTGTGTAAAAAAAAAAATTTAAATTATATTTGAAAAGCACAAAATATGACAGAAACACTGCAGGCAGATTATTTTAATTGCATTTTCTTGATAATTACAACAATCAATTTTTGGTTTTCAGTCATTGAAAATTTATCTTTTATATTTTTTAAAAACCATTTCAAATTTTCAAGTCTGACCTACTGTCTGTTCCGTGCAAATATCTGAGAGCATTAGCTACAACAGTAATCACCGACATGAGCCTTTATCATGCTATGAAGCATTTAATTTCATTGCTTGTCTGACATGTTTATACAACTAATATTTCATTGACGCTTTTCCTGTTCCTTGCAGATTACTTCTCTTGAATAAAACTCGGAAACTACTGACACAACGATGGACTGAGTCACCTGGATTTGGACACTACCGTGTTGGACCCACTCAGTTACAGGATTACCCTTCTTCGCTCATTTCTCTCTCAATGATGTAGAGGATTACTTTTTAACAATCCACTTTTCCGCCATGTTGTGCATGGGGAGAACATTGACTTATTAATTTTGTGTCATCAGATTTGTGATTGGATACTACACAATCCGTTGCCATGGCAATTGTTGCCAAGGTCCTCTTCCGGGGCTTGCTCCCCATCGTTCTATTTGGAGGTCAGTTACATTTTCATATTTTTAATCATTTGAATTTTCTAAAGTGCTGGTATGTCTTGTTTATTGCTAATCAGATTATTGAATTATCAAAATTTGTGATGGGTTGCATGGATGATTTAAATTTGTTTGCATTGCTTTGCTGAAATGTTATTGAACAGGACCAAAATCAAATCAGCTCTTTTGAATATTAGTTTTGAACTGGTGCGCTATCTCAGATTATATAATATTGATTCTCTCGTATCAATCTCTGGATCAATCAGTCAATGGGGTATATCTAACTCAGATTGGATGAAAATCATTTATTTTCGACATATTAGATGTCAACTGGTGTTAAATATTTCAAGACACATACGTTTACTGTAAGGCGTGTGTGTTTAAGGAACTGCAACTTTTGTTTTCTATTAACATTGATTAATTGTGCTTAGTTACATATTAAATATATTATGTTATGTATTAAATGTGTGTATATTCATGATATTTGCAGCGACCATAGTGAGGTTGAATGGGATCTCGCTCACCTATGGGCTTCTGCTGCTCATCTCTGCCCTGCTCTCCTCGCCCTCCACGGAGTCCATGGCAGGTATGCGTCTTTATCTTGTTCTTTCCGCTCTTTTTATTTATCCACAATCCCACACGTTTTACCATGTCAGAAAATAAGTGAATTGAGGGTTTGTAGCTTATAAATGATCGTTTCATTCTGCTTTCCTCATTTAAAACTGTATTTTGAAATTCTTATCACTGTTGCAAAAATATGTAGACGTGAAGCCTTTCCATTTCCAATATCTCATCCTCTACCTGACTGTTATATGTTCATGTGGTCAGGAAGACAGGCAGTCACAACTGTCACATGCAGATTTAGCAATTCATGTCAGGAGGAACACGGTAGGAGGAACAGGGGAAGAAGAACAGGGTAGGAGGAGGAGTGAAAGAGGAACAGGGAAAGAGGATTTCACTAATCCTCCTTCCCTGTTCCTCCTTCACTACTTCTCCTTCCCCTATCCTCCTTCAAGACTCCTGCTTCACTGCTCCTCCTCTGTTCCGCCTTCACTATTCCTCCGTCACTACTCTTCACTACTGCTCCTTCTCTGTTCCTCTTTCTCTGTTCCTCCTTCACTACTTCGTTTTCACTACTCCTCCGTCACCCTCACTACTCCCCTTTCGCTACTCCCCCCCCCTTTCGCTACTCCTCCTTCTCTATTCCTCCTTCACTACTCCTCCTTGACTACTTCTCTTTCACTACTCCTCCTGCTCTGTTCCTCCTTCACTACTCCTCCTTCACTACTCCCTTTCGCTACTCCCCCCCTTTCGCTACTCCTCCTTCTCTATTCCTCCTTCTCTATTCCTCCTTCACTACCCCTCCTTCACTACTCCTCTTTCACTACTCCTCCTGCTCTGTTCCTCCTTCATTACTCCTCCTTCACTACTCCTCCTTCACTACTTCTCCTTCACTGATCCTCCTTCACTACTCCTCCTTCACTACTCCTCCTTCACTACTCCTCCTTCACTGTTCCTCCTTCACTCCTCCTTCACTACTCCTCATTCATTACTCCTCCTTCACTACTCCTCCTTCACTGTTCCTCCTTCACTACTCCTCTTTCACTACTTCTCCTTCACTGTTCCTCCTTCACTACTCCTCCTTCACTACTCCTCCTTCACTACTCCTCCTTCACTACTCCTCCTTCACTACTTCTCCTTCACTACTCCTCCTTCACTTCTCCTCCTTCACTACTTCTCCTTCACTACTTCTCCTTCACTATTCCTCCTTCACTACTCCTCATTCATTACTCCTCCTTCACTACTCCTCATTCACTACTCATCTTTCACTACTTCTCCTTCACTGTTCCTCCTTCACTACTTCTCGTTCACTACTCCTCATTCATTACTCCTCCTTCACTACTCCTCCTTCACTACTCCTCCTTCACTACTCCTCCTTCACTACTTCTCCTTCACTGTTCCTCCTTCACTGTTCCTCCATCACTGCTCCTCCTTCACTGTTCCTCCTTCACTACTCCTCCTTCACTACTCCTCATTCATTACTTCTCCTTCACTGTTCCTCCTTCACTACTCCTCCTTCACTACTTCTCCTTCACTGTTCCTCCTTCACTACTCCTCCTTCACTACTCCTCCTTCACTACTCCTCCTTCACTACTCCTCCTTCACTACTCCTCCTTCACTACTCCTCCTTCACTACTCCTCCTTCACTACTTCTCCTTCACTGTTCCTCCTTCACTACTCCTCCTTCACTACTCCTCTTTCACTACTCCTCCTTCACTGTTCCTCCTTCACTACTCCTCCTTCACTACTCCTCTTTCACTACTTCTCCTTCGCTGTTCCTCCTTCACTACTCCTCCTTCACTACTCCTCCTTCACTACTCCTCCTTCACTACTTCTCCTTCACTGTTCCTCCATCACTGCTCCTCCTCCTCCTCTGTTCCTCCTTCACTACTCCTCCTTCACTACTCCTCCTTCACTACTCCTCCTTCACTACTCCTCATTCATTACTCCTCCTTCACTACTCCTCCTTCACTACTCCTCCTTCACTACTCCTCCTTCACTGTTCCTCCATCACTGCTCCTCCTCCTCCTCTGTTCCTCCTTCACTACTCCTCCTTCACTACTCCTCCTTCACTACTCCTCCTTCACTACTCCTCCTTCACTACTCCTCCTTCACTACTCCTCCTTCACTGTTCCTCCATCACTACTCCTCCATCACTACTCCTCCTCCTCTGTTCCTCCTTCACTACTTCTCGTTCACCTTCTCCACTCCTCCTTCACTACTCCTCCTTCTGTGCTCCTCTTTCACTACTCCTCTTTCACTACATGTGAGATAGTGGATACTATCCAAATTTTGGAGTCTCATGGAGCCACGGTCACTGACTCCCAGCCAATGCTGTGTGCGGTTGAAATGTCAGTGATGTGGTCATTGTGACGGTTTGACTGTTGAGAGCCTTTATTTTGTTTAAGTCAGGCAGGGAATTTATGGATACTTATGGATATTATATATAAATTATTGTGAATTGAGTCTGAAATTGATATTAAAACAAGATTTGATTTCCTTTAACGGTGTGACTACTCACACCAACAATGCACAATGCAAACAGTGACTGAACATTGTGAAGAATAGCCCCACTCCTTGCTCTGTCATGGTGTAAAACAGCTGTGCAATTTCACATATTTGAAAGGCGAGAATTTGAGTGAATTATATTGAATGTGTTGGGTGAATGTAAGCATCGAGAAAAAAACATACTTTGCATTACACCTACATTGTATTGATTTCCCAGCTATGTTTATATGTGCGCCCATTCAGCTGTTGATAGTATTCAGTTTAGCACACATTCTGGTTGGCATAAATGGGTAGCAAGAAAAATGTAGTATTTTCTGGATTATGAAAAGTCTTCCCTCTATTTTGAGCCGAGGTATTAGTTACTGGCTAGTTACTAAAATCTGGTCTTGCGTCTGTCCAATTAAGTAGTGTGATTAATGCAATGTTAACATTTTCATAATTCTGGCTTGAGTCCTTTCAAATTTTGCCAAGTTTAGTTGTCGTGTATCCTACTCCCATTTTAATGTCAAACTTTTTTGAAAAAATTAATTTTATCTCACGTAAGAATGTTCTAATGTCAGCTTATCATATTCATACATGTTTTTATTGTTGCTGAAACTAACTTATTGGGGAATTCACCAACCGAGGTGAATGATTGAGTTGCTTTATTCACATCATACACACCACATGTGTTGGTCGCATAATTATATTATGTAATATGCTGACTTGAACTTATGTTATTCTATGTTGCTATCACCATTTCATTATCCTATGATTTTTGTAATGAACCTGATGAGTGATGTATCATCCGCTGTCGTCAACCCTCTCCTGATCGAAAGCGAAATAGCTTGCAATTGTGTTACGAACAATTATTAACCTGATAGATAGCAAAGTAAACAGTCTGAATATCACGCCTTCTGTTTGTTAAGTTGTTCATCTCCTGGCCAAACATTAGCTGATTTATAATCAATAACGATCATGTGCAGTGAGTCCAGTAATAAACATTGATGAAGATGATTTGCATTGAGGTGGTGTCCTCTGCTGGCCCAGATCACCTCCAAAGGGAGTAACTAAATGAAGTCATTGGTTATGTCTTCATTGCAATTAAGCTTTTATTTTCAACTGGTATGATGCTGTCACATGAATAATGCTGTGGCTCAAATTTCATTACACAGTTGGAAATAGCCTCAAACCCAGACTGCCAAGCAAGTGCTCACCTCTGAAACCCAGGTTCAAGGGAGTCTGGGCTCCTTAGACTGACCAACTCCCACTATTTTTTAACCCCAGGTTTATATTTTGGAATGGTGGCCCCTTTTATCAGTGTCTGACTGTCCCTGCTGGCCAAGTAAAGATCCCTCTCATGGACTAAATGTGAAACAATTGGCGATTATTGATCTCTCTTCAATCAACAATCAACATTGGTGACTGACTGACTGCCCAGAACTAGCCTTAGTGGGCAGGGGGTGGGTTGGTCTAGTGGTAGCATGCTGGGTTGCCAGTCTCTGGGTCTAGGGTTCGAATCTAGCTCTTGCCAGGTCACCTGGGCCTATGTTGGGAGGGCTGTTTCAATCATCCTTCGCCTCATTGCCGTGTCCTCCCCTGTCCTAATTAGCCTACCAAGTGCATAAATACAGGATGTAAAGCCCCAATCATCCATCTATCCTAGCCTTAGTGGGTTGCACTTACCAGCTTGCTGTATCTATCTCTCTTTCTATCCATTTTTCTTTCTATGTAAGTCCAACTCTACAAAAGCTTTGTTGTAATGACTTGTTGTTTTTACGTTTAAATATTGACCATGTTGACTGATGCTATTGTCTCTTCAGGTCACACAGGGCGCTACTTGGTCTCGGTGGTTGTGTTCAGCACCCTGGCTCTCCTGGCCCAGGTCGTCTTCCAGGGATATATGTTGGCCCGCTCAAGTGGCAACGGCACCTACGGCCAATTGCTGCCACCATGTGAGTCTTGTTTATATCACTGATTACATTGTTTATACTGGCATTATTCCGTTTCATGTATTTTCATCCTTAATTTTTTCCTTCTGATGCGTACTTATCGAACAATATATTGTGTATTGTGTACAATGTACAGTAGTAACATGTACATTCCTATTAGTGGGGTTTATAAATGACACTTTTGGTTACATTAATAAGTGTGTGTCTTTTCAAAAGGTTTCTTTGCCACTTACAAAGTAGAGATTAGGTCATTTGGCCGCACCAGGCCATTTAGTCGCTGGGTTCCATGTTTGATTCCAGAACGGTCCCACTGAGTCACCTGGATCGTTGATTCAATCATCTAACTTCTCAGGTTCAGTCGCCCATATGATTTTGAAATGGATGCTACGAGTCTCATGTCTTCTCAAATTGATGAGAGTTACTTTCTCGTTGGTGAAAATATATTTGATGATTTATGCTGGAAATTGACAATTCCTGTCATGATTATCTAACATAAATTATTGTTAAAGGTAGTATGTCCGCATATTTAATTGACTGTCTATGGATAGATTTCAGTCATATTTAACACATTCCAGTTGAAAAATTTACCTAATTGCTATTTTAATGGCAGTAAATGAAGTTTATTTCCCTGTAAAATGTAAACAAATAGTTTTTCATGCCGTGAAAAAGTCCTGCATTGTTTACAAATGAAGCAATGCAGGGCTCTCCTTAAGTAATTTAAGGCCTTACAATCAATTAAACTCACTTAATTGTAGAAAACATGCAATTCTGTTGATTGGAAATGTATAATATATTTTAAATCTATCAATTTATGATCTATAACAAGTTAAATTTTACACAGAATCGGCGGACTTACTACCTTTAACCGTAACAGTCTCTGATGTGAGACCACGGTCCCTCAAATACAAGCTTGAAAACCACGCTTATTGCAGCCATCCAGGTCAGAGGCTCACTGGAGCCAGTGAGCAGTGAGCCGATGACCACGTGAGAATGATTTGATTGTAATTTTACTTGAAAAATCCAAAGGTAGATTATCAATTATAGTCAAGACATTTTATTTTGGCAGTAAGTTTTTGGCTGCTATTTAAAAACATACCTTACTCTTGACAAAAATACTTGTCTCCTCCTGTTCCTGACACCTTGACCAAACAGTTTCATAAACATTTGGAAGCATTGGCATGTTGTAGTCCTGGTTTTGAGGTAGTCCCATTGGAATAACATTGCTGTCAACACAGCTCAAGAAGCCATTTTCTTCTACTGCTTCTATTGCTGCTGTTGTGACGTCACCATTGTTTCTGTGATGTCATAGAGCCAACAATGCTGATGACGTCACAACAGAAGGCTAAAAATAGCTCTAAATGTGCTGAAGAGCAGCAGTAATTTAGCATTGTGAGTGCCTGCATGATGGAGCTGGGGGTTCAGAGCACATAAATTTAGTCCAAATCACGCTTGGTCATGGTGTACTCACCCTGATAAACCAAAAATTAAACCTCAGACTTAGTCACATATTCTTTTATTGGCTAAAAACTTACTGCCAAAATAAAATGTCTTGACTTTATTTTTTCAGGTTCCACTTTGGAAAGCTCCCTTCGCCAGATTGGATTGCAGAGGTAATTTCTAAAGCTGTTGACATGTTAATGTTGTGCACAATACTGCCACGAGGTGCCGTAAGGTGCAATATATGTAATGTAATGTAATCTTCCTACTGACCGCAGATTATAAAACCTCTATGCTCAGGTCTTTTCTGTGTGTGGTAGAGTTGAATATGCCTAAATATTCCATGTGAAAGCAAAATTTGCCTGGTTTGATGATTGTCAATTCGAGTACTTTATCTTGTTAAATTTAAGCTGTAGCCAATCTGATTCCCAGCTGACCATAAAGATGAGGTCTTTTAATGTTTCTATCATTTTCCAGACTGGAACCAAACGACATAATGAACATCATCCGCATCATTGTCCCGGACATCGCCATGTTTGTTGTGTCCATTGTGGTTCTTGTTGGCTGTCGCATGTTGATCCCCAGACACCAGGACACTCTGATCGGCCAGGAAAATGTTCCACCAAGAAGAGTGAGTTTTTGATGGAGAACTTCCCACTTGAGGTCTCACTTTATGTGTGTGATTAAAGTTTTGATAATGGTTATTTACCGCAGAACAGGGTAAAGTGGGCAATCCGGGGGAAAGTTGGCCGGCTATTTTGACCCACTTAATGGAAGAAATGCCAATTTTCTCACTGACACAGGTTTCTTCGGCATATTTGTCACCTGTGTCAGTGAGGAAAGTTGGCATTTTTGCCATTAAGTGGGTTAAAATAGCCGACCAACTTTCCCCCAGATTGCCAACTTTACCCCGTTTTACAGTAGCCTATTCTCTGACCTAGAAATGTCATCCTTGCAACCAAAATTGATGGACAATGGTCTATTATGTATACTTGTATAGACTCAGTTGCAATGTAGCCTGTATCGAACATGGTTTTCCCATAGCAGTAGGCGTATTATTATAATTAGGGAAAAATACAAGAAATATTGAAGAATTCATGATGTTTACAATCTCGCGCCATTACACTCCGTTCTTGCATAAGATCTCAGAACAAGAGATGAGGTGGAATTCTTGTCATTTTAAACAAATAATTTATCTGTAAAGCTCGAATTTGCTGTTCTTTCAATTCGTGATCACCAGTCTGCTGATGAATCCGAAAAGTTTTTGTCAATTATTGTATCAAAAGATGCTGTTTTCGTTGGCATCCCTACTTGTCCTGCTCAGGACTCCGAACTGGACAATGATGTTCAATAAGATTTCTCAGCTTGTAGGTGTTTCACAGCATTGTCACTAAAACTTATCTAATCATTGTAACTTTTTTTAAATGCTGATCCAGTTTCTGCCGCATTTCAATTTTCAAGGTGCTTTTGGTAATTTTTCTACCTAATCAATAAATTCACCTGTGTGCAGCTTAGCCAGGCTATAACATCTTAACGATTGGCCAAAGCGCCACTCCCAATTTGTTCCCCCTTGACACACTACGCTGATTGAACTGAAATCATTTGTGTTCTTTTATTTTCAGATCTCCAAACGTCGGTCGCAGTTCATCCGATTGTTCGGAGAGTTCTGTGTTGTGTTCTTTCTGGCCCTCAGTGGCGTCGCCTACCCTTCCATTTTATCTGCCGTCTACTTCTTGACATTCTTGGTTGTAGCCACCTGGTGGGCGTGTTACAAAACATTTGGACTCAAGTTTGCCTACGTCAGAATCGCTCTCTTGTTCTACAGTGGAGCCCACTTGGTCCTCTTATATCTTTATCAATTCCAGTTTTTCCAAGAAGCTCTCAAGCCCGATGACTTACTTGCCAGGTGAGTGTGGTCACACAAGTTAATATGAAATAGTATATCATACATAAATAATTAATGGCATAATGGTTGAAATTAACTTATTGTGTTCTAAATGTGGTTATGGCAGTAATGTTGAAAATCGTTGGATCCTTGGAGAAAAGCTATTCTCAGATGGACACAGCAGTGTGCAGTGTAGCCTACCGAGTACAGCCAGCCAGTTTCTTTCAAACTGAGTGTGCAGGTCATAACATTTCGCTTGAAGTCGTTCCCTCAAAGTCCATGGTCACAGTTTTGCTTGGTGCGGACTCCCACAGAACACGTCAGTTGACCAAGATCTGATCTCTTATCTAATTTGCAGCCCCGATGCATAGGCCTGCCTCTAGCCCTCTACTGCAACAACCTAAGCATATTGACTTGTCAGTCTGGTCCTCACGCTGATACTGATTGCAAGGGTGGACCATCTTGCATTATAACTTATCATTTTATGACATTTACCTTTTGCTTTTCATGGCTGGTTGTTTGCAGGTTATTTGGCTTGACGGGCGTCATCAAGACCGAGTGTCCTGGTAACGCTCCCTGGGTGCTCAGTTTCTGGAAAACGGTGAGGGCGCCCATGATTCTCAGCCCAGCGGCCATCCTCTCGCTCTACTTCTCCCTCGCTCTGGAAACGAGGAGGTGGCGCAGAAAGGTGAATGACAACATTCATGTCTTGCTTATAATTTGATCATTAATGTGTACATTGTGTTATTTTTGTATTAGTGCACTGATAGATTGACATGCAAATTGTGGGGGGGAGGGTTGGTCTAGCGGTAGCGCGCTTGGCTGCCAATCGCTGGGTCCAGGGTTCGAATCCAGCTCTTGCCGGGTCACCTGGGCCTATATTTGACAGCTGTTTCAATCATCCTTCACGTCATTGCCGTGTCCTCCTCCTGTCCTAATTAGCCTACCAAGTGCATAAATACAATACATAAAGCCCCAATCCATTCATGGTTGGTGGTGCTCTAGTCTCCGCTTGCTGGGGCCCGGGATCAATGTCTGCTCGAGCCTCCTGGATTCATGTTGGACTAGTTTCTATCATCCTTGTTTTCTTATCTTCCCTTTGGGTAATTTTCTGTCCTAATTAAAATACATAATATCCAAAGTACATGTATAAATTCAAGGAGTAAAGCTCCAATCATCCTGGTTCATACATCCCTGCCGGGTATAAGATACAAAAATCATAGGTGCCATGCTCACACCTTCAACAGCTAAAAACTCCTCCCCGAGCAATGCCACTCACCTAAACTATCCACCTATCCTTATTGATCTATCCTGTCCTTCTGATAACAGCAAATAACAGTGAAACAGCTCCTTTATTTACGTTTTCTGCCTCTGCTGTTGTTCCCCACCAGGGGCGCATGAATCTCCATCGTAGTTCACTGACTGCTCACGCCAGAGGCTGGCGCCACCGTCTCTCTTCCCGCCAAAACCATCCACACACTCCAGTGTCAGCTGCTTCCCATGCCTGCACACTGGCTGACCCACTTCTACTCATCGTATCTCTGTCATCTTACCCTCATTTTACAGCTCTTTCCAAGCCCTAAATGTATGTACATGTCTCAACTATTATCCAAGCTCCTACACGCCATCTCTCAAGTCTAATCTGCATAGCACAATCCAATCACCAATGCATTTTTCACTTTGGCCAGGTTCATGTTCAAGCACAATCTTACAGCAGAGGACTCAGTGCACATGACTGCTGTGTAGGATTTGCCAATGTGCCAAAATATCACTAACTCTTTTTCATCACCAATACTTCCTGAAATCCATTCACATCTTTTCCCTGCTCACGTATATTCTCTACCTTTTCAATCAAAGCACATGCTTTCAGACAAACTGCAGATTTTTATCATTTCCCAGTCAATATTTCCAGTCCCATTACTGGCCATCAACCTCTTCATTTTCACATATAGTGGGGAGTCAGGGGGGGGGGGGGCGGCTCCATTCCCCCTAAAAATGTCCCTCAATGGGTATATCTAGTATGATATAAACCTTGTTGAGATATCACTGTGGTTGGCAGAGGTAACTGATAGACTATTTGGGGTAAACAGATTATTTGTACATGGATCCAATGTTTCCATTTTGTAGAAATATTCGCCCCCAGAGACCTAAAAAACTGACCATAGGCCCTACATTGAATATTTGTTGATGACAGATTTTCAAACAACTTTCTGATTATGATTTATAGTTTGGTAACTTGGTATGGTGTCTCATAGAGGGCAATCATGGCAACGATGCTATAGAGCGGATTGTCTGTGCTGTGGTATGGGTATTCGGTGTGGTGGGATGACTTCATAGTAATGTGAGGCGTGTTTAGCAGTGCCAAAGTCATCCTGCTGCGCTGAGTAGCTGTCCAGCCACACTAAAATTGATATTTCGCGGCAATTTCTCACTTTGAGCCATTGCGAAGTTTGCAGTATCAACATTTTTTGGATATCAGTTAGTACCAGGAAAATAGGAGAATTACTTTGTAAAAATAATGTGAGAAAAAAGGGAAAGGGTTTTTTCAATGTATCCATAAAGAAGGTAGTTTGGCGGGCTGTATATAATGTTTATTTGAGGTGTATTTTTAAAATCGCCTCACTTTTCTGATAGTCTCCACGTCGCCCAGGAATCTTTAGAGTTCATTTTGATGACTTACTCTATACAATCGTGAGTTGAATCTTGTGTGAGTAAGCCCTCTCAAGTACCTACTAAAAAAACACTTGTTCTGCAATACAATGTATAGAGGGCTTGCTCTTTCTCTTTGTTTGCTGTTTATTCCGTTAAGAATTGTTTTTGTTATTGCATTTCTTTAAAAAATATCCATTTTGAAAAATGTTTGATACTGTTATATCGTTTCAGTTTTGTAGCAAAGTTATAATTTATACATGAGCCTTTAAATTATTAGTTCTGAAAAATTGAAATAATATTCCAGCTGTTGTTTTAAAAGTATTGGATAATCAAAATGTCAGTGGCCAAAATTGTAAGATTTGGTTAATATGCTGTTAGCTCTGGGATATCTGGAATATGTCACGACTCACCGTGTCATTTGTGACTTTGTGGAATGTCTACTTTAATAGACATATGGTGTCATAAACTGCAATAATTAATCAATGAACTTCAGAAATCAGATTCAATTGCAGCATGTTTATGCAGACTGTCTTAACTATTTGTAATTTTTTTTCAACTTCTATCTAGATTTGACTTTCCATGCTTGTCAAAACTTCCCTGATGACACTTTGAAACAGTTATTGCCATTTTCTCTTTTTAACATTTTTGTGAATCTAGCGTGAAGAAGCCCACGAGAATAATGCCGCACCTGCTGGTGCCACTTCTGCACGGTCTACACCAGGGGGCACCAGGAGGCCCAGAATGAGGCCGAGGGGGTCGGTGACCTCTGAACGTCAGGTATTGAACCCGGGAGGCGAGGAGGTGAGCGGAACCAAAACTGCATGCATTCATTGTCGTTCATTGTCGTCTCTCCTTATTTCTGTGGTTTTTGCAACTGCTTTGAATGGCTTGATTTTTGAACTGCCCTTAGTTAGATATTTGTGCCATTGTGGATGTGACAAGTTTCTCCTGTAACAAAAGAGTTTTGCTAGTTACATTTTTGATCTGAAGAGTTAGGTGTATACTCTGTAGCACTTGAATGGTCTAGTAATGCACCTTACCTCACGCATCTCTTACTTGTTTGAAAAATAGTAGCTAACCCACATCAACAGTGGTTTCATAAATTTCGCTAGAATGATTATTCTTGCATACTAATGGCCAATGTATTCAATAAAATAAATTAGCCTCATGATTATTGGAGAGGCCTATCCATTAGATGTATGGAGCCGTGACACAGTGGTTGGCGCATCTGATCATCTGCCCTGTTCGACGGGATGCAGGTTAAAACCCTGCTCTGGTCGCGTCCAGAGGTTATCAATATATTAATTGGTTTGATTACGTTTCATTAGGCAGATTAAACGGAATATGTGTTGGGCGCTATATTAAATCACACTATACTATACTACTATTCTACTATAGTAATTCCCTTTACTGACTGCTGGCAGAAGATGTTGGAGGGGCTGAGAGCAGTATCCGCTCCCTTGAAGAAATAAATTAAGAAATACTAGACACTCCGCTGTGATGGCACTGTCTCCTTATACCTCCTCGATAATTAGCAAGTAGTATGCAACCAGACGATCCGCGAAATAACTGTAAAATTACTAGTTAGTGGTGTAGTGCGCTGGACTGTCATCTGTGGTTTTGGTGTTAGATTGTAGTTTGGTTTTGGTATTGAATTGTGTAGAATGTAGCTGAGTGTTGTGACTTGAATGTGTTTCTGCTTTGTTGGTAGCTTGGATTGGCGTTGTGTAATTGTGAAAAAAAAAGGTCAGCACTATTTTGTTCATCCTGTCCAGGGTATTGAAGGAGATGCTGTCCATGCTCTTGTTAATTGAATTTCAGTTTACTAGATTTGACATAGTCATAGATGAATTAAATTTTATTAGCAGTTTGTTTGAATGCTGATTAATTTGAAGGTGTTGCTTTCATGCCTTTATGTTGGCTCTGATGGTTTTAGTAGCAATTAATGTTTTTTTTTACAAATATTGCAACTATTGTTATGTTATAATAAGTTGATTGCATTTGTTGACACCCCTCCATGATTTGACTCGATCCTCAACCAGACAATAATTGTGTTTTGACTTGGAGGTCACCTGAACACTGTATTGGTAATAGATAGATGTGGTAAGTGCAGCCCTCTAAACGCAGTTCTGGGTGTCCTGAGGGATGATTGATGAGGCGGGAGAGAGAGCGAGAGTCCTCAACATGCCACACATCTACCCCATGTGAGGGATCTTTTACTTGCACAGCACTTGGCCTGTTGGTGACAAGATTTATCCAACTGTAAAGTAACTAGTCCTTCCTATCATCAGGATGACACAACATGTAACTTGGAGGTCGACATTCCAAAGAAGCAGAGTTGAATAATCGGCGGTTTGGATTTATGGAAATAAGAATCTTCTTGTACCAGGTGTCAGTGTCGTAATAGTGAATACAAATAAATACAAATATCAAGGGTATTTTACAGTTAAGTGTTCACAGCCAAAGTCGTCTGCGGTGTTTGAAAGTCCTTTTTAAAAAGCAGAGCTTGCAGTTGATGGGTTATGGCCCTTGGACCTTATACCAGTTGTTAATTTTCATAACGTGATTTTGAATGGCTATTCATAGCAGTGATAGAAATTTTCAAATTAAAAAGTCAGCAAACGTGCAAAATTTCTTTATTGCCAAAAAGAAAAAAAACGAGCAAAAAAAAAGACAGTTAATTGAAATTATCAGAATTTTATTGAGAAATTTTCTAAATTCTTATACCAGTAGAATGATTAGATAAAATGTTATTTATTTGCACAATGAATGCTTTGGTTTTGTTTCCTTTCTACCTTTGTTTTGCATGTCTTTCTTATCTTTTTTAATGCACCTTAATTAGTTGAAGTTGATGGTAAGTATATGAGTTGATTGTGGGTCATTTATTTGAATGTGCACAGGATTGCAGCAATGCACAACTTTATTTACCATGACTAGACACAAGCTTTAGTATAATCTCAGCCAAATATAATACCTGTTTGTTCCTTTAACTGATCTTAATATTAATATCGTCATGTGGAGGTTATTCTCATTTGACTTCCACAGCACTATTATAATTCAAGAGTGGTAGTGCTTACTCATACCGTAGCTGGTTCCTCATATCTTAATTAAGAAGTAGTCACCTGCATATTAGACATGTTGTACATATCAGACCAATAATCCTGTTCAGTTTAATCATTTCTATGGCAAATTATAGCTTGTTCTAGTCTTCTTTTTGACTCCTTTTCTGGCACTTTAACTCGAGATGTTTGAAAAATATGGCTGCTGAGGAAGTATTTTGTGACAATGTTTGTTTTGAGTCCTGTTATAATGTACCACTTCCGGATGAAACAAATTTTTTTTCTCACGAGAAGTAATTCCTATCAAGAAAAGGCATTTAAACTTTTTAGCAGCTGTGTTATGAATTCTCATGCATCCTATGTGTGACTTGTTCCCTCAGTAGAGTAGACTGGTCAGTGGTGATGGTTGCTGAATCTTCACAAGTGGGAATGCCGTGCTTCAGGAGACTGCACTTAATAATTGCTAACCTCAGCCTTGTCTTTTCTGATTGATCTCTCACTCGCAATAGTCTTGACTCCTACTACTTCCTCTTGAATTTGAAGCGGCTCAAAGTGAATTGGTGTCGGTCTTGACGTTTCACTCCTTGAAATTAACAGATTATAAGGAATTCTGAATGTGGGAGATGACCAAAAGTATCAAATAAAGTCAGACTGTTGATGTTCACATAATATGTTACACGGACTTTTATGTCTATGATTAAATCCTTGGTAGAAAAAAAGCTATTTGATGTCGGTCAAAAAATAGATTAAAACTTCATATCCTGAGTGTACTAATTTATTATGGAGAATAAGTTCTTGGTCCGAGGGTGCTATATCCATGTTAATGATTAGTTGTTCACTGGGAGTAATAATCTATTGATGAATTATTTGACATTGTGTGTCTTTTTGTTTATTGCAGTCGCTTGTTGACGAACAGGAAGACCAAGCAAACTATGACTCCATGGCAACCGCGGGAGATTCCTCTGCGTCAGTCAGAAGAAGGGCGCAGAGGCAGTCGAGTGTCATGAGTGAGAGTGAGGCCCTAGGACCCAAGCAGAGGACGGCATTCCAGTCCATTCTGGCCTACTTCATGAACCAGAGTTATGCCGCTGCCTTGATTGTCATGATGGTAATTTATTCCTCCTGTATCTTCAGAATTTAAAGGTGGTTAGCTATAATTCAGATGAGCTGAGAATCCATTCATCCCTGGCTGGCAGTGCCTGCTGTGTGTCCTGCCTGGGACACACTTTGAAATTTGATAATACTTCCCAGCTTCTGGAGGTTGTACAATGAGATAAACATGCCAATGAGTACTGGGAAATGATTTATAAATCCAGGACGTCAAGCACTATCACCTTATCACCATTATCACATCCTGTTGTATTACCATCAGCGTTGTAATAACACTTCCATTAGTTTGCTTTACTTTTCTTTTAATAGGTTTGGAGTATCACCTACCACAGCTGGCTGACGTTTGTCTACCTGCTGTCTGCGTGCGTTATTTGGATGACTCCCCAGAAGAGGCAGGTGGCGCTAGTGGGCTCCCCCATCATCGTGTTCTACGCAGAGAGCCTGCTCATCATCCAGTACATCTACGGGCTGGCCCTGAAGGACGAGGAACTTCCCACTGAGACATCCTCCGGGTATAACTTCAAGGAGATTGGTCTCATGCGCTACAAGTACCCTTGCATCCCCCTTGCCATTCAGGTTAGTCTTGACTCTTGCTGTGATGTGTGTGGAGTGCCCAAGTCCAGTATTGCTCACGCCTTGAAAATGGCCTTTGGGCTAGCAAACCTTTATTTCCATCATCAATAATCTGCAGAAGCACCTGAGAGTTTTTTTTGAAGTAGTATCTTTTGATTGATAATGATACATTAAAATCGAGTGTAAGTGGTTTGTCGTTTGTCCCAAGTTCATGGACGAAATCGAGTGAAATATTGAACTAATTTTAGAATTAACAATTTCTGTTTATTCAATGTCAAACTTGTGCCTTGTGGATCTATCCGTCACTCTGGGTAGTACTGAATGCACCTCGCTTGACCAAAGAGCTCTACAATGAAAAATTTTGCCATTTTACAGTGTGCCTACACGGGTGTATTCTGGCTGACATTGAGGCAGTACATGCGAGAACTCCACCTGAAACGTCAGAATCCCAGTCAAGGCGACCTTCCCCTGGAATCAGTCAGAGACCCCGCAATACACTCCTCCTCGAGACTCCACAGAATGCGTGAGTGCTGTTTTCTTGACTTGGTTGTGTTTTGTTCTCCCTGGTGCTCTTAAAGCGCGAAGGGGAATATGTCAAGGGGTCTTGTGAATTGGTCAAATGGTTTGGTAGTATGTATCCCTGGGACGCATGCATAAGGCGACCAGTGCTAGGTAGTAGGCCTACACATGCTCCTTTTAAAGGTCTCCTTGCAAAGAAAACATGCTTACTGACTGTGAATCCAAAATGGCTGCCATTCTTCAAAATGGCTGCTATTTTTCAAGATTGCTTCCATTTGTTTGGTTTTTAAGATATTGAAAACTTTTGTAAATGTTACTTAGAAGACTAGTTGCTAAACTATTGATTGCCATTAGATGTTCTATGGATCAGCGACATCATTTGATTATTTGGTTATATAAACCATGACTCACAGTCAAAAGCAGCATTGGTCAGTTTGTTTTTTTAGTAAAGTGGTTATTTAAATTGCTGATTTTTGCATATTGGCTCCATGGTTAATTGAGAAAAAATTATATGTGCAATCAGTGTAATTATATGTGACCTGCTCCACCAAAATGGGTTCAAAGTCGGCCTGCTATCATATCCATTTGTGAAAATGACTTTGTTCTACTTGAATTTGGCTTTAAAATGATGTTTCATTTGTCTTGATATCCCCATCCAATCCAGAGATATGGCACCTCAAACATTGATGATACAAAACATCGAACTTTGAGAAAATGGCGTTTGAATTTCCGGCCATTGCAATGAAAGAACTAAGAAAATCAAGAAGGATGCCCAGTTTAGATAATTTAAAATCAGTTTTTGGTTAAGATGGTCTTAAAAAATCAAAGCAAATTACTTTTGCTAAAACATGGTACCAACAGCTAAAAATCATCAAAATGCGACCTTTTGACATATTTTGCTCATTTCTGGAAAATACAGATTGCCTACTTTGAACTCATTTTGGTGGAGCAGGTCACATATTGGCTCTGTAAATATTACATCTGGGTTTTACAACATTTACATTGATTGTTGCTTGTTGCTACTACTAGTGTCCTCTTTAACTGTCAGCGGCTGGTTTGAATTTGTAAACGCTTTTCTGATTTTTGGTGATAACTGACTAATTGACTTAAGCTGGTAGGATGTTACTGACATAATCTTGACAGTCAACTGGTTTTCTCTGAATTCATTGGAGTTTCTCACTTTCTGATTCTTGCTCATTTCTGCCTCGTCTGCAGAACTTTGGGTGGACATAAGTAAGTTCTTCTCATACTACTTGAGATTTGCATTGCAATATTTCAGTTTAGACAATTTTTGACTTGTTAAGCTGAAGCTGATTTGAACATATCATGTATTTATATATATTCATTACATATTCATTAGTGCAACCATAATGTTTGCCTCATATTTTGGTTTTTTAACTTATTGCATAGTGTTCATGGGTAGAGATAATATGAAATTTGTTATATATATATGATGATTTTTATAATCATGATAACTTCAACTAATTTTTGCTTGTACATTGTATTCGCGAAACGTTTTAAGTTGGGTGTGTCAAATCTTGGGTGCAATTAGAGACTTTGCCATGTCCATGATGTCCCCTTGTGACTCTCAATACTAAATTATTTCCTTTGTAACTGTTGTGTCGTAGCTGCCAAGGACTTAGAGCGGCAACAGAAACAGCAGATGGCTAATAACGTGCAGCACAGACTTAGTTTGCCAGGTTGGTTCGCCTTACCCCGTCTGCTTTACCCCCTGTCCCATTTGCTTAGATGAATCGACGCCTCTTGATGGCGGCTTCCAGTGCTCTTGTTGTTTGTTTTTCTCATGTGTCCATTTTACACGACAGCAGGAAAGATTTTGTGAAAACCAAACATAAGGCCACATCTATTTTATGGATGACAATTTTTTCAAATCCAAAACTGATAAAATTAATCAAAAGCGAAAACTGATTGAAGCTTCTAAATCCCGTGAGAGAATCAATGATACTATTTTTGAGCTGCTTTGTAAAAAATTCACAATATTAAAAAAAGTTTCAACTGGCATTCGAGAGATAAAAGTCATGATTTTCTCAATTATTATATAAATTATATAAATACATAAAGTTAAGTAAGTGTGTTTGTTTTAGCACGGTACAGCTAAAAATACCTAACTACATTTAAATGCACTTATGGACAAGATGGTATCAACAAAGTTTCCCGCTTCAAACAGGAGAATACAATTATGTCATCCCTGAAATAAATGTTGTGTGGCTTGGTGTCATTGAGTCAACTTACGATGAGGAGTTCATCTGTGTTCAATTGAAGTCCTGAATGTGGATTGAGTGTAGTCCCTTATTTGAGCTCATGAGGGCTGCACCTGGTACTTACCACGATGTTTTGTGCTCTTTTCTCAATGGTTGAATGCTGTTTTTTAGCAGATGAACGGCCTGAGCCAAGGACAATCGGGCGACTAGTCTCACGGATTAGTGTCGCAGGTTTGTGGGGACTGTAGAAGATGAGTAGATGGCAGTTGAGGTATTAGAGTTCGGAAAATAGAAATAAGGTCCAGTTGTGAGGGCCATGGAAGGGTGACCAATTTTAAATGTCGGAAGTGAAATGTGAATATCTCTGAGAAATGCTAAGAAAAATTACTGATAAAAGCTAAGTTGGTTGGCGCTTACTCAACCGATGTAATTGTTAATGAGCAGTGTTAAGTTGTGGTTTGTTTACATATTACGCTTCTTGGCGCAAGTTAATATGCTTAGGTACGTCATGCGTCTTTCGCTAGATATTGTTTTGATTACATGTCAGTACTTATGATCAACATATTATTTCATATACTTGTGCCTCATTTTATATTCAATAATTTAAGTCAGTCAACAGATATTGGTAATGAAGTGCAAATCAGTATATATCTCTTATGCTTATGGCATAAATATCTTTGCTAGTTATATCTCTTTCTGCAGCTTTACAAACAATTCCTTTATTATCCGAATTGACATCTTATATAAAATGGAATCGATGAATTTACCTTCAGGATATCATACAAAATTCAGTGCGAGAATTTTTGATGTCTTCTCTGTGTTTTATCAGTGGCGTTGTCAGGGGGCTGATGAATCACATGACCCCCCCCCCCTTGCAATCTCCTGAAGGTGAATTCATCTATCATATGAATATGGAGACGGATTATCTACATTCAAGATCTTAGAAGTGGATAGCGAATATGTTGGCAATCAATTATAGCCTTTATCATCTAAGTTTATGATAAATTTAGTTTGTAAAAATGCTTGAATTAAATCTTGTCGTAGGACTTTCACTGTGGTGTGGTAGTGGTACAGCGACTGCGTTATCCAACTCATATTGGTCGTTGATCGTAGCTGAGCTTTGCAAAATAGATAAATGGTGTTGGTGATGTAGTAGTAAGGCACTCTATGTAATTACACTGTTTATGCTGTTGGATGATTAAGACTTAAGTATTCGGTGCTAATTTAGTTATTTTATCTTGAGCGTTTTTGCTGTAACTGAAAGGGAGTTAAGCTGTACATTGTACAGGGCACTTGTAAAAGCTGTAAAATTTGAAAAGTGACTTGCAATTTCAGCTGTTCAGCATCAAGTTATTCACATTTTTCTGTGCTATATGCTTCAAGAATACATGCTATCTGCCGAGACAATGTAATATTTTGTAAACCCTATGCTTTTTCTCTGCCTTATGCTTATGTGATATCAGTCCATTTTTATATTTTTGTCCTTTGACGCCACCCTTATTTCACCAGCATTTATTGGTACATATTGTCATTATCGATTGTTTCGAGGGTTATGTTTTATAGCAGTATTATCACCGATTCCGGCGACACATGTACGCTGAGTGGCATAAATGAGACACCCCTTCCCACTATTTCAGTACTCCTTGACGCTGTTTACTGTTTATTTTTCAAGCCACACATGACTCTTTACACTTCGTATCACCCTCCAAACTACATGCAGTCCTTGAAAAGGAACGTACTATATACATCAATAACACTTGCAATTTCTTCAGGATTTCCAAATTGTACAGATATATATTTTCTTATGGGCTGTATGTCATATTATGATGTGTATCATGCTGTAATGCTGCTGTATGTAACCGTATACAGGTTAAGTCAATGGATGTGCAATACTTCTAAGAATTCCAACCCTCAACAGTTCAACAATTTTTGGAGCCCCTATACTCTGTATAGGGGGCTCTATTGTGGTGAACGTGTGCTTCGTAGATCACCAGCCAGCCTATTATTTTGTAATGAGGTCTCTGTCAAGATTACATTGGGTATTCCCTCAAATGTCATTTCACTTTGTTCTATGTATGTTAACTTAGGTTCTTACATATGTTTCAGTGGCGGATCCAGACAGGGTAATGGGGGGGGGGGGGTTTGGAAGAATTTTTGTAATGAGGTCTCCATCAAGATTACATTGGGCATTCTCTCAAATGTTATTTCACTTATGATGGCAATCAATGATGGCAATCAATGATGGCAATCAATGATGGCAATCAATGATGGCAATCACAGAATTCATTTGCCCCCTCCCCTAAGGTCCCCTCCCTTAGAGGCCCCCTCCTCTTAGGTGCCCCCCCCCTCCCCTTAGGTGCCCTCTCCCCACCAATGTGCCCCCTCCCCACACATGTTCCCCCTCCCCACAAATGTGCCCCCTCCCCAACAATGTGCCCCTCCTTATCAATGTGCCCCTCCCTACCAATGTGCCCCTCCCTACCAATGTGCCCCCTCCCTACCAATGTGCCCCCTCCCTACCAATGTGCCCCCTCCCTACCAGTGTGCCCCCTTCCCATCAATGTGCCCCTTCCCACCAATGTGCCCCCTTCCCACCAATGTGCCCCTCCCTGCCAATGTGCCCCCTCCCTACCAATGTGTCCCCTCCCCATCAATGTGCCCCTCCCTACCAATGTGCCCCTCCCCACCAATGTGCCCCCTTCCCTGCCAATGGGCCTTTCCCCGCCAATGTGCCCTCTTCCCCACCAATATACCCCTCCCCACCAGTGTGCCCCTCCCCACCAATGTGCCCCCTTCCTACCAATGTGCCCCCTCCCTACCAATGTGCCCCCTCCCACTAATGTGCCCCCTCCCCACTAATGTGCCCCCTTCCCCGCCAATGTGCCCCCTTCCCTGCCAATGTGCACCTTCCCTGCCAATTTGCCCCCTTCCCCACCAATGTGCCCCCTCCCTACCAATGTGCCCCTCCTTATGTGCCCCCTCCCTGCCAATGTGCCCCCTCCCTGCCAATGTGCCCCCTCCCTACGAATGTCTCCCCTCCCTACCAATGTACCCCTCCCTACCAGTGTGCCCCTCCCCACCAATGTGCCCCCTTCCCTGCCAATGTGCCCCCTCGCTACCAATGTGCCCCCTCGCTACCAATGTGCACCCTCCCTATCATTGTGCCCCCTTCCCCGCCAATGTGCCCCCTTCCCTGCCAATGGGTCTTTCCCCGCCAATGTGCCCTCTTCCCCACCAATGTACCCCTCCCCACCAGTGTGCCCCTCCCCACCAATGTGCCCCCTTCCTACCAATGTGCCCCCTCCCTACCAATGTGCCCCCCCCACTAATGTGCCCCCTCCCCACAAATGTGCCCACTCCCCGCCAATGTTCCCATCCCTACCAATGTGCCCCTCCCCACCAGTGTGTCCCCTCCCTGCCAATGTGCCCCTCCCCACCAATATGCCCCCTCCCTGCCAATGTGCCCCACCCCACCAATGTGCCCCCTCCCTACCAATGTGCCCCCTTCCCTACCAATGTGCCCCCTCCTACCAATGTGCCCCTCCCTGCCAATGTGCCCCCTCCCTACCAATGTGCGCCCCCTCCCTACCAATGTGCCCCCTTCCCCGCCAATGTGCCCCCTTCCCCGCCAATGTGCCCCCTCCCTATCAATGTGCCCTCCCTATCAATGTGCCCCTCCCTGTCAATGTGCCCCTCCCTATCAATGTGCCCCTCCCTACCAATGTGCCCCCTTCCCTGCCAATGTGCCCCCTCCCCACCAATGTGCCCCTTCCCATCAATGTGTCCCTCCCCATCAATGTGCCCCCTCCCCACCAATGTGGACTCCCCATCCCGATCAATGTGCCCCTCCCCGCCAATGTGCCCTCTCCCCACCAATGTGCCCCTTCCCTGCCAATGTGCCCCCTCCCCATAAATGTGCCCCCTCCCTGCCAATGTGCCCCCTGACCAAAATTTTTCTGGATATCTTTGTCAATTCCATCTCTCCCCCCCCCCTTGCGGCCATTGCAGCTTTGGTGCCTTCTAGTTCTTTCTCTTTCTGTTTCTTTTGGTCTAGGCAGGTTGCTATTAGGGATGAGTTGCATAGATTCTATATGAATTATAAATTGTATCTAAAAATGTTTGGTTTGAAGTTTATTGGTCTCTGCGCTCCCTGGATGCCATGTTGCACCTCCATTGACTTGCCCTGTATTCCTTGACTGAGCAGCCAGCAGAACGCTTCTTTATGTACTCTTCATATATTGCTGAAAATGTTATTTTTCGTCAACAAAATGTTTGACTTGCATATTACCACGAATATGGGGGATTTAAAAATTTTTCATTCAAATGAAATAATGTGCATCAAATGATTCAATTGAAATAATGTGCATCAAATGATTCAATTGAAATAATGTGAATTCCAATGAAATAATGTGCATTTTATCATGGACTAAGTGCCCATGAACGGTACTTTCATTTTCATGTACGGACTCCCAAGGGTGTCCATGATGGTTGAGAATTTTATTTGTATCTTTTCAGGCACCACAGACGTAGTGGAGGGCACAGATGGGGAAACCATCAAAGCTATAGGTAAGCTGAAGGTCTCCTTGTGAATGTGAAATTCCTCGAATCAAGGTAAAACAGGCACAGCTCCTTGCATATTGGTGTAGCATACTGCCTGGACCTTATAATATGTTAGCAATTTCAATCTTCCTCCACCTCATTACCATCAATGTCATGTCCTCCTGTACAAATTTGTTTTCCCAGTGCATAAATACAGTATGTGCAGCCCAATCATTCCTGGGTATTTTCCTTTCAGGGACGTGGATCTGGCTGCTCATGTGCAAGTACTGGATCCTGGTGTGTGCCTCCCTGTTCCTGGTGATGGCCGTGCAGGAGGCCGTCATCTACAGAATCATCTACATGGTCCTCTTCCTTTACTTCGTGCTCACCTTCAAGGTTGGTTGATTCTCACATTTACACAAATTGGCACCTCGTTTCAACTACTAAACAGTTGCTTCGTTCATAATCTCTTAAAAACAGTGCCAATTGCACAAGTGTACTTGCACTGAGTGATATTGCTGTAATTTGCATCTTGAAAGCCTGATGTTAGTACCTGTAGTACAAGAGTGTGTTGAGACAGAACTGCTCTACATAATGCGAACATACCCAGTTAGTTTTAATTTTGCTCTTAATTTGTGTTGCAATTCAGTTGCTGTACAACTTCTGGCGCTTCAGCATCGTGGCCTTCTGGTGGTTTGTGATCGTCTACTCGATGGTCGTGCTGTGCCTCATCTACACTTACCAGTTTGACAACTTCAAGGACTACTGGAAGAATGGCACTGGCCTCTCCGATGAAATGTAAGCTCTTTCTTGTCAAATTGATTCAGGGTTAAGTGTTACGTGAGGTTCCAACAATCGTGGAAAGGTTGTGTAAAAGTGTAAAATTGTCAGGAGTTATGGAAATTTTACCAACAACTGGCCATGAAGTTTACAGATTCACATTGTTATGGCAACTGTTGATGAACTGGTTGGCCCGAAGGGAGACAGGTCATCTCTCAGTTAATTTTTGGATGCATTTTCGACCTCAGTGAGTAAAGAATTGGTCATGAAAGAAAAATTTGGTGTGGTCCTACTAAGTTACAGAATTACGGTCAATAGATTTTGTCAGAATCCTAACCCTACCTTCAATTGTGCCAAAGTATAAAATGGACGAACTATAGCTAGCTCCTCCACCAGCCTATGCAGGATTCACATTCTGATTTATAGTATGTTTCCCGGTACAGGCTTGCGGACATAGGCTTGGAGAAGTTTGACACAGCCACCCTGTTTGTGAAGCTACTGACCCCAACGTCATTCTTGGTCGTCATCATTCTGCAACTCCATTACTTCCAGAAACCTTTCTTGAAACTCTCGGACATCAAGCGATTCAGGTTGGTTCTCCATATTTGCTGAGTTAAGAAATTGGCTCTTGTGCATATGGCTGCATTATTGTACTACTGGCTGAGAATGTTGAGTTAACAAAATCAATAGATAATGCTTAAGGCCTAGTGCAAATAAGAGCGTGACAAGATGGTGAAAAATAAAGGTGTTGTTTTTGCTTGGAATTTTGCTGCAATTTAAAGTACATATATGTGGTAGTAAGTAGGCAAAAAATCTGAGTTAAGTAATGATTTCCTACATACTATAGCTACTGGGATTTTTTCTATGGAAGACGCAACATCAAAAAATTCAATTTTGGAGTGATTTAGTTCTTTTATAAGTATTGTCATATCTGATAACTTTCTGAACCTGTTAGGCCATGAATGACGTGCATGCATATTTTGGTTGGACACAGAACTGTTTAAATTGTTCCAATATTCAAAACTGTCGTTTTTCAAAGATTAGCCCATTTTAACACAAGATAGAATTGAATATTTCCCAAACAAAGATTTACATATTTAAAAATTGATAAAGATGACGAAATATTGCTCTGCATACAAAGCCTATAGTGTGCAATTTAAATTTTTAATAGATAGAGTTATTAGCATAGGAGATATAACATGCGTATATGGCACTGAAAATTTTATTGGATGCGTCAGGGTTGGGACACAAGCAGACAATCACAAAATATATGAATGAACTGCAACCTTTGGCCATGGTTAAGTCACTTTGCTGGTCTAACATTATTCCTTACTCAATTTTTAACTTTTAATAGCTTTAACATTCATCAAAAAATGTTGTTTGATAATCTTAAAGTATATTAATATTAATCTTTATTTATAGTCTTGTTTCATGGTTCTGGGTCGAAACTGAGTTTAAATTTGGTCTCAATAAACCCAGTCTAGCCAAGTTTTGTCAGACATGAAAATTCGGCTTTTAAACTGGATCTAAACTGAAGTTAAACTTGGTTTATTTAAAGGTGTTAGGGTCGGGACAGAGGTGTTAGGGTCGGGACATGCAATAGTTTTCAGTCTTAGCTATAAATCCACACAGGCAGACGCATCCTTTTGAGTGCTAAATTATTAAGCCACTTTAGAAGAAAAATGTTGAAGTGAAAAGGTGTATGTAGCCAGCCTGTGTTGGACTGAGAGCAACAACTAAATTAGTGTTAGGGTCGGGACAACTTTTACAAGGCAAGAAAAAATGATGCAAGCAAGTAGCTATGACATTTATATATGGAAATAAGGTATAATATGCAATAGAGGGGTCCTCAAACTAAGTTGGGAGAGTTAATACTATATAGAATACCAAGAGCTAACCGGTACACAGACTTGTTTAACAGAAATTGCTAAAATTTCAATTTTTGGCTTCATTTGCCATTTAGCAGTCTCATTGACTCTTTTTAACAAATACACAGAGCATCAGATTGCAATTGATAGTCACAGAACCATAACTCCCATGGCCACAGTCGAGAAGACTTTCCATCGACAAATTTTTGAAATTATTTTGCAAATAAGGGTTAAACATTGCTCAAAATATGCATGTCACGCTAAAATGCTAAAAAATGGCCAATTTTTGGAGTTTCAAGACCTCTGATTTCTGGAACCAATACTCCGATTGCCCTGAAATTTGAAATATTTACTGACAAAATAGTGTTAAAGATAACAAAGTACTGTGGAATGGAACATACATATTTTGTATGGTTTTGTAGCAGATAAAATGCTGGCTTCACCTGAAATACGCAAAAATTTGCACCAGGCCTTAAGTAGTTTTTAATGTGCTCGAGATGAAAAATTTTATATAGTGTATCATATTGGATCTTTTGATATTAAAAACATAATTTTGACATTTATAGAAATGATTACTTTCATGATTACTTTCTGAATGGACAATGTTCATAAACATGTAGTGTACTTTTTGAAATTGATACAGTAATTTCATCATAATTTATGGTATATTCATATATTTTTGATGATACCCAAGCCATGTAACGAAGTCATGAATTGTAGATTTTAATTTATCATTGTGGCTACTTAGAGATTTTATGTAATTTTTTATGTCTCATTCTGTGCTTAACAACCATAACTCCCTAATGCTTACTTTTCTCCATCTGAGATTCAAATGCTGCTTAGATGCTTCAATGACATTGTCCAGTATGCTTTGCTTCTTAATTCCTGTGGCCCAATGCATTTTGGGGGATCATTAAGATTTCGTATTCTACACATTTCCATTTATATAATAGTAGGCCTGTGTAGTTGTATTGGGTAATTTGCAATGACTTTCGTCTGTTCTCAGGAATTTTTTTTTATTTGAAGTTGGAAAAGAAAATGAGGTCATTGATCACAGGCTCTTGAAGCTGTCAAACCATTCACCGTATATGCCTTGATCCCGGTTCGAATTAACATATTTCAAAATAGCCAAACATGCATATTTCTATGGGGGGGAGGGGGATTGATGTGTACATGAGGGTATAATGACCTGCAGTGATATTGAGATTGTAAACTGCCAACCAATTACTAGAGACTTGTATTGGGTCTCGCAATGGGAAACATGTAATGGGGACTTGTTTAGAATAAATCAATCACCAAACATAGGAAGCAGATGTTACAACTGTATTGTACTGTATATCTTGTGTTGCGATCTCATGATTTGCGGCTGTTGTTGCAGATCCAATGACAAGAACGGGTGGTTGTACCCTCGTATAAGAGAACATAGGTATCAGAGAATCATAATTGACAGGCATGCTGCCCCGTTTTGTAGCTTAAGAAAAATAACTGACTGCTTGTATTACAATTAACCAAATGGAAATGATGCTGAGAAGATACTCCCTATGAATACTAGTCTTGTTTGTCCCATGCATGAGGTCGCTGCTTTATTAATACGACGTTTAAGGCTTCCAGATCGTCTCCAGACATGTGCCTGTCCCTTTGAATTTATTTTATGTTGTGGCTATATTTGTGGCTCCACTGAATGGTGTGTGTACCTGTATTAAATTATCATGGGGGAATGCTGCCTTGGAGGGCAATGTTACCCCAAAATATAAAAATAATCACAGAAATTTTACACATATCCTCATACATATATATATATACATTACACACCTCACAAAGAAAAAGTCCATAAATACACGATGTAAAGCCCAACCACTGACCCACCCTTCCAGCTTGCTATTTTAATGTGAAATGGTGCCCCAAGCAAGAGAGATTCGTTGTCGTATGCCATTGCTCCCTTTAATGGCCTAACGTTCTTGCCATATTAATTGCAGCTGCTACATTAATTGTCGATCTAGTATGAAGCATAGGACAAAATTACTACTTGGAATTAGTTTTCTTTATTCTCATGTCTGTGTCTTGCAACTTTTAGTTATGCGGATGCTGACAAATATTATGTGTAAGTTGAGGTGGAGAGTTATTTGCAATATATATACTTGGTCTCCTAACCTGTGGTGAATATAATCATATGGCTCATATATAATTATGTACCTTCGGGTGGAATAACTTGTCCTAGCATTTTACATAATATGATTTTACTCTAAACTCTACATCTGAATATTGATATAACATAAGACTTCATAAGCTGTAAGGCCTCTAACTTAAAAACATATTATTTGGGAGGGTTAGAGTCACTAGTTACTGTAAATAAGGGCATTCAGATACATATATTAAGCTGAAGTGGTTTCCTTTTTATTTTTTGCTTTGTTTTGATAACAAATAAGTCTTTGTTCTTTGATTTATTTTTATCAAGTCTTTACTCTCTATCTTCGCTCATGGTCCACAGACTTATTGTCACTCATCTAAGAGAGTGACAACGCTTACTTGTGCATATATCTTCTCAAACAAGCGTTTACGCTTGTCACAGCCGAGATTTTAAATTTGGCGCCACCGCCAGACCACCTAATCTCCCATAATCCCATGCGCTTAGACTTCCTCTTTCTTCTCGGCTGTCCTACGCATCGGACGTGTGCTAGACAGCCGCTTGTTACAGTCGATTGGGGCATTGACAATGGGTTATTTACGGTGTATTTCGTTTTCTAGGTTGTTATTTACGGTTCACAGAGCTGAACTGTATTCAGGTAAGTTTGTTTTACCCTATTTTGTCGCCTCAAACTTCGTCGTTTTCATTGCAGTCTGTCCGCCATGGCGGACGCTGTGATGTATTTCGACGGTTGCACGTGTTTTCGGGAGTATCTAGACACTGTCGGTGCTCTATCTCTTGAATTCACTGCTTGTTGGTGCCTGTGCAACCTGGTTTCTTCATTTTTTGAAGATTCCTTTTCGTCTTGTACGAATTGCGACGCATTTCTCGCTGGACGTTCGCCCCTCCACATGGCGTCCGTCCCGGGTCAGTCGTCAATGTGCGAAGTATTTCGCCATTTTTCAGGCCGTCTCGCCTCTCTTGACGGTTTATTTTGTACATGGACTCCTCAGTTCATTAAAATGTCTTCTTCTGCTTCGTTTGTGTGCGTTTTCCTCCCCCTACAGCGCTGCAAACGATCGTTGATTTCCCCGTGCGTCTCACTGGTGGGACACCGTGGGCTCCGCTCTGGACCTCGATGACGCCAACCCGGCCAGCGGCGCTTCCGGGCGGTGTCTTTTCATGTTCCCGGCGTCCCACTGGGCCTACCTGGCTGGGCGCCGTGTTACACCTCGATGACGTCGGCTTGGTTTGTGGAGCGGACGTCTCACTGGTCGTCTCTATTGGGCACCCACCCCCTTCTTGAGGCTGGACCAGTGACTTTGGAGGGGTATGGTCCTCCCTGGACCATTTCTCCCTCTTTGGGCTCCCGGTTTCTGCTGTGGTGCCTCCTTGCTTTGCCTCCACCGGTTCCGACTGGTGGGGGCTGCCTCTCCTGCTGCCTGCCTGCTTGGGTACCCCCATAACCCTTGCTGGACCTCTTCTGGCTACCCGGTTTCTGCTCTGGTGGCTCCGGGCTTGCCTCTACCGGTTCCGGCCGGTGTTGGCTACCTCTCCGGCTGCCTGCCTGCCTGCTAGGGTATCCCCATACCCCTTGCTCGGCCCGGCTCCTGGGCTGCCTGCCTGCCTCTCCCGCTGCTGGCCTCTCTTGACCTTTGGCCCGCCTCTGCTGTGGCTGGCCGGCTTCTCCGGCTACTTGCCTGAGTCTTTTGGCTGCTGGCCTGCCTGCTGGGGTACCCCCATACCCCTTGCTCGGCTAGGCTCATGGGCAGGCTGCCTGCCTGCTTCTCCTGCTGCTGGCCTCTCCTGCTGCTGGCCTCTCCTGCTGCTGGCCTCTCCTGCTGCTGGCCTCTCCTGCTGCTGGCCTCTCCTGCTGCTGGCCTCTCCTGCTGCTGGCCTCTCCTGCTGTTGGCCTCTCCTGCTGTTGGCCTCTCCTGCTGTTGGCCTGTCTCTTCGGCTTATGGCCGGCTGTTCCTCCGGATGGCTGGTTTCTCCTGCGGCTGGCCTGCCTCTCCTGGCTCCTTGGCCTGCCTCTCCGGGCTGCTGGCCTGCCTACTGGGGTACCCATACCCCTGGCTGGGTCCGACTCCCGGATGTCTGCTGGTGTTTGGCCCTCCGGCTTTTGGGGGGGGCTTGGCCTCCTCGGCTGGGCCTCTTCCTTCCCCTGCCCGTTTCGGCTGGTGGGGGCTGCTTCTGTTGCCGCAGCCTGCTGGGGTACCCCCATTCCCCTGGCGCTGCTTTGCTCCTTGCCTTCTTCTGGCTCCTGCTGAGGGTTGGATTCTCCTCTTTTTGGGCTGGCGGGCCTCCGGCTTTGCCTCTGGCCTGCCTCCGGGGTTTTCCCTGCTGGTTCCGTCTGGTGCGCGCTGCATTCTTTCCTGTTTGTCTGCATGCTGGGGTCCCCCCGTCCCCCGCTATGTTGGGCTCCTGGGCTTCTCCGCAAGCCTGGGCTTTCGCCTCCAGCCTGGCCTTCCGCCTGCGTCTCGGCTGGATCCGGTTCTCCTGTTCACCTGGTTGCTGCCTTGATCCGTCTCCGGTCCCCTATTCCGGATTCTTCGTTCCACGGACCCTTCCTCCTGTGGCTCCCTTGGCGGTGCTTCCGGGCTTTGGTCCTTTCCTTGGGTCTCTGGCCTTGGGCCGGGCTCTGCCGGACCCCTGGGCCCCTTGCTTTGGGGGGCTGCTTCTGTGGTCCTCCCCTTTGGCTTGCCTTGGCGGGGGGGGGGCTCTCCGAGGTCCTTCCCTCTCCTGGGCCTGTCTGTTTGGCTCTGCTCTGGGCTTCTGCTGGTCCTCTGCCCAGCTGTGCCGTGCCTTCTGGTTTGCCGGCCTTCTTCTTCTTCCGCGGGCTGGGAGTCCCCCACTCTCCTGGCGCCCGCTACCTCCAGGGACATCCGTTCCTCCTTGGCTTCTGCCGTCTGCTGTTCGGGCCTCTTGCCTTGGGCTCGGATGCTTGAGGCCTGGTTCTGGCCTCTCTCCTGCCCCGGCTCTGCTGGTGGAACCTCCGCGGCGCGGGTCCCTAGACCTCCCCGGCCGGTCTGGTTCTTCCTTAGCCCTGGCTGTTAGGCCCGTCGGCTCCTGCTTTGGGGGCCGGCGTCCTGCTGCTCTTCCAGTCTGGGCGGGCTCACGCCCGTGGCTCCTCTTGGTCGCCGCTAGGGGCTTTGGTTCTTTCCATGGATGCTGGCCTTCTGGCTGTGATGGGCCTCGTCTACCTACCGAGGCTGTCCTCGCGTCTCACCGGGATCCTCCTCTTCCTGATCTGGCGCTGACTGGTTGTTTGTTCCCTGCCCTGGTCTCCTCCTGCGACCGGGGGTGCCCTCCTTGGCCTTCTCTGAGCTACGCTCCTCTGGCTGTTGGCGGGGCCTGGGGCCTCCGGGCCCTTGGATTCGTTTCAGTTTCCTGGGTCCTGCCTCCTTCCTCGGAGGTCTTTTCCGGCTGGGCCCCCTTGCTCGGCTCGGCCTGTGCTTGGTTGAAGCGGCTGTTCTGGCCGTCGCCCTGCCTCATCATCCTGCTTCCCTGCGTCTCTCGGGCTCCTTGGCTGTTTGGGCGCGGTGTTTGCACCTCCCCTCCTTCGGCTGACCTCCTGCCTTGGCAGGTGCTCCCCCTCACACCTGCTGGGGGGGAAGGGGCTGGGGTCTCGCTCCTCAGCCCATTTTCCGCCGCCTTTGGATTGGGCTTCCTGTGCCCTGCGGGCTTCTGGTGCCTTTGGCCTCTGGGTCCGCCTGCCTCCCGGCTGTCTGGGCGGTTTTCCCCAGGGATCGGGCCTTGCCCTCAATCTACCTAGTTCCCTCCGGTGCTGGTGGGACTTTGCCCACCCCTGGCCCTCCATCTGGCGGCCTGCATGGATGCTAGTGTAGCAGCCTTCATCTGGCTTGGGTCTCCCTTGCCTTGTTCCTCTCCTTCGACCGTCTCAGGCTCCCCCTTGGCCTTGGTTCGGTCTCTCCAGGCGCTGTCCCTCTTGAGGGTTTGCCGCCTGGTGTCCTTGTTCTATCCCAGGCTCCCCCGGGGCCTGTGTTGGGAGTCTCTGCCTGGCCCGGGATCCTACCCTTGGCCCGGCGGCCTCGTCTGCACTCGTCTGGGTGGCCTCGGCTGCCCTTATCCTCTGCCTACGCCTTCGGGGGCCTGACCTGCTCCCTTCCTGCCTCCCTCCCTGGCTTCCCCTGGCCTGGGTTGGGGGCTTTTCTTCTGGCGCGATGGCCTTGGGATGGTGGGGTGCTTCAGTCTTCCCACCTCTCCGTCGGATTTGCCTGAGCTTTGCCGTTGGAGCCTTCCTCTGCCTCTGCTTCCTCCGGCGTCTCCCGTGGCTTGGACCCCTCCCGGGATCCTCCCCTCTTGGCTCCTGTCCTTGGCTGTTCCTGTCGCTTCTAGCCTCTGGTACACTGGCTTCTCCCTGGCCGTTTAGGCTTCCGTGGCTTCAGGCCTCTTTTGGCCTGTTGCTTCCTGATCTCGCCTTCCTGGGCTCCTCGTTTTCCTGCTGGTCCATGGCCGCGGTGTCCGTGACCCTTGGTCTTCCGGGACCTCCCTGGACCTCAGAGATCTCCGTGCGTCTCCTTGGCGCTCTGGAGTTGGTTTCGGTCTTGCCTTCTGGCTTGTCCTCCTTCTTCCCTTCCGGGCCTGGTCTCCCCCTGACCGGTCTGGTTGGGCTCCTCGGCGATGCTTCTGACCCCCGGGGTCAGTGGCCTCCACGCTATGGGGCTCGTGCTGGTTGCCCTTGGGCTCTTGGCTGCCTTCTGCCCCTGCGACTTCTTTGGCCGTCCTCGGCGCCTCCGTGGCTCGTCCTGTGCTTCTGCAATCTGGGCGTGTCCCCTGCCTGGTGCGTTGCCTTGACCCCCCTGGCGCGGGCCTCCCCGAGTCTCTGGACTTTGGTAGGCGGACACCTGGCTCCTTCCCAGGCGCTCCTTTTGGTTGGCGGATTTCCTCGGACTTCCCGGTGGTTTCTCCGCCACGGTGGATAGCCTCCCTGTTTCCTATGCGGCCATCCCATCTGGACGTCTGGGCCTCCCTCTGGGATCCTGGACTTTCCTCCCTTGGTATGCCCATTTGGTCAACCTTGCCTTGTCATCCTGCGTCTGGCCTCCTCCTCCATTCCTCTTGGGCCTTCTGGATGTCTGTGGATGGGCCTCTGCCTTTGTGGCTGGCGGCCCTTCCCTGGGTCCCAATCTTTGGGACCAGTTGCGTCAGTCTCGGGCTTCCCCCTCTGCTCCGACTGCTTTAGCCGTCCCTCCTGCTTCGTGGGGGGGATGGTCCTCCTGCTCGCCTCGGTGCTCTGGCCACCCCTCTGGGATGTGGTCTGCCGGCCATTGGGATTCTCCCCGAGTGCCTTCTCGGTGGATGTTCCTTCTCCAGTCCTTTGGGCCGTCCTCTGCGACGTTGCTCCTGGACCCTGAGCGCTCTCCTCACCCGGTGGGGAGGGTGCCCTCCGCCTGCGGTTGCTGGCGAGTTTCCGCCTTCGCTCTCCTCCTGCCCTCTGCAGTCTCTGCTGTCAGTCGCTCTCCGGCTAGGGGTCCAGTTCCCTGTGCGGGTACTGGCCCTGGTCTTCTGCCTCCTGCTTGCTCAGGCCTGGTTGTGCCCCGAGCTTGCCCAAGGAGGGGGGGGGGTGTCCCTCCGGGGGCTGGCCCCCGAGCTGCCTGCAGCACGCCTCCCGGCCCCGAGCCTCCTGGCTCGGTGCGCCGGGTGATTTCTGGTTGTTGCCCCTCCACGGCACAATCTCTTGCCCGTTTGGGGTGCCCCCTCTTGCACCGGCCTCCTAGTGTCCGGTGTATGGGGGCCCCCCGTGGCTCTCTTCATGGCATTCTTTAGGCCTGCCTTCCGAGTTCTGGCTATCTGCCTACTGGCTTGGTTGGCTTTTGCCTCGCACTCACGCCAGACCACACCATGGGCTCCCTTTGTAGCAGCAACTGTTTTTTGCTCTGTACTTGGTGTCAATGCCCCTTTTCTTGCTTGCGGGTTCCATTCCCTCCTCCACTTTGTGAATCTGCACAAGTAAGCGTTGTCACTCTCTTAGATGAGTGACAATAAGTCTGTGGGCCATGAGCGAAGATAGAGTTTGGGTCCTCCCCTATCGGGATAGGACCTATCTCTATGAGCTCATGGCCCACAGACTTATTACTTGAGTTTCCCACCCACCTCCCCTCGGTGGAATGTCCTTGCGTTCCGCCTCGAAGTAAGAGGAAGTCTAAGCGCATGGGATTATGGGAGATTAGGTGGTCTGGCGGTGGCGCCAAATTTAAAATCTCGGCTGTGACAAGCGTAAACGCTTGTTTGAGAAGATATATGCACAAGTAAGCGTTGTCACTCTCTTAGATGAGTGACAATAAGTCTGTGGGCCATGAGCTCATAGAGATAGGTCCTATCCCGATAGGGGAGGACCCAAACTTCTGTTTATTCGGTCTGGCATGAGCAAAAGAACTTGAAAAATTCTGTATTTTTACAAACTTGTCGTTTCTGTTTCTTAAATAAATTTCAATATCAGACTTGACTTTTTCCCGGATTTTGGGTTCTGACAAGTACATGTCACTACATGGCATTGTGCTTCATATTACATTTGATATTATACTTGAGTTTCTTAAATTCTGTTGTAATTTGTATTTTTGAGATGAAGTAAAATGAAGTTATACTATTGATTTGTGTGTGTATAAATACCTGAGACACTTTAAAGTTGTCTTCAATGTGGCTTGCTTCAACTCTGGAGCTAAAGAGAATCGAAATACAGATGTATTTATAAGTTCCTCCAGGGATGAGTTTTGATCTTGATAGCGTGACTGACCTTTAACCAAATGCCTTTGCAGCATTAGAGAACTGAGCATCAATGATTATCTTGAGCAGTGAGTGAATCGCGTCTTTGTTTGAAATATATCAAGGTTACAGGGATATCACAGCACTTTGCAAATCTATCTTTTATTAGTCTTTCCTCTGACTATCATACTATCTTTCAGCTGATATTACTAAAGATCTCAAAGCTTGGAATTAAGATTTGTGCAACTTTTGTGATATCAGCTCGTTAATTTTCAGTCCCATCTTGTTCATCAATGCATGCCACTAGTCATTTCTTAGTTCAATTATATCTTAACCTTTTTTTTAAACAATTTTTGTTTCACTTACACATTTGGTTTAGTCTGACTTTTTCACTAACAGTAGTTGTAGACAATATATAGATTCTCATATTTCATAACTCTTTTGCAGGTTTTTGACATGATCATTTCTTGTTCTTCAATATATCTGAAATATTTTTAACCTGAAGAGATGATATATTTTGAATGACAAAAGCCTGCAAAAAGGAATTTTTTAATTTTTGACTTTCTGTATCTTTTGTTTTAATTTAATACATGACACACATGTATATATATATAACTCTATTTTTTAATTAAGTTTAATCTCCTAATCTTGTCTTTAATCTCTCTAATCTTTGTTTAAGTACAGTTTTATTTGGTAATCCCTGTACCTTTGGAGTTACTCAGGCTCTCTATAAGTCTTTTTAATTGATCATTGAGACATAGGCTCATTGACTTATTTCTGATTTTCCCCAAGTTTTTAGCCTTTCACAAATGATAATTCTATGAATATTATGAATATACCCTTCTCTCGTTATTTCTAATGCCCTTTGTCTTGTGTTCTACGGTATGATTGAATTTACCTTGTGCTATTGTAATTGTCAATCATTCTATCAAAATCACATGCTAATTTTCCTTGATGAAATTCAGCAATTAATCAACATTTGAATAAGCTATTGTGGTTGTTTTGATTTTCTTCAGGTGTCTTTGTCCTCCACCATTGCTGAATGGTCTTAGTACTTTTTGTTTTGCTGAAAGTTGTTTCACGGTATTAAAATATTCCATAGTAACATTGATGTGTCCATTCCATTTAAATGTAGCATTTTAGTACAGGCTCTGTTGAGCTGCTTTCTAATGGCTCGGCAGTTTTAAGGCCTGACAAAGTCTGAACATCAACCATTTCTGTATGGCAGCCTACGTTTTTTGTGTTTTCAATGATTTATTAATTAATTTGTGTGTTGCTGCTTCTAGACTGGAGGGCGATGGCGATCAAGGGGGCGTCAGTGACCTGGATGGAGATGCGGCCTCCGTGACCAGCAGGGACTCTCATGTGCGCCACTACAACAGTATGTCCCAGTCTTTTAGTATGGATGGTTCATTAGACTTTATTTTAAGGGCCACATATCAGCTGATTTGAATAGTGTTTTAAACTGAACATTCAAAGTATATTATATATTATAGGAATATTATGTACCTACCTCTGAAGGGGGCACCCAGCTGTCTTTGTTCACACGATGACTGAAATCAATTCACTATAAAATTGACTCCTCATTGAGGAAGAAATGTTGATCTTGTCGTGGTCGGAGTGTGGTACGAGTAGTAGCTTTTAGGACACTACACCAAACAGCATGTACAGCGCAAACACTGATTCTATTAGTTTTGACAGCTCTCCCTCAGGTGCTGAAGTAGTCCCGCAAGTTGAAGGAAATGCCTCCCATGCCGGGAAGGGGTTCAGCTTAGTGGATAACTGGTAGCACTCTCGACTCTCAGTCGGTGCATCCAAAGTTGCCTTCCAGTTCTGGCTTGGCCACCTAGACCCATATTGGATGGCTTTTTAATCATCCCTGGGCACATGGCTGTGTAGTTCTCCTGTGCTAATTAGTCTACAGAGTGCGTAAATGAAGGACGTAAAGCCAATCATGCATCCATCCTGTGTGGATGACCCAATTGTCTGCAATCCCAGCAGTGACATTTACATCCCATGCACCTCCTAGTTGTGACTTAAATTCCTTTTCTTCTTCACAGGATGGTACCACCGCCTCTTCTTCTGCGTCTCCAAACTGTGGAAAGTAGCCTCGGACCTCCTGTCTCGCTTCAGCGACCTCTTGTGGCGAATTGTGGAAGTGCATTTCATCAAAGCTGTCTTCTTCACCATATTCATGTGTGCAGTCATGGAGGTAAGGGATTGATTTGCCCAAGTAAACATTGCAGTAAAAGCTCAGCATGGGCAGAATGCAATTTTACTTCAAGCACATTCTGGCCCTGCGCTCATGCAGCGTGTGTCAAATAGAGCATGTGCGGTAGTTTTACAGATAATCTTGCTGATTATTGCCTCTAAATAGCCCACACTGGTGCTGATGGGGCATAAAACACTAACTCACTCACTCACTCTTGGTGATTATTGCTTTGTGCCGTCTTGATTAGTGAATGGGTGCCCTTGCATTTCAGGTGTCTGCCATCAACGTGGTGTTCATGGTGTTCCTCCTGGTGGGCATCCCCATCCCCCAGCTGCACAAGGCCGTCTCCCACGCCTGTCTCGTTTGGTGTGGCCTCGTCATTCTCGTCAAGATGGTCTTCCAACTGCAGACCATTCAAGACGCCCCCAATGTCTTCAATTCCACCTGCATTAAGGTTAGTTCTGTATCCACTCAGACCTTTAAAGTCAAGAGTTGGAGGGCAGGAAGTTGGGAGTCCCTCTATTGTGGGAAAAGTCAGGGGGGCGAGCCAAATTGCTGTTTAGAAACTACCTGAAGTTAGAAATTACGCTTGTGATTCCCAACTTTCTGAAATTAATGACATGATCATGTATATTTCAAAGCTTTCTTGAATGCAAATTGGGATAGTCATTTATAAGACATCACGATCATACAGGGTTTGGAGTTACAAAATTAATGGAGTTAACTCAACAATGATTGAAATAGATTTAAGATATGATGTACATGATTCCTGATACGTACATGCATTTCGACTAGACTGTTATAAACATTCCTGACTCATTTCATTTTCAGTCGAATACGTCGAATGCCACTCCTCTGGAAATACCAAGTGACAATGCCAAGTACCTGGGCTTGCAACAAGCCCCCAACCTCGCTTACTACATCAGGGTATGTGGGCAGGCTTTTAACTACCATTTCACAATTATCTCAGTAGGGTGAGACAAGATGTGAAAATTTCTAACTATTTAAAATGAAAAATTGGCATTTGAAGGCTGCTTTCTATCTTACAAAATTTCCAATGACATATGTATGTATACTTTTGTTTTCATGATTTTAATTGCTGAGTTTTTTGCATTTTGTTACTCTCGCTTGCACAGGCATTATAATTTCTTACAAAAAGGTCACATTGCTAAACGTATCCTGTATACAATACATACAAGGTTGGCAACTCCCTCAAGATTCCTGGTTTGAGAATCCCTGCTGTAATGCTGTCTCAAGCAAGAGCATGAATTCTCAAACCAGGAGTTGCCAACCTTGTATACAAATTCAATAAGTGCAGTGACAAGCTTTTTTCAAAATGATTGTAATGCCTGTGGTCGCTTGTGGTTCTCTCTTATGGCAGTCTTTATAATCAAACTACCTTTGAGTTACTGCTTAGATATACGACCTGATGAGATGTGAGCTGTGGGTTTGGCAATAGATTTGACTAATTTCAGTGGTGTTAATGTGTATTTCAGAATTACATAGCCATCCTGGTGGTCCTGGCATTTGAGGGGATCATCTGGATCAGACAGGCCCAGCACTACAACAAGCCAAATGTGGTTAAGCCAAAACAAGGAATCATATTCCCTGAAATCAAACGTGCTGATGCTGACGCCAACCTTCTCAAGTTCTTCAAGTTCTTTGCTAATTACTGCTTCTATAAGTTTGGACTGGAGGTATGATCACATTTCTAGACTTCTCAGAACTATTAAATTTTGTTCCTGTATCAAATTTAGTTGTGTAATTGTCTCTTTTAAATGATGGGTTGCAACTTGTGTCTCTTTGAAGGTCTAAATGTTTTGGCATTACTCATACTGCTGTGACAACTGATGTCTGGTGTTTTGAAGTTATTTTTCATCTCATTGAAAGTCACATATTTTTAAGGCAGACAGTGAAAGGTCGCAGCTTGTTTGTATTTCTTATACACTATACCAGAATTTCTCCAATGAAGGAGGTCAATTAGGGTATCTTCAGAATTCTCGATAAATACAAGTAATTTATCTTTCAGCTTCCCTGCTACTGTGTATTGTTGACTCTGAAGTCAAAGTTGACATTTAACATTATATTATTAATTGCTCTTTTTCATATCAATAAAAGTTTGATGATGAAAGTGGAATTCCTTTGGATGTCTTGAAGCCAGGTACATTTCTCATAAATATATTTTCCGTATTGCAGCTGTGTTTCATCATGACAGTGATCACCATGGTGGTGCGCCTGGACGCTTACTCCTTGGTCTACGGCTTCCTGCTTGGCTTCCTGCTCTGCCTCAGCAGACGTGCGTGCTTCATCTGTTGGCCCATTTACATCATCGTCTTGGCCGTCCTATTAGCCGCCCAGTACCTAGCAGTGCTTGGGGCGCCACCTATATTATGTTGGGGTACGTGTGAAGTTGTTGACTGTAAATGGCAGCATTTTCAGAAAGTCTTACCCTGGTCAATTGGGTGACACAGGTTACACAAGCTTGTTTCGGAACTTGTCCAAGTGTCAAGTTAAACGAGAACATTTAGGACAGCTTGACTCATGCAGAAAGCAGTTCTATAATTTGTCACTTTGCGAAACAAGCCTCATTTCATGAGAGTGGCTTGGATTTGGAACCTTGCGTTGGCCCTGTTCTGAGTTGCACTTGGCCATGTGCAGAAGTATAACCCATGTAAAGTGATAAAGATAACCTCTGTCCAAAAAAGCCCCAGGCAGGTTTTGTTGATAGTATTTATTCTTTCGCAGACTCTCTTCTATAATGTACACAGAACAGTTATTCTTTAATCAATTTGTTTGATTTTATGTTGACCAGATTTGTCATTATTCCTTTCAGAGTATCCATGGTCGACATATATAAGAGATAGCCTAAAAGTGTTCCTGTATTTGCCGAGTTATGAACACAGCCCAGATGCCATAAAGCTAATAGGTAAGTTTCAATTCCACTCGAATTTTAGAAGTACTCAGGTCTGCTCCACTAGATTTCCAAGGTTCAATTTCCGGTCACACATTGATATATTGATAGATCTTCAATTTTTCATGAGCAACATCGTGGCGTGGGAAGATGTCATTTGAATATGATTAAAATTTGGTTGCCCCTTTTGTCAGTGTCCTTTTTTGGGCAAGTGAAAGATCCCACATATGGAATAAATGAGTAACCGATTGAGGACTCCCACTGTCTCTCTTATCACCCAACCTTGTAAGCGTGAAGCATATACACCAGCATGTAAGACTCTCATATTCATTTTGGCGCTGGTATTTGCATTGCAGCCGATTTCTTCCAACTTGGCTTCGTGTGCATGCAGTGGCGAGTGTTCTTCCTTGAGAACTCGAATGACGTGGAGGAGTACGGAGGAGGAGACAACAAGGACATCCTGGAGGACGTGGAGGCCGGAACGGAGAACCCCGTGGAAGACTTCCTCTCATGCAAGGAGTGAGTGTTGATCATTATTATGACTATTCATGCTGCATGAGCCTGGTGATCAGATGAAATACCTTAAACTTGCTTTGGTACAAAGTATATCTCCTGCGGAACCATTATTTGATTATTCAGAAAAGTTCTCCCTCGTAGATTTCCTTATTAAATATTTTGTTGGTGGTCACCTCAGTTCCAACATAGCTCTGGCTGGGTGTCCTGGACCTCGGTTGAACAGTTGTTCAATCATCATGCCTCTGCACCCTCCTCCTGTCATCATTGGCCTACTGAGCAGAGAGTGCATAAATACTAGACGTAAAGTCCCAGACATACATCTGTCCATGACATAGGTTCCGTCACAAGATATAGAAATTCTGGCCCTGAAAGCACTAATTGCTATCTTCAGTACTGAAAATGCTGTGACTCTGCTGTCAAATTTGTAAATGGCAAATTTTGGTCACTTTTTAAGTGGCCAGGTAATACTTTCGCTGATCAACCAGTGCATGATGATGACTGTTTGCTATGTTTAATTAGAGAATGTTATTGACTATTTGTTATGTGTACTTGGTAGGCTGGTAGCTGCTCATTCTTGCAGACTGACTATTTGCTAACTTGTGTGATGAAACATGTTTTAAAGTCCTTTTCTGTTCTGCCATTTGTTGTGCACCTAATCATTGCTAATTGAGCTTACTTGGCTGCATGGTATTCCTTCAGCTTTCTTTACAAATTTCATATCTTTTATCTACTGCTGTTTTGCTAAATGTTATTTGTTGTTTGTGGCAATGTCTTTCTAGATGTGGAGAGGAGGCCGTTTACATCAGGTAACCCTAGAAAAGTAGCTTGTTTGGCTTTCAATTTTGTTTTGTTTTATCTGAAATAGCGGCCTGTTTCAGATTTAGCATTAGTTTGTTTTTTGCCTAGATATTGTTATGAATTGCATTGTTGTAATGCTCAGCGTGTAACTGAACCATGCAATGTTTTGCCATTGGGTCAATGCTATATGTGCTCAACAAAATATCATTTCGAGAGCGTGGATTCTCATTTAATAAGAAGACAACATGTCACATACCGGCCCTTCTCAAATATCCTTGTCACAATTTAGAAGTAAGACCAACGATGTAATGCCCTCTATTCAACAAAATGTGATAACAATATATATTGCGATATCGATATTATTTGCAATATCAATATCAAACTGCAATACATCGATAGCAATTTAGTCAACATTTTGACCCACTTAATGGAAGAAATGCAAACTTTCCTCACTGACACAGGTATCTTTGGCACAGTTGCCATACATATCAGTCAGGAAAAGTTGGCATTTCTGCCGTTAAGTGGGTCAAAATAGCATGCCAACTTTACCCCGGATTGCCAACTTTATACCGTTTTACGGTGAATTAGGATGAACAATTGAACATGTGTTCCAGAAGAAGATTTCAAATCTAATTTGCCCAACTGAGACATGCTATATTCCTATTTCAATGAAATTGATTAAGGCTTCTTGAATTAAAAGTGCTGGCAGTCGGATGGACGTGACAATTGTACTTGCTTAGAACAGGTCTATTTGGTAGATATGGAATGTGCTGCAAAATATTTTGGAATATTGTAATGCAATGGATTAGTGGTGGCTGGTATGATCGTAAAACCAAATATTTTATTTATTACAGTTAAAGAATTGCAAGTGATTCATTTCGGCTGTTTGAAAAAGAATAGAAAATATATGGAGGTCACTCGCAGGGATTACATGTACCTCTGTGGCTTTTATGATGAGCTAATTTACTCCAGGCGTATATTGTATTTAAAATTTTTATTAGCTAAACTGCTGTTTTAATTAAAAGCTAAAGGTTGTGCCTGCAAGTTGCTTTATGATGCATCTTTGGAATTAAGTTTATTTTGGCAAACAGATTTAATGGTACATCAGGTTAAGTGCTGGTAATGGAAAAATGTTGTTCTTTATTTGTTGCAGAATCTTCCAAAATTATTTTGATAAGTTCTTGATTAACCTTGTTTAGTTGAAGCTCTATTCTAGTACTACAGTGTAACAATTTTAACAAACCCTCTGAAATTTCAGTGGAACGTTGATTGATCTGTGCACATTCTTGTAAGAAAACAGTGTCAATTTAGTCTTGCTTAGTCAGCAGAATAAAAGATCCCTCACACGGGTGAATTTATAACATGACATGTCATGTTGAGGACTACCCTCCCTGCTCTGTCACCCCGTTCCCATCTCATCAATCAACCCTTGGACTGAATAGATTAGGGTTGCCTCAGTTAGTCACACTTTGGTCTTCCTATTGCTGCAATCCATGACTTTGTGTATATTTCCAGCTCTGGCCAGGTCTCTTGGGCCTTCTCCTCCTGGTATAATGTGGTTTCCAAGTGCCTAGATATAGGATGTACAACCCCAGTCTTCCTGAATTGACCTTGGATGGCTGCCCCAGTTCCGCAGCCACATCTATCTATCAATGTATTTGTATATGATCTAACTGTCCATTATGTTTGATTTCAGTTCGTACCTGGACTACCTCAAGACGGGGGTGTTCATGTACTTGTTCTGGATGACGCTGGTGTTAGTCTTCATAGCGGGCACCACCCGCATCTCCCTCTTCTGCATGGGCTACCTCATGGGCGTCTTCTTCTTCCTCTGGTTTGGCCAGGAGATGTTGATCAAGCCACTCCGCAAGCTCTTGAGGCTGTAAGTTGTCATTTCAAATACCTTGGTTGTATGGAAAACTATTAAATAGTGAAACTTCGTAATAAAATAACGAAACTTTGTAAACTATATCTAGTGAACAACCTGTTTTTGTGTCTCTGCAGCATTGTGTTGTCATTTTCTAACTTGCGTGTCTTTGTGCTTCAGATGGGGCATCCTGCTCGGCTACAATTACTTTGTGTTAATGTGCAAATGTGCTCTGCAGGTAATGTGATTTAGTTTCTTCACTTTTTACTTACTTTTAAATTTTCTTTTGGGAAATGCTGATGTGTTCCCTTTATTATGGCGTACATGTCATATTAATTGGGTGTTACATACATTATGATAGAAATAAAAATGCCAAAGTTGAATTGTCTGCTATTGGAGTTAAGAGGCTTACAAAGACGAAACAATATATTGACATTACTCCACAGAAAATTTGAACAGAGCATTTCAGACGAAATACAATTGCAGCATGAGAGAAATTAACATAGTTAAGTAGTCTATCTGTATTTGCCTTGTTTTTGTATTTCAGTTGGTTGGCTGTGTGTACATCGATGTGATCAGCAACCAGTGCTGGCTTGTGCAGCTCCTCAGCATAGTGTGTATCCAGGCTGAGCAGTACAGGGAAAAACTCAGTGCGTATCTCCTTTCCCTCATAATGCTACTCAGTAGACCGCCATATAATATGTTATATGTTGTTTTAAAATTAGTTTTAAAATGGTGTTTTGTTTGTCTGTAGTACACTTTTTTAATTTACTCTTCAACCGAAGTTTAACGCAAATTTGGTTCAGTTCTTTGCTCCCTAGTCAGTCCGAATTGTATGGAATTGGGGCCTGTTTTCAGTCTGGCATTTGTTCAGGACATATATGCCTCACTCAGTTGCTTTCTTGAGATCAATACTATATGTCACAATTCACACTGTAAGTCAGCTGTCAGTCTGTCGGTCTATTAAAATGCTTTATATTGTCCTGTGAAAATTTGTGATCCTACTTGGACAAAAGTGTCTACTTGATTTAAAATTGCCTGTATTACTCAACTTGCAGACCTAATTAAGCCCTAATTAATAACTGACAGACTTCAAAAAGGTCAACTTTTCACTCTTGATCTTTTGGATTACAAGTTTGTCAAATAACATTGATCTTGAAATCCGATGTTTTCTTTGCACAGTCCCCAAGTGCTCCATGAAAGAGGACCAGGCGGGGTTGATCTGGGACAGCTTCTGCTTCGTCTTCCTTCTCTTCCAACTGAGAATTTATCGCAGCCATTACTTCAGACACGTGGTCACTGAACTGAACGTCCAGCAAAAGCTCTCTGCCAGGTACTGGGCCCTTTCTTATTCTGGTGTACTTAGCATGCACTTACCTTTTGACTTGCTCTGACCATTGGTGCTTGTCGTACTCTGTCACAGTCATCATATATTTTAAAATGGGCAGACATGATTAAGTGAATTGAAGAAGTTTGTTTTAATTAACAACTGCTGCAATGTCCTCTGATTGCAAAATCTCAAAAACTGCCTCAAGACAAATGCCAGTTTATGGTAACTATATAATATATTATGTATTAAGTTATTCCAACCAGAATGTGGATTTTTTTAATGCATTTCCAAGGAAACATGGTCTTATTCTTTTGGATGTTGCAATTATTTAGCTCTAAAAATATTACATTTGGTCAAATTACTGTTAAAAATTCTAGTAAATATAGTGACATTTCCCAACAATAGTAGTATGAATATAACTTTAGGATGCATCACATTAATTATAGACTTTTGACTGATATGTCTTTGTGACTCGTACAGGGGTGCTGAATTGATAAACGAGAACCTGATGAAATCTGTTGAAGAAAGGAAAGAAGCAGAGAAACAGGTCTTGCTGAAGATCAAGCAGAAAATGGAGAGGCTGAAAATGAGACAAGAAAGACTGGCCGAGAAGAGACCGCTCTTCAATTCAGACGACCATTATGTCGGTCAGTGCATTGATCTGATTGGATAGCTTTCTGACCAAGTAGGGCCGTCATTTGCTCTTCTCGTCTTTAGAAGTTACTTATGGAGCTCCTGATTTTACCCTCTGACTGAAGTCTATGGCATCAGACTTTGCTCAGTGTGTGGCATCCTGAGTTTCTTGTTGGTGGGAGCTTGGTTTATTTCCTGGCCTGAGTTACATGTATTAGGATGAGGGTTAATATTATATTGTGCCACTGGCGCCCCTCCCCATGGCCCAGGTCAACCAGATTAACCATATCCCTTGGTTCCTGCTTGTTGCCTTTGGCAAAAATACAGAACATAAAACCCTATCATTACTTGCCGACATATTTATGCTCAAGTCATCTTGTTGGTTTCCATGGTGGAAGGTGCTATTCTTATGATTAATTATTAATCAGAGGCAAAATTAAATGAATATTCTTAACCTAAATTCTGATAGTGTACCTGACTAATTTGTCAATGTATGACCTGCATTGACCTTGATCCTAGTGATAGTATCTGTTATGAATATCCCATGCCTTATTCTCCTCTTTCTTCAGTTATCCGCTCGGGTGACTACTACATGTTTGATGATGACAGTGATGATGACACGGCTTCATCTTTGGAGCCTGACACTCTGACCCTTGGAGTGAATGAAAAGGACGACACGGACAGCAAACGAGGCCCCCTGGCGGTAGGTTGCCTCTGCTCTATACTCTTAATATTGTAATATCTATAGGAGATCCGCTATCTTCCAAGCGAAAGAGACCAAGACGCTAACCACTAGACCAAAGAATCACTCCATGACCTGAGGGTCAGAATCGCAGTGCTATCTCGATGTTGCCAAAACGTGCTTGTGTATCTAAAAAAACATTTTCATAATTTCCCTATTTGAAACCACATATTCCGATTGCCATTAAACCAATTGTGACTGCAGATAACTAGGGCTGTCATGAGACAGGTCTTTGCACGTCTTTGCCTTCTTTGCCTTGCTAATACAGTGCAGCCTCCTTAAATTAGTTTGTCATCTTCATTTCAGTTGATCAACACCGCCTTGTCTGGTGGACCCCAAGAAGCCATGAAAATGGTCAAGCGACGCTCAAGGACGGATTCAACGGTAAGAATTGTGGCCCCATTTATACATACAGGGCCCACATATGTTGTGGTGTTTGTGTCACTGTGCTTCACAATTTATCTCTTTTGTCATTGTCTAGACTAACAAGCTTTGTCTGTTACTGATTAATGTCATCTACAATCATGTTTTCACTCTTGGCTTCTTGAGTTGCCAAGGTTTTTAAAACCAATATATTGGCAAGTGCCACAGCTTATGCTTGTAAGTCTGTACCAAAATGCGAAAACAGAGTTACGGAATAATTACTTAAATTTTAATTGCTAAGGGTGTCTGAGGCTCTGTCTTCAGCAGAACTCTGTTTCGCTATCTGCTCCGTGTCCTCTCAACTTTAAAACAGGTGGTATCTACTGGTAAATGCCACTGATATAAACCACCCTGATTTTAAATATTGGCTCTACTTGCTTTAGCCACAGAACTGGATTTTAAAGAACAAGTTTCTGATAAGCTGATTAATGAGATTTCTACTGTATTTGCAATCTTGATTTTTTTTCTAAAATGTGAATTGTTGCTCATGCTTCTCTTTGTCTGTTGAATTTTGCTCCCTTAGGATCTTGGACTTTTTGTTGTAAGTTGCTGTTTTGGTGTCGTTTTGTGCAGCTGTGAGTTGATTGTGAACGTGTGCCTGTGTTGATCGTGTGCATCTGAGCCTGCCTCACACGGTGAACCATAACCAATGGTGTTGCCCAAATTGGCAGAATTGGCTGCTGGCCTAGCGTGCGAAGCTGGTTTGAACTAGATTTGATAAGTTGGAAGTCTCCTCTTTTGATATATATTATATATATATCTACCTTGTTGCTCTGTCGCTTGCCAGCAGGATCTTTGGAATGGTTAAGACATTTTAACAAATTAAATTGCTGTAAGTTTTCTTGTTAAGTATGAATTTAATTTTCAATTTGCAACACACACGCACCTTTGTTTGAGGAGTCTGGGTTTGCCTTCCAAGAACACGACTGAGTCTGATTAACTGAATTATGAGATTTTACCCTCACTCTTGAAAAATACATTTGGACTGCTTTGAAGAGAAAGGCTTCTTTGTTTGTCCGTAAAACTGTCCATTGGCAGATGCAAATTAAGAATTTGAAGAGTCTACTAAGCTAAGGATGTGCAATTGTGCATCATGCCTAGGCTTAGTGTGGGCATTGGGGTGTATCTTTGAAATTGTTTTATTGACTATGTTTCTGTTTTATTGCTTAATGACAAGACTTCATGCATTTATATTGCCTATCAGTTAAAATGACTATTTGTATTGCTAATTTTTTAAAACCAAAGTCGATAATTGATATTTTTTATATTTGGAGCTAGAAACCAGACATGTGTGCTGTGTCTAGGCTTAGGCCTATTTCTGTGTTGGCATTGTGGTATGTTGTCATAACACCATTCAAAATTGTGTTGCAGAATGATTCGTGGGGAAGACAACACAGCTTCTCAGACCCCTCGGACATGTCACCCTCAGAAAGGAGAGCCCGGATGCAGAGGAGTGGAGCCATGAGGGATAGCATCCGGGAGGAGGGCCAGGACGCCGCCCCCCTCATCACGACCCCCGAAGATGACTATGGCTCTGCTGCATCCACCTCCCCTGGGACCAGCAAGGCAGCCGTACCTGTCACTGAACAGCCCTCTCCCTCGGACAAGACTGACCCAGCCAAAGATGGGATTGCTGAGGACGACTCTGGCTCCGACGTTGCAGACCTGGAAGAGGATGTGCAACCTGGTGGGTGGAACAGCTGCTTTGCCCCTGCCCTGAGACAGAACTCTTCTTGTCATAATAGTGTACTGAAAACAAATATGTTACTGCAAAATTAGAGTGAAGAATCTGCTCAGCCAGTTTGTTCCCATTCCTATGCATGTGTGTGCATTGTACTTGGTATTATCAATTTATTATAGTATCAAAATCAAAATTTATTGGGCTGTCAATTTCTCATTTCAGCACATTGCATTGGGCCTTTCAGATAGCATAATGTGGTGTTGTATCTGCTTTTAAGCGGTTATTTAAGTGAACACTGCTTGGTTTGTTTTCTGGGGGAGTCCAGCTTTAAAATGCTCAACTGTTGAAAAAACATGGGACTCCTATTGATACAATATTAATTGTTACAACGTGGTAATCGCAACATGGCCTTGTTTGTTATTTCCAGATGGACTGTGGCAGCGCATTGTGACCAGCATCAAGCTCAGTTGGGCGGTGGTCATCAGCATCTTGGATTATGTGATAGAATCTCTCAACAACTGGTCGCGGGAATACCGAGATATGGCGAGGGTGCTGGAGAAGGAGAAGGAGCAGGAGAAGCAGAGGATCAAGGTGGGCACTGAGGCAGGGCGGGAGAGTCAAGGGAGGGTCAAGGGAAATGGGAGAGGGCCAGCTCAGTTGGTTGTCCACTGCACTTCCAGTCGCTGGGTCCTGCCCACTGGGTGCTATTCCAGCTGAAGAGCTTCCAGCGTCTATGCAAACCCTTTCCTCAGTTCTTACTGATGGATTTTGGAAGGTCGCGTGACGTATCTGATGACGTAGGGTCGCGTGACTCTTTAAGATCTCCCGGTATATAGCCGAGAGGGTTTGTCTCCCCCAGTCCCGGATTTATTATTTCCTTGTAATTTTGAAAATGTGACTAAATCTATAAGCAGACCCAGAAAAGCGAAAACCATTATTTGATGAGGATCAATAGTTTCTTGTTGGGCAATCCTCCATGAAGCAGGTTTCATTCTAAAATATTTTATTCCTTGTGTTCTTTACAGGAAGAAGGCGCGGACTCCCTCAAGAAACCTGAATCGAGAGACAGCTTGAGGAGGGAGAGGGCCGCGGACCCAAGAGACTTGACTCTTCAGTTGGCTACCACTACAAGCGACGCCCTCGATGGGTAGGTGCTCCTTATTTGTTAAAATACAATTAGGGAGAATTTATGTCTAAGAAAAAATTGGACCACATGTTTATTAGAATTAGTATGCCTCTCCAGTCCCCAATGTGTTAACCAAATAGCCGTTGTTGTTGCAGGCCTGCTGAGGAGGTGCAGGATCCAGAGAAGGAGTTCAGGGACAGCACTCCGCGCATCTTCCAGCTGTTCATTGCTCTCTTTGACGTGATGATCTCCCACTCGGACTTGCTCTGCTACTTCGCCATGATCCTGAACCACCTGGTGTCCGCCTCCCTCCTCTCCCTGGTCTACCCCATCCTGGTGTTCCTCTGGGCGCTACTCTCCGTCCCTCGGCCCAGCAAGACCTTCTGGGTCACCATGATCACCTACACTGAGGTACATCTTGTATTCCACTCTTAATATAATGACTGGTTGATTTGAAGTCACAAGGGCTGTTTATATGTCTAAGATTTGTGTAATACCAAAAGTGTAGAACTCATAGAAATGAACTAGAGAAAGAATTTCCAAGAAAAAACAAAAAGATTGATGTTATGTTCATGTATGCTGGCTTAGCTTAGCTATAGTGGATAGCAATATTGTTGTGATTGTAAATGTAATAAATATGTAGATCTATCTCTCAATCTTATCGGAATTTCTGTATATTATTATTCGTAGGTCATTATATAAGATGAAAACGACATCTTGTTGATGATCTGTTATCCAATTCTCCTTTTTCCCCTGCAGGCAGTGGTGGTGGTCAAGTACCTGTTCCAGTTTGGTTTCTTCCCTTGGAATGTGGAGGTGTCAGCCAGCAGTGCGGCTGACCCATTTTACCCCCCAAGAATAATCGGCATAGAACGGAAGGACTACTATGCGGCCTACGACCTCTTCTTGTTGGTCTGTCTCTTCATTCATCGCAGTGTCCTCAAGGTCAGTCTCTTGGTTCTCAGTTGGTCAATTTCTCTGCCACTTCCCTAAATCACCACCAGATGGCAGGACAGAATTCTGCAATCCTATTGTATGATAAGTTTTCTGCCCTGTCTGTTCATACATAGAAAGATAAGTGCCCCCTGAGACCTGTCCCAACCGTTCATTGTATTGGTGAGGTGGGTGAGAGAAGGGAGTCTCCCAATTGTGATTTATGCATATTAAATTTTAAAAAGTTATATTTGCTCTTTTAAATTCCAGAAGTCTCCTGCATATATGTAGACGGCAAATTAAGAGTCATTGAACTATAAATTAGTTATTTGGCCAATGTTGGTCATAATGGTTAGTGAAAATCAAAATGACTCCCAGGGGTGTGTGCAGTTGATTGAGGATGGGGTGAGATTTAAAGCAAAGGCAGCCTGTGGCCCTCAAGGCTTGGATCGGTGGTTGAAGTCATTTTGCTTCACTCGCATTCCTGGTAAATTGCAACAGTTTTCTCATAAGCGAGCCCTGAATAGTAAGTTTATGATGAAATATATAATCTGATATGACGTTGTTTCAGCGAAATGGTTTGTGGAAGGACAGTGGCGATGATGAAGAGGACGTCCACCAGGGGGATGCTGTCAATGGGGGCGCCACTTCACCTGTTAATACACCCGTAAGTAGCATTGATCAACCTGAAGGCAGCAGACACTTCAAAGATAGACGTAATTCTACTTCAAAGTATTCTCCATGTGTTTGTTCTATGTTATGTTCCTGATCATTTTTGCTGTTATTGTCAAATGTTTTAAAATCACTTGAGATGTAAAGTTCCCTGTTAGAAGGAATGTTTTGATTTTCTTTCACTCTGAGTAGATAGCCTCGTGTTTCCACTGTCTATTGTTTGTGCAGTGTGATCCTAAGTTCCAAAGGGACAAGTGCCCTGAACATAATGAGTATAACTAGAACTACAACTACTTCCCTGGGGGATCTGATTTCGTGGCTATCCCCTAAAGTCCCACAAACAACTACAAATGAAATGTGCATTATCTAGTGAAATTAATCAGAAAAGGCAAATTAAATGTTTTAAATAGTGATCCTTCATAGAAATAAACACTCAGTGTCTCAGTACTGTTAACGAAGTTAACTTTCAAGTTTCAACAGGTGAGAGTTCCTTGGAGCACTTTTCAGAAAGTGATTGGATGAGAACTAAGTGATTTTGGACTTCTGAGTATTGCCAGACTTACAAGTGTCTTGTATCTCTTTTAATACCTCCGAGTCATTTACAGAGTTCAAAGTCGGCCTACTAGTTCAAAGTCTGGCCAATTAAATTTACAGTATCTGGAATATTGTTGAAATAGATCCTCATCCTTTTGTATCCATCAATTTGCAATTTACAAAGTGGCTAATAATTTAGTATTCCCTCTGTTGTCCTCACTCGTCAATGACTTCTGTTTCCCTTCAGTCTTTATGTTGATTTCTATGTGTGTCTGTGTTTAGGGGAAAGTGAAGATTTTTGTGACAGATTATGACACGGAAGATGGCCAGGTCAGGCAAATGTGCGAGGGACATTGAGTGGTCCAACCAGTCTCTGAAAATGAGAAACTTAATTTTGATCATTTTGTAGAAGCGTTCTGGAAGCCCATAATGTTACTTGAGCGATGTCATCCTTTTGTGCCCTCATGTAAAAAATTGTTGTTCTGTTATATCCCATATCCATCCAAATTCTGTTATTTCTTTTAATGTATTTTGACAATTCTATGAGACTGGTTTGACTGGTCAGATATATAATACAATAAGACATTGTGGTATTTTGTGTGGCACTGAATTGTTTGATTTGAACAGAAGATCAAGTAACCTATTAATCGGCTAATTCCGCACGGTTGACATTGTAGCTTGACTCTACTAACTTCTGGTTAAATCCTCAGTTCAGGATTGGGATTTGTAGTGATTCACCATAAGTATTAAGAAGCATGACTCATATAGATCTAATATGGCAGCAATTATGGTATCAAGATATGCCCTTTGCAGTCTGCTCTGTAATTTTGCATTAATTGTTAATAACATCATCAGTGTGAGTGGCATACTAACTCCAGTATTAGCACATTGGCAATGGTTTGAATGAAAGTTACCAAGAAACCAACCTCCCATGCAGTGACCTATTGAAGCATGCCAAGAATTGTGCAGATCAATACTGATTCTGAATGAGTCCTGTTACATTACAGCAGTTTTGATAAACATGAGTTTCTGGGCTAGTGCCTTAGTATTATTTTGGCTGAATCTGATTGGATCATGAATTGTGATCAACCGATCAGATGCAGCTGAATGTTTTGTGGCAAGTGGCCCCAGCAACTCGTGCTTATTCAAACTGCTGTAATGATGACGCATCACGATCAGAGGCTGCTCGTTGTGTTGAATGCAGTTCTTGAAGTGGCAAATTCATGTCTTGCTCAGACGGAGAACAACAATAAGAATTGCTATAGACGATTATGAAGATGTGTCAATTTGTAGGCTTAGTGCTATTTTCCTTTCTGGGTTGGAGTGTGTAGTATCTTATAGCATTGTTGTTTTTTCTTTGTATTGAATGTTGTCATTATGAGATCTTATCAGGGAGACACCATTTATATCTTTGATTCTCAATAACATTTATACGTCGATTTATAACTCATTGTCTTTAATGATAGAGAATTTTTTTATAGGCCTACTACACGGCAGTCACAGCACGCTTACTAATTTTGTTTTCAAGAATCAACAAAGATTAATTTTCCATAAATTTCCGAGGAAATCACTCTTCCTTCAGCTATAGTTAAGTGTCTTATGGGAAAAAGGGGATAAAACAAGTGGGGAGAAAGTGGATAAAACTAGGAAACACCAGACAGAACAAACCTTTTGTGGTTTAGGTGAAGGTGTCTGAACTTCTCCCGTAATGTGTGTAATATCCGCAATATCACTCTTGATTTCTGAAAAGGGTTAAATGTGTTTCTAAAGGTGTGCCCAGTAGATGCAGCATTTATGCAAAGTAGTGATGTTTTTAAATGACGGAATTCTGATGGAATGAGAATGTATTGCAATTAGATGTTGTTGAATTAGATTGATATTGATATTAGATAATAAATTGCAATTATATTGATATCTCGTTTGCTCAGACCATGGGGAGCCCAGGGCCGACGATCAAGTCATCAGAAGAAGGAAGCAGGCGAGGGGCGTACGGGCAGGAGAACCAAGCCATGGAGCAAGTGTCCCCGACTGAAGAAGTGGCAGGAGGAGCACTCAGTGAGGAGGAGGTGGAGGAGAGGCACAGGCACAAGAAGCAGCCGGGGTGAGTGGGGCTGGTTGGGTGTAGGGGGGTTAACACCTTATAGGTCTAAAGATATTTTTAAACCTCCGTAAATGTAACATGTTTATGAATTCCGGATGACAGTAATATACCAAATATGCCCTAACGTGCCTTTAGTGCAGCTGTGGTGTACTTGTATTATGTTGAATTATATTAGTTTCATGACCATACATAAGTGGGCACAATTTAAGGAGTGTCTATTGTGATGATTTGCTGTTTAGGAGGTTTGAAAGCTCAAAAGCTTTTTTTTTTCTTTCTACATTTTTTGTTTAAGATATTGGAATCTAGATTTGTACTTGGTAGTTACATTTTAACCCTTACCGGACTAAAGGGACATTTATGTGCATCCCCAGCTTACTGCCTGAAGGGCCATTTATGTCCCTAAAATCTGCTGTTGTCCCTGATGACGTCACAATTGCAGAATTGTTTTTTTGGGACTGCTTAGTCCAGTAAGGGTTAAGCACAGGATTTAAGGGTGCACGTCTCCGACTCCAATGTGTCCAATTGTTCATGTACAGAAGATGCTTTTGCTATGTAGATACAGTTACCAATCAGTTCTAACTTGCTGTTGTATATGGTTGCCTACTTCAAGAATAATGTGTAGCCATAAATCTCTGTTGTTTAGGCTCGTGTAATTAACAAATGTCTCATGCATGTTGCTAGCGTACTCTGCTATGTTATTTTCATGCTTCTCCGTTCAGTGTCTAATAGCGTTGTTGCTTTCTCTTTGTCAGCGCAATGTACAGGTTGGTATACATGTTCAACTAACACCTGATATTGAGTGGACACTGCTGCACTGGTCTAAAACTTGTTTTATGATATTGCTAGGATAGGTCTGATATGTAGTAAAATTCTCCATTGGAGGGCTGTCATTGATACACAGTATTGCACACGGACTGTGACGTGGGAGTATTGCCTCTTGAATCGGGTGTCAGTACATTTACAGCTAAGGAGATAAAGAGTGATTTTCTGTATGCCTTATCTGGACTGCCAATCACTGGGTTCAGAGCTCAAATTCTGACAGGATCACCTGGACTGATGTTGGACAGCAGTTTCAATCATCCTTTGTAAAGCTCCAATTATAGTTGAGCAGACTACGCCCTGCTTGCACATGGCCACTTGGCAGGAACCCTGAATTGCCATATATTGATTCTGTGCTCTCCCTTCCAATCAACCAACCCTCGCCAGTTACAAGAACAGTAGTGAGAGGGCTGCACTTACCATAGTCTGTCAATCGTCAATCAGTCATACTGTCTATCAGTGACAACCCTGTGAAACGCTGTTCTATTAACATCACTTATGTTGTAATTAGGATTAAGCCTTGCCCAAAAAAACAACTTAACTTTAATTGTTAATTGTATTGCCAATGGCTTGCTTATGGAAACTTACAAGTAAACTGTTAAGATTTTGCATGAGATGAAGGGGAAGTACGCAACATAATCGTGTACTGAATTCAGTTGACTTTTTTTTTGTAGCAGCTTGGCGTATAAAGACTGGTCCCAAGTTCAGTATCTGCTCTACCGGTGCGTTGGGCCCAAGTGTCCCTTCAGTTGTGTTGGCAGTTTCTTTCCGTTCCACGTCTGTTGTTTGTCATTTTGTTCAAATATAGATGCCCCTGTTTCTCAGCCAATCGGATCACAGCATTGAAAGTAACTGCCTGGGATCTTAGCCAAGCTTGGCATTCCAGAGTGGCCTGTAATATGGGGGGTGGGAGTGGCTCAGTTGATAACATTGGGATTCTAATTAGATGAATGACTTCCGGGGTTCTCTTCTGGGTTGGGCAGGTCAGCTGGATCTATGTTACACAGCAGTTTCAATCATCCTCCATCCGTCTTGTCATAACAAAGTGCTGCACTGCGTGAATAAGGATGTAAAGTCCAATCGTCAATCCACCCATGTGATATAATATATTTTACGTGGCATTACTGTTCCTCCCCTGTCTTTCACCTACCATGAGGACTAACTGTAGCCTATTGCCAGGTCACAGGTACTTCTCTGGGCCAGGTATGGATTTGCAAATCTCAAGTTTTAGCCTAACAACGGTTTTGTACTTTTTAAAAAAAGTCTTACGTTTTGAACTTTTGCACATATTACTACACCGTTTTGACAGTTTGCTTTTGTTGTTCAAATTGCATATTAACACTAACCATGTGCTGTATCAGTCTGTATGCTAATTTGCAAAACATTGCAGTTTGAATGTCATTAAGCTCATGATTTCCCAGAAATAAGATAGTTTTGCTGCATTTTATAAGATCCATTTTTGTGATGAAGTTTTGTCATGTTATGCAAGTTTATACACTCTTGAAATTAGTCATGCATTTAGTTTTGCACCCATTGCATTTCATCTATCAATCCGTAAATGAATGTGTGGATATGTCTTGCATGAATGTCCTATTAATATCCTATTAATATTTGAGCTATGCAGCACAAGTTCCCTCTTTGGTAATAAATTGTATCTACTGTCCTATGACATTCGTTTGTTTGTTGGCAGGTGGTGCTTCAGCTGTTGCTTTCCCTTCATCCGGTTCTTCCGCCAGATGACGGATCCTCTGTTCAACGCCGCCACTGATGTCTATGCTGTCATGTTCCTCTGCGACTTCATCAATTTCTTCATCATCGTCTTTGGATACAAGTCGTTTGGACCAACTGTGAGTTTTTTGCCAATCAGTGACGCTTCCAGATCTGGGCTAAAAGTGATAAAATAATAATAATACTACAAGCTCAACGAATCACTGAAACATATTTCAATAAACATTAACAAAGGTACAACAGTACTACAGCACAATTACTATGAGTTAGCCACTCTTGCTGCCCCAGGGCCGCTGTGTCATGCTGTAGAGGAGTGGAAGTGAGTGATTGTTCTTGTCACCAAGGATGATTGTTGTTATGTCAGGGTATGATTGAAAATAACTGTTGAGCTTTGCTTTCAGTCGGGCGGTGCTGAGTCAGGCGCAACTGTGGTAGCTGCTGTCATTCAGGAGAACAAGGTAAGTACAGTGTATAATGTAACTCCCCAATTTCATCAAATATACTCAAGACTGCTGTAAGCTTTTTCAGTCAAGACAAGTGACATTTCACCTGTTTGGTTTGTAAATCTTGAATAATAATAATGCTTGAGAAACTTCGACACCTCAACATAACCGGAAACTCCTGGCAGATCGTCAACGACTTCTACTCCAACCCTAAGGAGGTTGTGAGATGGCAGAGCATTGACAGTAGACCGTACAACATTAGCCAAGGTGTCAAACAGGGAGGTGTGCTATCACCTGTTTTATACAAAGTCTACATCAACAATCTCCTAGATTCGCTTGAAAGAACGAAGATGGGGACATCCATAGGGACTATCTTCACCGGCAGCCCTGCGTGTGCAGATGATGTTCTTCTGCTCAGTAATTCCAAAGAAGAACTCCAAGGAATGCTGAATGTTGCCTATGACTATGCTCGGGCTCAAAAATACGAGATTCATCCTACCAAGTCCGTTGTAACAACCCTGGTTCATCCAAGAAGAAAATTAGAGAAATTTGATTCGACCTGGTATCTGGGGAGCAAAATGGTATCTAAGGAAGCCAGCTTTACACACCTGGGCCTGACCTGGTCCGAGGGAGCATCGCTTTCTAAGGCTGACACCCTGATCAGCAGTGCCAGACGTACGGCGCATACACTGATGAAATTTGGCCTACATGGGTCTGATGGATTGGGTCCGGCCGTCTCACTTCCAATTATCAGGCTGTACATTCTTCCGAAACTCCTACATGGTCTAGATGCAGTAGTCCTCATGAAGAAAGAATTGGAAAAGCTGGAATATTTTTATAGAAGAATGCTCAGACAGATCCAAGGGTTGCCGGAGAATACAGCGTCAGAGGCAATCTATCTGCTAATGGGATCTCCAACTGTGGAAGCACTGTATCATATTAAGATCATGACTCTATTTGGCAACATCTGCAGACTACCACAGTCTCATCATCTATACCAACTCTGCAAACGTCAACTGGCCATCAGAGATCTCCATAAGTACAGCTGGGTAAAACTCGTCATCGACCTAGGAGATAAATATCACATAGACATAGATAAACATATACTGTACCCATGGCCGAAGAAAATCTACAAGGACTATATAAAGAAGACAATTAGTGAATTTTCCATCAGAGAACTTCAAGTTTCCTCATCTGCTAAGTCATCACTGAAATGGCTGATCCGGAGCGAAATAAACACAAAACCCCATCCAATATGGGCAACCGCGGAAAACACCAAGAGAGCTACCGAGTCGGCAAACATCAGAGCAAAAATGCTCTTAGGGCGCTACAAAACGGAAGAGATGCTAAAGAAATTTCAACTGACTGACAGCGACATTTGCAAACTCTGCAATGAAGAAACAGAGGACACTCTACACATGATCACTGCATGCCCCTATACACGGGAGAGCAGACAGGAGGGCATTGACAAGCTAAAAAAGCTATACACATCCGAAGGCATTGTGGTGCCAAAAACCAAGGAGGAATTATGTCAGGCAATTTTAAACGGTGGCAGCTATTTTAGTGGTTTTAGTGATTTTAGTGGTTTTAGTGGTTTTAGTGATCTTAATAGTTTTAAACTGATTACTTTTAATAAGTTTTTATGTGAAGCCAACAAGGTTTCAAACTCTATATGTCTAAAAATAGACATCATGAGGAACTCTATGGATATGGACTGAAAACCAACTCCCAAGGGAGGTTCGCCTATTACCAAAAGGCGGGATATAACGTGAAGAAGAAGAAGAAGAAGAACCAATTTATGTTTTTTTTGTGTGTTATATCATGCCTGCCAATACGCTACCTCTGAAGATATAGGCCTACTTGTTTGAGAATTATGTGTGTAGTGTAATCTGAGTCGCCCGAGTAGGGCACCGCGGTTACTTATATTTAAAATTGATCTTCAGGAACAAATCACAGCTGGATGTTTTTTTAATTAGACATTTAAAAATTGTTGACCAAGTGTAGGATTCTTTGCATGAGTAAATGGGTAACTGGTTGAGGAATGAAGCTCTTTCTCCCATGTCATCAAGAACCCAAGTGAGGGCTGCACTTCCCCAATCTTATCTCTCCATCAGGTTGTGTTGCATACACAGAGTGGTCAAGCTGTTCTCATTTGGTTGCAGGTGCCCATACCTTTCCTGGTGATGCTGCTGGTGCAGTTTGTGCTGATGATCATTGACCGAGCCATCTACCTGCGCAAGAGGGTGGTGGGCAAGTTCATCTACCAGATCTTCCTCGTGGCCCTCATTCACGTCTGGATGTTCTTCATCTTGCCCGCCATCACCCACAGGTACGCGTCTCTATTATTTCGTGAGTTTCTGTCACTTGGTGGGACCTGAAAAACGCTTCCCCTTGGCTGTTGTATTGGGCCCATTATAAAAGCCATCGATAAGCTGGTGGTAACACAAGGTTCCCACAGTCATTGAAAGTTGTATACATACATGTAAATTAAAATGTTGTTTTATGACATAGTCGTCGAAAGTGAAAGGTTGTCAGAAGTCATCAAAAATGCTGAATTGTGTCCATAGTAGTATAGTATGCTCTATAAGTTAACATATTGCAGTACGTGGTTATGGCTGTTGGTTGGTGGGCCAGATTGTCAATAGCAGATGGCAGTCAGAATTCATCTTGTGAATTTGTTTTTGGGCGCACATCAACTCAATAAGTAAAGTTTTATACCCCATAATGTTTACAATACCACATGAAAAAGCAGTGGATATATCCCATGTGGTATTACGTTGTATACTCAATGGTTTTTTGTATACCACATGGTTTGATCATTGTTGATGATGTCATTGCATTGTTTGCCATTGTGACGTCATGGCCATGGTGACGTCACAACATTGTGACATCATCAGTTGAGCTGCTATCTGTGCTCTGATTGGCTGAGGCCACTGTTGAGTATTGATCATCAGAGTAAAGTTCAGCTTTCTTTTGAGTTAAAATATGGGGTATAAATAAGACCAAATGGTTGTATGGTGGTATTTTGAGATGTACTCCCACTCGTGAAGATATCCTGAGTCCTCTGTACCCACTCGTGCTGACGCACTCGTGGGTACAGAGGACTCAGGATATCTTCAACTCGTGGAGTACATCTCAAAATACCACCATACCCATTTGGTCTTATTATAATACTAATCGTAACCAATAACGTTCAAGAGTAGCCAGAACAGGCTTTAGGGGGCTGCACTTGCCGAACCATCTGTCTGTAACTCAATGCATCCATTCATGTCTGTCTGACCTGTGTGTTTTTGCAGATCCTTCTCCCAGAATGTGCCTGCCCAGTTGTGGTACTTCGTCAAGTGCATCTACTTTGGATTGTCCGCCTACCAAATCCGTTCTGGCTACCCGACCAGGATCCTGGGCAACTTCCTCACCAAGAGATTTGACTACACCAACCTCTTCCTATTCAAGGGGTAAGAATCAGAAAGGGCAATACATGAGCAAATAGGGTGTGAGGCACTTTTAGTGTATGGGATATCCACTTCTCGAGAAAGTATTCATTTCAGAGCCATTTTAGTGTATTTCGCTATTTGTATGTCAAAATTGTTTTTGTTAAGCTCAAACAACTCATTTTGATAGATTTATTAAGCAACAATAGTTAAAACTGAATGGTTGTCTGATACAGCATTGTACCTCTTTGGAATATACCGATGTGGGGATATATACCAGGTACCTGTTCCAAGAATATATCTGGTGTGCGAATTCCCACGTGGCCTAATGGTCATGACTGCTTGTTCACTGGCTCTGAGGGCGTGGGCTCCAATCTCACCCCGGGAACTCACTTTAGTCCGAGCCCATTGGACATTAAATGGAGGCGAGTTGTATCCAATATTCTATGCTGGGGCAACTGAAAGGCTCTAGGCATCCCTGAATTAATAGGGTACGGTATATATCAGACTCCCTGTCTTCTCATCTCATCATCATACGGCGGTCACCAAAAATAAAAGTGCAGCTCCCTCCGTCCGGGGTACGCCAGCACAACACAAGTCAAGTCAAGTCTGACACAAGAATTCTGGGAGATACCTGATGCAGGAATATATCTGATGTGGAAATATGTATCTGATGTGGGCATATTTCTAATGAGGAATAATACCAGATATGGAAATACATGTGACTCTGGATGGTTTCTCTTTCAGATTCCTGGCCATCCCATTCCTCCTTGAGCTGCGAGCTCTGATGGACTGGATCTGGACAGACACGACCTTGGCCCTCACGTCTTGGCTGGAGATGGAGGACATCTACGCCAACATATTCCAGCTCAAGTGTTGGAGAAAGGCCGAGGATGTGAGTAGTCAGCAATAACCAGCAAAGGACCCACTTGGCAGCTGTTTGCATCCCTGTCAGCATAGGCCGAAGCCAGAGGGTCTAGTCTCACTGGTCATTAAGATATTCAAAGGTGCCCTGCACTGACACAGCCTGCTAACTTCATCTGGACAGAAAATAAGTCATTTTGAACTCTACCAAAAAAAAATTTAAACTTGGCTGATTCCAGAAGTGACCTCTTTTCTGTTCAGATGAAGGTAGCAGGTCCAGGAAGAGCATGGCATATTTGAATGTACTGATCATTGACAAATAAAGCTGCTGTGGTCCTTGCTCGGGAAGCACCAATACCAGGCATTGGTATCGTCGGTATCAGTACTAAAACAGCAGTGCCAATATTGGATCGGACCCATTACTCCATATGTTAACCTGAGGTATTGATATTGGAAGTGAAGGACTGGTATAGGTGCATCCCTTGTTCCTGCCTGTCCTGTCAATCGTACCCATTGCATAATTACAGGACGTTGACTCTTATCACACATCCTCATCTTCAGCTGTTGCAGATGGCCCTTACCCCGTTTGTTCAGTTAGTAAAGACAACTTTCAGTGTTATTGTGTTTCTTAATTCTCTATCCTCTGTTTCAGGCCTATCCGACCCAGCGCGGTCAGCTGAGGAAACTGGCCATCAAGTATGGGGTTGGTGGTCTGCTGCTCTTCCTGCTCATCTTCATCATCTGGTTCCCTCTCTTGCTCTTCTCCTTGGCCGACACCGTTCTCTACGTCCCCAACCCCCCAGTGGACTGCACTGTGCAGATCAAGATTGGAGGCTATCAACCCATATTCCACATGAGCGCCCAGCAGAACTTCCTCAAGCCCATGAATGAATACAACTACAGTCGCCTGCTCAACATGTACAGCGATAAACCGGTTCGTTTTCTTGTGCTGTGTCACAGCAGAGGCCTCTCTCAAAAAATGTCAAAGTACCAATGACAAGTTACTGTCAAAATCTCTAATCCTGTGAAAAGGCTTTTTGTTGTCAGTGGTTCATGAAGTGTCCGTAACGGAAATTGAATTACCAAATTCTTGCTCATGTTTCTACTGAATTTCTTGGAATGTCTCCTGTCTTTTTATGTAACTTGTGAATTTAATAAATAATGTTGTCTATCTCACTTCACAGGAAGCCTTGTCGGTTCTTGAGCAGTACAAAGCGTCAGACATTACCATCGTGCAAATAAACGGGGAATCAACCGCATTATGGGGCATTAGCCCTCCCAGCAAAGACGCCCTCTTCCACGATCTCATAAATAAAAACACCAATTTGAAAATATACTTCTCCATATCATTTAAAAGGTAATACATGTAGTGGAATAAACATAGATTGTCAGTCTTTAGTGATTAACTGTGACACTTGTTCTACTAAAACAGTAAGTTGAAATGTGTCCCTCCTTGCTGTTTCATCCAACAGGTTGTATGTGTCGTGCCCTGTACATCTTGGGCAATCAACCTTCAACTGCTCTGAAACATAAAATATTGAAATGTAGATGATCTTTGATAATGAATTTTAGTTTTCTATGCATAGAGTATATTTTTATTGCAAAACAAACAGATAACCGATGGCATTTTACTGTGCTTTTAAAATAATGCCACTTAATGACATTTGTGTATGTTTTTCCATGTCCAATGAAGTACCATTAAAGAAATTGTCTATTGCAGAGATCCTAAGCCGGGCCTCAACACAGATACGGTCACTGCGCAATTTCCTCATCCTTTAAATCCCTCAAATAAAACGAGGGAGGAGTTCGCATTGATGATCAATGGCAATAGAACGAAGCCGGTGTAAGTTCACTCACATTGTATTATTATTTTGATATTTTATACAAGTCAGAATAGTGATAAAGAAAATAATTTAATGTTTTTAAAACTGGCTCAGAACTTTTTTCTGTAGTAACATGTCATGAAGTTGGCTTAAAAATAGATTATAATGTTAATATATAATATAATGATAATATTGTTTAAAAAAAACATCAACCAATAATGGGACCCTGACAAATATTAATCTAATTGCAGGAATGTCGTTGGCCTGTTTCCACGCTTCATGCGAGTGCCTCCCAGTGAAGCCCCTCAGGAATTGTTAGCCCTCAGTGAGTGTAATCACAAATTAATTCTATCTTATTAAAACCTTCTGTGCCCTTGAATGTCCTTTAAGATGGTGCTACCATCAAACTTTGATGAACCACATTCTCAGTGCTATGTCAACTCAGCATTACTTGGAGCTTGTTCAAGTTTAGACTTGTATAATACGTAGTTCACCAATCACCCATCCTCAAGCAGCTCTGGAATATTACAATGAAGTTTAAGGTGGCTCGATACTCATGAACTTTCCTAGATAGGATTTTTTTTAAATAGTTTCGAATGGTCCAAAATATAGTTTATAACAAGGATATGTAAAAAAAGGGGTCGCAACCAGCCTTTTTTTCAAAATATTGGAGGTTATGTACAAGAAAGTCATTTCATGCAAACCTGATAAACTCAATTTTTTTCTTAACTTTTTTACTGTAAACTAACCCTGTCATTCAGTGGTCATGCATCCCATATTATTTATTGAAGCATGAAATTAAAGAAGACACTTGAATGGAAAAGCTGATTACAATTTCAAAGAAATATATTTAGTTTAAAGGACTTTCCAAGGGGCTCGGAATCAAAATATTAATTTTGACAATTTTAACTTTTTTTTTAAACCATGGCGCCTAAAAAAATTGGCGAGATAGGATTTCTCATTTCTATGTCATTTATTTCCAAATATTGTGAGGAACAATAAAATGCATAAGAGAAGATTTCCTACCGCGATGGATTTTGATATAAAAATTTATTTATGTCACAAAGTCATTTTTACCCTGGGTTCCCCCAGGGTAATTTTATCTAAAAACCAGTCTGAGAGATTTTTGGAAAAAAGTTTTCCCAGCCTTCATACAGGTGTGGATGTGGTCAAGTGTGTCATTTTGTGTTCATATAGAGGTGAACTAAAATGCTTTGTGGAATTCAGGATGGTTTGTTGTGTTTTTTGTTTTTTTTTAATTTGAAAAAAAAAAATTTTTTTTAATTTTTTTTTAGTAGTTTGTTGTGTAGGCCCTAATAGATCGTTTGAGTCTTGAGGGGCTGTTTTCAAGCTGACTTTGCATTATAATGTCGCCCATGTGACGATCGTCCATGCGATTCAAGGAAGGCCCATAATGCATAAATTTGGCAATTGCTTTTTGCAGTGCATATATTCTCAGAAGCAGTTTAACAATGCTAATTGCAATTCTGCAAGTTCTAAAGCGTTTTTTCACCCTCAGTTTACCAAATTGCCATTGAGAAACAGCACTCGAAATCAATCTGACTGGTGTCAAAGCTGATTGCACTTCGCAGTGCAGTGCTACTTTGATCTTGTATCCACGGATCTTATGCTTAATTGCTAATTCCCAACAGAACCCAGGGTTTGAATCCTCGGATTCTTGTTGAGAAATTAGACACGCTTGCCGAAAATCGCCTGTAAAAATTTTCTATTCTGAGTATGAAGCTGAAACTCCGGCTGTAAGTAGCCCTCTTCATAGCGCATCTAATGCTGTAAACGAGAAGTCTCTAACCCAAATAGAAGTGGCGCAAATTGCAAACGAAGCGGCCGACTCATGAAATTCTCAGAATCAAAAAAAGATGCTGAACAGTGTCAGCAGAGCTCAGCTGCTATGGTGACGTTACGACAGATAGGGCCTGCCTGGCTGCGTGGAAATGTGCGCTGACTACCACTTCGCATGAGTAGCGAGCCATCTTAAAGCATGAGGTCTATGCCATCTCTAGCCAGGGAAACATGAGTGACTTACTAAATGCTCCAAGTGGTGTCATGTCCATATGCTTGCCTTGTATTTCATGACTCCTATCACTGTTAGATTGTCATTCTGTAATACTCACCATGTTGGATGTTATGAATGTATGTTCGTTAATGAACCGTATCGCCACCAGTGATGCCACATGTTTTTTCCTGAAGTGAAAATTTACCAATCTTTTGAATACTGCCTGCTATAGTGTAATGATATTACTGATGCTCTCTTGGAAACAGCCTAATGGCATCAGTTGTTATGTAATTAAGTTGTAGTATTTAATCTCTCAAGTTTTGGTTTTGGCTGTGCGCGGGATCTATAGTGTATGTTAAATAAATTAAAGACAGCATTGCAGAATAGAACATAATTTTTGTCCTGTCCTATATTTTAGACAGAATAAAGAAAACAGAACTTTACAGGGAAGAAGATGTTTTGAACTTTTGTGTCAGAATTTAGGCTTGAGGCTCAGGACTCGCCAGATTCATGTTTTTCACTCATGTGTTTGATTTATGTTTTAGCCAAGGGCGTGAAGACAGATGTGACGTTCAACCTAAATGGCACGGACCAGCAATGGTGGGAGCTGCATGAGCAGGCCAGTGAGAAATATCTGGAGAGCTCGGCCAGCTTTGTCGAGCATGACAGTCTCACCATATTTGCCTTCAATGACAGGGTGGCACCTGCAGGCTTAAGTTTCTTCACTGGATACGGGTATGTTCAATTTAACTCAATTCGCATAATTCAATTCAAGGTGGCACTTGATTAGTTGACACCTTAGCATTAGATTGTATATATTAAGTGTCTGTATCTTCTGTCATTGTGTGTCAAACTGTCAAATCTGGTAGATGCCAGCTGGAGTTATGTTGATGAACTCATTGCTAACAACTCCAACACCATTGTAGTAGTCTGTTGACAATTATGGCTGTGTATGAGAAAGATGAATTTTGTAAGACCAAAGAGCTTTTGTTTTGTGCGTTTGGTTTCATTATGTGCATTATTGCAACATGGCCATGCTATTTTAAAACCAATATATTATGAGATATTTCACTATTATTGCTGGAATGAAATGTGTGCCCCAGGACTGGTAGAGATGCATGCTTGTTCGAGATTTCAGTTCAGCCTGTTGTCATAGCATGTATGTTTGATTGTTTGTTTTGTTTTGCATTGAAAATGTCATTGTTGCCTGTTTGATTGATTTGAACACAAATCCTACTCCCAAGCATGTTAATTTCTGTTTCTTTGTAATGTATCATCCTGTTTTAAATTGTTATTTTGATTCAATTGCTTCATTGATTATGTTTGTACATAGCTGAATTACTGAGTCGAATGATGTTGGCTGTCTTATGTTTTCAATTATTGCATGACATCAATTTCACGTTCCTATTTTGCAAAAAAAAGTATTGTTTTATGTTTTTGTTACATCAAAATTGATGTTAAGAGTTTAGTACGATCATTCTGCTATTTTAGAAATGATCAGCATTCATACAACCATTGCTATTCATGGTCAATATATTACTTTGTGTTTTAATTTTACAGGATGTTTTGATTGGATGTCTTATTTCTAGCAAACCTTGTCTTTGTGTTCATTTGCCATTGTGTACATAAGTATCACTTCTCTTATTTATGTTTCATTATAGTTTTGTTGTAAAAGAAAATTAGAAAAATACTGCAATTTCGTATTTCATTATTGTGATGCTCTGTCTAAATTTTTGATGTTGTGATCTTGATTTGCTATAGCAGTTTTTAGGGGGCTACATTTCTAAAAAGTAATAATGTAGCTTATTGAGTTACAAGTTGAGATTGATAATTGATACCCAGAGTTATAGCCAGTGACACAAGTAAGACGTAAAGTTACTGCCCTGAAATTGGGTGAGAGAGACTCATAAATCCTACCTGGACTTAAACTGTAACTTACTGTTTCTTGACTCAGGCTTCAGACCATCAATACTCATTGCAGATTAATAAATTCACAGAATTCTTACTTGAAAACTGGCTGTTACTCCTCATTGTTATTCCCGCATTATGTTTATGTGTGTTCCATGTACTGAATGAGCGTGAATTGATTCAAATGTTAACCCAAGAGATGTGGTGGCCCTTGAATTGCAGCATCATAGGACTGTACGTGTCCGTCATTCTGGTGATCGCACGAGTCCTGCGTGTTGGGGTCGTGGGCCTCTACAGGAACATCCAGTACATGGCTCTGCCCTACGTGGACCGCATTTACGGATACTTCGAAGACTTCTACCTGTGCCGAGAGATGGGGCTGTGGCAGCTGGAGGAGGAGTTCTACGCCAAGATCGCTTTCTTGTATCGCTCCCCTGAGACCATGGTCAGGGTCACCCGCAGACCTGTGCCCTACGTCACCAAATACTGATCATGGAGGGTGGATTGTGTTTCGTTTGTGGACAGATATTCTTGTTGAGCAGGCTGCCACAAGGGTCTGGTTTTTTGTAAAGCTTTCAAATGATAATTGAGAACACATCTCGCCATATGAGCAGTGTGACCTGCTTTGTGTAGCTAGCTGTTGGCCGATGAGAAACGAAAAATCCTTAATTTTTCAGAGCCATTGTCTTTTGGTTCAACAGCCAGATTCAAACTATGCTCACTGTGTGGATTGAGGATACTGGCTGAAAGTTGGCTGCCTCATTGCCTGGAAATTTATCTTAATGGATTTTGGGAAGATACTAAAATATTGCTTTGATTATGTCCAGTATGCACAGTTTAGTGCTCTACTTATCTCACATTTCAGCATTTATTTTCTCTTTGGTTATGCAGAAAAACAGACCATGTGACAGCCTGCAATCTATATCAATGATGTAACCATTTCCTTGCTGAAGCATTAATGATGTGCTTGTTAATTTGAAACATGTTAAAAATGTTAAAAACGTGTCCTCCGTGGAACACATGTGCAATGCCCAGGGAAAGTCGCAAACAATTGACAACAACGAGCGAGATTTACTGGACTCCAATGGACTACAGAATGAAATGCAGTTTGAATTGAATGATTAAGTATTGCCACATGTAAAAAAAGTATTGCCACATGTAAAAATCATAATGAAATCTGTGAATTTATGAGCGGTTATTTTTATGAGCGGTGGTGACTTCTAAACAACTTTGTATTGTTTGATCACTTTTTTTAGCCTTTTCACGTTTCCAAAGTCAAAGATTTCTAGAAGATAGCCGTAAGTAAGTTTGCATGGTTGTAGGTAACTCTTGAGATTGGTTCACCACAGTTCTACCCCAGCAATTTGCTGTCACAAAGAATAGTGCAAAACTAACAGTTCACCTGTCACATTGAATTCTGATGTTTCAAGACCTGAATAATCATGTAGGGTACTAGATTGTGTAGTATTTTATAAATTTATTTTTATGGCTGGTAGAGGAAGAGATGCTCATCTCATAGCCGTTGATTAGGCTGCTTACATTAGCTCAACTATTTTTTTGAAATTGGCCAATCAGATTGCAAGGTTTGTTGCCAATTGGCAATATGATAGCTACATTCTAGATCTCAATTTGAAATCAGAGCAGTGATGATATATAAGTTGACAGAAATCTCTATGTGATATGATAAAGGCGCACATGAAATAATCTTAGAGGACTATACATAACATGATAAGAGAAGTACCACAGTATTTGGGAAGTAGTAGTAATCTTTGTTCTGCTAACTTGTTAAAAAGGAATTTGACACCCTCAATATTGCAGCAGACCTTCTGGTAGAAAAAGTGTCCACAAGGCGGCATTCCAGTCCTTTTAATTGTTGGAGATGATAAGTTTATTTCCAAGAACCATATTTATTGACACGCTTAGACATTCCCAGGATTGTAATCCACAATATGCATGCATTTAGGATTAACCAGAACTAACGTGACATTAATTAGACTTCATGAAAACATTTGTTTAATTTTCCTATTCCCAGGGATCGCTGGCAATTAAGTCGGTCCACAGGGTAAAATTTCAAGGATTCCAAATACATTTATTCCACAGTCACTTAGGCCACACATAATTGATCTTCAGCTTCTCGGATCGTCTCAAGGCACTTTTTCTAGGGTCGGTCGGTAGGACAAAAAAAAAAGTGAACATTTTTTTTTTTTTTCCGTCGGCAGCAAATCTATTGTGTCGGCGGCTCCGCGATGCTAAGAATCAATTATGTGTGGCCTTAGCAGAAACCTTAAGGATTTGTAGTGTTTGATATAAATTTCTGCATTCCATTATGTCTTATCGATTTACTTGAGAAGAAAGCATTTACGAGCAGCATTTTTAGCCGGAGTTCGGACAGTTCTCTCATTATTTGTGCCCTTGTTTCTGTGTCCTCCTCTTGTGCTTATTTGCGTTTAAAAGTACATAAATACAGGATGTGAAGTTCCACTCGCTCATCCATCCATTTGAGTTGAGCCCCTTAACCTGATTTTCTGACCTAGGGCTATATACTGAACAGCAAAAGAAAGTTTAATTCATATTGAACACATTATGTTTCTATAACTTTCTTTTGCTCTTTAGTATATGTACTAATTGAACTGTCCATGCTCTGGTTCGATAAAACTGCTGCACATGCTTGATTAACTTTGAAATTGTAATTATATCATAAATTATATCATGTATATGTGCTCTTTGCTCTAGTCAATCTTGGTTGTCTGTATGAGGAGGCATATAGGTACTTCATACACAATGGCTTCTATCCCAGCTTGAGCTTGATGCTTTGGGCAGAATAAGAATTTAATGTGTTAATTAATAGTTTCAGGTGGGTGGTCTTACTAGAAATTAGTAGAATGATGATTAGCTTTCTTACCAGAGGCAGCAATACCCATGCAGTCCATATTCTACATTTGTTCTCAAATCAAAATGTAATGATATTGTTGCATTTACACTCAAAGATTGTACTCAATTGTGAAATATGCTTTATATATACTTATACATGGAACTTGTGCATTTATAATATATTAGGAGATTAATGGTGTTGTACCCTGCTGTTCAAGTGCACCGACTCAATAGCAGTAAACTGTATAACTGGGCAGGTTTGGAGCAGGTTGGCTGTTCCTTTTAATGTTATCACCCTTCGTATGCTTGAATTTGCATTCCCCTAATTTTCGTTCCTGTATATAAAGTAACTTTTAGAGAGTAGTGAAGAATATCCTATAAGTGTGCCACAGTTGGAGAAATGTAAGCTTGAAAGATTTGTATTCTCTGAATTTGGATAGAAAATAACTGAGGTACATTAATGCCATTAACTCCTTTGAAATTTTGCACGGTAATTCCAATATTAGCTGGGCATTTGGTGCAATAGTCAGGAACCCTATACAACATTTACATTTACTTAACTTGGAAAATTAACATTATGAAACTGATACAAACAATCCACAGTCTTAGGGGATTTCTTTTGCGCTCTATTGAAGGCCCAGACTGGTTATACTGTTCACTGTATTTGATGCGGTCTTCTTGGACAGTGTGTTATGTGCCTGTCCTATCAGGTGCCCTTGAAGTCGTATGGTTTGTCCCTTGGATCTCTTTTCCTATGCAGTTGCTTCTTTTTAAAAGAACTAAATGCAGAAAAACTCCTTATAAACATTGCTATGTTTACATATTGAAAAAAAAAATTAAAGAACTGCTTCAAAATTGTATTTTTACTTTATGCTGGTGCTATTACGAGAATGCTATTTTTATGCTTTTTGCAATCATTTTTGCTTTTGGAAAGTAAACTGTTGTGTTTGTATGTGTATTTAAATATTGTCGAATGTGGATGTGCTTAATGATGGTTAAATTATTATGTATTTTGATCATGATATTTGTAAACATAAGATGCCATATAATATATGGTAATTATAGTAGTATAATGTATTAAATATTGCAACTATTTTATAGCTTAATTTGCCTGTCATGTGAATTCTGTATTATCAGTTAAACTAAGGTAAATAGACCAAAATATTTGTTATTGATATTGGCAAATTGATGGATATTCAGATGGGTAAATCTAGGGATCGTGCAATGTTGAAAATAGTATGCATTTTAGTTCCATGTTGTATCCATTTTGACACTGGCCCTGTTCAACAATTTTCTCCTGCTTCTTCAGTTTATTGGAAAATCATTACCGTTATAGAATATGTATTTAGTGTCACATAGCTTACATTGCTCTGAAGACATATGCAGCTTACTCGAGTCAGCACAGAATGCGAGTCCACCACAGGTCTCTTAATTGTTCTGCCAGGGTGAGCCTATCTCAGGTTGGCTTTCTCATTGTCAGAACGATTGGAAGGCCTGTGGAGTTGCTTATGTCGTGAGACTCGTGACTGGATGCATATTTCTCTTTTGTTCTTCATCACACTATCCTCACAATATAACCAGCAGCTGGTTACAAATACATCTAATCCCTGTGACATATTGCGACGTCATTGATACAATGTGCAACTTACGTGCGCACAAAGTCTTATTTCAAATGTGTTACGTCAAATCTTCCCATTTGTGTTTTCTATTTTGATATAATACCAGACTTGAAAGACTCTCAGACTTAATGATATATACCTCACTATTACCACTGAATCCTCTGCTATAAATAGTGTCATTGTGCGTCATGCCAAATGAATTTAGCTCTTCTATGTAATTCAATAGGGTACCTGAGTCATTCTTGATGTATGTAAGGTCATACCATACTCCGGCTAATGCCCAGTACAACATGTAACTTGAATGTTGAATAAATTGGAAATTGCCAAACGTCTTGCTACATGCCGTGGCGTCAGTGTGTATTGTAGGACTTCTCAAAAGAGAGACCTTTTCTTTGCATGTGTGCAGTGGTCCCTGCAGTGAACATCCCCTCTTGAGCACCCCCCCCCCTGTGGTATGCAACCTCTTCCTTTTAATATTCCTCCAAATTATAATTAAAAGGATTAGCTCAGTTGGTAGTGCTGCGACTTTGAATCCCTGGGTCCTGAGATCGATTCCTGCTTTAGCCGAGTCACCTGGACCTACAGCAGGTTGGAAAGCTGTTTCAACTTATCTTCGCCTCACTGTTGATTCCTCCTGCTGTCCTAACTAGCATACCAGAGTCTTGAGTTCAGACTCGGTGCATAAAGGGAAGACATAAAACCCCAATCAGCCATCTATCCATAGAAGGGAAGGTTGCTCCCTACAGGGACTACTGTACTATTGCCTTAACAAACTGTTTTATTCTGACATTGAAATTTACTGGCATCAAAATGAAGTATAAAGGTGAGAGGAACTTGGGCTAATTATTATGATGTTGTCTTTGTTGTATCAAGAGATCCGATTTGAGACTCAAGCTATGATTTGGCTCTTCAGGTCCAATGATGCATGCTTGTTCTTTCAGTTTTATGGATGCATGCCAGTTGTTTTGCATGAACCATCTTTTTCTGTATTTCTTTGTCAGTCAATTATGTCATCCCTTTTGGATCCCTTCTTGCTACATTTTAGGTCAAAGCTATATCGACTATCGAGTCATTATCAAGTTCTGCAGATTTTCTTGTGTTATAGAATGATTTTGTCAGTGTAATCCAAGTGATTTATTTGCACATCCATGAGATTTATTTTGCACCATTGTGATTGCTTGTTGTCATTAGATCGTTCCTTTCCTTGTGTTTTGTAGAGATTTATAAGGATTTTATGCTTGCATCCATATAAATTATACTTCAATTATTTGGCATTTGTATTTTTATTGCTATTGTATTCTTTTCATTTCAGTTTCAGATATAGCTTACAAAATTGAATGCTTTCATGTATATCTTGTATCACATGTGTGCGTTATATTTGCACTTTATTTGATAGTTCATAATTACTGTGGTTTTAAATTTTTGAAAATTGAATGTTTTGTAGAATTACTTAATGTGCTGTGGATTCTTTGACATCCCATCGATCACAATTAGTAATTGACATTCAACTATGTGTGATTTGGTCCTCTGTCACGAATGTTTATTGCAGTTTATTATCCACTAATGACTTGTGTAATTCTTTCCCTAATTGACTGTAGCACTCTACTGAGCCCACAGAGTCTCATAATGTTAACGATGTCATAACTGTGATGTCATCACAGGATCTGCATAATCCTGAAGTAGCGCCCTGCCTCTGCTGTGGAATGAGCTGTTGCCTGTGCCTCGTTCATTTTGCTATTGCACGGCATGAGCTATTTCATGATTGTGTCACATCGTTAAAGTGAGAGACCATGTGAATATTGTTCCCTGTGGCAGACTATGTTGCTTTTGCTCTTGAGTCTATGTTTCTTCTGATCTAATTGTTTCTTTTTGCCGTCCATTTCAGCATCATCGGTCTGTACGTTTCCCTGGTGTTTGTGATTGGTCAGTTTGTGCGCCTGTTCTTCAGCGGGTTGTCTTCGCAGATCATGTTCCAAGAACTGCCCAACGTAGACAAGGTCCTCAAGCTCTGCCTGGACATCTACATGGTGCGAGAGGCCCTGGAGCTCAAGATGGAAGAAGAGTTGTTCGCTAAACTACAGTTCTTGTACCGATCGCCACAGATGCTTATTCAACTTACAAAACACAAAGTCAGTTAGTAGTTCAGTTTATAGGGATCTGTGTAGTTTAGTTGTTAATTTGTTCTGACAATTCATGTGTTGTGTTCTGCTATACTTGCAAAGATCAATGTTCTGCTGATATCAAAATGTCATGTTCTTGCAGCCAAGTTTGTCTTTTGATTTCGTTGTTTCTTCTTTTTATCTTTAACCTGAGGTTTTGTTGATAATTTCTTAATTTTCTGTCTCATTAGTTACTGCTAGTGCCTGATGTTGAAGTTAGTTCTAAGAATCTAAAATGACTCTTACAATAGTTCTGTTTTAATTACTAAAAGGTGTTAATGAGGAGCCTTACTTTTTAAAGTAGAAATGTTGACGATTACATTTAATGAAAACATCAGCTCATATAAAAAAAACGTTTTACCATTTCTTTTGCCTGATTTTATACAAAAGAGTTGTATTGAGATATTCCATTGCATCAAAGGTTTAGCATAAATTTTAAGTGTTTATTGGTTGTTCAATTGAAACGATAAAAGAAATCTGCTCAGATTTAAATATACAAGTGAGCCTGGCACGTTTTGCCAGCTGTTGGGTATTGCAATAAACCAAAGATGCTTTAAAATGACTTATTTAAATTCATGCAATTGCTTTCTTTTTTGTTTTCATGTGAACAGTTAAGTTTCAAATGACTTGTAACCTGCAGTTTTGTTTTCTTGCCTGAAGCCTGTTTTGTGGATGGTTTGCTTGTTAGACGAGTATCTTGTTTGTATATAATGAGTTTATTAAGGAATAACTGGAGTTGTTGCATTGTCTATTAATGTATGTGATTTTATAAAATGCATTTGTTATATACTCAGCAATTGCCTTTAGTCCCATGTGGCTGTGTTGCATCTTAATCTGTCCCTGACGTTCACTTGAATTCTGTGTTAAAACATTTTTGATGAACTTGATACAGTGGTGTTTCTGCACAGGACTTCCATTGTCATTTCGTAGTCGCATAACCAAGTGTGGAATACAGTAGTATTTTGAGAAACTAGGTTGTATCAGCATTCTATTCTTAGGTATTTATGCAATAAAAGTGTGTGTTCTGTTCTTTGCCAATGCTTTTTGAGGTGCCAAAATAATTATTTCAGAACAAATGTAAATTTTCCTTTAAACGTTAACTTGCATCAACAAGCATGACTACGGAAGTGTCTCAACTGTGAATATTATCTGAGGCAAGTTCAAATCTTAATATAAAATGAACACAAATTTTGGCCTGTTTGCCAGTGTTTGGTAATGACAATTAAGTTGGTTGTGAGTTAACTTTCAATGACGCAATATTTTCTGGTCATTTTCGTTGTTTGACAATTTCTGGATCATTTGTATATATATATACATGTAATCTGATATATTATTTGCCTAAATATGCGATGTATATTCCCAGTTTGATGCGTTATGGCAGAATAACATTTGAAATTGTCATTATATCAAAGATCAAACAGTTTACCAAATTAAAAATAAGGTTGTATTGTCATGTATTGTCTTGTAAACATTTATTGCAGACGCCAGGTCCATATATATACCAGGTAAATAAATGTCTGATATGAAATTGAGAAACGTTTTTATGGAACCATCAAGCAATCAATTTTCTTTGTTTCTCATATGTAGCTAATACTTGCATTTAAATTTTGTGTATCTGTATTCTTCAAGCCAATGTGTATATTAACGTGGATAATAGTTAGTGGTGGACTTGCAAAAAAAGTGTTGTATATAATATCATGCAAGTGGACTAAGAACCTATTGATACAATTAATTTAATAACAAGTGGTAAATTTGATGTTGACCAATTATAGTGAACATTATAGCTGTTACAACATACACCCAGTCGTTCAATGTATGATAAGGCTAAGCATGCTGCATTTTGTATATTTTGAAAAAGTCCAGTGTAGCATATATATGTTTTGAAAGGGTCTGATAATTGTATTGGGTTTATGGCTGTAAGGTTAAAATACCTTGAAGTAGTTGTCTTAATTCTTCATTGTCAATTCGTATGCAATTAGTAAGATGAGATGTAATCGGTATATCTATCATTAAGTAAAGTGATATGCGTGTATCGCTATTTTACTCGTAATCTACTGACAATAATCGTAGCACTCATTTTGAAGGGTCATTCAGGACTAAATGTGTTGTGCCGGGTAATCATTGAAATACGAAGCATCAATTAATGCAATTGAATAATTGATCACTCTTATGACTGTCTTGTAATTTTAATGGATGCTGTTTTCCCGTCCCATAAGCTTATTGTTATCTGAAATATGCTATGTGATACATTTAGATTTTTGTGCAATTTAGAAGCTTTACATTGTCCTACATACACATTGCCATTGGCAACTGGCAAATATATACTTGAAGGTAAAGTGGTGATCGTAGAATAGCAACTTCAGGGTAGAAGAACTGTGATTTTGTCAATGGACAAATTTACACTCTATTCCATCCATGTAATATTAAATTTTATCAAGTGTTAATTATCCTCAATTTAAGAACCGCTAGTCAACAGTTGAAGTGAGATTAGGATGTGTCAGAAAATATTTGGCATTGTACAAAGTAGGTCTTATTAAATTTGCAAGAAGTTGTGTACATTTGTTATATATATATATATGGAGTTGTAAAACAGGTACTGTACTAATTGTAGTTAGTATATATAGTACTGGTACTAGTAGCATTGCAGTAGATATATATTTATAATTGGGAAAACATCTAACTTTCTGAAAGAGCAATATTTATATTTCAATTTATTTATTAAACTCCTAATTATTTTTAACACGATGTGATGGACCTTAATTGTGAATTTGTGATAACACAAAAAGTAGGATTATGTCTGCTCATCTTGTTGATAGGCAATGTAGAAAATTGTAGGGCTAATCAGTTAATTCTATTCTCGCCAATAGATGCACTGAAAGCCAACTGGGTTAACATGTCTTTAATTTTAACGTTTTACTGCAACACGGAAGTGTTTTTGCTGTTATTGGTTCTGTAAATAAATTTGTATAAAATAAGCAACTAAATAACTGTGTTGTCTTAACTTCTGAAATGAAATGAAACTGATGTTCAAAGGCATATATTTGCTGCACTGAAGTTGCCAACAAGACCTGAACAGCAACGGACTGAGGCCCTCATGGGCCCTGTGTCCACTTGCTGACCTAACTTGGGCCCACCGACACAATAGCCAGTCCACCCTTGGATCGAAAGAGTATCCTTTATAGTTGTCATAATCAAATTGCCTCATCCCCAGGCTGCATGCACTTTGTAGACAAACTTGTGATTCAGGATGAGTCCTCACCATTGGACCACTTAATAATTGAACTGAAGTGAATTTCTCAGCCTGTCAATGAAGAAGGCAGTCAACAAACGCAAAACTACACTGCATGATTGGTTGGTCCATCCCTGCTCTGCCGAATGCCTTGGCCTGCATGCCTTTGAACCCTGGGCATGTTAAATACAAAATATTTTCAGTACGTTTACCTTCAAGAGCAATAAGGAAACTTGACTAATTTATCATTTCCTTTAATAAATAATGTATATTCAGAAAAGAACAAACATATGAATATTGCAAAAAAGGCTAATTGCAGGATTTCAATGTCTCTTGAACCTCTTCTTTCCCGATTTCTTTCCTTTGCCCTGAAAGGAACCACAAACGGTTAGAAGAGAGCACGATACATCAGCAATTATACAATGTGTTGGAACTTCTTAATGTGTATAAAAAAATATCAAATACCTTGGATGATCTTTTTCTTTTCTTAGAAGATCCACTCCCCTGGAAGAAAATTAATCGAAGTTAGATTAAAATATTACATAAATTGTAGTTGGTGAAGTATTTAGGGATGCAGGTCTTTTTAATTTAAGTCCTCTAATACGTAATAGATCAACTACATATTTTCAAATCGTTTTAATGCTCTAAAGGCCGTGCCTAAAACAGTTTTCTATTTATTTTGCCAATCTCGGCGACAAATATAAAAGGACCAAAGATTAACACATTACATACCAGGCAATCAGACTGAGGAATCTATTGTCAGTCACATGCAAGAGAGGGTCACACTTGACTGATTTTATGCAACTGGGTCCTTTGACACCGGATTATACATATGCATTCATGAACTCAAAAGCCCATCTGAAGCATATGCAGAAAAATAGTCTTGGAAATAGTTTTGCGTTTTTAATTGTTGCTGCAATATTCATATTGCAGCTACTCTGTTTTTGTTGTGTCAGCCAAATGTTGTGACCAGCCAAATGTTGTCATGTTGTGTCACTGGTATGTCGTCGTCTCACTCAGGGCTCTCTGGGCTATGTGTGCAGTCAACCAGAACAGCCTGACTGGTGCTAATCAGTAATCAGCAGAGCAGAGTTGGCCCGTGGGTGGGGCCTTCCCCCGGGGATACCCAAGGGTGGGATACCCCAAGGCTGGGGGCACCCCCGTGGGATACCCCAAGGTTGGGGGCACCCCATGGGATACCCCAAGGTTGGAGGCACCCCCGTGGGATACCCCAAGGTTCGGGGTACCTCCTTGGGATACCCCAAGGTTGGGGGTACTACCTTGGGATACCCCAAGGTTGGGGCACCCCCCGGGGATACCCCAAGGTTGGGGGTACCACCGGGAGGCCTCCACCTGTTGCGCAAATACAAATGTCTTGGTCAAAAACCTACCCCAGTGCCATCATCGTTCAGTGCACTGATATCTCCAAAACCATGGGTGAGCTCCGACAAACCCGACATAGTGGCCATTCTGCGTTGTGCAGCCTGGAAGAGGAATGTACAAGAATTAGTAATCTTATTTGCATTAATGTTAGAAGTTCAATGGCAAGTAATATATTCCATTAACTTGTAATCACCTTTTCCTTCTTGCTGACGGCCATTCTGAAGAACTTCTCTTCTTCATACCTGCGGAAATGGAGAATGAGACGTGAATGCAAATCATGAAATAGACGAAGAGTGAAGATGCTTTAAGGCGGCCGTCAATCATGGAATGACATGACAACCAATAGAGACACAGATCAGTTAATCCTGTGATTAGAATGCTTAACAAATTGTTTTTTTTACTTAACAGTTTCTGCCTAAATTTGGCAGTGAAAAATACCAAGGCGGGAAACTCCCTGCACTCAAAAGCCACATCCTGGGTGCAGCTTTCCTGGGTGGCCCAGCATTGGCCAGGAAAACTGGAACAAGGAGATGCCTACCTCGGTTTGTTTCAGTGGCTCTGCAATGAGTCTGCATGTGCAGATTGATGAGCACAAATGTTGTGGGGAAAATACAAGCTAGTCATGCAAATTATGATCAGTTATGCCTGTGATTCCAATTGAAAACCTGAAACTTTCGCATTGTCCCTGAGGACCCTGACCCTGTGAAAGGACAGGAGACATTTTGAAGATTAGTGGATGTGTACCAGATAAACGGAAACAACAATTATTGCTTCAATGCCACTGACTCTGAAGCTAATTCAGCCAACATACGCCAGAAGCCGATGTGAAGATATCACGAGGCTAGTACACCAAGATACCCCTTTTCAAAAGTGAGAGGCTTAAAATTAAGGCATCCCCGATCACATTCAAAGCTGGACAGTGCCTTGCAAAGTACGAGCGAAGAGTGAGGACTGCAAATATTCCAAGCTGATACTGTCACAGGGTAAATACTCACTCTATCCTCTCCTTCTCTCTCTTGTTGGCTCGCAGTCTGTGCAGATTCATGTCATCCTGAAACAGAAAACGTCAGACAACTTGTCAGACCAATCTCTTATTTGTGTGTGAAACTGTCTTGGCACTTCCTCATTAATCAATATGTCCCCACATGACTCCCTCGCCCCTTCATTTCAACGGTCAATGTATGACAATCAGAAACTTCTTTTAATTATATATAAGAGCTAAAAAAAACATAGTAAATTATTCACAGCACAAAAGCATTTTAAAAACCCATCCTAAATGAGGCAAATCTTCCATACCAGCTACAAGGCACGATGATGTAAACAAAACTAAACATGGACTGGTGTCATGCTACTTATGAGGCCTACCCTTCCAGTAAATCTGGGTCGTAAATATAGAACGTAAGATAGCTTAGGATCAAGTGCAATTAACAAGAGCAGTTACCCTGACTTCCTCGGGGCCCTCGTAGTACTCCTGCCTCAGCTCCTGCATGATGCTGCTGCTCAGGGCCCTCGACTTCTGCCTCTTTCTCTCCATCTCCTCTTTGTCAGCTCGCGTGTCATCTCCCTCTGCCAAAAAGAAACTCAATCTTTGTATAAAGGTAATACAAAGCCAAAAAATTGCCGTTTAAAAGTAGGTTTTCAAAGAAGACTGCAAACCAATTCAACCATGCAAGGCTCAGATTTTCCTTATCAATTTCCAAGATGGTTGTTTATTTATAATATGAGCTGAACATATATATGCGCCAGCCATGTACAAGTCAGCGGAAGAAAAAATTTTTAATTCAATTTTCAATTGAATACAATGTACATGTAGTAAAATTTAAGATGAAATTTATGAAAAACTGGCTTTGATGTCTGAGATGAAAAGTCCTCACGACATATTTTTAGCAGAAAATGTTTTCTATTAACATTAAGAAGCAGAGCAATCAAATCAGCAGACATTTTCTACAACTGAATAATAATGCGAAAGAGAAGATAGATTTCCTACCATAATAAACAGGAGCCAGTTTGGGAGGTCGGTATTTCTTGGATTTGTCTTCATTCCCTTCTTCATCTGATCCTTCGGAGCCAGACTCCCCATCCAACTAAAACAAGAAAAAAAACACTATTTTGATCAACAAAGTTCTCCAATAATCAACGAATGGATGCAAGCAGAACTTTATGATTTGCTCCCCCAATCATGTGTGAAAGAATTACAACATTATTAAAGTTACCGAAAAAAACAACAGAAATAAGTGAACCAAATTATATTGGCATTTGAGTCATCATTATCCCAGTCTCACCTTGCTCATCAGATTGTCCGGATTAGGCTTCAGGCGCAGAGGATCATTTTGATCTGAAATGGACCACAAGGTGCATCCAATGAATGGCAGTTTTATATTTCTCTTGAGAATATTTGTTCTTGGTTCCAGGCATATCCTTGACCATGAACATTCACTAATATTATTGTTTTTTGGCAACTTGCACAATTTTGTTGAAATAAATGGTGTTTGCCAAAACAGGGGGAAAATTAAAAAAAAAAATTACTGTATGTTTCTATGCAAAATTATCATATGATTATCACAATATTTGATATCACAACAATTATAAATTTGTGACTAATTTAATATTAACCACACAGCTCTTAAAAAACATGCTACAGACTTAGTTGGATAGCTCACCAATTCCTGTAACAGCTGCCTTGACTAGTTTGTCTATCTGGTACTGCAGTTTCTTCTCGATTGGTTTCATTTTCTCTAAAAACTGAAAAAGACAACATTCACTTTTCAGTAAGAAATTTTTTATTTTTAGAAGGTCTGCCAAAACAGATGGATAAGTGACAAGGTTCTTTACATCATGTATTTTCGCCTGAGCTGATCAGCTAGTAGGCCTGAGGTTAACTAATGTGGTGAGATGCACTTATGGCACAGGAAAAAATATCTGTCTAGCAAGACTAAATTGTTAAGGACTTTTCACTGTCAATTGCTGTCAATCAATTCAATTGCACTCACAGTTCTGTTCTCAATCAGTCGGTCGATGGCAGGGTTCTGCTGGATGCTCAATCCTTGGCATTTCAGCAATCCTATTTGCGTCAGGTCTATCATGTACTCCAACATAAGGTGATTCTTAACCTCCAGAAAACTCAGCCCCTGTCAAATAGAATCAGATATATTTCATTTGTAGCTCGAAGATTTTGTGGCAGCATTGCCATGAATCATTTTTCAGCGAAATGTTTAAATATTGCTAATTCATAATAGTGGAAAGCATTCATATTATTTTTCATTGCCTGAAAATTCACATTCCTTCTTGCCCTGTTCAGAGCTCATTAAAGGCAAGGAACACCAGTTAACATCATCAGTTGAAAACATAGCTATTCATCCACTTTCATTTATACACAGGGTCAAAATATGAAAACATCAAATTACATCTCAACACAGTGTAAACCAAGTGAGAGAAGTCTGCTAATCAGGATTAAATGGATAGGCAGTTGACCATGTTAAAAAGGTTGTCCAAAAACGCAGGCTTACCTCGTTGGTAGGCAGGTCCCCATCCTCAACACGAGACATCAAATTCTTCACGGTCTGTTCCAGGTTGTCTGACTTTGTTTTTATGTCACATAGAATCTTCACTGCCTCCGCCACATCATCCCCATCTGGCTGCAAAGTAATGAGAAACACATTCACTGTCTGTCACAGATTTCACATAAACTTTGAATCAACTCACTTGAACTGAAAGGCTTATTTGCAAATATTTGGGGAAAAAAGCAGATGGAGGCAAGGAGAGGGGGAGGGAATAATAAATATATGTGGAAGATATTAGAAGAACTGGCAAAGGCAATTGGTGGATTGTGCACAAGGTAACTGAGGGGATAAAGAACGAAGAGAAATCATTCAGCGACCAGCTCTGGAAAGCTAGATCTACAGACAAATAAAGGAGAAATTGCGGCACAGATTGCAGATTGTTGATGTTGATCATAACTGACGACTGATGGGTGGTGTGTGTTCAACTAGTGGCACAACTAGGTCTTGAGCCCGGGGGACATCCGGATTCCCGCGAGTGTCGGAGAGGGGACCACCCAAAATGGCCAAATAATAATTCCTATTTTCTGCCAATTCTGGGGGGTGGGAGATTAGCGGGTCAATGTAAAATGCGGACCAAACGGACCATGCGGACCAGACACAAAACAAACACAGGAGGGTGCAGAGGAGCATTGCTTGTTTAATCAAGCTAATAATACAAAGTCAATCAAGCGAAAAATGCGGACCAAGTCAATAAGCAAGATATAGACAATATATCAACCTGATTTAATTTAATAAAAAAATATTAAATTAGGCCTAAACTTTTAAAAACATTTATTTAAAAAAAAAAACTGACCAAAATGATCTGACCAAAATATTGCAGAATGCAGACCAAAGTGCAGACCAGAATGCAGACCAGATCTATGCAGACCAAATACACAGACCAGAATTCTGACCAGAGTACTGACAAAATCATGCAGACCAAATGCCAAATGCAGACCAAATACAATATTTTACAATTTTATGAAAAAAATTTAAAAGTTTCTTTATTTTCTGTATAACACTATTTCAAATCATATATATAGCCTGTTGTTATCCACTTGGTCGGCATGGTCTGCACTGTTTGGTCCGCACGAATTAACCCTTTCCAGACTGGCCAGGGTTTGTCCAAGACTTGAAGCATAGTACCAACACTCTGGCTGCCAGAATGTCTGGTCCGCGACCGCATGGTCCGCATTTTACACAGACCCGAGATTAGCTCCTCGCTGTAGACTTAACCTTTGGGAACTGGTATCAAGACACTTCGTAGACACGCCAACTCGTAGACAAACCAACTGGTAGACAACCAACTAGTAGACAACCAACTCGTAGACACCAGGTACTACCAACTGGTAGACATCAAATTGGCAGGGATCACCAAGTCGTAGACACAGACTTTTTGGTCAGTTTAATATTACCAAGTCGTAGACACAGTAGTTTTTCTGCTCACCAACTCGTAGACACTACATTTCAGATGTTTACCAACCTGTAGACAGACCAACTTTGGCAGGGAAAGCCATTAAGTCATAGACAGACATTAATTGTTGATGTTTTTTAACCAACTTGTTAAAAAGGGCTTGATAATCACAAAGATATTTAAATGAATAAATTGATTAAATTAATTTCTAAAATATTTATATATATTTATTTCTTGTATTCAGCTAATTTTGGTCAAGGAAGCAGCTAGTGACTAATTATAAGTTGAGTGGTGACAACAGAATTGCAATTAATTGCGTTGCGCTTCCTTCGTAGTTTACTCTCGATAACAACCCCAATTTTGTAATCATTTAATACTTCAATTAACAATGATTAACTTGTGTCTGTAATCAGTTGTTCTTAGGACACTTTGAAGACTTGTTGTAATTAGTGTTTAAGGTCTTTCATTGTCTGCGAGATGGAAAACCTTTGCAACAGTGCTGTCTACCAGTTGGTAGATCTTAAAAGAATGCTGTCTACAGGTTGGATGATACAGTGTCGACTAGTTGGTGATTTCATTTTATTTTGTGTCTACGAGTGGGTAATAGCTTTTCCAAGTGAAAATGCTGTGTCTACGACTTGGGGGATAGCTCTGAAATATGTCTACGACTTGGTGTTTCTACGACTTGGCGTGTCTACGACTTGACTTGTATTCAATTTAACCAAAATAATAGGCCTACAAATACACACATTATCGCTCACTTGTACATGCGTCGACGACATATCACGCAACACAAACGTTGAAACGAGGCTGTCTCCCTAAATAATCTTTCAATCATTACTTGATAGATAGGCGATACCTTAAGCCATACCTGGGCCTCACACATCAACATAGATATCCCCTAAAAACAACGAAAACCCGATATTCTACCTGGTCTGCCATGCTGTTTGTTAATCCGTTGCAACGCAAGTGGATGAATGTTTTGCTTTTCATCTGGCTGTTTGATGAATTGTCGACCAAGAAAGACCAGTCTAAGATCTAGTCAACATGAGTTTGACAAAAAATGCAAAAAGGCACCGATGGGCCTTAGATTTCACAACAAGGTAAATTTAGAGGGCTTTAACTTTATGTTAAATGTGGTATGCAACTTCCTGGTATGATTTTAAGGTGTATACATGGGTAGATTTTAAGGTGTATACATGGGATAGCTTAGTTGGTAGATCGTCGGGCTCCTATGGGGAGGTCTGTGCCTGCATGGGTTCGAGCCCAGGCAGGGTCAGAGCCTCTCTATGTACTATAAATAGCCCCTGAGTCCGAGCCCACGGGACGTTAAATGGAGGCGGGTTGTATCCAGTGTTCTATGCTGGGACAACTTCAATTTCAATTTCAATTTCTTTATTAGCTCACCACAAAATGGCATGGAGCCAGAAAATATATACACACATTTAACAACAACAATGATAGTGAATAAATAATAATAGTATAAATAATAATAGTACAATAATGACTTAAATATGATATAATAATATACAATATAATGTTATATACATATATATACAATTTTAATATAATTATTAAGAAGTACAAAAAAAAAAAGAAAAAAAAAAGACCCTGCACGGTGTGCAGCCAAAACGGCGATAAAGGGATTTACTAAAAAGCGGGCTGGGAGAAAGCGGGTAGCGGGTAGCGGGTGGATTCTAATACATCACAGAAGCTACTTGCTACTTGAAACAACTCCATCCGCTACCCCTCCATCGTAGCTTCTTCCGCTACCTTTCCCCGCTCTCTCTGCTCTTTTCTAAGTGCCAGGCAATCATGCATTGGGCAATTGTGGCAATGGCATTGCTGAATTGGCAATTAGGCCTAATTGCTCTCCATGAACCCACATTATTGACCTTCTGTCTCAATGGCAATCAGTGTCTTAGGGGCAAGTGATCCATTTCAATTAAACATACTCAAACTTCACACAACATCAGTTTAAAAACATTTATATACATTTTTTTTTTTCTTGAGCACCTGTTAATTACATGTTTGCTATCTGTCTATCTATCTATCTATCTATCTATCTATCTATTTCTATCTATCTATCTATCTATCTATCTATCTATCTATCTATCTATCTATCTATCTATCTATCTATAAACATATCTTTTTGATAAATACTAATTTCTATTTTACTTAATTTTATTTATACAACTGTACCTCAAATTTAAACTTCACACAACATCATTTTAAAAACATTTGTTTCTAGCCTAAAAAAAAACAAAGTATATTCAGAAATTATTTATTTGAAGACAGCCCAATCAGCAATTACACACAATAATTTTACTAAAGCAATTCTGCCCCAACTTTGTATTGATGGCAATTAAAGTCAACCACAAAAGATTATTATAATATTTATTTCGTATAAAAATACATTATACATCAAAAATAAAAACATTTAACAGATAAAAACAAAGGTAAAAAAATAAAAGATTAACAAAAAAATGAATAAATATGATTGGAAGTATTGGAACAAATCAGAGTCTCACACCACTGACACCAATAAGCAGTAAAAGTGCAATCTGCTGTCAATGGCTTAATTACAAGCTGATTGCAAGTAGCGGGGATAGAGGGGGTAAAATAGGAGCGGGTGGACAGGTATGTTGTACTACTGTCCATTGAATAGCCCTCTGTTTGTTCTGAGTGCTTCCTATTGTTCCCTGTGTTTATTTTGCGTCCACCCGCTACCCGCTACCCCGCTTTTTTCAACCCGCTTTTTAGCAGGTCCCGGCGATAAACCAAAACGGCTATTGTTTTTTAGACAGTGTCAGAACGGCGATACCAAAACGGCGATGATTAGACATCCAAAATGGCTACAGGTCTATACCAGAACGGCTATACCACTTTACCAGAACGGCTATAGGCCTACATTAGTTTCACCCTTAATTGAATTCCCTAATTGGCATTGAAGAACAACAGACCCTAATTGCTAATACATGTCAAAGGGAGGTGTCAAAGCTGATTGCACTTTAATAGCGAAGCACCCCAATCCCAAACTCCCCAAGGACTAAGACAAGTAGGCCTACTGATCATTAATTGATATATATGCCTATAGATGTAAGTAAGTAAGTACTGACTTACTATAATATGCCCATGTAATGTGATCTGTCTCAGAGTCAAAATCATTTTTGAACTTTATTTTGCTCAAAATTTATTTAGTTAGTAGCACTTACAGTGAAATTCATTGCAATTGATGCATAGACTAAACTTACAATGTACTTGTGTAGATTGATGACAATCAACTTGGGGTACCAGACTGCCAGCCTTTGAAGCTGCAGAATTGCAATCGCCGTTTTGGTTAAGCATAATCGCCGTTCTGGTAATGTCAAATAGCCGTTCTGACAATGGCAATAAATTTCTAAATTTTCAATAGCCGTTTTGGTCAAGCTGAGGAAAATCATCGCCGTTTCGGCAATAGCCGTTTTGGTTTATCGCCGTTTTGACTGGCAGTCCCCTGCACATCCCTGAATTAATCGGGTATGTAGCAGACTCACAGCCTTACCATCACTCATCCATCATACGGCGGTCGCCCTGGACGTCGATGTCGTAAAGACCCTAGCCAAGTACAACATAGAATAGAATAGAATAGAATATATGACAATGTGAATGTTAGTTTGTCATTTCTTCTGAACTACAGTAGTCTATTGGCTTAAATAAATGTCAATGGGGTGTGTATCATCACTGTCACACTTATCATTATCAGTATGTGTGGTATATAATGTACAGCACAGTTAATTATGATGTTGTTTTAACGATGCTCGATAGTCTATGCCACTTTTTTGTATGATCTGATACGGATGCTGATCATGCTGTTATTTTTTTGTTGCCAATAGTAAGCGACACCACCAATACTGATGCGATACCATTGCCATTTGTTTTACGGTAGGTATATGGAAATTATGGATCAGTGCCTCAGATCCGAGAATGACACTGCTTTTTGTAGTCCAGTTTGTCTCACAACATGCGACAGGTCACACAGTAGAAATACACATACTCACGGGAAGAATAGGTATTTTGTAATTTGTGTGTCAATTTGAAATAAAAACTGATGACGGAAATCCTTGCAGAGCCCCAAGGGGAGAAGGCATTTTCTTGCTAGAAATCCCCCAGGTAACCTTCAGGAAACGCCCCCCCCCCCCCATAATCTGGTCCCGGAAATTTAATAAGTAACCATCCCCCGGAAATGCAACAAACCAACTTGCATTGGAATTAACAACTCCAGACGTGCCCATGGGCCTATCCAGCGAAGCCGATGCTCTAACCTACTGAGTTAGTACCCCTGGCCCCTGGGTGATGTATGTAAACCAACCACCAGTGATCACGGGTGATGTTATGAACCAACTTGGCCACAAACCAACTGGGCTGCAAGTTTCAAACAAACCAACTAGGTGACAAACCAACTGGCCCATAAACCAACTTGGCAACAAATAACTGGGTGACAGGTGTCTTCTAGTTGGTTTGTCACCTAGTTGACCGCACACCCGACAAACCAACTGGTCCATAAACCAACTTGGTGATGTCTATGAACCACTGGACTACAAGCCACTTAGGCCAAAAATAAACTGGGTGACAAATTAGCTAGGCTGCAAACCAAGTGAACCCCAAATCAACTGGGGCGTAGACCAGCCAGATGACCAGCGAAGCGGCAGTTCAACTTTGTAACAAACCAACTGCCAACTGGGCCTTAAAATTACTAGGTTTGAAGGGTTCAAACCAACAAGCCAAAAAACCAACTGGGCTACAAGCAACTGACCACAGTCCTTCTGGGCCACAAACCACCTGGGTCACGATTCACAAACTGTTGGGGTCCTTACGAGGACACAAACCGAATAGACCAATCCTGTTTGGTGACAAATCTGAGTTGATAATGTTTCTGTTAGTTAGTGGTGTTGTTGTCTGGTTGTTAAGCAAGCTTTTTGTTTTTCACAGTCATCAGTCGCATTGCGCTGATCTGGTTAAGTTTGTATTCACTCTTTTATTGTTTTCACTCTTTGATTGTTGTTTGTATTCACTCTTTGATTGTTGTTTCGTTTTCAGGACCAGAGGGGATCGGCAAACTGCCCCCCACCCTGAACTCTCAGCGCCTCTAGGTTACAGTGATAAACCAATCTCAGAGTCAGCCTCATCAAGGGAGTCCAACCCTGACCTCATAGCAAAGGTATGTGACCTATTTTCAGGCATCCTTCGCCTCGTTACTTCATCTTCCACCTGTCTTAATCTGCCTGCCTTAGTGCATAATTACAGGATATTCGGACCAAGTCATTCTCTTACAATTTTCTTATTTCAGAAATCATGGGACGTAGCCTTGGGACCAGTAAAGCAAATTCCGATGAATCTGTTCATCATGTGGATGGCAGGCAACTCTATCTCAATATTCCCTATTATGATGGTGGGCATGATGTTCATCAGACCCATTCAGGCTCTCCTGCATATCCAGCAAAGTACGTCCTTTTAATATATTGTTTATTGTTGAAATAGTTTGTTAAATTTAGCAGTATATAAACTATATACCGTGTCTTGAGACCTAGATGGACATAGGATGCCACCCCAGGTTGGATTCCTGGCCAAGGCGGTCCATGTTACATGTAGATGGCTGCTTGAGGTCCGCTGGAAGTCTAGAACTGATGTAATGTATCTTGTACCATCCGGAGTCATCTATTAGGCCTGTTTGCAATTTCCTTTTGGAGATTTATTAATTTTAAAGTATTGTCTTTCTACTTGCAGCGTTCAAAATGATTGAAGGCCCCCAGTCTATGCTGATGCGTGTCGTTTACTTCTTGGGAAATGTGATGGGACTGGGGCTTGCTATATACAAATGCCAAGTCATGGGCTTACTGCCTACGCATCCTTCCGATTGGCTGGCCTTTGTGGAGCCTCAAATGGTGAGTTGTGTGTTTGTTGATACATTTTTCATGTACAGGGGACAGGGGTGGGTGAGGTCTAAGCTGGTTTGCCTCTTTTGTTGCTGTCATTGTTGTTGTCTCACTAGCACTTAGATAATTTTATTGTGTTGGTCATGGAGACTGAATGGGGTGTGCAATTTGATGTTTAATTTTCTATCTTTATTTTTTCCAGCAACAAGAGTGGACCGGTGGCGGCGTAGTATTGTAAATAAATGCATTAAATACTAGATCACCATTGCATGAACATTGCTTTGTTGTATAATTTCAAGATGTAAATGTCAGTTTTAGGAAATATCAATTTTATATCTTGTCAATTGCTGTATTTTATATTTGGCTTTATTCCCATTCTGTGAATTTTGCTTGGACTTAAAAAATGTCAATCACGTGCAATAAAATTATGTTAACTGGGAGAAGTTTGTGATCTTGTTATGTCTGGATTGTATTAGGCTTGCAATTTCCATTGCATTGGCTGCAAGTCTGGTGTTCTCTTGTTATATTTGTTAAAATGTTGCGGTTTGTCGCCCCTGTGACATGTGATTTCATCAAAGTTTAGTGAATGGCGGTCACGGTATGTCTTGGCTTTTTCTTTTGGCTGGTAATTTTCATCTATTAATGACTAATTGACTATCATATTTGTTACATTGACATGTGGTCTGTGATCTAATCTAGTAACTTTGGTATTTCTCTATTCTGTGGAATGTGAATTTCACCATTGGTGATTTATGAAATGTCCCAATTTTTGAAGAGGATTTCATGAAAAGAGTTGATTCATAAAAATGTCTCAGAGGGCATGCGAGTTTCATCAAAGGGTTTAGAGATTTATCACGACTTCCACTTCATGTGGCACCTGAATTGCATGCTAATTTTTCTCTGGTGTGAATTGTGTCAAAATGTTGAGTTGTCCCATTTTTTGGGATATGAAATTAATTTTATGTTAGTGATTTATGAAAATGCCAAGTAGCACAAGAATTATGTGAAAATGTTGAAGAATTATAAACAAAGTTTCCACGATATGAATGGCATATATGTGCATTTTACTTCTTTCTTCTTTTTTTTTAAACTTTTTGATTTTATTTTTAAAGGGCTTGGTCTTAGGCTTGGGGATTTCTTGTAAAAAATAAATCTCTATATGCTATTCTCCCTTTTACTGTAAACTAAAGTTATAGAAAGAAATAAAATATCTTGAGTCTAGTAATTTTGGTGATTCATGATAATTTTTCGATCTCAGGCTTGGGAATTTCATCAACATTTATGTGATTTCTGAAAACGTTTTGATCGAATTTCATCAAAACTTCTGTGATTTTTGAAGAAATCCACCCAGCGAATCTACCCTGGACGAATCCTGTCATTTCCGTAAATTATCATAAGATTTTGCGTCAGAGCGTCACTGTCGATCAGCGAGCAGTATTTCTCTCCTGTTCGAATCTTTACCGGCAATTTCCGAGGAGACTATTCAGTCCTCAGAGGTCTATGACCTATCATTTTAAAGCTCTCAGAGACCTCTAAATAGCCCACACTGGTGCTGATGGGGCGTAAAACACAAACTCACTAAAGCTCTCAGAGAGATCTATCTATTCCAGTAACTTGCTAGTCTGTACGATTTACGGAAGTCCTTGAATCGGCGAAATCGGCCTCATTTGTTCATTGGCCAGATTGGTGGGTGTGTCTGTCTTATTCACTGAAGGCTTTGCTGAAGTGAAGAAATCTTGATCTAAGACTTGTGAATTTCATCAAACTTTTGTGTTTTATGAAAAGGTCTCGATCTAAGGCTTTCACATTTCTGCTTAATTTTTTGTTATTTATGACAAGGTCTTGATCTAAGGCATGGGAATTTAGTCTAACTTTTTGTGATTATGAAATGTTCTCAATCTAAGGCTTGGGAATTATTGATTTTTTTATTGTATCGATGTCTTAACCTATAAAAAAGTTATGTGTAAGTTATCTTAACAGTACATCGATTCATCAAGGTTAGGAAAGTCAAATGCGAAGTCCTAAGTGTGAAACGTCATCAAAAAGTGTGTATACAGTGGCGAAGTTAGAAATTTTTCAGAGGGGCACAAAGTACAAATTGGGCTACAGACCTTAATACATGTCCGTTTTTCAAAATTTAAAAACCTGCATATATCAAATAAACTCCTCCGAATTCATTGCCACATTTTAAAGTGTCCATTGTGTTTAGAGAGTTATGAAATTTAGTATAGGGATTCGTTGGAGGGTTTGTGTCATGAAAATTTTGAGAAATTCAAGATGACTGCCACAAAATGGCTGCTATTCTTGATTTTCCCACTGTGAGTTAATTTTTTCACTGAAGAGTATTGACATTTGGGTAGAGATTCTTCAGATGGTGTTAATCAATATTTGGGGAATTCTAGATGGCTGCCACAAAATGGCTGTCGTTCTTGATTTGCCCACTTTGAGCTAAGTAGGGCCTATATCAAACAGAGGTTGAAATTTGTTACTTGTATAGAGATTTGTTTGGGGTTATGGATCGATAACACATGAGGAAATCCAAGATGGCTTCTACAAAATGGCTGCCATTCTTGATTTGTCCACTGTGAGCTTGGAATTCAGTGATTGATTTTGTGTTGGGATTTTTTTAAGGGTATGGTTCAAAAAAATTTGGTGAAATGCAAGATAAGAGTCCAAAATGGCCACCACAAAATGGCCGCCATTATTGAATTGTCCACTGTGACCCTGTGAGAACATCTTTATCAGCATAACTTCGTATTAGCCAAAATCATAAAAATTCTCGCTTGCAATTTCTGTTCACAAATAATGTAACTGGTATCTCTGTTTGCAAAATTTAGTGGTATCTCTGCAAACCTTACTTGCCTCTGAACGATGATTTCCCTTCTTGAAGTACATTACTTTCAGGCTTGTGAATTTCTTCTAAATTTTTTCAATGAAAATGGCTCGATCTAAGGCTTGTGAACATATGGTAATTTTTTGTGTTTATAAAATTATCTCGTTCTAGTCATTGTGCCAAAGTATTGTTTTTTAAATAAAATTTATGAAAAGATCTCGATCTTGGGCTTAAGAATTGTTAAATTTTTGAAAAGATCTCGATCTTGGGCTTCAGAATTACTGCTAAATTTTTGAAAAGATCTTGTTCTTGGGCTTTAGAATTTCTGCTAAATTTTTGAAAAGGTCTTGATCTTGGGCTTTAGAATTTCTGCAAAATTTTTGTGATTTTTGAAAAGATCTCGATCTTGGGCTTATAATTTCTGCTAAATTTTTGTTATTTATGAAAAGATCTCGATCTTGGGCTTCAGAATTACTGCTAAATTTTTGAAAAGATCTTGTTCTTGGGCTTTAGAATTTCTGCTAAATTTTTGAAAAGGTCTTGATCTTGGGCTTTAGAATTTCTGCAAAATTTTTGTGATTTTTGAAAAGATCTCGATCTTGGGCTTATGATTTTTGCTAAATTTTTGTTATTTATGAAAAGATCTCGATCTTGGGCTTATGACTTCTGCAAAATCTTTGTGATTTTTGAAAAGATCTCGATCTTGGGCTTTAGAATTTCTGCTAAATTTTTGAAAAGATCTTGTTCTTGGGCTTTAGAATTTCTGCTAAATTTTTGTGATTTTTGAAAGATCTCGATTTTAGGCTTTAGAATTTATGCTAAATGTTTGTGATTTTTGAAAAGATCTCGATCTTGGGCTTTAGAATTTCTGCTAAATTTTTGAAAAGGTCTTGATCTTGGGCTTTAGAATTTCTGCTAAATTTTTGTGATTTTTGAAAAGATCTCGATCTTGGGCTTTAGAATTTCTGCAAAATTTTTGTGATTTTTGAAAAGATCTCGATCTTGGGCTTTAGAATTTCTGCTAAATTTTTGTGATTTATGTAAAGATCTCGATCTTGGGCTTTAGAATTTCTGCTAAATTTTTGTTATTTATGAAAAGATCTCGTTCTTGGGCTTTAGAATTTCTGCTAAATTTTTGTGATTTATGAAAAGATCTCGTTCTTGGGCTTATAATTTCTGCAAAATTTTTGTTATTTATGAAAAGATCTCGATCTTGGGCTTATAATTTCTGCTAAATTTTTGTTATTTATGAAAAGATCTCGATCTTGGGCTTCAGAATTACTGCTAAATTTTTGAAAAGATCTTGTTCTTGGGCTTTAGAATTTCTGCTAAATTTTTGTGATTTTTGAAAAGATCTCGATTTTAGGCTTTAGAATTTATGCTAAATGTTTGGGATTTTTGAAAAGATCTCGATCTTGGGCTTTAGAATTTATGCTAAATTTTTTAAAAGATCTTGGGCTTTAGAATTTCTGCTAAATTTTTGTGATTTTTGAAAAGATCTCAATCTTAGGCTTTAGAATTTCTGCTAAATTTTTGTGATTTATGAAAAGATCATCTTGGGCTTTAGAATTTCTGCAAAATTTTTGTGATTTATGAAAATGTCTCAATCTAAGGCTTGGGAATTTTTGTGATTTATGAAACATATTTGTGATTCATTCTATGGAATATAATTTCATTAAAAAATTGGAGATTTAAGAAAATGTCTGCACCTATGGCTTATGCAGAAAATATCTCTATAATATAGAGATGTATTATATGGCCCATGAATTTCACAAATGATTTTGTGATTTATGAAATTCTGTTGATCACTGTTGATGCACTTTTGCAGTACAATCGAGTAAATTTGAATTATTTAAATAAATCAGGCGCTTCAAATGTGTTCTGGGTCATGAAAATAGCCTGATCTATGGTTTGTGAATTTTGCAAAAATTTTGTTTTTCACATACCGTAATATGGGGTGAATAGGGACACAGGGGTGAATCGGGACAGAACAGGGATGTCTGTTATTTCTTCAAAGATAACCTACTTCTACTTTACCTAGGGTATTAATTTTTGGCACATTTATGGTACACATATTTGCGCATATTGTGGTGGGATTTCAGACCTCTAACTGCAGGCAGTGAGGAGCTGCAGCACCTGAAACTTGGCCCTGCATAATTAGAATTTTGACAAACTGGTCAAAACTTTGCTAATTCATCAAAAAGTATAAACACTAGAGCCATCAAACTCACAAGACACTTTAAAAAAATTTGAAATGGTTTAAGGGGAGCAGAATAGTATACTAGACATGAGGATTATGCATGTTTGGTCATGGGTTCGACTCCAGGTCAATGGCAAGTTTCGGAAATAATCAAAATATACTCTACCAATTTTCATTTGAGTGTGCTAGCATGGCTTATTGATAAATCTTATAGAACTTAGCATCATTTGTTATGGATTTAGTCCAGAATTATTAATCATCAGCAAAATTAGCAGAAAATTACAGTATTTGATTGTTTTCTGTCATTTATAACTTTTTTTAAAATCTGCATATTATCAATGGAATTGATTTTATATTTTCCTCAAAATAAATATTTTGCATATTGACGATGTTTTCTAATGTTTAGCCATAAGAAGCAATCACTCAAAGAAGCCAGAAAGCATTTATTGTGGAAATAATGGAGTGTCCCAATTCACCCCAAAGTGTGGGGTGAATTGGGACAGTGGTTTTTTGGGCCCTGGGCATTGGGAATATAAGATATCCTACCAAGCTCCAGTGGGAACTTTGCCCTTGTGCTCGGACACAATTTGACACCATATTTCAATTTCTGAGTTGATTTTTGTCTATGCTATCACAGAAAAACTGCCAATTCTGTCCCGATTCACCCCATATTACGGTAGTGTATAAAAGCCTTATTTTGATGAAGCGTTCGGTCTGCTATCAGAACTTTGTGTCATATATATGCTCTAGAAATCAAGAGCCTCTTGTCCCCAGACAATAGATTTTAAAAGCTGCAATATTTTGGGATAGATACTCTGAAGTGGATGAATTAAGTTGAGGCAAGTTTTATAATGAAAGAACTTTTATTATATTCCTTTATATATGCAGAGCTTTTTGTTATTGGAAAATCAATTATCAATACCAATCGAGAGACAGGCTTTTGGTAATAGGTAACTTAATACTCCTGCTAACACAGCTCTACACAAATGGCACGGTTGATTTGCTGGCCTAGGTATACTTGTGGAGAGATCAAAACTTCACTAAGCTCAATAGACTGTGAATGATGTAAATGGTCTCATACAATGTAAGTATAACTATTTTATTACTGTGAAAACTTAATCCTGAACTCTGGAAGTTCATATCTGTATTAATCATTGCGCAAAGGTCTATGTTCTTCTCACCGAGGAGCTTTCGGCCTTTCGCCCATCTCTCATGGGCTTCTTCAGCTTACTGAATTGGCTCAGTGGGTCAATGGTATTCCCATTGAAGAAGCACTACAAGTGGTCAAAGAACGCCTGGGAAGAGACATCTCATGGAGACAACAGACAAGTTTACAGGCAGATGATGTAGTTAAGGTTAATTTGCTGGAACTGTGCCTGAACAACACTTGTTTCATTTACAAACAGAGTACTATACAAACAAGGAGCAGCAATGGGTTCACCAGCATCACCCCTGACTGACAACAGTCTGCTCTGAACTATTAAAGCAGGCGAGCTAGCGAGGCTGCAGACTGACGAAATTCAAGTCGAATTGGGTATCGAATTGACAACTGGGGCAGTGGGACTGCTGCCTTTCAGGTCCGCGCTGTTGCCCCTAAGGTCCCCCCCCCCCATTTTCTGCAGCCTCCTGTCACATGAGTTGACCGTGGGCAGTCATGTGACCCACTGAGCCAATTCAGTTGAGCTGAAGAAGCCCATGAGAGATGGGCGAAAGCTCCCTGGTGAGAAAAATATAGACCTTTGTGCAATGATTAACTATAGATATAACTACGTGTATTCTCTTTTCATAATTGTAGCCCACTGGCATGTCCCTCGGAGCTATCTTAAAGCGTCTTTGTTTTTATGTCCCTGTACGGAGTCACTTATCCATATGTAGCAAGTTGCAGGTCTACTCTCCCAATTACTCTCCCATTTCTGTCCTAAACAAAAAGAAATTAAAACTTTTTTATTTTTGGTATACCAACCAACTCTGCTTTCACTTGTGGTTTTACATGGTTAGGTTTTTAGCTTTTTTTTAAACGTGTGTACCAAATTTTAATATTTGTGCATGAAGTAAATTGTAGGGCCTATATATATCCCACCACTGTCTAGTCATGTTTTTTAATTTTTCAGGTTAACTCCTAAGCTGAGATGCAATATTCTAGATGATGCCAGACGGGTGACATCCACCAGAGTGCTTGTTGCTTGCGGATCATTCGTAGTTCTTTGCGTTTGCCTTGTAGATTTTATTTGTGACAAAAATATCATTCAAGACAAGAACCCACATGAGTACAATACTCCCTGCAGGACTCCGTTGTGGGAAGGAACACCATTCAGGAATCCGCAATATCTTCTCCAGCCTCATTGTGATGTGGGAGTTACAAGTGACCTCTTGATTTATTGTTACACTCAGGTATTAAACCTAAATCGACGGTTGAAGTTGAGGAGCATATTTGAGGAGTATTACCAGCCCCACAGACATGGACGGGTATCCATGGTGTTTGTTATAGGAACAACTTCCAACAGGAGCAGTACAAGAAGCGGGAGAATGGGGAGACTACTGAAAATGGAGAGCCGCGTCAATGGAGACATCTTGCAAGTTAATGAAACTGATTCGTACTTCGGACTTGCGCACAAGGGGTTGGGGATCTTCTCGTGGGTCAATAAATGCGGCAATCCCAAGATGCATCTGGCTAAGATCGATGATGATGATGATTTAAACATTCATCGCACTCTGCTGTCTTACGAAATGCTTCGCAGGAGGGCGGATCTTGGGTCTAAAATGGGTTGTGGTGAAATGTTCTATAAGATCAAGGTTCATGGGGAGAAGCCAAAGATCACTTGGATGACGTCTGAAGAAGAATACCCTGAGCCATACTACCCGCCTTACTGCTTTGGGGCATTCGTCACCATCTTCAACTACAATGTGGCAATGCGACTATTGAATTCTGCAAAAGGCCTCCCGGTGTTCCATACGGATGATGTGTACATTTCTGGTCTGCTGAGGCAACGCTCCTGTGTTGACATCTATGAATTGCCTCCTTTATCAGAACTCTACAATAATATTGACTTTGACAGTATTTCAGTGTTCCAATTTGAAAACGCAATTGAATGATGTTTACATTGGGACAATTTCATGGAAGCAACAATTATTTTTTTAGGTATATTACAATTTACATGTATAATGATTAATTGTTCACTGGAACTTACTTTTTTGGCATAACGTTTCAGCCTCTCACCTAGAGGCCTTGTTCACATGTGAATGGAACACAGGATGGCTTGTTGTGTTTGGTGTTGTTAACACTCAGGAGTTGATTGTACACAGGGGGGAGTTGGTAGCCTTGGTCACGGTTCATGTCGGGGTGTTGTTGCCTGATGTATATGGATTCCTTGATCTTCCGCTTTATCCAGTCTGGCTCTCTACACAGTATCTTGGCGTTGCGCACGGAGATGGTATGTCCAGTGTTGATGCAGTGTTGGCCAACGGCTGTGGGGTTGTCGAACTTCTGGTGCTCTTTGAGTCTGGTGTTGAGGGACCTCTTCGTTTCTCCGATGTATGTGTGGTTCTGATCTTGATCACAAGTTATATGGTAGATTATGCCACATTTGTTTACCTCAGGTGTTTTGTCTTTTGGATGTACAAGGAGGGAGCGGATTTTATTCTGGGGCTGATGGTAAGTGCTGATGCCATGTGATCTGAAGATTCTGACGAGGTGCTCAGAGAGGCCTTTCACATATGGGATGCCTACTGTTTGTAGTCTTCCTGTGGGTGCGGGTTGTCTGGGCTCCGTCTGGTCTTTCTCCTTCGGTTTCGGCAGGTGCATTGCCCATTTGGTGTAGCCATTTGCAGCCAGAACAGTTTTCACATGTTGGACCTCTTTATGTTGGTCTTCTTCTGTTGTGATGCACTGCTTGGCTCTGTACATGAGTGTTCGTACAACAGACCTCTTATGTTCGAGCGGGTGGTGCGACTGAAAATGGAGGTACTGGTCTGTGTGTGTTGGTTTTCGGTACACAGTTAACTTAGTGTCGCCGTCGTCCAGGATGTTGATGCACAGGTCCAGGAAGGGGAGTTTTCCATCCTCTTCAGGTTCGATGGTGAACTGGATATGCTGGTCAATGCTGTTAATGTGGGCAAAGAGTTCATCAACAAAATATTCATGGGTGACTGCTACCACATCATCAACGTATCTCAACCATAAGGAGGGAGGATTAGGTGCAGTGGAGAGGGCGATATCTTCAAAATCGTCCATGTATATGTTACAGACAATTGGCGAAACAGGGGAGCCCATTGCAGCTCCATGTGTTTGCTGGTAGTATGTGTTGTCGTATACAAAATAGGTGGTGTTCAAACAGAACTCCAGAAGCTCAGTTAGCTGTTCCACCTTTAGCTCACATCTTGATTTGAGTGTTTGATCTTGCATGAGTCTTGTGCGGATGATCTCTAATGCCTTATCAACAGGGACACTAGTAAAGAGGGCCGAGACATCAAAAGAGACTAACTTACGTCCTGGTGGTATTTGGAGATCTTGTAGTGTCTCTGCTAGGTCTTGTGTATTCTTCACGCTGTGGATGGTGTTGCCTTGAAGAGGGGCCAGTATGTCTGCCAGGTATCTTGCAGCATTGTAGGTTATACTTCCACAGGCTGATACGATGGGTCTCAGTGGTGCGCCTTCTTTATGGATCTTGGGTGTCCCGTAGAACTTTGGTGGTTCGTCTGATTCTGGGTAGATCCGCCAGTACAGTTGATCTGGTACTGATTTCTTCCTCTTCCAGTCTCTCAGGATGTTGATCAGTCTGGTTTTGTATTTCTGGGTGGGGTTCCTTGCGAGTTTGGTGTAGGTGTTAGTATCTCCCAGGAGTTTGTTGACCTTTTCCTTGTAGTCTGCAGTGTCCAGGATGACTGTGGCTCTGCCTTTATCAGCTGGTAAGATCATGATGCTGTTGTCTTTCTTGAGGTCGTACAATGCTCTTCTTTCATCCATGGTGATGTTTGGTGATGGCAGTTTGGCATTTTTCACAGCTTTAACAACGTCGCTTCTGAGGCTGTCTGCGGCAGTTGCTGGTAATTTTCTGGCTGCAGATTCTGTCTGGGCGATGATGTCATTGATGGGCATTTTGGTGGGGGTTATGGCATAGTTAAGTCCTCTCTTCAAAACTGAGACTTCATTCTGAGACAACTGTCTTTTGCTGCTGTTTATCACCCACCTGTCAGTGTTGACTGCTTCATCGGATGGCTTCTGTGTTTCTTGTCTGCTTCTTTTCTCGATAAGATTCTTGAATTTATGTTGCTGTCTGATCTTCGTCTCCTCCAAAACTTTGCTATGTGCTTTGTCCATGAGTTTCTCTATTTCCCTCTGGGTGTTGTTACTTACGATGGAGAAAAGTGAAGTTTTGAGTTCTGCTTCTTTTTTTCTGAGTTGGTTGATCGTGTAGTAGCTTTGTCTGATCCGTATATCTAGTAATATCCCGCAATTGCTAGTGAACACCATGAAAAAACCATTGAGTTCACACCATTGAGTTCATCCGTGTGAACTCAATGAAATAAATTATCTGACGTTGTTATGTAAACAATGGGCAGTGATTGTTTATGTCATGACGTCACAATGGGCTGCTGGTGACGTCACAACAAATTGCTGCTCCAAACTTGGGAGAATTTGAAGTTATCAGACTGAAATTCAGTAAAAACCACTGATAAATCATTGCGGGATATAAATAAAACCCCATAACAGTGTAGTTCACAGCTATGAACATCATTCGTGTCAGGTCTGCCTTCTGAATAACACTCGTCCTTCGGACTCGTGTTAATTCAGAGCAGACCTGACACTCATGATGTTCATAGCCGTGAACTACACTGTCATGGGGTTTTATTATAGTTTCCTCTCTGCATTGGCTAGCACCTTCTCTGCTTTCACTCCAGGTACATTTGTGGCTAGTTTTATGCTTACAGGTATGATTTTGGCCTTGGCACATTTGATGTTGAATGTCCTGTGATTTGTCCATCTTGCTAATTTCCTCACTGTATTTTCCAAGTTCCTGAGTGTTTTTAAGACTTCGCGTCCGTGTTGACGAAGAACTATGGAGAATAAGTTGTTCTTGGTCCCAGGTATATCCATGTATAATGATTAATTGTTCACTGGAACTTACTTTTTTGGCATAACGTTTCAGCCTCTCACCTAGAGGCCTTGTTCACATGTGAATGGACTCCTGAGTGTTAACAACACCAAACACAACAAGCCATCCTGTGTTCCATTCACATGTGAACAAGGCCTCTAGGTAAGGTGAGAGGCTGAAACGTTATGCCAAAAAAGTAAGTTCCAGTGAACAATTAATCATTATACATGGATATACCTGGGACCAAGAACAACTTATTCTCCATACAATTTACATACTTTTGCATTGAAGATGGGGCTTCACATTGGAACATTGAAAGTTGCAGTCAACGGAATTTGTACATTTCTAAGTAGAGTCAAGTATGGTAAATCCGTCCAGGAGGGTAAATCCGTCCACCCCTTAATATAGGCATATGATTACAATTGTCACAGGTGTGTGAGTTGGAAAAGCAAGAGAAACTTGTTTTAAAGCTAATTTTGCCATTTTTTTGTGTTCACAGCATTTTAAATGCTATTTCAGGTCCATTTAAAAGCTAATGCCAAAACACAATGGATTCCTGTGACGTCATCCAGCCATTTTGTTAATAACAGGTAGTTTGGGTTGTAGGCCCATTTCCATCAGAAAAAAAGCTATTGAAGTTAAAATTTGATGCATGATACAAATAATGTTATTATTCTTGTAGGGTTTCTCAGATAACTGAATTCTAACACCTGGAAAGGAGATACAATGGAAATAAAACTGGACGGATTTACCATCATTATTTTACAACTGGCTTGACTGGGTGATTGTAAATCCGTCCACCCACTTCAAATGGCTTTAAAAAGTTATTTTATGACTTTTATTGTTTATAAATGGCATAAAACTGATTAAAGAAATTAGATTGAGCAATCATACCACTTGGTTAGGTTAAAAGGGTTCTTTAATTGTGATTGAGGCAGTCAATTGAAATTCTTGATAGTTGTCTTGACCACTGTTGTTTGATTCTTCTATTATAAGTGTAATAAGCACCCCAATGTTCTAATATTGACAGAAAATCCTTTGTTACAGTTAACAGATTGCAAAACTTGAAAAAATCTTAAGATATGATAAGAATGTGCTGCATAATACCCTATGGACGGATTTACCATCCTTTCTGGACGGATTTAGCAGCAGCCTGGACGGATTTAGGTGCCCAAACCTTCAATCTTTGTTGCCATGGTATCAGTAAAACTTATTTGAATATTTTGCTTTTTTTGGCTGCTGGTGGTAGTACGGAATATGCCCATTCCAATGTACTATTTTTTATTTTTTCATCTGATACCATTTTCCTGAAAATACAGTTATAGCCAAAAGTGGACGGATTTACCCTCCTTGACTCTATTTGAAATAAAACCTTGACATCTCTTACTCCTTAATTATCATAAATTGTTGGAAATGTCAGTGGTCAGGGACTAAACTTGCTTTGATACTATATTATTAAGTTGTGCCATATTTAAAACAGAACAATAGTGTAGTAACTTTCAATTAATTTCAAAATATAATCTTCCTTCAAATTCAGTTGATGGCATTGGGAATATGCATGCACCCCAATAAATTGTAATTTTCCCCTATCCAACAATATCCATGCAGACTTTGTATTGTTTTCTGTATTGTTTTCTGCAAAACACTCCAAAAAATTTCGGGACAAAACTTGTTTTTTCTCCATATTCCTCATGGCAAATTGCAGGGCTGTTCCAATGTGGTATGGACTGCAATGAACCGTTCAATTAGTTTGGAATTGTCAAAGTTTAGTCTTGGCTTACTAGTTTTATTTATGTCCAATCCAGCAGACCCTCAGAGCAAGCGACCTACATATATTTCTAAAATGTAGGTTAATGCTTGTCTGAAAAAAAAAATTTGGTAATGGATGAAACATCATTATAGCTCTTTGCAGATTAGCGGTCCAAACAATGTCAAAATGAACATTCAACTCGGATGTCACTGGCTTAAGAGGTAGTTTTTCTAAGATTCAGGCACTTCACCATTGGGGGTGATGCTCACCCGATTCAGATTGTGTTCATAATTTGTTTGTTGCTAAACAGTTACTAAAAAGTGGGAAAAATAGCATTTTCAGACCTCAGTATACCTTTTAGGTAATTTTCAGGGGCTCTTTGAAATATAGGGCCTAAATTTGGATCATGCCAAAGTCTAGATTTCAAATCCCATTTATCTCAGTACCTTCTTGGTGTAACTCTTGTTACATTTTAATGGCAAAATATATTGACACAACAGTAGCATTTGGTATCGCATTTGTGAGGATTGACTCAGCGAGCAAGCAACAGGTGGCACTCAAAGTTACTACTTTCAGTCAATTTTGAGCTGAATTGATATGGCAAACGTGGCTTGGTCCACTATCCGTTTTCTTGAATTGATATGGCAAACGTGGCTTGTACCCTCGGTGTACCTCAATACTTGTGCGTGCATGTGAGGGAGAGGGCCTATATTATACTGAAATAGACCCTTTTTCAGGGCTCTGTAGCTCATTGCACCCATGATCAACAGCAATGTGGCAATTTTTGCATGCCAGTCATATACTGTGTCACCTCTAGTTTACTGTGGTGTAAGCATCTCTGAGGTACTCTTAACCATTCTGTCTCCAGAATTTTTTTATTATCCTTCCAGAAAGTATGTAGAATTTGATAATTTTTGCAAAATTGGTATGTGACCTCACACTTCTTCTTCTTCTGTTTGCATCCCTGCTCACCCAGTGTTACTGGGGGGCAGCACTTCTGTGTTTTTCCAATCTTCTTTGCTGTTTTTCTCAGTGTAGTCGGATTTCCTTCAAAAATATCTTCTTTAGTGACTTTCAGCGTCGTACCGTTGCCATGTATTTCCTGGCATCTTTCCAGGATGTGTTCTTGTGTTTCTGTTTCTATTCTGCAGTTTCTGCATTGGGTGTCCTCGTACTTGTTTCTGAAGTCTCCTTTACGTCCAGCATTCTTGTCCTTGCTTTGAAGATTACGCTTACTTCTGCTCTTGTGCATTCTTTCATGTACTTTGCACATGAACCCAGGCTTTCTGTTGCTCTGTTCTGTATGTAGAACTTTGTCTTGCTCTTTTCCATGCACTCTTCTTTCAGTTCCTGTTCCATTTTTCTTCTGATCGCCTGGTCCACTATCCGTTTTCTGGAGCGTGATACTGTTGGGGCATAGTGATTTGGAGTGTGATGCAGTGTTGGCATATGATGTGGTGTAGAGAATAGCCATATATAGTATGTGACATAGTATGAAAGTCTTATCAAGCATAACTAAGCAAAAGAAGTCAATAAACAGCTGTTAGTCATAATACTCATAAACTGCCTAATCTGAATGTTGTTTTCTGTTTGATGCCAGTGGCACAGCTAGGGTATCTCAAGAAGGGGAATACACTGTTGCACAATTTTTTGTTGGATGGATTCATCAATTTGAGGAAGGGAGGGAGGATAGAATCTGTGATCACGTACAATGTACTGAAATCATCAGCAATCTTTTTTGTGTGCCTTTGGCCCCCCCCCTCAGGCCCAAGATTAACATGGAAATATAGGAAATGTTACAGAGCACTCATTTTCAACACATGCTATGGTCCCAGGCCATTTCTAGATATATGTCCCTGCTGGCCACAACTTAATGGGCGTTTTCCAACAGAACAATAGTGTAGTAACTTTCAATTAATTTCAAAATATAATCTTCCATCAAATTCAGTTGATGGCATTGGGAATATGCATGCACTCCTATTAATATCCAACAATATCCATGCAGACTTTGTATTGTTTTCTGCAGAACACTCCAAAAAATTTCGGGACAAAACTGGTTTTTTTAATGGAAAATGTTTTTTGAAAAACCAAACTTTCATGCAAAAACCTACTTGGATTTTTCAAAAACCATTTTGGATTTCGAAAAAAAAACAGTTTTGTCCCGAAATTTTTTAGAGTGAATGCCTTCAGTCATATACAAGAAGGAAGATAGGAGATAGATGTACACTTTATTTCAAGCAGATGGTGATGATTAAACAGATATAACACTTTATTTCAAGCAGATGGTGATAATTAAACAGATATAACACTTTATTTCAAGCATATGGTGATAATTAAACAGATATAACACTTTATTTCAAGCAGATGGGATGGTGATAATTAAACAGATACAGAATAATAAAAGCATCCAAATTCTTCACAACATTTAAATATGGTTTGGACGTGAATCTATAAGGGATGCCAGGACAGGCCTAGACACTGTATTGCTGTTTACCTCAACATTCTTTGTTAAAATAAAAGCAATTTGTCAGAAGTCCACGGCCAAGCCACCAGTGGTCATTGATGTTGCAAATGGTTCATAGGATGCAGGTCACATGGACTGAGAATCTCAATTTATGTTTTGTTCTCGTAATTTTTCCAAGTCTTGAAAGAATCGCTGTTTGACAAATTCGTAGAACTGGTAATCTGGTGCAAGTTGGTCCTTGAATATCTGTGTGGCTTCTTCTGATAGCGACCTCTTTGTGTTGGATGCATATTCTTTCTGGTCTCTCTTCACTGTCGGGAAAGGAAAGCAAAGGAAGATTAAGTTCTACTATAAGGCTGGGAGCCTTGAAAAATTCACAGAACTTGTATAATCTGGTGCAAGTAGGTCCTTGGGGTAGCGGATAGATTCTGGTCCAACACATGAAGCAACATGGTATAACACCTACCGCTGTCCCTGTGTTCGTGGCTTCTTCTGCTACCTATCCCTGCTCTCTCTGCTAATTTCCAGGTGTCAGGCAATCACATGGGCAAAGCAGAATTGGTGATCACTCGTAATTGCCCTCTATGGAACTTTTTTTTTAAGGCAGAGGATATTAATCCAGCCGGGCTCGGCTAATAGCAAGAAATGGTCTATGCAACGATGCCTTTGGGCACCCAGAGAATCTTTGCTGAAGTGCCTTTTATTTAGGAAGAGGCCATTTATACAACGAACGAAGAGGAGTCATAGCTTACCCTGGGCATGGGCCTCCCTTGCGCCTGCAAAGTACTCCGGAAGGGCCAACTCCAAAGCCTCCAAGGTCTCCTCAAAGTGTTCCAGGAGTCCCACCACCCAGTAGGATTTCTCCACATTCCTCATGGCAAATTGCAGGGCTGTTCCAATGTGGTATGGACTGCAATGAACCGTTCAATTAGTTTGGAATTGTCAAAGTTTAGTCTTGGCTTACTAGTTTTATTTATGTCCAATCCAGCAGACCCTCAGAGCAAGCGACCTATATATATTTCTAAAATGTAGGTTAATGCTTGTCTGAAAAAAAAAATTGATAATGGATGAAACGTCACTATAGCTCTTTGCAGATTAGCGGTCCAAACAATGTCAAAATGAACATTCAACTCGGATGTCACTGGCTTAAGAGGCAGTTTTTGACTAGCCCTTAGAGAGATGACAAAAAAAGCCTGCGAAAATCGGAAATTCAAAATACCGTAATGCAGATTTGTCTCAGAAATCGCACGTGGGCCCAGGAACTGTCTGAAAACCACCCAGCGGCCGTGATATGACCGAAAACGATCGTCCACGATCATATTTACGATCGATTGAGCTCAAAACAATCCTGTGAAACTTTGCGAATGTATGCGCCTGTAGCGAGTGGACCCACTGGGATTGTCGGTATCCCGCTAGTCGGGCGTATGACGCTCAGGCAAGCGAGTGGGCCCAGTGGTGCTGTTTGGATCCCGTTGGGTTCACCTAGCGGGAACGCACCAGGGAGCAATCAGTGAATTTACCAACACTACTAAGCTTAATTGGTCTACTGGCTCTTTCTATTTGCATGCTGAGTTTGCACCCTAGAATGGAACATTGGTCACAATTCTTTTTAAATATATAAGCTTCTTTTTGGAATCTTTGTGAATAATCACCTATTACTTACTAGTAATATGTTATAAATAAACGACTTATAATAATATAATAATATAATAATAAGGTAAAAATTCCATTAATGTATCAAAGCATTTAGTGACAATTATGAGAGCTGCTTAGCCTAACTTTTTATTAGCATGATATTACTAAAAACTACATGATAAGTACTAGGTAGGCCTAACTTTAAACAATGTCTCTGAGCATGATATGCACTCTAGGCTTCTATGGGAAGGTGCTAATGGACAACAACTGGCACAAGTTGACTAGGCCAAGCAAGTAGAAATCATAACATAAGCTAGATTTACCTTTTCCTTAAGATGTACTAAAAAGCCATTATCCTCTTTTTTTTCTCATCCTCTTTGGCATGTTCTTCTTAAAGCATGTCTTGTTGTACACTGAACTGATGTAGCAAGGCTGATCTTTATATACTATTTACTGAGCAGTGACACATTCAGAGTTGACAGCTAGTGTCAAATGATTGCAATTACTCATTGAGCAGTGTCAAAGAAAATATCAAATCAATTGGGTTGAGTTGGCAGGTAGTGTCAGATGATTGCAATTAGTCATGGAGCTCAGTCAGTGTCAAAGGAAATATCAATTAAGGGCAATTGGCTTTAGTTGGCAGGTAGTGTCTAATGATTGCAATTATTCGTTGATCTGTGTAAAAAAAAAATCAAGTTATTGCAGTTGCAGAATATCATAATTTCTTGAAAGTATGACACAATGCTTTTAATTAACTGTAATTATTTTGTGTTTTATATTGTGAATGAGGCTAAATAATTAAAAAGTATTCATTAATGTGATTTTCAATTGAGCAGATTATAGAAGAAATATCAATTCAATTGCACTTACATTAAGTTACATGTCTTCTTTTAATTATTTTGTCTTCTATCAACTAAAATGAAAGCCAAATAGATCACAATTTATGCAATAAGTGCTGTATTTTGATTTATCAAGACATAATTAACTGTGTAAATTATTATACTTATACCAATTTGGCCATGTAGCCTTAATTTTAAAACCTTAATTTCCTGTTGGATTGCAACTGTTTGGAATTTTTGAGTTTCAATATATATTGATTTCCTGTTGTACCACATCACAACAATAGCTTGTTTATGTATGGGCCTATAAACAAATAGGCCTGAACTCTGTTTAATTGGTATTGCAGCCCCAGTGCTGTTGTTAAGCATTTTCACACACAAGCTGAATTTATAACATCTATCAGACACAACTTAAAAACACAACAGATCAACAAAAATGTGCTGTTGGAAATGAACAAAAGTCAGTGCAACTGGTCTGCTTAGTGATAATATAATGATAAGTAATGCACAATAGACTGCAGTATCACAATCTGTTGTGTTTTATTGAACAATATGTAAATAAGGAATTTCATTAAATAAAAGAGATCTAATCTAATCTCATTTTAGACATATTGCTTGAAAGCAATTTTAGATCAGGGTAATTAGACCTCACTTTGGTTACTTAACCTCCATATGATATCAATGCATGTTTTCCAAATGTGTGGTTAGTAGGCCTAAGTAAATGTGAATGTCTATTTTGTGTATGCACAAAGTAAAAACTTATGATTTCAAAAGATCTATAATAATATAAGTATCTTGGGTGCACATAGACTGCACAGTCAACACCATTCTATTTATATAAAGTACACAGAATGTTTTGAGAATTTGTGGCTAATTTCTTTTAAAATGCTCTGTTTTTGATGATGGTCTTTGTACATTGTATTATTACAGCCTTTGGAACAAAAAGGATGTCATTTGTTTGTGTTTTACGCCTCTGCAGCACCTTAGTGGGCTATATCGAGGCAGGCGATCGCCGTATGATGATGAGATGAGAAGACTGTGAGTCTGGCACATACCCTATTTCAGGGATGCCCAGGGTCTTTCAGTTGCCCCAGCATAGAATACTGGATACAACCCGCCTCCATTTAATGTCCCATGGGCTCGGACTAAAGTGAGTTCCCGGGGTGAGATTTGAACCCGCGCCCTCAAAGCCAGTTGACAAGCGCACTTACCAATTAGGCCATGGTGGAACTCTCAAAAATGCTGTCATACTGTGTCAATTGTTTGTTTCTACTGATGAGCTTCAAGAAATAAGAGCCTTTATAGAGTTACATCTTTTATAATAATTTCTTGTTATGTTTTATCTTAACGTTTTCACTAAAACCAAAGCTGCTTGGCCATTCACTGTTGACTTTAATATTCAATTTCGCAGATACCTGGTCTAAAACCTGACTTTTTTCAAGCAAATTTCGCATTATTCAAAATTATGATAACCATATCTGAGAGACAGTTGCAATATAGAGAATAATGCTATCAACCATTCCATGTTAATCACTAGCCTTTGAATCCATGGATTCTTGTTCTAAGATTCAGGCACTTCACCATTGGGGGTGATGCTCACCCGATTCAGATATTGTTCATAATTTGTTTGTTGCTAAACAGTTACTAAAAAGTGGGAAAAATAGCATTTTCAGACCTCAGTATACCTTTTAGGTAATTTTCAGGGGCTCTTTGAAATATAGGGCCTAAATTTGGATCATGCAAAAGTCTAGATTTCAAATCCCATTTATCTCTGTACCTTCTTGCTGTAACTCTTGTTATATTTTAATGGCAAAATATGTTGACACAACAGTAGCATTTGGTAGCGCATTTGTGATGATTGACTCAGGGTGCAAGCAACAGGGGGCACTCAAAGTTACTACTTTCAGTCAATTTTGAGCTGAACTGATATGGCAAACGTGGCTTGTACCCTCGGTGTACCTCAATACTTGTGCGTGCATGTGAGGGAGAGGGCCAATATAATACTTTTACATGAAAATTAGAATGGTGCACTAAGGACTCATCTCCACAGGGGGCGCTGTTTCCAATAAAAAAGTGAAATAGACCCTTTTTCAGGGCTCTGTAGCTCATTGCACCCATGATCAACAGCAATGTGGCAATTTTTGCATGCCAGTCATATACTGTGTCACCTCTAGTTTACTGTGGTGTAAGCATCTCTGAGGTACTCTTAACCATTCTGTCTCCAGAATTTTTGTATTATCCTTCCAGAAAGTATGTAGAATTTGATAATTTTTGCAAAATTGGTATGTGACCTCACACTTCTTCTTCTGTTTGCATCCCTGCTCACCCAGTGTTACTGGGGGGCAGCACTTCTGTGTTTTTCCATAATTTTTCCAATCTTCTTTGCTGTTTTTCTAAGTGTAGTTGGATTTCCTTCAAAAATATCTTCTTTAGTGACTTTCAGCGTCGTACCGTTGCCATGTATTTCCTGGCATCTTTCCAGGATGTGTTCTTGTGTTTCTGTTTCTATTCTGCAGTTTCTGCATTGGGTGTCCTCGTACTTGTTTCTGAAGTCTCCTTTACGTCCAGCATTCTTGTCCTTGCTTTGAAGATTATGCTTACTTCTGCTCTTGTGCATTCTTTAATGTACTTTGCACATGAACCCAGGCTTTCTGTTGCTCTGTTCTGTATGTAGAACTTTGTCTTGCTCTTTTCCATGCACTCTTCTTTCAGTTCCTGTTCCATTTTTCTTTTGATCGCCTGGTCCACTATCCGTTTTCTCAAGCGTGATAATGTTGGGGCATAGTGATTTGGAGTGTGATGCAGTGTTGGCATATGATGTGGTGTAGAGAATATCCATATATAGTATGTGACATAGTATGAAAGTCTTATCAAGCATAACTAAGCAAAAGAAGTCAATAAACAACTGTTAGTCATAATACTCATAAACTGCCTAATCTGAATGTTGTTTTCTGTTTGATGCCAGTGGCACGGCTAGGGTATCTCAAGAAGGGGAATACACTGTTGCACAATTTTTTGTTGGATGGATTCATCCACTTGAGGAAGGGAGGAAGGATATAACCTGTGATCACGTACAATGTACTGAAATCATCAGCAATCTTTTTTGTGTGCCTTTGGTCCCCCCCCTCCTCAGGCCCAAGACTAACATGGAAATATAGGAAATGTTACAGAGCACTGCATTTTCAACACATGCTATGGTCCCAGGCCATTTCTAGATATGCCCCTGCTGGCCACAACTTAATGGGCGTTTTCGGAAAGGTTACACGAGTAACTCGAGTGACACGAGTCACGAGGGTTTGTTTCCAAACACGCAAAACTCGACCCTCGTGTTTCCTGGAAGTGCCAGGGTCATTTTTCGAGTGTAGTGTGTCCGGCTACTCCCCGATATGTTGGGAGTATTAGGGTCTCGAGAGTTGTACCACGTGACAGAAACTGATTCCTGCACTGGGGTCTCGAGAGTTTGTACCATGTGAAAAACTGGTTCCTGCTCGAGTGAAGCTCTCCTCTTCTGGTTCCGGGCTACCCTCGTGCATGTTTGTAAACAAACACCAGTCACTCTAGAGTCACCTGAGCTACCCGTGTTACTAGTGCGAGGCTTTCTGAAAACACCAACAGTGTTTCATTTTTAGGAACATGACATGAAGCCACATCCTGGCATACTACCTCACAGATTTGATATGACATCCTATAGGGTAAGGTGGGGGAAATCCGCCCCCCTTTTCACATATATTCCTTGCTCAGTCCCTCACCTTAATGAAAAACGCAGCTTCTTTTTCAGGGAATGATGGAATACATACATCTGAACATATCTGGAAACTTACATGCTTTAATTTGACAGCTTTGAGCCAACATCACCTTATGAATGTTCAATCTCAGGGGGAGGATTTACCCCAGAAGTGTGGGGCAAATCCGCCCCCCTTGAGTTTTGGCTACAAATGACAAGAAATATTTAGCTTCTGAAGTAATTTCTATTCTTAAATTAAGCCCTGGTTCTTCTGGGTGTAATTACCAACATGTTAAGATCCTTTCATCAATTTATGTGTGAGAATAAAAAAGTTTGCATATGGCATATTCAACACACACTAAAACATAGCAAAAATTCTTAACTTCATCTCAATTAAAATCATAAGTGGAGCTTTATGACAAAATGGATTGACTTACAAGGCATATCTCGTGTTTATATGTTTTTAACATGAGAATCAGAGGGGGCGGATTTGCCCCATGGACAAGGGGCGGATTTGCCCCAACCACTAGACATTATGTGGGTGTTATTTTCTTAATAAGTCTTTTATTGATTGATGAGATCTCTTGCACATGTAAAGTCGTTGAATAAACATTGCTATTAATGACAATAAGTAATGTGTTTATACAACATGTACCTATAAAACACCTCAGTTTTGAAAGTTTCAATTGCACATTGAAATTGCTCAGTGATGAGATGTATGTCTTCTTTCTCAGTTGTAGTCCAAACAAAACTATGTAGCAGCCTAATCTCTGTGTTTCAATGGTCTCTAGACACAGTAGCACTAATCTGCATGAAAATTATTTATTGTCATTTATATTTTGGGTCATGAGGGAACTTTTTCTCCTCAAGGGGGCGGATTTGCCCCGGGGGCGGATTTCCCCCACCTTACCCTACTGTAAATTTTGAATTTTGAGTTAGCTTAATTGATTGAGTGAGATGGTTGTACAAACAATTCCTTTGAGCCAAGATAGCTTGTTGTTTGCAAGTTATAACAACATAAAGATTATCATAACTCAAAACAGCAAGCTATCATGGCTCAAACAAATTGTGCAACCGTCTCACTCAATCATTTGAGCTAACTCAGAATTTCAGAATTTACAGTGTATATGCAGACTGAGTCATAATTGGCTGGACAACCTGTGACCTCATATGGAACACCCGAATTCCATTGCTAATCTATGGGAACTGCCATATGAAGTCATGCTTCCATATTTTAAAAAAATCACTTTCTACATACTTTCTGGAAGGATATAATAATGTACCACTTATGACGATTGTGCAATTTTTTTTTTCACTCAATTTTTTTTCTTTTTTTCACTCAATATGAATGCAGGCAGTGTTGCAAGTTATGTCTCCAGTGAATTTTGGTTGTTATGATTAGGAGGCGCTAGGAGTACCCCAAATTTGAAATTCTTATGCTTTTCGTGCTTGCTGTTGCTATTCATGTCAGTTGTGGGACGCTAATCTTGTGACAGGCAATTTGTTAGTGATCAGCACAAATGGGATTTATGATTGACCATTTTTAGCTTTCAGTCCTATTAGTTTGGTTACACATTTTTAAGGCTGAATTCTATAAAATTTACTAACTTTTTCGATGTGTGGGGCATTATTGTATGTATTCAACATCTCTGGTTTGGTATTGTTATCTGAAAGATTTGGTTAATTTTTACTTTTTAGTTGAGTTTTAAAACTAATATCTGTATTTTCTATTAAATGTTATGATGATGCATCTTTTACATTTCTACCAACATATGGTCTACTTTTCACACTCATTTTATACCATTTCTGCTTTTCTCTGTGTCTATACATCAACTTAGTCATCAAGTTGGTGAAGTCTTAGATGTGATGAACACAAATTTATGGAATTCAGCTTCAAAAATGAGCAGCCAAACTTTGACAACTGAAAGCTAAAAATGGTCAATCATAAATGCTATTTGTGTGTGTCTTTAAAGTGCAACTTGGAAGTAAGTGCCATTGGATCGATGCTATCATCCTGCTTGTGGAAGTCTCAATTCTTATCCAATGAGATGAAAAATACTGAGTCATAAAGGTTGATATTTAAGTGGATGGGATAACTAAGGCTGCCAATTTTCTTTCATGCACTCAGAGTTAGGTGTGGGTCAACGTCTTTGATAAGTAAGTGAAACAAGGCCAATGCAATTTAATTGGGAGGGGGGTTCATTACTTACCAATTATTTTGACTCATATGTAACTGATGGTAGAGACGAGGGCAAGGACAAAGACAATATGCGACCATTTGTATCCCAGTACCAGATTGTATGAACACTTAACACAGGTTATCCTAGAGTGGTTAACTCCTATAACTTATCTTCCAACAAGGTTAGTGGCAAAATTTTGTCATGGTGTAACATGAGTTCAGTTAATTAAATTTAGTTATCTAATTCTTGTTCAGCATTGACACACTATCAGTAAAATGACTTAACCAGCACTCCGTGTAAAAATCAGGCAATGAGTTCGCATGAAGGTTCTCAGAATTTCTTAATATTTTGCAAAAAGTTTATATCACCTTTTAATAACTCAGTGGTAACTTCAAATATTAAAAAAAAAAATTTGTATGCTCAGGGCAGGCCTTTAAAAAATTGATGTTTTTCCCCTCGGACAGCCGCAAATTTGACAAAAATGCCCTAAATTAAGGTAAATTTTGTACATCCTATTTACATACTTATATCAACAATGGCAAAACAAGCCATACATCATTTTCAAGGAAAACTTTATGACATACCATATCAAGCCTCATATTAAAGAATTTTTATGTTTCCAAGGAGTGTTACCATGGCAACCACAAGCAGTTTTAGCATTTTTGGCTCAGACCTTAAAAAGACGCATTTTCAAGGCGATATAACCCCTCTTGGTAACGCCTAGAAAAATATGGTTGAAATATCACCAGAAAGCACTACTCTTGTGCTATACAAAACTATTTTCAAACACCTGTAACTCTCAATACTTTTTATTATACTGATGAAAACAATTTGTTGAGGATTTTTTAATTTTCCGTAATTTGACCAATTTTCAAGGCCGTATATCACCCTAGGTTACACCTGGAAAATTATGGTTGAAATATCACCTTAAAGCACTACTCTTTTGCTATACAAAACCATCTTCACACTTCTGTAACTCTCAAAACTTTTTACTTTATAAGCGAAAATAATTTGTTCCCTTTTTTTGCATTTTCGTTAAATAGACCCATTTCAAGGCCATGTATCTTCCATGGTAATGCCTGGAAAAATATTTTTGAAGTATCACCAGAAAGCAGTACTCTTATGCTATGCAAAACTATCTTCAAACACCTGTAACTCTTAATACTTTTTATTTTATTAAGAAAATAATTTGTTCCATTTTTTGTGCATTTTTCTTCTTTTTTTAACTAAAAATGGTCCATTTCTGTCGTGCTTCTGATCCACTACAGCTAAATAGTTGCAAGCCCTGAGTGCTTTATAACAGAAATTGATAACCGAGTCTACTAGCTTTCTCTATGACATATATACACATTCTTTATTACCCTTCCTGAAATATTTTCCGATTCATACTTTTCTTTTTGCAAGGTGTTCGACTGGTCATGCCTAAACGTACATCTAAAATGGAAAAAAAAAATAATGCCCAAACCTAGTAAACCAATTAAAATTGATAAAAGGGGGTTCCTATTTCAAAACAAGCAGAATTATACAATTTCAATGAGATAATAAATTTGTGTTATGCCAATATGTACAGTTCTAAATGTTTCCAACTGAATCCAAATTTTGTTGTTGTTGCAATTAGATCTCATACAACTCTACCCTTTTAGGGTATTTCAACATGTAGTAGCAGCACATATTTCTGGACTCATTTGTGTGGGTATGTGGTAATTCTTTCCCCAAAGAATCTTCCTCAGAAAAAATCTTCACTAAATACTCATGAATGTAGTAGTTTCCCATTCACGAAATACTGGAAAATTTGACACAGTTCTTTTGGACCGATGTGCAGTGCCATAATATCACCAATGAAACTGACTGTCACATGACTGTAAAATAAGGTGTCCAAAATTAACAACTGAGATAAGACACCATTTTGGCAAACAATTATTACTTTAAAAAAAACAACAACATTGTAATATAAGTATACTGTACATATTGTGCATTCATGACGTTCTAACAGAAGATACATGACAATGATTTCTCTTTTTAATCATTCCTCAATCCTCATTGCCGTTCAATGGCTGCCGTGAATTTGGATATAAGCAAATTGGTAATAAATATGAAACTGTGAATCGACCAATAGCAGAAGAATCATACTAAGGTGCTATATTTGTCATGAAAAAAAGTAGAAAATTTTGAGAGATTGTCTCAAAATTCTTGTTGAGATAAAGAATATTTAGAAGAAATGTTTATAACCAAAAGAAATTTATAATACAGAAAGTCAGTTTCTTCAAAAATGTTGTGATACCATATTTTGAATAGAAAGCAGAATACAAATTCAACTTATTTCATGATTACAGTAGCGTATATTCATATTCACAGACCTCCCAACCTAAGGAACATCGGTTCCATTGTTCCGCATTCTTTTTAGAGGGTTTTCACAAAAAAATCGGGTTCCTAATAAACAAAATTTCTGTATTGAGAAAAACGCAATTATAGCCAAAACTTCCAGTTGAAACAGTTTTACAATGCACTTCCTGTAGTTTTTAAATTGAAGGCTAAATACAGCATCTGATCAATAACAGTAGCTGAGCAGTGAGCATCCTCCTCAAGCTTTATTCTGGGCAGTTTTGAACGGGTTGTAAAACCAGCTCAACAGTTTTCGGGGGACAGAAAGCAATGAAATAACCATTTGATGGTAATTTTTTTAGAGGGTTTTTAAGTTGTCAAAAAATAGGGTTTTTGCATTAAAATTAGGGTATGAGTGTTTTAGACTAAAAAAGGGGGGAAAACCCTATTTTTGAGGGTTGGTTGTGTACTCATATATAACCCTTTCAATAACCATGATCAAATTGAAAATATTATTGGTTTGCATTACAGATGATTTCATATTTGTAGACTTTTCTCAAATAACAAAATATTTTGCAAAATTTCTGGTCTGACATCAGAAAATCCTGCCAGGTGATTGGTCAAGTTGCCCATTGCGTGTCATTATTTTTCAGCTAGCTTCAAGCAAGTGATGTTTGCTGGAAAAATTATGTCATAATTTTGACCAATAGTATGCAGCGAAGGCCAACTTGGTGTTGTGGCAGTTGTTCACACATAACAAACTGCAATCCACATGAACTATTTCACTTCTTCATGAACTGTTGTAGGGTAAGGTGGGGGAAATCCGCCCCCCTTTTCACATATATTCCTTGCTCAGTCCCTCGCCTTAATAAAAAACGCAGCTTCTTTTTCAGGGAATGATGGAATACATACATCTGAACATATCTGGAAACTTACATGCTTTAATTTGACAGCTTTGAGCCAACATCACCTTATGAATGTTCAATCTCAGGGGGAGGATTTGCCCCAGAAGTGTGGGGCAAATCCGCCCCCCTTGAGTTTTGGCTACAAATGACAAGAAATATTTAGCTTCTGAAGTAAATTCTATTCTTAAATTAAGCCCTGGTTCTTCTGGGTGTAATTACCAACATGTTAAGATCCTTTCATCAATTTATGTGTGAGAATAAAAAAGTTTGCATATGGCATATTCAACACACACTAAAACATAGCAAAAATTCTTAACTTCATCTCAATTAAAATCATAAGTGGAGCTTTATGACAAAATGGATTGACTTACAAGGCATATCTCGTGTTTATATGTTTTTAACATGAGAATCAGAGGGGGCGGATTTGCCCCATGGACAAGGGGCGGATTTGCCCCAACCACTAGACATTATGTGGGTGTTATTTTCTTAATAAGTCTTTTATTGATTGATGAGATCTCTTGCACATGTAAAGTCGTTGAATAAACATTGCTATTAATGACAATAAGTAATGTGTTTATACAACATGTACCTATAAAACACCTCAGTTTTGAAAGTTTCAATTGCACATTGAAATTGCTCAGTGATGAGATGTATGTCTTCTTTCTCAGTTGTAGTCCAAACAAAACTATGTAGCAGCCTAATCTCTGTGTTTCAATGGTCTCTAGACACAGTAGCACTAATCTGCATGAAAATTATTTATTGTCACTTATATTTTGGGTCATGAGGGAACTTTTTCTCCTCAAGGGGGCGGATTTGCCCAGAGGGCGGATTTCCCCCACCTTACCCTATTTCACACTCCTGTGTACAACCGTTGATTGTTTCAATTGATATTAAATCAGTTTCAAGCAGACTCTTGAATGGCTTCACATCTATTTACACTAAATTATCATGCCTTGACCAAAACCATTGTCTATGACATTAGTAATGGACTATTCAGAATTCATGACTTGGTTGAGGGGGAGATCGGATTTTAACCTGAGTGGGTGCTGCATACTTCAAGGGGGACAGTTCTGTCCAGAATCTATGTGCCTCACAGGCTAAATTAAATTTATGACTTGAGGCTTATTGCATGCAGTTTTGCCCGACGGAGCACCAATTTTTGACTCATGTTTCACGGGGGGGGGGGGGGGGGGGGTACTTATTACCAACAACATGCTTAAGGGGGGTATGAAATTCTAATAAAAGAAAAGGGGACATACTAAAAATCCACATGGAATGTGTGAAGGGTACAAATAAGCATGAAACCAAAGGGGTATACATTTTTGACAGAAAGTTCCAACAAAACTCCAAACCAAACCCCCCCCCCCCTGAATAATAAATTCTGAATGGTCCCTCAGGACAGGATGGTGGCCCAGTGATGTGGCCAACATTCATAAGAAAATCACAGTGGGACCCCGCGATTGGTAGCCCATAGTAGGGTGGTCCAAAAACACTTTCTTCTAAATTTCTCTGATTTGAATCTTGCATTCTGATCTTATATGGATAGAAGATATTTTGTAAAAATTTCAGCAAAATCAATTAATATTTAGAGGTGGCACAAAGCCGTTGAAGTTTAACATGCGATTGCCCATCGGCAGACCTCAAAATCATCAGTATTTGCAAATCTTGCTATAACAGCGTATTATTTTAATCAAGTGACTTTTTTTTATTATGTCCCGGATACCCAATCCACTGCTGATATTCTTTCTGACTTACAATGTTTCGTAGCAGGTCGGCATAGATATTACATAGGTTAAAATTATCAAGCCTTCTTTCATAAAAACAGGCAAATATTTCACTTACTATGAATAATAAATAAAAGATAACCCCCAGATATTACTTTGCCATGCCAATTTCATCATACACTAAAAAATCAGGAAAGAATATTCACTTCTAAGAAAGATCTGGGAAATTGTCCGATTTTTCAGTTGCGCGAATGAGGAATTACATTATAAACTTCGAGGGCTTTGTGCCACCTCTAAATATTAACAGATTTAGCTGAAATTTTGCATGTGTGTGTTTTACTTATGTGGTTATCAATTTCCACTTTCAAATTGGGGTTTTTAGGAGATTTAATTTTTACCATTCAAATGTGGACCACCCTAAGCCCATAGTCCTGCCGTCTGAGCTGAGCCCCTCTTCTGAGAAAATGTTATATTCACAATTGTACATGTTTACTTTTTGTATAGACAGTCATTGCATGGATCACCTGATCCTAATCGTCTGTATGCACAGTTTGGACTTCCACAATGTGTGTGCTAAAAATGTGTGAAACACAAACTAAAACTCTCACTTGAAACTGCTAAAGTCAGTCCCTGTTAGGAGATCAATGGCTTAAAATGTCATGGTCACCCATGTAAAACACTATGTCACTTTTCAGGAGAAAGTGGTGTCATACCTTCTCTCGACCAATGATAATTGCCAGAAAAATGATGTATTTTTTACCTCACATGTCTACAAATATGAAATCGTCTGTAATAGATCACGGAATCAAATAATTCTGTGCCAGAAAAAGAAATATGTCAGTTATGTCAGTTGAAGGGAAAAATACTATATCGGATTTCCATTTTGTGCGTATCCGAAATGGCATTATTTTTAAGGTGATGCTGCAATTACTATCTGCCCCGGATATACTATCAGCCACCCAGTCACATATAGATAGACAGATAGATACATAGATAGATGAATAGATAGATAGACGGATAGAAAGATAGCTATGGTAAGTGCAGCCCTCTAAGCCCACTTCTGGGGACTCACAAGAGTTGATTTACTAGATGGGAGAGAGAGTGCAGAGTCCTCAACAATGAATGTCTAGTAACAAATTTACCCCATGTGAGGGATATTTTACTTTGGTCGGTGACACTAGTCACTTGTCACTAAAGTTTTTCGTTGTAAAAACTGACGTTAAATAAATTTTGTCTATTGTCTATTGTCTATTTGCCATCACAGAAATGATACAAGGGGCCCCCAATTTTTTACACAACATCCCGCTGGGATTTTCTGCCTGAATGTCCATCAAAAATTTTGGGTTCCCCATGCAACCGAGGTTAGAACCCATGCAGGCAAAGACCTTCTGCAGGAAACTTAACCACTATCCCACCCAGCTGCCCCATATTAATCATCATTTTTGAACATAGATCAATTCTGTGAAATAAAAATTCTAATCTAAAGTTCTCTGTGGCCTCATGCTTAAAGGCATTTCTTGTTTCCAGTTTGGCTGTGAGGTCATTGGTTGAACTCCCTCTCCCTCTCCTGAAACTCGATATGGTCCAAGCCCATGGACCATTAAATGAGGGGTTGTATCCAATGTTCTTTGCCAGGGCAACAGAAAGATCCTAGACATCCCTGAGCAAATAGGGTATAAGCCAGACAACTAGTCTTTTCATCACTCATCATCACATAGCGTTAACCAATCCTGGAGAAAGCTGCAGCAAAAGCAGAACTTTTTTAAGAAACTTTAACTTTAACTTTTTAAACAACTGCAGATTACCACAATTTACATTGTGGACATGTATTAAATACTTTCTCAGAACTTATTCACTACTTATGCCATACTGGCAACAGGTGGATACACGTAGGTCCTTCATTTTAGAACATGTTCAAATCTTATGAGCTCTCTGGACATATGACAACGTATTTTAATACATTTCAACGTGGTTACCATTTAAAAAACGTTTTTATAAATTATTCAACTTATACAAAACGTACATGTTATATTCATACTATCTAAAACGGGGAGGTGTGACAGGACCTTATTAAAATAAAGGTTCCAGTGCCAAAAACACAAACTCTCGAGTTTCTCTTGGCATCCCTCCAACATCATGTAATATCCCGGTTTCATTTATTAATTATTTGTACTTGTGATGTTGGAAGAATTAACTAACTATCTACACTTCTATGATTTTTCCATTATTTCCTCTGTGGCTCTTTAAGCCTCTTTTATCGAAGGATTTATTTAATTACTTTATGATGAGCTAACCTGAAAAAAAAAAAGGTGTTGGCTTATCAGGGAAGGTGGTAAAAGATTGAAAACTTTGAAAGAATGCAAATGGATAAAACATTTTGGAGAATAAGTAACATTTTCTTGCAGTTGCTTGGCTGTATCTCATTAGAATCATGTGACAATTTTCAAATACTCACAAAATAAGTTCAGAAATGGATACCAAATGATGAAAACCCCTGAGAAAGAGGTACTGCATGAAAATTGATCTTAAAAACTGAGGGAAGTGGCCTTTCTTAAAAGAGACTGAAAGTGGCTTTTTTTTTTAAAAACGCCCCCTTGTGGCTGTTAGCAGAGAAATTAAAAACGTCATTGATGTCACAGAGAAAGCTAGTAGACTTGGTTATCAATTTCTGCTATAAAGCACTCAGGGCTTGCAACTTTTTAGCTGTAGTGGATCAGAAGCACGACAGAAACGGACCAATTTTAGTTAAAAAAGAAGAAAAATGCACAAAAAAAGGAACAAATTATTTTCTTAATAAAATAAAAAGTATTAAGAGTTACAGGTGTTTGAAGATAGTTTTGTATGGCACAAGAGTACTGCTTTCTGGTGATACTTCAAAAATAGTTTTCCAGGCGTTACCATGGAAGATATATGGCCTTGAAATGGGTCTATTTAACGAAAAATGCAAAAAAGGGAACAAATTATTTTCGCTTACAAAATAATAATTTTTGAGAGTTACAGAAGACTGAAGATGGTTTTGTATAGCGAAAGAGTAGTGCTTTCAGGCGATATTTCAACCATAACTTTCCAGGTGTTACCTAGGGAGATATACGGCCTTGAAAATTGGTCAAATTACGGAAAATGCAAAAAAACTCAACAAATTGTTTTCGTCAATATAATAAAAAGTATTGACAGTTACAGGTGTTTGAAAATACTTTTGTATAGCCCAAGAGTAGTGCTTTCTGGTGATATTTCAACCATATTTTTCTAGGCGTTACCAAGAGGGGTTATATGGCCTTGAAAATGCGTCTATTTAAGGTCTGAGCCAAAAATGCTAAAACTGCTTGTGGTTGCCATGGCAACACTCCTTGGAAACATAAAAATTGTTTAATATGATGATTTATATGCTATGTTATGAAGTTTTCCTTGAAAATGATGTATAGCTTGTTTTTCTATTGTTGATATACGTATGTGAATAGGATGTACAAATTTACTTTAATTTAGGGCATTTTTGTCAAATTTGCGGCTGTCCGAGGTGAAAAACATCAATTTTTCAAAGGCCTACCCTGGGCATACAAAATTTTAAAAAAAATATTTGAAGTTACCACTGAGTTATTAAAAGGTGATATAAACTTTGTGCAAAATATCAAGAAATTCTGAGAACCTTCATGCGAACTCATTGCCTGATTTTTACACGGAGTGCTGGTTAACTACATTGCAAAATCAGTTTGAGAATTAAAAAGAAGATAATAAATTTTTCCAATGGTCTGTCATCTACAAAGAGCTCTAAGTCAATAGAAGTCCAAGCAGTAACAATTTATAATTTCACATTACCCGTAAGAACAACAATAATGAACTTTTGAACCTTTTTGGTTGGTCTTCGTAAACATGTGTAATGTATTGTTGGTTCCTTTTTTAAAGTAATGAAACTTCTGCTGAAGTTCAAGAACTGGTTATTATCACTTACTCGCATATCTGCTCGTCATGTCCACAAAAATAGAGAATTAAACTGTGCACAATCTCCTGGAAGGAACAAAACGGATGTTCCATGCGGATGCAGTCGTCTAAAGTCTGAAAGCAAAGTGTGGGTCTTGTAACTATATTTATATGCACTCTTGATTATAATTTTTTTCTGAGAAATTTAATACAGACATCTGCCTTTGGGCACATGATAGTCTGACTGAACTACAATGGCTGCCAATTACTACCACTTTGAGGAACATGTCACTGATAGAAACTCGAGAAGTGACATTAATCCCAGGTATAGTGTAATGTTTCTGGGGGAAGCCCAGCCTGGAATCGAACCCGTTCCCCCAGCATGGAAGGCAAGCATGTTAATCATTAGACCAAAGGGTCACTCGTTGATCCAAGGGCCAACATCACTACATCCCTTCCCTCTTGACTACCCCCTCCCCTAGGGTGGGACTGGCGCCCCACAATTTGGAAACCTTAGGCGGATCAAACCTAACTTTTTTTGGAGGTGAGGTTGGTATATGGGAGTATGTTTGTAAAATTTCAGCTCATTTTATTAATATTTAGAGGCAGCACATTTCACTTGAAGTTTATAACGTAAATCCCCATTAACGAGACATGAAAAATGCATGATTTTCCAAAAATTATACTTAGAGTCAATATTTTTCAACCATTTCAAAACCATTGGGGAGGGTTTTAGGAAGGCAGTTCAGAACTGGCATCCATTTTGCTATAACATACATTGGAAGGCCACTATGAGAAGCTGAAATCTGTAAATTTCGGTGTTTTCTGAGTCATTACGTCATAGGCCTATATTGGGCATTACTTTGTGCAGAGATGAAAGTGGAAAATGCAAAATTATGCAAGTTTTGAGGTGCCCTCCCAAAACCCTCCCCCATGGTTTTTGAATCGTCGAAAAATATTGATTCTAAGTGTCATTTTTGTAAAATCACGCTTTTTTCAGGGTTCTCCAATAGGAGTTTACATTATAAACTGAAATGTGCCACCTCTAGATATTATATATATACCAACCTCAACTCCCAAATAAAGTAAGGTTTGATCCGTAAACATTGGGGCGTCGGTCCCACCCTACCCTACCCTCTTAACAATCCATTGCGCTCTAACTGCCATCCCGGCCCCATACTGCCTCTATGCAGGTTCGTCTGGGGAACCATTGTATGTCTCGAGGGTGAAGCCCAGCCTGGAATTGAACCTGGTTCCCCCGGTGACCGGCTTGGAAGTCAAGTGTGTTATCCATTAGACCAAGGAGTTACTCGTTGGTCCGAGGGCCAACATCATTACAATAGAAACAGCTGGGGAAATGTGGAAATTGTGACATTTCAAGCAATGTGGTGTGCTCCCTAATAATCCAAATTCAAAATATGTCATGGAATAGTAGGGTGTGTACATTAAAAAGAGGACAGTCAACGCTACTTGACTTTTGCCGAAGTTTTGCGACAGTGTATTTTGTATCAAGCATCGCTTTGCAGCAAAAATTCATTTGTTTGTAACGAGCAGCAATATAAGAACAGTGACAGTCCAAGTACACAATATTGGTGCACTTTGCCTGTCTACAAGTGGACTGCTCTTGCATTGCCACAGATCAGAACATATGCTGTCTTGTGTTGCCACCTAGTGACTAGTGTGCTATTCCGCGAGCTCCTGCGAGCGTCCACCAACTTTCGACCAGAAGAACACACACAATTTTGTCTGGAAGACACCGGGGCTGTTTCTGAGTGTGCTGATGGCCTTGTCTACTTCCTTAGAGAATGTGATTGCCGAGTCTGACTCTGGTATACATCAATGTTGGATAGAAATTTTGTGAATGTGCAATGAAATTGGAACTATTTCTTGGGACAGCAATGATGTAGCATAGGAAATCAACTTTTGTGCCAGGTGGCAGCAGCATGCAGTTCTCAGTTTCACCAGACTGGCACTTTGCTGTAATAACTAGATGGCGACAAGACCAAAAGGACGTAGAGGCATGTTTGATATACTGTGCCGACATTTAACACCATGCAGACCTTATGGGTTGTTTTTCAATCGGGGTACGCTCTGGAAAGTCACAGGATATCCAAAATACCAGAAATACCATGCATATATGTGGAAAAAACGTGACAAAGAATGATTAAACATACTGAAATGGATCTACAGTAGCAAAAAAATTATTCAAATCGGTTGACAACTGCCCGAAAAAAAAAGTATTTGACTCATTTTGACCAAAATTGACTGTCTCATTTGCAAATTAGGCAAATATCGCTTCAGATTTTTCAGTCCTAACCAAACAGCAAGTTTTAAACAATGCGAATATGCTTTCAACATGGTCCCAAGAGTTCAATGTTAGAATTAGATGCAACAACTATGATTAGTCTCTTAAGAATCCTGCATTGAATACTTAAAGGTCACTTCCATCAAATATTGTCCTCTCCTAAATTGGGTCGGCTAAAACAGTGATAACATCAAATTAAGAGTATTTTTATTTTACAGAAATACTCCTGCAATAGATTAGACAACGTTTTTTTAGATTTTTCACTTCAGTTGTACCAACTGCGCGATACTCGTAGCACGGAAAATGCCGAAAACAGCTTTCCGTCAAATCTTGTCCTCTCCGAAAAATGAAGAAATTGTTTTGAAACGTCTTTTTTCCTTGATATGCACAAAGTTCTTGGCCAAAAGTAAGCAAGTAAGATGATTTTTCATTGTCATATTTATATCTATCCTCTCAGCACAAGCCCATACAACTGGGTATTCTATACATCCAGTAATAGAGGGATGAGCAGAGTGTTGACCTTGGTCAAATTATCAAAAAGTCAAATAAAAAAAAATTCAGAATACTTGTAGCCCTAAAATTTTCAGAAATCCAAGGCACGGTATATAGCAACGGAAAAAAGTTGATTTGGCCTGAAAAAAAAAAGATCTTTATTTTTGACCCCCTTGAGACAAAACTATGTACCCCGATTGAAAAACAACCCTTATGGAGGCCTTCAACTTGGCTGTTTATGGTTGGAATATCTTGCTGGATTGTGGCTCCAATGTGGTCCATACTGACGGCCTCTACACAATCGAGTGTACAAAACATTTTTGTCAGTAGTTACGAAGTTGTTACGCTACGACTAATTGCATGAAACTCCCGCTGTTATAGATGCATTAGATAGATAATTTAGTTGTGAAAAATCTGCTCCAAAGACTTTGAAAATTGATTAATATTTTAGGTACAAATGGTGTAAAATGTCAAGCAACATATCTAATTTTTCCCATTGACATTTGTCATTACGAAATTTCACTTTAAAATTTCCGTTTTTTGTAAGCATATCATGCAAAATATAATTAATGCTAACACGCAATTTTCAGGATTGCAGAATCATTAACTACATTGTAGTTTGCAACAATTTAGCAAGCAGTGGATGCATTGCATATCTGATTTCTAAAGATTACAAGCCAAATGGGAAATGTTGTGATCGTCACGCAGTTGCAAAAATAAGGGTGGTGTCATCAATGAATGGCTACATCACTGTGTAAAACACTTGTTTCGCCAATGGAACTGGTCAGACTAATGGACTGAATGGTTTGTAGAATTCAAAAACCTTCCTTTTTGGTTCAATGAGGTCTTTTCCGGAAAAATGCGTTGTGTCCATACCCCCCCCCCCCTTAATTCTCACACAAGCTCAATATGGGGAAATTTCAAAACATATATCATTTCTAGCTACTCGCTAACATACTACATTACAGCAATAAGCATGTTGATATCAAGCGCTTCAGAGCAGTTTACTGGAAGAGGCGCTATATAAATTACTATTATTATTATTATTATTATATTAGCCTTTGGGCTACATCAGCTTTTGTCTCTTTGTAGTGTCCGCACCCCCCTTGTATAGTGTCCATACCCCCATAGAGCTTTTAGCCTTGTGCTCATGATTGCTTGCAGTTTAATAGGGATGTCATGTCTGTAGGAATACTTAACTAGTTCACTCGCAAGATTTTTTTGACCCCGATGACCTTGGCCCACTTTAAAATTTTTGAAAACTTCATCTTTTCACTGCCATATTGATGTTTTTCAGCATAAATTCACCATTAAAGGAAATGAGCTATTTTCACAAATCTAAGAATAATTGTTGCCCCAATAACCGTAAATTATGTTACAAAATTTAAAGATCCTCTGACTTACCATTTTATGAAATAAATAATTTCTTGCTCAGCGTTAATGAAACAAATAAAATAATTTTTGGGCAATCTAGAAATAAAGGATTTATAGTGGGGGTATTTCTTAACAGGGTGGTGCTTGATTTAGAAAGGAATGTTTCGGGACGTTGGGGATGTTGCGCAACCGAAATTAATTACTGACGCCGTTACCGTGAAATTAATAATTTCCAAGCCCCCCAATCATTAAATGGTCACCCCCAAATTACGAGTGCAAACAAATAAATTGGACTGTCCTCTGTTTCTTTGGATGACTGTCATTCAAACATATTCTGCATGCTGTATTGTTTATCATTGACTCTGAAATTGTGACTCTGGAATTGTGTCCAGAGCCATATGCATGAACAGGTTTTTGGGTGACCTTTGGCTTATATGGGTTTTAGATCTCATAAAGCAAAGCTTTATGAGATCTATTACATTTCTGAAGTTCTCTGTGCTAATCTGTGTCTAGTTGTCAATGAGGTCACTGCGACCTAGATATTGCAAAGGAGTGTGGAAAAGCTATCTGCTCAATTCTTATTCTGGAACGGAGGCAAGTGGGACGAAAGTTTCTCTTAGTTGGATTAACAGAGGACCATGGCAGCATCACTAAACAAAAACCGGGAAATTTTAGTTATACAATATTGTAGTTGAAATTTTGCAGCACTTATCTAGCAAGCACATTTACAGCAAAATGGCCTTCTTTTTTTAAATAGGTCAAGAGAGAGAGGCATTGAACCGTGACTTCATCCACCTAAAATTAGGTCAAAAGTTGTCAAAGGCTGGCCAATATTTAAATTGCTCTCAAGAGGGCAGCACCTGGGAATGTGTGGAGATGCGATATAAGCAGACATGGAAGCTCATCTAGCAACTGCAGCCCTTACATCATGGCTGTCATCTGCACAATTCAGTCGGCTATACATGCTGTCAATACATTCAATCCATGTTTAGAACTTAATTCCAATCAATTTTGTTAATTCCTATCAAATTTCAGTTTTACTTATTACAAACACACACACAGTCGTTATTAAAATCTTTCAGTGTAATTACATTTCACACTTCCCTGTGTTGTTCCTGTGATCGAAACATCAGCATTGAAGCAGTCCAATGAATGAACTCCAAGGCTCAATGGTCTTCTACTTCATCAATTAAGTGCACACCTGTCAATACACAACCTCAAAGGTCATTCAGTGAATTTCTCAACTGAAGCCATCCCCTTCATCTTCAAATAGATAACTGCCCTTCATCAAGCAATTTGTACACTCATCAAAAGACATGTACAAAATTGTACATCTCTGCCTCATTTTACTTTCGCAAATTTAACTATATCGTGTAGTTGTGTAATATTAAAACCTAAATAACTTCAACCATTGTCCATTCTTTCTCATTAATATAACCATTTTGTACCATGGGCAATTTCCAGTTGGTTTATATTTTGCAAAAACATATCAGATCTTTCAGTTATCTACACATGTTAAAATCACTCAAGAACAGCCCTTCAGTTGCCTTAATTGGCTTTTCGTCAAGCCAGTAAACTAACACTGTATAGTATAGATCACAAGAACTTGGTTATTTATCACTTGTTAAGAAATGGGGTTTTGTTGCAATTCATTAATTAATAACAGCTGGTCTATGCGCATAAGCTAAATGCATATATAACTGTCAATTCATCTGATACATCGGTTGATAATTGGAAGTACATGTCTGTTCTTCCTTGATTTTCACATCATTTGAGATAGGATGAGTCCATGCTCCCACCACTGTTCATGTTGCCCAATGTTAAAGGCTCTATGAACAATTCATCAATTATATTTCCCTCTGTCTATTGTACTTCACATAATTTGTCTCTAGCCATTCTCCTCTATGAAACATTTCGCACTCTCAAAATGTGCACACAGCGAGCTTGAACAAACTTTGGGGTTAAAAAAATTGACCAAGAAAACGATTAGCGCAGTGATGTAGAGGAAGATTAGGCAAACATTTTGATGTATCAAACGAAAAAATCTGGTGGGATCACACCCTATTGTTAGCATGGAATCTCCATCTAAAAATGATCCAAACTGCCCATTTTTCCTGTTACGTAATATATCTAAGATAAAAGTCATTATTCAGAAGTAAAATATGCAGTCATTGCCGCAAGAGCAAGTACATACCACCAAATTTGCTAAAATTATTTACTAGAATTATGTAACTAACACAACCTGGTATTGCAAACATTTTCTCAGGCCTTTAGCCAGAATTTTAGCTGTTATAGGTTTATCAAACCCTGTCAGTCTTGATGAAGTGGTTCATACTTTCTGCAGAGACAATGACGGCTATTTTTACTTCTGAATAATAACTTTTATCTTAGATATTACCTAAAAGGAAAAATGGACAGTTTTGATCACTTTTTCATGGAGATTACATGCTAAGAATAGGGTGTGATAAATAAAAAATGTCAAACTCAAATATCTCAAAAAATTCCCAACAGATTCTTTCATTTGACACATCAAAATGTTCATCTGACCTTCCTCTACATCATTATGCTAATCGTTTTCTTGGTCAATTTTTTAAACCCAGAAGCTTTTTGAAGCTCGCTGTGTGCAGTATGTTCCCTCAAGACTGCCACTAAACTTCTCTATATGCTAGGCCTCCCAGCCGACACCCAAGTTGTTCCTAGCAACTGCTGTCTTTATGAGATCATTAAAACCGAAAGGTTCTAGTTTTTTTTTTCAGTCAATATATTGAATATTCCCTTACTATGCCAGTGAGGTTGAAGTCGTCTGTGAAGTGGTTCTCTTGCTTGTAGTAAAAGTGAGATACTCGAATTGCCAGAGGGTCCCTGATGAGGTTGATGTAAACAGGCTGTTTGTAGCCATATCTAGAAATATGGAGAATGTGAATTTTTATAGTTGTTGCTTCTTTGCCCACACTACTCAAATATATATAAGGTTATCATTTTACATGAGGGGGGGGGGTTGGCGTTTTTGTTTGGATAGATAAATAATTATTTCCATGCTCAATTATGGTGAAATTAATAAATTATTTTTTGGCAGTCTTGAAATGAATAAATTTCTGCCAGGGGTATTTCTAAACAAGGTGTTGCTTGATTTTGGAATGAACATTCGGGGACTTCAAGAGCTTGAAAAAAATAATTACTGCCGCTGTAATTGTGTAAATAATTAATCTCCCGAGGCACTCCAAGCCCTCCCCCCAGCCCTTAATTAAGTCACCCCTAAGAAAGCAGAGAGAATTTATTTTACTTGATGAAGTCCACAAAGTAGAGGTGTCTGTTGTAGAGGTAGGGTTCTTCGTAACTCTCGAACTGTTCCACAAATTCTTCTTCTTGTGCTGGTTTCAACCTCAAATGATCGAAGTCTTCAGAAAAGTGCAGAGAGAGATTGTTTCGTCTTCCGACTGCATTCAATACACCGTGGAGGGACCTTGAGCCTGTCTTGCCCACTCTGTTGTAGAAGATCTGCTTGATGTTGGTGTCCGGCGAAAAGTAGTATCTTGCTTGCATGTGCGATTTACCTGAAGATAAATGTGTTGCTTTAAAATTTGTTAACAATTTTTAGTGATTCAGAAAATGTAAAAGAAAGTCATCCAGAATGTGGCAGCAATAATCATCACAGGCACCCCAAAACACAAACACATCACACCAGCACTGGTTCATCTTCTTTGGCCGCCCATTGAAGAAAATAGTCATCTTCAAAACCTTGCTCTTGGTTTTAAAAGCTGTTAATCATCTTGCACCACTTTACATCTGTGATCTCATTTTTGAGTACATACCATCACGCAGTCTCCGTTCATCGAACCATAAACTTCTCAATGTGCAATATACGTCAATCAACTCTAGTTGAAACAAGAGCCTCAAGTGTAATTGAATACTCTATAGACAATACAAGCGTATGCAATTCGAATTTTGAGATTGCAGGAGCAGAGCCATTGATAATGTTCTGGCATGCAAAGTATTTTTTCTTTTATAGTATTTGCATATTTTAAAGAAATACAAAACTGGTGGGAGCCTATGTCAAAGTCACATGACAAATTCCAATTAGAATACAACCGTAGCAGTGATCACAAACTGTTATACATTGTTTGTTACTGTTTGTGCGTTCAGCAGTTAGACATGAGAAACAACAACACCTAACAATAACTGTGAATTTTGAGAAAATGTTTTTCATAGTCAACTGTCAAATTTGATAGAATCTGTGACAAATATATCAAAACATGCATGTCCAGGACATTTCTTGGACTGGTCATATAGTATATGGATGGATTAAATTGATCTACAAGCCCTGATATACTATGTCTATCAATGACTGGTACTTCCGCTCATGCTACAGAATGACCTTCCCAAAGAAATCTGATTTGGGCAATCCATTGAACTTTTCATAAGTAAATTAAAGGCTCTTCTATTTACGGACACTTACAATTAGCCATCCAAAAACTGTGCAATACTCCTGATTTGATTTTATTATATACTAGAATTGCCCATTGTGGCAAAACAGTATTTAAACTGTGTGTAGTTTTAAAAGTGAGGCAGTGTGGTTGCCAAGGTGATGCAATGCTGGTCACCTGGCGTGGTGAGAAATTTTTGGGGAAAACATCTTTGAAAGAACAACTGTGCAAAAAAATGTTGGAAAAAAGAATTTAAGAAATTGGAAATGGCAGTTGCCTTGTCCCCTCAGGAAAACAACGTTGACCCTGTGCAAGTTTGGCGGTCGTGGTTCAAACAGAAACCTCACAGCGAGCTTGAACAAACTTTGGGGTTAAAAAAATTGATAAAAAACAGATATTTTCGTTTGATACATCAAAATGTTCGCGTGACCTTCCTCTACATCAATGTGCTAACCCTTTTCTTGGTCAATTTTTAAACCCCAAAGTTTGTTAAAGCTCACTGTGACCTCTTAGTAGGGACTGAACCATCCAGAAAGCTGCCTTTATATTGTAAGATTTTGGCGAAAAAAAATTCAAATAAAATGAAAATGTGTATGATTTTTTTAAAGGAAAAATAAAGGTACCCAACTTCGTCTTTTGAAAAAAAGGCAAAATTTTTAAAAAATTGGAAATTTGTTTTTAATCTTTGAAAAAAAAATTTTTTAATTTGAAAAACAAGTTGTTCAACTACCTCTTTTTGAAAAAGAAAATTAATGTTATTGATGTGTTGGAATTTTTTTTCAAATCTTGGAAAAAGATAAACTTTGAAATTGAAAAAAAAAAGTTGCCCACTTTTTTGCAGGACAACAATATAAGTAGGCCTACACTGTGCGAATTTGGCGGTCGTGGGTCACCCAGACGCCGACTCGTAAAAGCAGGTAGCAGCGCCTTTATATATTGAGATATATTTATCGTGTTTTTAATGTTAACTATATTTTATTGTACTTTATTTTTAAAATCAAAGTTTAATACTTCTTAACTGCTAGGCATAATATACATGATTTCATAACTGTAGACACCAGTGACAGAAAATACATAATTTCCCCTGCAATTTCCATTGGTCGAGAGAATGTATTATCCCCAATCAAGTGTGTTATCAGCCACCACAGAGTGTGATTTGCCCTCCCCTATCACACACCTGATAGTTAGCAACACAGCATAACACAGCACCCTGCTACCTGCTGAGTTGCAAAAACTGTACATACAGCCATGGCCGTTAGTTTTCACTCAGCTGATATATATGCTTCACCATGGTGCTATCATTTTGACCAATCGTAGCTAATAAAGCAAATACTTGCTCAATCTTCGCCAAATTGTGAGGAATTATAGTCTGAACACAGTAGCAGGTGTTCTGTTAAAATTTTTTGAATGAAAGAATGTTACATAATGACTGTATGGCAAAATACTAAATTAGTGGAAATTTAAGCATAATGTTCCTGTACTTCTCTTTGCTTTCATTGTTAAAGTTGAGGCTTCCAATGTATATACACCACATCTGACCAAATTACACAAGTAGGTTATCTTGCAGTAGCACAAAAACTTTTGGGCCCATTGAGTTCTTCTTTTCTCATAATCATTGGTTTGGGCTGATATTCCATGTGACTTTCATCCAGTGTCGTCCAGGCAAAGTTGAGTTATGCCACGTTTTCAAATATTTTGGTGTCTGACAAAATTATGCAAAATCGACATTGCATGTGGAAATGCTATAAGAAAGTCACATTTTCAAGTAATTGTGCTCCAAACGTTTTTATTTATTAGTGTTCTATCATTTAGCAACTATTCACACAAAAAAATGTGCCTACTTCCTGTCTCTGCCAAGCAATATATGTATTGTCTCCATTGGAATAACATTAGTTTTGCTCAAATTTTCTAAATTTATCAGCCCAGCAACTCAAAATGGTTCGGATCCTTTTAAAAATGCTTATGAAAGTTACCTTCTGCCTTCCATTTAGTTCCATGCAACTGAGAGACAAATTATGCATTGGAATTTGACAAACTATTCAGCAAGGAATTACACATCCTTAACACAATGCTATTTCAATGGCAGGTGATGACATTTTTCCTTGACTTCTAGCCATTTAAAAGTAAGAGGTATTACCTCAGTTTCCTCTGTACAGAGTTTTTAAAATAAATGGAATAAGGTGACTGCTAGAAGCATGTTTGAAATTATTGGAACCATTTTGAGGCTTTGGGGAGCATAAATTTAAAAAAATGTAGGCAAAATCAATGTTATTCCAATAGAGACAATTAATGTATATTGCTCAACAGAGACAGGAGGCAAGCAAACTTTTTTGCTAAATAGTTGCCAAATGATGTAACGCTAATGTTTGGAGCACAATTACTTGAAAATTTAACTTTCTTACGCATGGCGGCCGTACTAATCATTGAGAGACAAAAGGTATCAGGGCATGCAAATGGCTTCAGTCCACCCATATACTAGCATATGCCAAATCAGAGAAATGCCCAAGACATGCGTGTTTTGACATATTTGTCACAGATTCCATCCAATTTTACAGTTGATTATGAAAAAATTTTCTCAAAATTCACAGTTATTGTTGGGTGTTGTTGGTTCTGTAAGTTGTAGATTCTTATCTATTTCTTTCTTATGACTAACTGCTAAAAGCACAAATAGTAACAAACAATATATAACAGTTTGTGAACACTGCTGTTGATGTATGTTAATTAGAATTTGTCATGTGATTTTGGAATGGGCTCCCACTAGTTATGCATTTCTTCAAAATACGCAAATACTATAAAGGAAAAAATGATTTGCATACCACAACATTATCATAATAAGTGAGATGTACAAGGTCAACTATTGCATTTGCACCATATCTGTATGTTATTTGCAAAATGACATACGCTTGTATTGTATTATAGGGTATTATTGGTATGCATGCGCATGTTCTTACGGCTTTTCCACAAACTATGTTGATTTTGCGTAAGTTTGCTGACCACCAAAATATTTGAATATATGGCAAAACTCAAATTTGCCTAAACGAAACCTTGATGAAAGTCAGATGGAAGATTCCTTAGCCCAAACCAATAATTATGTGAAAATGATACAATAATCGTCATTGATCGGTCCAAATGTTTTTTAACTAATTGCAGTTCTTTCGTCAGATGCGGTGTAGATAAGATACTTTCCAAAAAGAAATAGTGAAATTCCTGAAATTTGTTGAATTCTTTGAAAATTTTATTCAGGTACTTTACAGTCCTCGTCATACTTATGTGGAATATCAAGTTCTTTTCTATGCTGTTGAATTGTGATGTCAGAGATGACACTATTCTAGCATTGCAATATATTTAAATTAACTTCAAGCTGTGATGTCATTTTAAACTGGATCAGATTCCCCAGTTTTTGGCCAATGCGAATCCACCAAACTGAGCATCACAGTTTCAACTCAGTGTCAGAGTGAAAATTCTGGGAAAACCCATGCAAGTTTGACATCACAGCCTCTCAGCCAATGGGCTGCCAGAACAATATACATAACATAAGCCATGTGTTTACAAACAAATTGTCAAAGCCTTCTGTTTATACCAACTTCCATCAAAGTTTAAAGTTGTAAGTTAGCAAGTTTGTAGATTAATCAAACAACTCTGTGGGGATTATAACAGGTGTCTACTGTGAATGCTCACAAAGCTGCCATTTGGTAGGATTAGACTGGTGATTGCTGTGATAAATCATTGGGATCACAAATGTAATGCTTCCTTCAATATATGAATGTTTAAACTGTGATGTGTAGTTTACTGTCAGCCCATTGGCTATCAAGCTGTGATGACGTGGTTGTAGGGGCTATCCCTGATAAAATTCTTACTCTGACACTGTGTTGAAATTGCGACGCTCAGTTCAGGAGGATCAACATTGGCTAGAAGCTGGGGAATCTGACCCAGTTTGAAATGACATCACAGCTTGTAGTTAATTTACATATATTGCAGTGCTATAATAGAGTCATCTCTGACATCACAGTTCAACAGCATAGAAAATAACTTGAGATTCCACCTAATTATGACGCGGACTGTAAAGTATAGAAAGGAATGGTAACTTAGGAAGATCGGTCTGAGGAATTGGTCAGAACTTTGTGATATTGTTTAGTTGCACCCACCTGCTGATAAAATTTGAGTTGGACTTCTTTTCTCTGAGTTGATGTAACTTTCGTGAAAGTAATAGAGAAGGCAGGAAGTTGAAAACACCAGGCAGACGAGTTTTACACTTCTTGATATCCGGCTCATTCTCATGTTGAAGGAATTGTTTTGAAGTGAATGGTATATCCGTGTAGTCAATTGCAGAATCACAATGAGCAGTGTTATATATTTGATTAATAACTGACGTCTTATTTTTCAATTGAATGTGCGAATGCAAAAACCTGTTGGTTCCCAGGCTAATTTTGCAAATATAATGACGTACATATGCGACCTTTTTGTTATCAATTGGCCTTGATTAAGAATTTAAGATCTCACGCAATCATTTGATGACTGAGAGTGACACCATAAAGTCAGTTAAAACAATAATCAAGTTAACAAAAAAAAAGCAAGTTGCGTAAAATATACAAGATGTCAAAAATATGTAGAATAGGGGAGCCCGGGGCAAGTTGTCACAATTTTTTTTCTTCAAGTTTGACTGCCTCTGGGAGGTGGGTCAAAATTTGGTAAGTCTGAAATTCTTGTCTCCGGTGTTTAACAATAATTCATGATGGCAGGAAGGCACATGGAGGATCTCTTGTTGTCATTTGTCATAGACAAGGATATTAGCAAAATTTATAACACAAAAAAAATGTGGCAGAATAGTTTTATCCCACCAAAAAATTGCATTGATGTGACCAACCCCCCTGAAAATGGCCTGTCTCCACCAACATTTTCTTTGAAAGATCGCATCACAAAAACGAGTACAGGATCCTGATTAAATTAAACTCTTCCATACATGGAGACTTGACTGGCAGTCTTCTAAAATCTAGTTACCAATAGCTGATATAATATTCTGTAAAAGAGCAGGAGGTTGTAGTGTCAATGTCTCCAATATTGCGTCATTAGCATCACACTGGATTTGTTTCTTAATAAATATTAAAAGGGACACACATTCTGTGAGAAAACCTTGTGTCTGACATTGTCTGAGAACCCAAGAAAATAACTGAACTATCTGTAGCTCTGTATCATTTATGTAAACCAAAATAAAGAGTATTTCTGTTGGCATGTCAGTTGTCCTATCTCAATTTGTCATTAGCAAACGCCTTCCTGCTCTATTTTGAATGCATATTTCTGAACCAAAATAACTGTGAACATGTTTCTGGTGTTAATGAGGTCATTGCATGCACAAGTTGTCAGACAGCCAGCTTTGCACTGGTCCCTGCAAAGATTTTTGCCTTAATTATCATTAGCATCGCGCTGTCATTAGCATCATGTCAAAAATGGCTTATTGCCTTTACCTCACTAAAATTTTAATGCAGGTGACTGGGGTTGAAATTGGTTGAATATGTATTATCAATTAAAGTTTAAGCAGAATATTACATAACATTTTTGCATTTTCCTAGCATCTGACATGCTTAGTATGAAGTTTGATGCTTCTCTGAGATTACTAATCAAATATGGGGTGCCAGTGATATTTTACCAGTGTCTAGTATCTGAAATATGGTTCAGCAAAGACATTGGGCACTAGAGGGAGTTGTGGAGATCTTTTTTGTTATTCAGAATCCAAACTATTGGTGAAAAGAGTATTGTTGTTTTTGTTTGTAAATTTGTCATTCAGGAAAATGTTCTATCTCAATAAGTATTGGTCATAGAGACCTAAGATATAGCTCAATGTGTGCAGAATAGCCAATTTCCCATACGTCGGTAATACATTCTTCAGCTCTAAGTGGTGTGGATTTCAAGTTATAGGCATGATGCTAATGACGCACATATTCGGTATTTAATTGAGCAAAATCCATTATCTCTAAAAGAATTGGTGCTAGAGACCTGGAACTTGGACCAAAATATGCGAGTCACCTGCCTAATCATTGGTAATTGATTATTTAGCCCGAAGTGATCAGGATTTTTCATTTATAAGTGTGATTTTAATGACAGTCAAAAAACATCACAGCTGTATTTATCACCTCAGTAAAGATCAGCAGTGCATTGGGACCCTTGGACATCAAAGTGCAGTGATAGCTGATTGTTTGACCTACCCAATGCCAACTTTAAAAGGCATTTCTGGACCGAAAAATTAAAAAAAAATTTTCAGCTGAAATTTCGAGGTTTTCAAATTTTGACCCAGGTATCAAAATTCATGTTGTCAGGAAACTTCCAACACTGTTACATTTTTGTAAGTCTTGCAAAAGTTTCTGTTATTCAGCTTTCGTCATGATTGATCAACTATGTGTTAACTTGTATGTCATTATCCGTCATGTAATAGCTAAAAGTCATTTCTGTGAATTGTGTTATGCACTCATAAAGCCAATCTAACATCTCTGACAGATTCTCTGTTATCCAAGCTTGGAATACACTGCTCAAACTTAAAAACGCACACCTTCTAATGCAGCTTAAAAACTAACTTCTAATTCAGGTATGGCCATGAAAATTTGCATAGATGTCACTAGCCTACTCGTAACAAGAAATGATGATGTGGCCACCTGGCTCAGTCCCAGTTAAATGGGCAAATTCCATTCTAAAAAAAGTGAAAAAATGACCATCACGGAAACGGAAATTTTTAGACCTCATAAAGCAGAGCTTTCTGGGATCTATTACATTTCTGAAGTTCTCTGTCCTAATCTCAGTCTAGTTCTCTGGGATTGAGCCACGTCTACACCGAAATTCCACAGTTTAGGAGAGCACAGTTTCGAGGACCTCGGACATTGGTTCAGCATATTGGTTGTTATGATTCATGGTGGCTTTAAATTTAGGAGAAAAACCTTGCGATACTGTCAGCCTGCCAAATAATATTTTTCTTGATCATCCATTGCATATTAACAGTAAATCCTATGATAATTTACGAGCCTAGACACTTGAATTTATATTTTTTTAAAAGAGCTGCGCTGGGTGCACTGACGTTTTGTTTCCATGGCAACAATAAAGCACTTTCAATAGGTATTAGATACCATATTTTCAAATTCGATGAAATAAATTCTGTGAAAATTTTATTCAGCTACTTCAAATAGAAAGGTCTGCCAAAAAAATGGTCAGAACATTTCGGACACCCCTCGTACTTACAATTGTTATATTGATGTGTTGTCTGAAAATTTACTTGACTTTGTCTATCCTTTTACATCTTCATGAAATGTTTTATTCGCAGTGGCAAAATGTATGATAAAATGTACAAAACCCCAACAAAACCAGTTACAATGAGAAGAGGCCCTTTCTGCTGAAATGATTCACCAGAATGATGAAATTTAACACCAGCTGGCAAAACTACATATTTCATGTTTTTACAAACCTCTAGCTAATCTGGAAATGTTTTTGTTATAGGTTTATCACAACTTGTCAGCCTAGATGGAGCGGTACATACTTTCTACTGTAATAATGACAGCATATTTCTACTTCTGTATAAATGTCTCTATCTTAGATATTATCTAACAAGACAAATTGGCAATTTTGAGCGCTTTTGATAGAGAATACTTGCTAAGAATAGGGTGTGATACATAAAATAATTAAAACTGCTATATCTAAAAAAAAATCCTAACAGATTTGTTTGTTTTATACAAAAAGGTCGTCTGACCTTCCTCTACATCACTGCGCTAAGCGATGTTTCGGTCTATTTTTTTAACCCCAATGTTTGTTCAGACTCGCATACGAGTGCAAATAAATTTTTACCAAATATGCAAGACCTTTTTTTTCAAGAAGTGGAGTCAGCAAGCCTGAAGAAATATTTCCAATAAGAGTTTATCACTGAGAGGGAAAATATTGCAGGTAGCGATGCATTAGTGCTGGTAAGTAACCACATTTTAAATCAAATGAAAAGTCAGAAGCTATTTTCTTCTAGGAAGTGTAGAATCTTTGTGATGTAATAAAAAGTCAATATGCATCGGTTATTCACCATGGGAGAGGGGATATGTGAATTATCACCTGAGGGCTATAGTGCGGATGTGATAAACACATACATATACCAGACCCCATGTTGAATAACTTATATATATCATGAGACAAGCAGTCAAACATGAGACAATAAGTTGGAAAAAAAGATATAGGAATTATCGCCCTGAAATACTGGCATTTGAGCGTGTGATTGGCTGACAGAGGTGTCATATGGTATAAATTAAGAAACAAAGGTCTTGAAACCAACCTATCAGGCTGTTTTGCTGTCTTTATTGACATCTTGTTAAAATATTTTGGGTAGCATTTGTACAGATTTAAAACTTAAGATTTGACTTATTGTGTGGAAGTATTGATTTTTGATAAAGCACAAATGACATCTTTAAAAAAAATTAATTTAGGGCACTTAGAGTTTAGAGATAGAAATATCATAAAAATAATGTGATAATTGCAAAATTAGAAATGAGTCAGTTTGAGATTTAACAAAAAAGGTGAAAAGGGATAGAAATATCATAAAAATAATGTGATAATTGCAAAATTAGAAATGAGTCAGTTTGAGATTTAACAAAAAAGGTGAAAAGGGATAGAAATATCATAAAAATAATGTGATAATTGCAAAATTAGAAATGTCTCAGTTTGAGATTTAACAACAAAAAAGGTGAAAAGGGATAGAAATATCATATAAAAATAATGTGATAATTGCAAAATTAGAAATGAGTTTTTTTTTTCCGAAGTAACATTTCAATAAGAAGCTTGTTTGAAATTGGCAGTAATCTTGATATCACATATGAAGATCATCGAGACCATGTTCTGTGCATCTTTGTGGATATGTTCCATGGCTTCATCTTTTGTGGTCCATGCCTTCATACCACTCTGCTATTGTCCTCTTGCCAAATCTGAAAAGGTAAGATATATAAAATATTGAAAAAGTATTACATGTAAAACACCTTGTAGTTTGGGGTGAGTCTGTCACATGAAATCCCAACACACAGCAATGGTGTGTTTTTAAAAAGCTCAAAAGTTCTGGATGTGGTGGATCACTTTGTCGGGCGAAGTCCAACCAATCACTCCAACACTACTTGCAGCATCCGTAACCCACTGTGGCGGATGAAAGATTGGACCATATCAATATTTTGTGAATATCAGGGCAAATAGATGGCTAACTGAAAAAAAATTTCATGAATTTTTTGGCTGATGTATGAAGCAAGCTGTACCGTAGAGAAAACCTCAACTATTTTGAGCACATACTTCATTCAATACGTGTCATAAACAAAAATTTCAGGTGAAGTAAACTAATGTCTGATACTGCTTATCGGCAGTTAATGGCATGGTACTACTAGTTAGTGTGTAAATGATTCAATATGATTTTAGATGAGTCACATTTATAACCATTTTTCATCTGATTTAAAGTTGATCGTTCATCTCACATTTATTGTGCAAAAACAGCTAGTATATGAAATTTGACTAAAAAAGTATCAAAAAAATATATGCAAACTCTCCTGTGACTGCTTATAGCATTTTTATGTTCAATTTTTAGCTAGGATTTTGATTTGAAATGCGATTTTAACGGTCTTGCTCTCCTAACTAGCCTATCCAAGAAAGGTGGTCTCTGCGTTGTAAGACCGCCCCTTTTGCAGTCATGAAACGGTCTCTCGAGGAGGTGCGGTCTCTCAAGGGGTTCAAAATTTACTAAAAATAAATCTACTACTTAGTGCAGCAGGAAGGGGATCACATAAGGCAAGTAGGTCTTACTGAACTTACAACACAGGGTCTTACAATGCAGGTACCTGAAAAAAGGTTTGTGTGAAAGACAAAATGAACATTAGCTGGTGTCCGTCCAAAATTTTGTGTATAAATAAATTCAAACAAGACGTATATGTATTTTTGACATTTCATTGACAAAATCACACAAAAAATAGATCAGGATTGACAAATTCCTTGTATATTTCATATAAAAATCTTGTCTGATATACACAAAATTTTGGACGGACACCAGTTAACGTTCATTTTATCTCTTTTACACAAACTTTTTTTTTCAGTGTACACTGTACATAAATCAGAATTTAAAGCCCCAATCATCCAGTCACTACATAGACTGTGGTAGGCACTCTGAATGAAAAAAAATAATTTGTACCGCTTTAATTTTCTATTTAGTTTTGTATCAGAAAGGAAAGATAAAATTACATGTTAAAACTACACCTTCTTCTGTTATTTATATGAAAACATTTTATTTTTTATTTATTGAACAAGAATCGGCACTTGACTTCAAACACTTTGACATAAAATTCCAATACAAATATTTATCAAAACTAAATAAACCATAATTAGATTTTTAATAAAATTACTTAATTTTGTCTTTAATGTAATGTGGTATGCTGTCAATATTCTCAAGAGGGCAGCCCAGTCAAATATTCAGAACCAGTTTTTGTGTGAAGAAATATGTTACATGTAAATGAAATTCAATTATTTAATACACTGTAAAGCTCTGAGAAGCTCAGTACCATTCTTATCACAAGGGCACATCAGTTTGGGTTATCATTTTGTCTGTGAAACGTTTTTGTTTAGGCCTATACACCAACTTTGCCTGTTGACAGGAAATACATCTGACGACAGTGGTCTTGGAATGAATTCCAAGGACCCAAAAAAGATTCCGGCAGAGGCAGCATAGTGAGACTTATTAGCCCATGAAGTGTTCCCAGGTATAATCCCAATTCCATTGCCATGGGAATTGCTTTGTTTGTGTCTTCGGTGAAATATTTGCCTTCATGTGAGTCACCCCACCTGGCTGTCCCAATTTCCAAATTTAGACCTTAGAATTATAGGTCAGTTGTCCTGAAGCTAAGTCAGCAGAAACCAAATAAATCGCAACCAATCCAAACGACCGTTTCAGCCAGCATAACAATCGAGCTACTTAGGTCGTCTCATTGGCTGGTGCATTCCCCAGGGCAAAGATAGATTCATATACAACATATTGGCACTTATAGTATAGTAAACAAATAAATTCTCTTATATTTCTTCACTACCGTCTCCAGCACACCGACCGGGTAATGTGACACACAATTCTATTTTGAGAAAGCTATCTCGAATCACAGACGTTAAATCGTTTAATTTTTGTGGAATGAGATAAATTGTTCCATTATTGGCTTTATGCTTATTTGTCAACCTGTTGTGGATAACTAACTCTTTACTTTCCACATTTAGGCTTTTTTGAAGGCTAATTAGGACTGGAGGAGAAGACGGCAATGAGCCAAAGGATATTTCAAGCTGCAGTCCAACAGGTGGCATGACCAGAGCAGGCGTGAACCCAACATAATCACAAAGTGCTAAATGGTGGTTAGTATGATATAATATTTTGGTTGCAATTACAAGGCACTTACCTTGGTCTCGACATGACATTATAGTATGCTCTGACTTTCTGGAGATATTCCATGAGTTCTTCAGGAGATTTAAACGACGACGGTCGCACAGGAGGACCTGATGAAATAAAACTTGGATCTCTTTTTAATCTTAGTCCGTCCTCTTCAAAGGGACCAGTAAAAGTCAGTGGGTAAGAGATTATTAAATTGGCGCTTAACAACAGCGCCACTAGTGTTGACCACATAAACAACAGGTTCATCTTTGAAATACCAGGTGGCTCATCAAGCTGAAAGACAGAAAGACAAAGGTAAGTTTTACTATTTGATTTTTAAGGATACACAAAAAAGTACCTCTCATAAGCCTCTCAGGGCCAGAGGAAAATATTATAAGGTTATATTATAAGGTTAATCAGATGTTAATTTTTGTCCGCAAACCATATGACAAAATACCAGATGTTATTGTGTAAACTATTGGCAGTGAATCGATGAGATTACCAGTCAACGAGGCTGAAAACATGTCCAGGGAATAAAAAGTGTTTGTCGCCTAGTAAAAAGCTTGTCGTCTGGTTGGAAGTGTTTGTCGCTGGAAGGAAGTACTTTGTCACCTGGATGGAAGTATCTGTTGTCTGGATGGAAGTGATAAGTGATATGAAAATTTTGTGTAGCCTAGTTGGTAGCGTACTGAAGTTTTTCAGGATAAGGGAACTTAGCTGGCTACTAAGAACTTGTGTCCATTACGGCTTAGTGGGGGTAATCGAACCATTTTATGCAAATTTTTTTTGTACTCTTACTGAATATGTGTGCAAACATATGTTTCGCTTGAGCAAACCTGCAGTGTGATTATTATGTAATGCATTACAGAAATCATAACATAAGCATTTAAGGGGACATTCTTAGTAGTCACCTTAGTTCCCTTATCCTGAAAAGCTACAATAGTGTTGCCTGGTCGGCAATCGCCTAGTTGACCACACAGGCACACACCAATGGATGCATGATGCATGGTATGCAATTTTAAAAGACCAAGCGACATAGTCAACTGATGTTAAAGCACATTTGTATAAACATATATGTCAACCTTCTCTTGTTTATGGTTCAGATTGTGTTCATCTGAATTCAAATGACATTGATAAAATGGACTCTGTTCAAGGTCAACTTATGAAGCAATGTTTAGGTCTTAGCAAAAGGTCTCATAATACACAATTGTTACAAGCGATGGGCTTGAATAAAGTTAGTGATATAGTTCATAGAAATTGTACCAATCTGCTTCACAGGATAGGGCAGGTAGAGAGCCCATGTAGAAATTTACTTTTGTATTATGTGTCACGTTTTCTATTATGTAATGAAATTTTACCAGGTACATTATTGTCAAGAGTTTTAATGAGGGGTGAATCAGTCATATCTTTATTATTAAATCCTCCTATAAGAAATAGCACTAATTCATTTGATGGTCATGTTGATTCTTTAAAAATGTTACTTTTTCATGAAAATTTTGTAAAACCATATTCTGATGAACATTTTTTAGTGCATCTTTTAACAACAGCTATCTAAACTGTCACAATTATAATGTTTATTTCTAAAATGTACATAAATCATATGATTTTTGTGTATTATCTCTTTTTAAATGTGTATTATTTGTATTTTTTTCTCCCTTTGTGGAGGTGAAATGAAATAAATAAATAAAATAAATAAAATAGTGCAAGAAACGCCCAAAATAGACTTGCACCAACTGTCTCATGCTCTTTGCAGCTTCCTGTGATGAATCTTTTTGGAATAAGGGGGAGACCATTTAATATCTAAGGGGCTTGGAGTTTTTTTAAATAAATAATTTCTTGCTCAGTTTTGGTGAAATAAATAAATTCTTTCTGGGCAGATTGATATAAAAAGACGGGGAAAGGCGAGATTTAAAAAATTGGAGTCCTATCTCCCTGCAAAATGTGAATATGAAAATCATATCAAAAATGTTGGCTGAGCGATAGAAGCTGGTATTACATAATATTATACATGTTGACCAGCAGGGATGCATCCCAGGTCAATATATAGGGAAGAACATATGTTTAATACAAGATATAATTAACGAGAAAGACGATGATTCGATTATCCTCCTGCTTGACCAGGAGAAAGCCTTCGACCGTGTCGAATGGAATAGGCTTTACCAAGTTTTAGAAAATTTTGGTTTTGGTCCAAACTTCATTAAATTGATTAAGACTATGTATAAATGCCCAAAAAGCTCAGTGCTGACAAATGGTTACATGTTTTCTCATTTTGATATAACTCGAGGCATACGACAAGGGGATGCCCTTTCAGCCCTATTATATATAGTACAAGCCGAGCCTCTTGCTGAGAATATAAGACGTGACAATGACATAAAGGGCATAGAAATTGTGGATTCCGCAGAAAATGTGGTAGAAGTAAAAATAAGTCAGTTTGTAGACGATATTGCAATTTATCTTAATAATCATAATATGATTCCTAAAGATAGAACAATATGGTCTATTTTCTGGAGCAAGATTGAATGCAAAAAAAATGTAAAGCATTGGTACTCAATGAAAATAATTTAAAATGCAGAGATGATATACAAATGACTTTGGGACCCGAAAAAGTGCTTGGCATATATGTAGGCAAAGCTGTTGGTCAAAATATCATATGGCATGATAAAATAGACAAACTTGAAAGGCTGTTGTCATTATGGAAATCTAGACACTTATCATTCCTGGGGAAAGTCTATGTAGCAAAAAGTATAGGGCTGTCATCAATTCTTTTTAACTTAGAAATGTGCGAAATGAACAGTAGTGTGTTGAAAAGGATTGAAAAGGCACTTTTTGACTTCTTGTGGCGGGGTAAACCATTAGTTAGGCGTGAAATATGCTGCATACCAAAGAAAAGTGGCGGTCTAGGTATGTTTGACCTCGAACAACTATTATTATCGTTTTCATAGCTATGTGTTTTTTTGAAAATTTCGTTTTGCAGTTAAACGGTGACATCATCGGGTATCTGTCAATGTGATTGGTCTAATCTTCAAACTGTGACATATGAGTTCAAGTTTGACATCACAGTTTTTGACAAAGGAATGTAAAACTGCCAGGTAATGTTACTATATATGTGTACAACCACAACAAACAACGCATGTCTAAGCTGAGTGTCTGTTTGGTTCAGTTATAGTTTATTGAAGCATCTTTCAGCCAGAGCAAGCTAAACAAGTGAAACATTCATCTGTCAATGCACTTTGTCAGTTTCCTGAAATCTGTGCTTGTAATAAACAAAATAATTCAACTTAATCTCTGACATCAGTTTTGGAATGAAGCAAATTGCAAACTTGAAAAACATGTAGCTATGAAAACGATAATAAGACAAAACGGATTAAATTTATGTTGAGAGTACTTGATGGCAATCCCACTGAACATTGGAAAATCATCCCCCTTAAAATTCTAAAATCATGTGATGATTCATTTCATATTCATAACTTTATTTTAAAAACAACTGACTCTGGCAATTTATTCCAGTCACTGAAAGTACCAAATTTTTACAAGAAATGCATACAAAGTTTTCATGAATTCTCTCGAACAGCAGGGATTTTTAAGTTAATGGATGAAATAGTATGGTGTAATGATGGTCTTAGATTCAGAGGAAAACCTCTTGAATTTAGACATTGGTCGAAAGTAGGTTTAAGAACAATAAGTCAAATCATAAAACCAAACGGAGGATTGGCTATAAAAATAAGGCATGCATTCACTTTAAACCCTGGCTTGTTTTTTGAAATTTCGAAGTTGAAGTGTAGTATTCCAGATGATTGGAAAAATTAAAATACAGGTCTATCACACTGTGATCAGGGTTGATGAAATGTCATTGACAGAAATATTGAATATTGAAATTGAGTTGCATGACTCAGGAAAAACCCAACAGTTAGGCCCATTAACCAGCAAAGAGATATACAATCTCTTCATGAGGAAAAAGAAGGTGAAAATGTAAAGCGCTGTTTATTGGGAAAATTATTGTACATACATCATTAATAATATAATCATCATTAATTGGAATGCTTATTTCCAATTGAATATATGTAACTGGCCGCTTACAGGAAAGTTAAAAGAGATTTTAATTGGAAAATCTTCCATGGTATTGTGTGTACAGAGAAGAGGCTAAGCCTCATGAAATTGTCAAATGGAAAATGTTGTATATATGTGATGAAATTGAAAACCTAGAACATTTACTCTGTCTCTGTCCAGGTGTGGAACGATTTTGGAAAAGAATTGAAATTGCCTGCAAAGTGCTTCTACCAGATTTTGAGTTAAATAATGAACATGTAATGATTGGACACATTATTGGTGATGTCAAGATGGATCTTAAATTTGTTGTTAGCTTATTGATATCGCTTGGCCGTCACATATTATGGAAGAAAATAAATATTTTCAAATATGAACAAAAGAATATTAGCATTGAAAATGTTTTCTGTTGGTATAGACATGAACTTGCTTATATGCTGAAAATACTGTCGATTTGTAAAAATCAAGCAAAATTTGAAAAGTACAAGGAATCTTTGTTCCTTGTGAGAAGTAAGCTTTCTGAATGATATTGTTTTACAGACCTGTTATTGTTGTAAAATTTCAATAATTGTATGAATATTGAATAAAAAAAATAAAAAATAAAAAAAGGATGTTCAGGATTGTCCTAGTGCCAAAACATCATTAATTTTGCTAACTTACAGGCAGCACTGCACATACATATATGTGACTCAAATTGAAGATTGCTCTTGAAAGTGTGTCACAGTCTTAGCTTTACCTGTATTTCTCAGTGTATAGTGTGGCGACGTATTCAACCACTTCTGACTCTGTGCCATGAGCGGAAGTACCAGTCATTGATAGACATAGTATATCAGGGCTTGTAGATCGATTTAATCCATCCATATGCTAGCATATGACAAGTCCAAGAAATGCCCTGGACATGCATGTTTTGATATATTTGTCACAGATTCTATCAAATTTGACAGGTGACTATGAAAAACATTTTCTCAAAATTCACAGTTATTGTTGGGTGTTGTTAGTTCGATAAGTTGCAGATTCTTATACATTTTTATCTCATGTCTAACTGCTGAATGCACACATAGTAACAAACAATGTATAACAGTTTGTGATCACTGCTATGGTTGTATTCTAATTGGAATTTGTCATGTGACTTTGACATAGGCTCCCACCAGTTTTGTATTTCTTTAAAATATGCAAATACTATAAAAGAAAAAATACTTTGCATGCCAGAACATTATCAAAATATGTGTGATGTACAAGGTCAACTATTGTATTTGCACCATATCTGTGTGTTATTTGCAAAATGGCTCTGATCCTGCAATCTCAGAACTCGAATTGCATACGCTTGTATTGTCTATAGAGTTTTATTGGTATACATGCGCATACTCTGTGCGTGTGGCTTCCACACTAATCTTAGCTCTGTATCACTCCAAGTAAAAATTGTTTGCAATGTTTCTTACCCATGTAGCTTATATATGACCCAATTAGTAATTGTTTTCGACTGTTTCTTACCCTTGCCTTAAGCGTGATTCAATGGGCACATCATTGGGTCATGTTCCCAGAAAGAGTATTTCTTGTGCGGAAGCCGCCAAGTTCCCTTCCGTTTGCAGACACACTTAGTTATGTAGGCATGCCACCTTTTTGATTTATGTGATACTCGCCTTGCTTTCTGTATATAAATTGATGTTTTGGATTTCCTGGGTAACTGATGAAACATAGATTGTTCATAGAGGAACTCCAATGGTTATGAAGTGATAAATGGATTCCTTAGAAAAATGTAATAATAGAGTGCATAATATGAATATCTTTGTCCTCTGTCCTTCCCCATTTACACTTACACTAATTGAACTAGTATTTGTGGGACTCTACAATTGTCATATTGACATTCCAAGTTTAGCCCTGATTATACAAATCAAAATTAATTGCAGTAAGAATGGTAATTAATGGTACCCTTAGTCTGTCAAATTGAAAGATGTGTGTGCCAAATTTCAAGTTCCTGTAATGCTTGCGCCCCCGGTCGCTGGCCTCCTCCTGGGGATGGGTAGGAAGCACTAACGTGAAGACCAATATCAACATGATTATTTATTTCATTTACCATCTTTCCAGACCGGGTTACCAAGGTGCGCATCCTTCAGCACTGGAACACCAAGATTTCAATGGACAAGGACATCTTCAGATGACTTGATTGACCCTGACTGCCCCCCACAAAATGTTGAAGACTGAAAACTTATATTAAGAGGAGAGCAGAATTCACTGACGATTTGTCACTGTAAAATTTGAATTTTGATCAGCTTGAATGATTGAGTGAGATGGTTGCACATATTGATGGTTGCACATATTGTTAGATCTAATATAGCTTGTTATTTTGAGTTATGTCAACGGACTGATTATCATAACTCAAACAACAAGCTGTGCTATAGCTCAAAGGAATTATGCAACCATTTCAAATCTTACATTGTATTGACCTATTGTTCTGTATGAAGTTATTATAGAACTGAGTTATTACAGATTAGTGGACAGTATAAAGCGCCAAACAAATGGAATACTCGTCCTTCAACCAATGAATAGCTAACAAAAAGAGAACTTAGCATGCATTAATGAGATGGGCAATGCCGAAGTCACTGCTGGATCTTTCTAAAAACAAGTAGAGGCATTATCACAAGTGCCATCAATATTCAACAAAACATGATTTGCATCATGTATATGAACAGTATTATCAGAACAGTCAAATTACCCACTATTCGCACCCCTTGCTGTGGTAACTTTCCGCAGATGAGACCAAAATGATGCAAAAACATGTTTGATGCACTCAACCAACATTTTGGCCCATGCAGACATGATGGAGGCCTTTAACTTTACTGCAAGGGTTGGGATAACTTGCTGGATTCTGCCTTCAAAGTTGCCCAAACAAAGTAATTCACTGGGTCAAGCTCAGGTGACAATGGGTGGCAATCTATCTTGCTCAGCAGGTTTGTTCTGAGGCACTCCTGAGTCTTCTATGCAATATGAACATGTGCTCCACCTTGTTGGAAGATGATTTTGCCACAAAATGAATTTTTGGTCTGATGCCATAGCATCACAAATTCGTTCAGAATGTTATTATAAACATTTTCATTGATTCCGGGGCTCTACATGATCAATGGCTATTTCAGGCATTTTTGTGATTTTCTTGCCATCAGATGACCCCATGTTGAAGACCAAGTGTTAGGTCCTGAATTTGAATTATCGACAGCTGGAGTACCAGCAAATGTCTCACTACTCAAGAATGATTCATTCCTTCTCTTACAAGCACCATAAATGGCAAAAATTTTCTCATCAACAATGAGGAAAACAGGACAACCGTGGTCAGCTTGGAGCAACGCAAGCACTTTCACATATCATGCTTCCATTTTGCCATTAGTGGTGATCTAATTCACAAGTAAACATATTTGCAATAGATCTAACATGGCTGACTATCAAATCCACTCTTATCACCACATTCTGAACGTCTATGAGTGCAATAAAGAAGACTAGTCGCTGTCCTCTTTTTCTGTAGACACCCTGTAGAATTACTCATTTCAGACATTTATCTAAAAGAAAATGCTATGAACTACAGATACTGACACTCAAGAATGAGAAGGTACCAGAGAAAGTACCTGTAGCTTTTGAAAAGTACAGAGTTTGTCCAGTAATTCCCACCCGACATGCTGTTTCAGTTCAATTTTTTTTCAATTCAATTCAATTTATTGACCATTTTACATAAACAGTGATATCTAGAAAGATAATTAATAGTCAGATGGTAGGCTGACGCCAGTACTGGCGTATATACCTTTACCAATAAGTTTTATAAATAAACAATACAGGGTGGTCAAGAAAAAACTTTACAGTCTTTGGCCCATGAGGCACAACTCAGTGAGTTCTTCACAGTGTCCTTGAACGAAGTTTAGGGTTAAAAAAAATGTACAAAGAATCTGCCAACGCAGCATTGCAGTATGTGGTCTCAGCTTCGATTTGATGTAAAGATCAAAAAAATCTGTTGGGACAATTTTGAGAAAATTGAAATTTAAAATTTTTGGTTTTTCACAACCTGGCTGCATGCAAAATGTCTGTTATAGATATATCAAATGGCAGTTCAGTGATACTGAAACATCATAATTTATTTAATTATATATTACGTTACTCAATCAGGTAAAAAAATCAAAGAAAAGCCTTTTATTTCTAATTTTCACATCGTTTCCAATACTTAGGGGTGTTGCAAACTCACCAAATATTATAATGTGTTTAAATCATATATAAACATGACTATTTCGGCTTTATTATTTCTTGAACTAAGGAAAAGCGGCAAATGAACCACCCGAGTGTCCGAAAATGCCTTGTTAACTTCATTAGTGATTTAAAGTGAGATATTTAGCATTTCACCAGTTGATGTTTTTCAAAAGAAGTTCACAAAACATCTGTAAAGTTATCAGACAATAAACAGCAGATCCCTGTATTAATACCTACTGCTGGAATCTGACAAATTTTGTATCTTCACCACATCCTTCATGTAAGCTGTATTTGATATTTAAGGAAATTAGATATTCTGATAAAATTATTTTCTTAAATCAATACCAAAAACTATGTGAGTGGGCTAATGAACATTAGATGGTCAATTCCTAGTTTTATTACAGTGTCTTTATCCATATTGAAATATAGGTGGCAATTTGTGGTCTTCTGAAGGATTTTAAGTGCTTTGTTTACCTGTTTTTGCAATTTGTTTATGATTATTTCTTAGAATTTAGTAGTTGCAGACTTCCTAGATTCAGTTGTTTAGTAGTGTCATGCATTGGTGCAATCAATGTATTATTAAACTATTAGTCAACAGATTCTACTCTATAGTCACATGGTTAATAGCAGTTATCTGTGAACTTTCAATACAAAATGAACAGTTATCAGCCTTTTGAACAAGTTAACTTCACACCAGAGGCTCTGAAACAAGTAATTATTTGCGAAATTACTTAATTTTCTTTCATGGTCATAATGAAAACACTCAAAAATGCATCTTATACGTATTTTCATGCCAATTCATTGCATTAGTGATGTAAAATCTACGGAGAAAGTACTAATTTGAGAGTTATGCACAATTGAAGAAAATCTATAATATACCTTCAGAAATAAAGTTCCTGAACAAATATATCATATTTAAGGAATAGACAATTGAAACAATCATATTTCTTCTGATTGGGACAAGAGGTTTTGATATTAATATGGAGAGATGCACTCTGAAAGTGTTGCGACATATGTCTCGGGATATGGCTATAAAAATGCTATAAAATGTCTAAATATGTGTTATTATTGAATATATTGCTGCAGTTTTTTTTATCTTTACATCAAATCGAAGCTGAGACCACATACTACAACACTGCGTTGACAGATTCTTTGTACATTTTTTTTAACCCTAGACTTCGTTCAAGGACACTGTGTCTTATCTAATCAGCCTCATTCTTGCATGAAGTTCATATAGGAATCTCAGTAATATGTTTCTTGTCTTGATTTTAATTTCAATAATGCATTACGACAGTAGACACGTTTTGACAAACTATGGCAGCTTGCAATTTCTTTCAAACTTCTTCTCCTTCAATCTCCCCACTGGACTGAGTTTCACTCGAAGAGAGCTGAAAACCTGGGACCACACTCCTCTGAAGAACTCTAAGTTAAACTGTACGAATATAGGAAAGCTATTCTAAAATATTTGAATTTATGGCAATGCCTTGCATTCAGGGCATCAAGATATGGGCAAATGGCCTTTTTTTTTATTTCTGCAAAATCATAGCTCGAGATTACACATCATGTCCAAGGAGAACAAACTACATAAGATATGTTGCCATAACTGTCCTCTTTACATTGGAAAAGATTGGATAGTAATAACAGTCAAATTTATAGAGCTATGCCAAAGAAAGAGAGTAAAGTTTTTTCTTGACCACCCTGTAGTCTTATAAATAGCAGTTGCCAAATGTACGGTCATTACAGTAATGCATGCTTAAGATCTAGCATTTGTGCCCGAGATTATACTACCACACGAGATAAACCATGCTCTAGGTCATCGCATTGTGTAAATTTAAGGGTGACCACTCTGTATTTAGCCATGACCATAGAGTCTTCAAGAAGGGAAAGGAGATCCTGCAACTGTGGACTGAAAGACAAATATCAAAACACCTTGTAGAATATGTCACAGAAAAAACTGATCGAGTACCAGATTACCCTAGATCAGTCCTATATTCATCACCACAAAGAACCATCCCACTGAGTAGGAACCTTTTTATAGTTATACCACTGTTTGCTTTTTCTGGCCAATCAGAAGGCAGGATTTCGCTGTGATATAATGCATATCACAGCTCATACACCTGACCATGATATTGCATGCTTGGCTGACTACAAGTTGACAAAATTGAAGGAAACACTGAAACAAAACTGACCAACAAAGGATTAAAACTGAACAACACAGACAGTAAACAAGGAGGAAGATTGTATCAAGTGTAACTGGTCTCAATAAAAAGGCTATATTCACTCTTTTTTATAAATACCATTATCTGAAATAATGATCAAATATAAGGTCACTTGATAAAATAGTACATTTGGGATATGTAAGCTGCAAAAAAAAATAGCGGAGCAGCAGACCAACAATTTTGGCCCCATTTGGCAAGTTCAAAGAATTATTTTTTCTTCTTAATTCGGGGGCTGCCGCCCACGAACACCTGCTTCTTCTTATTTCGGGGGCTGCCGCCCCCGAACCCCTGCTCCTTGCTTTCTGTTATTTTTCAAATATCTTTCATACTTTAAAAATAACATTTGCTAAGCGACTGTAATAATCAACCTCCCCCAACTGACCTTGGCTGAGATGGCTACACTATCGACCTACCTATCTATCTATATATCCATCTATCTGTCTATCAATTTATCTGTCTAACCATATCTATCTAAAAAATTAATCAATGAAATTAATGTATTGTGTTATTTCCATCTATCTATCGATCTCTCTATCTATCTTGCCATCTATCTTTCTATCTACAAAATTAATGTATTGTATTATTTCCTGAGAACAAAGAATTCTGACCTGTTGCCTTCAAGGCTGCCAACCTTCAAATGAACTGAGGAACATGAATGTGCAACAAATACAATGAAATGTTATCAAACAAGAAGGATTGAAGGCAAACAAAGGGATTTAAATTTTTTTTTTTTGTACTTAGTGGTATAAGTTAGATAACACCCTTGTTTGTGACAATATGCAATAATCCTCGGGCTAAAGCCCTCGGATATATTGCATATTGTCACAAACGAGGGTGTTATCTATTACTTATACCACTGTTTGCTTTTTCTGGCCAATCAGAAGGCAGGATTTCGCTGTGATATAATGCATATCACAGCTCATACACCTGACCATGATATTGCATGCTTGGCTGACTACAAGTTGACAAAATTGAAGGAAACACTGAAACAAAACTGACCAACAAAGGATTAAAACTGAACAACACAGACAGTAAACAAGGAGGAAGATTGTATCAAGTGTAACTGGTCTCAATAAAAAGGCTATATTCACTCTTTTTTATAAATACCATTATCTGAAATAATGATCAAATATAAGGTCACTTGATAAAATAGTACATTTGGGATATGTAAGCTGCAAAAAAAATAGCGGAGCAGCAGACCAACAATTTTGGCCCCATTTGGCAAGTTCAAAGAATTATTTTTTCTTCTTAATTCGGGGGCTGCCGCCCACGAACACCTGCTTCTTCTTATTTCGGGGGCTACCGCTCCCGAACCCCTGCTCCTTGCTTTCTGTTATTTTTCAAATATCTTTCATACTTTAAAAATAACATTTGCTAAGCGACTGTAATAATCAACCTCCCCCAACTGACCTTGGCTGAGATGGCTACACTATCGACCTACCTATCTATCTATATATCCATCTATCTGTCTATCAATTTATCTGTCTAACCATATCTATCTATAAAATTAATCAATGAAATTAATGTATTGTGTTATTTCCATCTATCTATCGATCTCTCTATCTATCTTGCCATCTATCTTTCTATCTACAAAATTAATGTATTGTATTATTTCCTGAGAACAAAGAATTCTGACCTGTTGCCTTCAAGGCTGCCAACCTTCAAATGAACTGAGGAACATGAATGTGCAACAAATACAATGAAATGTTATCAAACAAGAAGGATTGAAGGCAAACAAAGGGATTTAAATTTTTTTTTTTTGTACTTAGTGGTATAAGTTGGATAACACCCTTGTTTGTCTCACGGAAAACACCTTCACCAGACCTGCCAAGCGAGTAAGAACCTGATCCATTTCTTCACACACAGGTGTTAGCCTTCACAGTTATTGTTTGGGTTTGCAACAGGAGATTATACCTAAACATACCTAAATATATGACAAGGTGTAGCAGTAGCCAAAAACTAATGGTTCTCTGCGATATTATCAGAAGCCCAAGGTCACCTTTGACCCTGAAAGCCATGAAGGGATTTTCTTGGATTTAATTATAAGAGCATGATGTTTTCTGTTTCAAGTTTTGTTGGCTCCAGTTTGTTGTAATCTTTTTGTGTGTAATAGCAATTGCTTAAAGTTGAATCCCACACTTGGCAAAAAATCTAAAATCCATGAGATATTCATGAAACTTTGCGAAAAAGTTCTTCAAAAAGAAAGCTTTCCAACGTTAAAAGAAATAGGCAGGCTATCCAACATAATTTTCAAACTATGATCTTTTCAAAATCTTATGTCATTTATTAAAACATGCAGTAAAATACTAAAAAAGAGCGGGATTTATAACGAAAAGCAGCGTCACTCGAACAATATCCATGAGATATTTATGAAAAACTAAAGGAATATAGATGAAAATGCACTTTATCGAAAAACAAGTCTTTGAAGGGGGGTTACCAATGTTTTTTGAGAGTTATGTGGTGTACAATATGAGTAAATTATGAAAAACAGTTAAACAAAAATAAGTCCCCCTTAAAATAAACTTGAATATCTCAAAGAATCCTTCTCCAATTTTTATGAAAGTTGGATTGGATTATAGGCCTGTATATCGACCCAAAATGTGTGCATTTATAGTTTAGTTCCATTATTCCTGGCTGAGCCAGCAGCCTTTTAGTGAGCCTACCCCTGCATTCAAAAATTTGTGGCTTTTGCAATGCATATGAACAATTTGACCGAGCGGGGGAGCCACCAGCTGGGGCATTTTTGTTGAACTGTGGAGTACAACAGGTGGAGCAGCTGTATTTTATGGGATTCAACTTTAATCCTGTGTTTATTTTATTACAACAGTTGTGTGAGTGACCACAATGTGTAAATTGGCAACCTCAAATTCTAAGATTTGCTGGAGCTTGTTTTTGGATGAATGCATACTAATCCCTTTAACTGCAAACATAAACACCAAAACAGCCCCTTAATCATGTTAATACAAAAACATTGTCATTATGGTGCAACCCTTTGAGGCCATTATCTCAACCTTCTCAGCGAATCACAGATGCTCAGAGAATTGGGTCAGGTCAGTTTGAGGTTATGCTGGGCTCCTGGAAAACTCAGCTGAGTGAGGAGTGAACAACCTTGTTTCATTTTACTATCAAAGGTATATAGCGGCTACGGCCTATGCTTCACACATGCCTCGCCGAAGAAGATGATCCAACAAAGTTGAACATTCTCTGCCCAAAACAAAAAGGAAGAAAAGCTCGACAGACCACTAGTGCTTTTACCTCACACAGACAAGAGTCAGATGATGACAAGCACTGACAGCAAAACATAACTCCCCACAGGTCACAAATTTCACATCAAGTCCCAAGGTGGAATAGAGAAAGGTTTATCACACAACCTACACAACAATGCTGAAAAAAGGGAAATCACGCTCAAGTCAATCGACAACCTGACATTACTTTATTGGTGCAAACCATAAAAGCCACTCAGGCAAGGAAACTTCTTGTATAGAGAATGATTGCTGATGTATACCTGTCACAGTGACACCTCAAAAATTGGGATTCCTAAGATGAGATGACTTATGCTACAATCTCACGGCACGTTACGGAGCACTTTAGGCGTCGGCGGGATGGTATTTCCTGGTAATTTGGATGAATTTGGGTGATCCGCCGTCGACTTTTCACATCCCCCCAGGGGTAGTTTTTGTTCCTCTCAGGGGTTCCTAGAAATGGAAAAAGTGCGCCGTGGATGTCAAAAAAGATTCAACAGGTTCAAACTTTTTTTTCATGACGGCGGAACAGAGCCCAAAATTTTCTTGATTTTTGGATGTCCGGCGGGGATTTTTCAGTGAGAATGTCTCAAAAACATCTCCGGCGGGATATTAGGACATCCCCTGCCCCTGAGGGGACCTCTCCTGCCCCTGGGGGGACATTTGCAGCCTCGCCGGCAGTTTTTGACATCCCGCCGACGGTCTTTTGACATCCCGCCGACGATCTTTGACATCCCACAGGCATTTAGATCTTGCCCCCCAGGCATTTAGATCTTTCCCACAGGGATATGATGTTATCCCGCCCATTCATGATCTCACTGCAAAAAATTCCCGTTAAATTTTACAGTTAAATTAACTGGCAACTTTGTTCCAGGTCTAAGAACTGTAAAAGTACTAATAAACCTGAACAGGACAATGAACCGTAAAATGCAGATTGGTACATTGAACTGTAATTTTGCGGATTCAACAAAGTGATATTACGGTATAATGTACATATATAAAACAGTTTATTTAAAGTATATTTTACAGTTATATCAACTGTCAAATATAGAATGTAAAGAATGCAAGGGGCTGTAGAATCTACTGTAAAAATACGGATAGTATTTGATTTCACTGTCGCATAGCTGTAGGGATGTATCGAAGCTGGAATCAGCTGAGAGAGTGAGAGAGTGAGAGAGCCAGTGACTCCAGGCTCGGCCTTGCTCATCTCTTGCTTGACAGGGAAGTCAGTCCATCAATTAGTTTGCTCACAAACCATAAAATGGATGGATATCTTCCAAGAGAACCAGGTGTCAAGTTTATCGAAGTATGTTCTATTGATGCAGACTGCGCTTGGGTTATTTTGGTTTTAATAGTGTCATTCTTTAGATCACATCATAAGACTCACACAAATGTCAATGTCACATATAGACATTACAACTTTTGCGCAATGACAGCATCTTTAAGATCATATGAATGAGGATGTTCCCTTACCTTCAGATAAGTTATAAATTAAGTTTGATTAACAGCTGTGTAAAGCATATGTTATAGATGGCACCACATGTTCTGTGGTTGAAGTCCATGCAATCTCTTGTTTATAGTTCCTTATCTGACCAGGTGTATTGATTGTTTGGCCAATTCAAATGTTTTGTCTGCATATTACAAGTTGCCAGTAAATTAACGGTTGAAGTAATTGTTCATTAACGTGAACTGAATGTTGAATGACATGTCGCAGTAAATTTATCTTGTAGCCATTTTTTAACTGACAAAGAACTGTAAATTCCCGGACAAAGTCTGTATTAAAAAAATACTGGTAAAATAACAATAAATTTACGGTTCTTTTAGCCAGAAAAACACGGCCATTTCTTACAGTGCTTATCCCGCCGTGATATGCTTTTAATTAATTATATAATGGTTTTATAAACATTGTTTGTCGCCGGGATGGTCATTTTTTTCCTAGAATTTAACTCAAGCTACCCCTCAGTGGTAAAAAAGTTCTCCGTAACGTGCCATGAGAACTAGGCATTACTAGATATGACACACACTTTTCTGGATTATGCTACAAATCAAGTATGTCTCTATAGATAGCTCATGCAAATGGCGCTATAATGTGTTGATGAGACGGTAAACTCAAGCACACTCACACACACAGTCTAGATCTTTCCATCTACCTATTCATGCTGAAAGTCATTCGTGTCACGTGACCCAAGGATTCTGAGTAGGCTTGTGTGATTCGACACAAACGGTTCAGACAATTAAACATGCCATGATTTGATACCAGTGTCTCAATTAATTTACGTCTTTGACATTTCATATTTGGAGCTTTAATTGATCTTATTCTGCGTATCATCGTTGTGACCTGCTTAATGACTTACCATGAATGGCACTTGAGTAATGATTCATTGCTTTTGTTCGAACAAATTTCTCAGAAATTATAATAGCGTGTTATGAGGTCTAGTAAGTTGTAAATGAGGAAAGGTGAATGATTTATTCAGGTTTTCAGACAGAAATATTTAGGTTTCAGACAGAAATATTTAGGTTTTTAAGAGTGTCAGTGATGTCATCGCTGAAGCCTTTTAATTTTTGATAAGGAAATTGAAACAAGAGATCGATTTGTCACTGAGAGACATGTCACATCACTGAGTGATAAGACACCGACATGTGCAACTATCCATCCATGCATGCAGTGCCGCCTGTAAATATGTGAAGCACATGACATGGTGCCATATTACATCAATGCTAAACATCCTCAGCCAAACTGCTTCTGCAAGCATGAATTCTCATCCGATGAGAGGAAAAACATATTGGGTCATAAAGGCCGATATATATGTGAGGGATGTGGGATAACAATGGCAGCTAATTTTCTTTGCTGTAGTCTGAGTTAGTTGTGGGTCAAAATCTTTGATAAGTAAGTGAACCACCCTTCCTATGTTTTAACATACTTATCAAAGACTTTGACCCATACCTAACTCCGACTACAGCAAAGAAAATTAGCTGCCATTGCTATCCCGCATGCCTCAGATATCGGCCTTTATTACCCATTATGGTTTTCTCTCATCAGATGAGAATTCATGCTTGCAGAAGCAGTTTGGCTGAGGATGTTTGGCATTGATGCAATTGCACATTGTCAAGCGTTTCACTTATTTATAGGCGGCACTTTATACATAAAAGATTATTCAGGGGATAACCATTTCATATCCGGGGGGGAGCTTGCAGGTAAAAAACAAATATTTCTATATATCTTCCTCACTTTTCCTCAAATAAATGAATTCTTTCAGGAAGTCTTGAAATAAGCTATTTATGTTGGGGGTATTTCTTAACAACATGTTGCTTGATTTAAGTAAAGATTTTCATCTCTCTCTGTAAACATGCTGTTAGCTGTGACTTAATCACACAGACTCGAGTCATCAATTGCGTGGGCATCGGGCAAATGACATGGCAGGTGTCGATGCCTGCTTTCTTGCAACTGAAAGATAAATTTACAGCATTTCAAGAAGGTTCATGCTATACCAGTTTAAATTGTTCAATTATTGAGAAAACTTGGCAATCAGGACAATCTCAAAAATCACCAAAATGGTACACTTCGGTTGAATTTACCTGTACTGTTTACAAAACCAAGGGAACATTGCCTAAGGTTCCAATGCCATAGCATTCTCCAGTGTTGGTGATCACCGTACAATGATGATTGATGTTAGGACACATACCTTATTCTTTCAGGGTTACCCAGAGGCTTTGCCGCAGCATAGAAGACTGGATACAACTCGCCTTCACGTAATGTCCCATGGGCTTGGACTAAATTGAGTTTCCAGGTGGGGTTGGAACCCACACCCTCAGAGCAAATGGTTGCACAAACCAGCACTCATTAGGCCTTGAGAGAATGTGTCTGACCTTATACATTTGTAGTATATATCGAAAAGATTAGTGAATTGCACCTGAGCTCAACTAAGTGAGATAATCGAGCATCATGTGTTATTAGCATGAAGTATACATTTTCATGTTGGTTAATTGGCGAGTAATTGGAACCATTAAAGGATATACCGGATGTAATAATAGTGCCTAATGGCAGTGAGTGATTATAAAAGGCCATTTGTAAACGGGTCATTTTCACGAAAATTTGCAATATTTCTCAAAATGTCATGAACTATCCATTGGTGTTTTTCTGTATAACTAATTTGTTCACATATCAGGGAATGTTGAAGTTGGGGTCCCAATTTCAAGATTATGGTTGTCCTTACCCCGGGGTCCTTACTCATGGTGACACTACCTATTGCTGTGGCAATCACATTTCAAGTGTGGACTCTATTGACCTAAGTTCGAAACAGGCGATTACAAAAAACATTCAATGCCAAACAATGCTAAACAAGATAATCCAGCCTGCTATTTTGTAACATGGCCTCTTGAAACACTATCAGAACATAAGAATTTGTGGCAGAGCCTGGGACTTTTTGCCCAAGAAATGATAATTGAAACATTTGAGCATCCATTTATCTGCATGGAATTGTTCATGGACTATTGCTATATATTGCATGGGATATCTCCAAAATAATGTTAAACTGGACAACATGGGACTCACTAATTTACAAGAGAAGGTAGAAAAATTATCCTATGGCCATGTCAACACAGTATTTTTTTGCCAACTCACATTGAAACTGTGGAGGCAGTTAATCAAATATCACAGATGTTTGAAGGTTATACTTTGCATACGTTTGATGCATGGTGACTACATACACGGTTCTTAGTGGTTTTCTATAGCTGACAGCAATTTAATTTTATATGAATTGACTTTTTCTGAAACATGTGCTTTCTCCAAGCCAATGTTTTGATCAAACAGGAAGTCATGTACAGTTACTACAGTGCTGCCACGCTGTTGCACCATGTTTACTGTGTGACCAAGCAAATTAGGTTGCCACCAGAGTAAGTCAATACGACATGATGTCTCCAGATGTCAAACTAGTGTAAAGAACCAGGATGCAACTACTATTTTATGACATCATTAGGATAGCTAGAGTTGCTGTTTGCCAGTCAAATAATTTTGTAAATATTTTCTTTCCAAATATGATCAACTAGTATAATATGCTTTGCATCTTAAGCATTACCATTTTAGCGTTTGAAACAGAAATATCTGAACACAGGCATAAACAATCTGTTTCATGTGCGGTGTTGCGGTCCACTGCCACCTCTCAGCCTATTACTATTAGAAAAGGTATGACAGCTTACTTGGCAATGAGCCAAGATTCCAGACTGAACTGGTACGTTGTCACTGTAGCAGACGACACAGCTAACTGTAAAATCCAGTCAGAAGATAGTGAGAGCGGACCCTACAGATGAACCACCCCCTCTCATCCTCTAATAAAATTCACAATTTGAGAGACAATACTGAGAATCACTGTTTGTCAAGCGATAAACTGTAACACATTAAGAAATCTTTATTCATAATATCATGGGCCTAGCTGTGAACTGACAACAATGCTGTCAACTGATAACAAAGCTTGTCACTTGATAGATATCAATTCACCCCCCCTTCAATAATGTCCCCAGCAATCACAGAGAATGAGAATCTCTTTAAAAGTTATGTTTTGTTTGGCTGTCTGTTTGAGGTTGTCAGAGTTTTAAATCTATCTAACTATCTGTCTAACTATCTATCTACCTATCTATCTAACTATCTATCTACCTATCTATCTATCTATTTATCTGTCTATCTGCCTATAGATGTATCTATGAGAAATCTATAATCTATCTATCTATCTTTCTAATGTTTTATGGAAGTTTATTTCTTCAACCATTTCAAATATTTCTTAACATATAAAAGCATAATCTTATAATGCTATAAAAAGGGCAAAGTTTGCATTAATGGAAAATGTGGGAATACATATTGATAAAACGAAAACATTACAAAGAGGCCTGCGAATTTGATTCTGTACAAATGCGATCTGAACTTGTCAAATGTGGTGCAAGTCAGTCACTGTTAATTGGTAACCTGTAGAGTAAAGAGACAGCCAATCAGATTTAAGGTGCATGGCTGACTGATTTCATATTTAAATATTTTTAACAGTTACAATTTTTTACAATTCTGTTTCGCCAGCTTTATAACAACAAAAAGAATCAATTTACTGACTTGTCACCTTGCCAGCTCTTGCTCTTTGGTCCGTCTGAACTGAAATTTACTAATATCTGTGCATTTTTTATTTGTCCTGACATGCATGAATGCCCTCACTTCGATTTTTATATCTCTTCTACACACTTCCACATCCATTAATTCTGGCTGAAATTTGCACACAACAATCAATTTTTTGTTCTTCACATTTTGTGGGGAAATTACTATTTAAGATGTAGCAATTAATTTGGCATGTTTTTATTATTGTTAGTGTGGATATCACACCAGTTGCACTTCCGTCCAGTTCAGTGTGGAACCCTGATTTTTGATTGATTTTTCCTTAATTTTGTTATTTAAAACAACTGTCAACACTTCCAGGTATGTTTGAAATCTAGCAAATGTACCAAAGAAAATTATGGAGCCGACATTTGGGCTTCTCTTTTGTGATAATTATGATTTTAAAGCAATTGAACTACTGACTCATAACATGTTCGTCTGCTTAAATGCTTGAGCTGTCATACCTTGTTATAGATAATAAGAGAGTGGACTGGAATGGCAGTCAAAGCACGCATGAATCATGTTGTTTAGGCCTGTGATCTGAAACAATTTTTTTTTGTTTTTACTGAAATTGTGCTTTATTAACCTTTCAGTTGAGTTGACATGTTTGGAGAACTCTGATTTAGATGCCTAATCAGAAAATTTCACAGGTAATACTCCAAAATTGATGGAAACATGTGGTGTAAAAAAAAATTAAAATGTTTTTTCTTGGAGCATTTAGACTTGAAATTAGACTCCAAAGAGGCACGTCTTGTGATGCTTAAAAATAATGTTAGACTGAACTTGAAATATAATTGTTTTTCTTTAATGTGTAGGAATTCTCAATCGTTCTTGACTCAAAACATACTTTTAACATTGAAAAACAAGATTACTGCACCATTGCTATTAAAATTTCAAAGAATATTTCACTTTGTGATCGTATTTACGTGGAATCTCAAGGTCTTTTCTATGCTGTTGAAATGTTATGTCGGAGACGACTCTGTTCTCTAGCATGTGGTTGCTGAATTTTTTGAAATTATGTCTCAATAATAGTTTATTACTTGTAAATTTAGAAATAGTTACTATTTCGCTTTTGTATATATATATATAAATGTTCTCTTTTATTTCATTATATTTTTTTTATATATATGACACATGTATATTATGATATTTCGTTGTCTAGTAAAAGTTTATATACGTGTACATGTATACGTAAAATAACTCCAAGCTCTGATGTCATTTAAAACTGGGTCAGATTCCCCGGCTTCAAGCCAATGTGGATCCACCTCGACTGCGCATCACAGTATCAACACTGTGTTAGAGTCAGCATTTTATCTGGGATAGCCCTTCCAACTACATTGTCACAGCTTGTCAGCCAAATGGCTGGCTGACAGTAAAACTAACCATCAGATTTTAAATATTGATATACATGTATTGAAGGAAACATTACTTTTGTTATCCCAATGATCTGTCACTAGAGTTTTTTCAGTTAAGGACTAGACCATAGACCATGGACTTAAGACCCCCTTAAGTGACTCAAACAGAGCTAATACCACCAAATCCCACCAAACAAGACCAATTGCTGAGGAACAATAGGTTTTAGAGAAACAGAGAACAACAAACAAACAATAGGATTGAATATAAGTAAGTTTGAATAATTCTATGCTGTGAATAACAACAAACTTTCAGAAATGCATAACCTTGTTTGCAATATCTTGTCAATGCAGCTAACCAGTGGCAGATCCAGACAGGGTAGTCTAGTGGGGGGGAGGGGGCTTTCACGGGCCCACGTAGACGTCATTTTGGCATTTACTGGCCTGCATTGCCCCATATTTTTTTCAAATTGTTATTTCCATCTCATTGGTTGGGGGGGGGGGGCAAGTGGGGGTTCGAGTTACTTTGAAAATAACTTGTTGCATAGCTTTCGTGGGCAGTCTTGAAATAAATAATTTTGGTGGGGGTTTTTCTTAACAAGGTGTTGCTTGATTTAGGAATGGATGTTTGATGACTTTCCGTGATCAAAATAGATAATAATTACTGTGGCTGTTACCTGGAAATATTAAGTGGTCACCACCTTAATTGAATTTAGCCTACATACATCGAACAACAATTGTATCCTTCGTCTCCTGTTACTCAGAAATGCGCTAGTTTCAATAACTATAGGGGCAAAATGTACCAAGCAAATTAATTATGCATCGTCAACAAGAATAACCTGCCAGCAGACACAAACTTGAAATTTTGTTCAGCCTCCCCCCTTGCCCTTGAAATAAGATGGTGGCCCTCTAAGAGTTAATTCATCGAATAACCAGTTAAAAACACCATGGATGGAATTACATTGAGTCGAAGGGCCCAGATGTACATTTATAATAAACTACCTACACTAATTTTAATGTTTGTGGCATACAAAATTGTTTCAAATAAAATCATTTGATAGGCCTATTTAAAAGTAAATGTTATGCCAATACCAAATTGTGAAAAAAAAGCCGGTTCATATAAAATGATTTTATGCACACAGCATAATTATATTTATTACATGAGCCCAAAGCTAGAACGATGCTGATTGGCCAAAATCACTCACATGATGACATCATAAAAACTCATATTGCATGGTTCGATTGCAATATGAGATTTTTTCCAATTTTTTTCTTTCTTTTTTTCATATTGCATGTGAGAGTGAATATGAGCTTTTATTGAAAAAAAAAATTCCAATTTTTTTAAAACCAAATTTAAAATATTTTTTTTTGTGACTAAAGAAAAAAAAACACATTTTAATTTTTTTTTTTTTCAGAATGAAACGTAATTAATATTGTAGGAATAGTGGTCATGTAATAAAACAAATACAGCACTTATCATATTGCAATATGAATTATTGCACCCTCGTTCAATATGAATTTCCTCTCGCAAATAAATTTTCATATTGCACTCATAAAAGTCTCATATCATGCTGTATTTGTATAATATAATATAAAAATACATAAAAGCTTAAGGCATCTCATTCAAAGCATCAGGTGCAACTTAATTGTTTGATATTCTCAGTTACTTGTTATAACTAATTAAGGCACTCATGGTCCACTAATCTGTATCAACAACTAATTGGTCCTCTGAGGTCTAAGTCTATAGTCCCTGGTCCTTAACTGAAAAAACTCTACTGGCAATCACCAGTCCATCTGACTAAATGGCAGCTGTGTGAGCATTCACAGTAGACAACTGTCATAATCCTCACAGAGTTGTTTGATTTATCTGCAAACTTGCGACTTTACAACTTTAAACTTCAATGGACCTTGCAATAAACAAGAGGCTTTGCTATATGACTTATAGTCATTCTGGCAGCCCATTGGCTATGATGTGGAACTCTCATGGGTTTTCCCAGACCAAATTTTCACTCTGACACGGCTTTGAAACTGTGACGCTCAGTCAACATGAATCCACATTGGCTAGAAGCCGGGAATCTGACTCAGTTTAAAAAAAATTACATCACAGCTTGTAATTATTTTACATGTCTTGCAATGCTGGAGAATAGAGTCATCTCTGACATGACACTTCAACAGCACAGAAAAGGAATTGAGATTCCACGTAAATATGACAAGGACTGTAATTATTACTACTAATGGAGTGAAAAAGCCAGTTCAAATGCCGCCTGAGGGAGGACCTATTTTACTAATCTGTCTTTGTTTCTATATTTACAAGAACATAAAAAGATAGGTAACTCTTATCTTCCAAAGACAAGCTAATCCTTGGTAATTGACATTTAAGGTTTTGTTGAACTCTTATCAATTTTATATTTTGTCTCAGGTTAATGACATTTATAAAATTGCTGCTTCTGCTACCTTTAGCCATGTTTATCTTAATGTAGCCCTGGGACCCATGCGTAGCATGGGTCATGGGTCATTCCATGCAAAATCTTGAGATTTGACACAGCATCAGGAGAAGTAGGACGGCATCAATAGTAGTGCAGTAAATTTCATAAAAATTAGATTTTCATTCACCTAACATTCCAGTCTAGTGACGGCACTATTTTTGAAGGCTGTTTGTCATTGTTGAATGAGAGTAAATCACTGCAAAATGCAGAGAAGTTCTCAAAAACCGACAGTATCAGCCATGAGCCTCACTGTGACCTCAGTTGTATCACAGTGACGTCACAGTAGCTCTGTCATGACGTCACTGAAGTTGCTTGTGACATCACTCAATTCTGACCAATCAAAGATGGCTATTTCCACAATGTTTAAGGAAGAAATCTCATCTTTTGAGTTCAGAGGATTATGTAGCAGATGTCAGGAAGATTGAGTTAATGAAAACAGGTGCCGTCAGTAGCATATTTTGTCTATTTTCAATATGTGTTTTTGGTTTTGACACAAGTTTAAAACTTAAAGAGAAAATAGAATTCTCCCAAACCCTTGCTTTCAAATCTCATGATTTTTCAATGGGACGATTCATGACCCCTGTCCCACAGGGGTCCAGGGCTAATCTTAATGAGAAATGCTTCATGGTTGAAAGTTTGTGAACATAATAATGTCTCATTATATATCTCATTATATTATCTCATTACATGTTTGATTATATTTTTACTGATGATGTCTGAGTCATGCCCATTTAAATTGAAGACAAAGTTTTGCATTGTTTTGCCTGTAATTGATGTGTTCATCTCCTCTATTGCTGGCTGTTGTTTACAGCATTACAATTGGTTATAAGAATAGGGAGATATAGTTTGCAATGAAAATTTGTTTTTAATAATGATGATATAGTATGATTTTATACAGTGCTCATTCCAGATAAATCTGCTCACCAGCAATAACCATACTGAACGGCAATCTTACCAATCATTACAGTGATCATTTCTAGAAATGATCAGAGCGGGATTTTAGCCCACATCCTCATGCGTACAAGGCAGGCATGCAAGCCGCTGTACCATGGAGCCACAGTATAACATTGCACTGCCGGACATATGACATATAATAGAATTGCGGTCAACATTGCAAATTTCATATCACTTTTTGCATTTACCAAAGGCGTCAATACAATGTCAAATCACTCAAGAAAATAGCGACGTGCTGGAGCACTCTAAAGAGTGCCACCACCTTGTGTGTAGTGTTTTTTGTAATATTGTGAAGTATTCTTTGCTTGGTGTTGCTTTGAGAAAACCACAAAAGCTGTATTCAGCTTTGCAAGCAATTTTAGGTGTTGAGAAAACCACAAAAGCTGTATTCAGCTTTGCAAGCAATTTTAGGTGTTGCCAATGCTAAAAAATCGATCATTAAAAAATTATACATGTATTAGGGTGGTCCAAAAACACTTTCTTCTAAATTTCTCTGACTTGAATCTTGCATTATGATCTCATATAGTTTGAAGGTGTTCTGTAAAAATTTAGCAAAATCAATTAATATTTAGAGGTTGCACAAAGCTGTTGAAGTTTAACATGTGATTGCCCATGCATCTGCAGACCTCAAAATCATTGGTATTAGCAAATCTTGCAATAACGGCCATTATTTTGTTCAGATAACATTGTTTTTAGCTTGTCTGTTTTCTTTGAAAACAAAGAGCTATTGTCGTCACTCGATTGGCGTCGTCGTCATATTCGTTGTCCCGGTTAAGGTTTTTGTAAGTGTCCATTTGTGACCTTAGTTTTCTACTTAGAGTTTTGAAATTGGGTACAGGTATGGTACTATGGGTATGGAACGGGGACATGTTGAGAAATCCAAGAATGGCTGCCAAATGGCCACCACAAAATGGCCACCATTCTTGAACTGCCCACTGTGACCTTAATATTTCACTTACAGTTATGAAATTTGGTACAAGTATGGTACTATGGGTATGGATCGGGGACATGTTGAGAAATCCAAGATGGCAGCCATTTTGTGGTGGCCATATTGGCAGCCATCATTCTTCATTCTTGAACTGCCCATTGTGACCTTAATATTTCACTTACAGTTATGAAATTTGGTACAGGTACTGGCCTGTGTGTATGGATCAGGAACCTATTGAGAAATCCAAGATGGTGGCCATTTTGGCAGCCATCTTTCTTCATTACTTGAACTGCCCATTGTGGCCTCAATATTTTGCTTAGAGTTATAAAATTTGGTACTGGTATTGGCCTGTGGGTATCAATTGGGAAGATGTTGAGAAATCCAAGATAGTGGCCATTTTGCCAGCCATCTGCATTTCTTGAACTGCTCCCATTGTAATCTCAATATTTCGCTTAGAGTTATGAAATTTGGTGCAGGTATTGGCCTGTTGGTATGAATCGGGAACATGTTGAGCAGTCCAAGATGGCCACCAAAATGACCGCTTCAAAATGGCTGACATCCTTGAACTGCCCATTGTGACCTTACTATTTCGCTCAGGGCAGATTTCATGAAAATGTGCTCACAGAGTATCTAAACTGTCCCACCTTTTTTTATTATCTAACTGTTGCTTCCTGGAGCATGTGAACCCATCATTAAGTAAATCAGGGAGCTAAAGAATAAATATCAATAAAAAAATCCACCAATATGCTGCTTTTTGCTCTTAAAAAATATTTTTTTAATGTCTCATAAGGACAATAATGGATGGCAAAACTTACTGGTCATCTGACATGCCAACTTTGGCACTCTGTAGAATCAACAGAAAACACTTTAGCAAAACATAATGATTTGTGATTGATAAAATATACTTAAAATATTTGCTTGGCACCATTTGTAATTACCTTCATAACTATAAACTGTTTTTTAAAATGGTAAAATAAGTGAGACTGCTAATGTAACTCCATTCCGTCTCACTGGACTCTGATGTTACATTAGCTTTTACATCGGAATTTCTTAGTGTTCTTGCTATCTAGGCAAATCTAAAATATGAAATTCTGAAATTTTATTGAAAATTGTGTATTATTTACCTATATAGAACACCGACAAAATAACAACTTGGAGTGGTAGCTGTTTTTTTTCATAGCTAATGTAACTGCAAGATCAGCATTGTCGCCATTGTGCTAATGTAACTTGTGGACCAAGTTGTGGTAAGTCATTTTGCAGCATTTCGTAAAATCTTCCTTAGAGTTTTGAAATTAGGTACAGGCATTGGCCTGTGACCATGGATCAGGAAAATGTCGATAAATCCAAGATTGTGGTCATTTTGGCACCCATCGTTCTTTATTCTTGAACTGCCCATTGTAACGTTAATATATCGCTTGGGGTCATGAAATTAGGTATTGGCCTGTGGGTGATAATCTGGCACACATTGATAGACTTCGCATTAACAGACGAGCGTTGAAACCGCTTGCGGTTCTGGTTAGTATGTCCAGGATGCTCAATCTAGTCCTGATATTCTTCTTGACTTAAAAAGTTTCGTAGCAGTTCAACATAGATATTACATAGGTCAATTATCAAGCATTTTTTTCATAAAAACAGGCACATACTTCACTTACTATGGATAATAAATCAAAAATAACTCCCAGGTATTGCTTTGCCATGCCAACTTCTATATTCTAAAAAAGCGCAAAAAACTATTCTGGGAAATTGACCAATTTCTCTGTTGCGCGTATGAGGAACTATGTTATAAACTTCAAAGGCTTTGAGCAACGTCTACATATTAACCAAGTTGGCTGAAATTCAGCGTGTGTTTGTTTTACTCATGTGGTCATCAATTTCTACTTTCAAATTGGGGTTTTTAGGAGATTTGATTTTTCCCATTGAAATGTTGGAAACCCTAACAAAGGTCTCAAAAAAGGATGAACACCAACCAAACTCACGAATTTCTTTGAGATTTCCATCATTCTACATTTGGCTTTACTGATTTGATAACATATTTTTAAGTCTCTCAGAACACCAATTTGGCCAAAAGGGTCAGGTTGCATAAATCGTTTTTTGCAGCAACCATAGCAACCATTAGCACTTTCTCAGCCACTTTAGCGCCAATCACTTAATCTTTCATATCCAAATATTGCAATCCACAAGCAATTATTGCATTGTAGGGTGTCCGGTTAGTTTTTTACCTTCAGCGAACGATGTTGGAAGAAGGTATTGTTATCGCTTTGGAACATTGTTGTCCGGGTGGGGGTTTGGGCGGATAGATCGTTTCCTGGCCAAGTCTCAGACACTATTGCATGTACATGAATGAAATTTGGTACATGGTCTAGTTGTGCCTTTTGATGGTTTGATTGATAGATACTATATTTGGGGTTCCAATATTATATTAGTTATGTGGGAAGAACATTTCACTACAAAATTTGTACTTGGTGAGTTGTGAACTTACAGCATGGGTTTCATATAGAAGCTACTTGATGAGTCATCATCCAGAGGCCCCCAAGATGATCTGGCATTAAATCTGGCATTAATGGTTTTACTGTGAAATCAGTTAACTAACACAGTGGTAGCACTCTTTAGAGTGCATAGGCCTGCCTGGATTTTCTTGTGGGCTTTGACATTGAACGCTTTGGTAGTCCAAAAAAAGTGATATGAAATTTTAATGTCTACCGTGGTTGTATGCCGTAGATCCAACAGTATAATGCTTTGTAAGGGAAATATGACAAACAGAGCTTTCCTTTGATTAGTTTGATATCAATCACATTGCTATAGGATAAATAGGGACCAAGATAATTATAGCCAATTGAAAATTGCGTTTTTGTGGGTCTGCAAGCGGTTCGTCAATTTGTGAGCATATAACTCTACTTTAATTAGGTCTATTAATTAGGTCCATTTGTCCATTAGTCCACAGGTCCATTAGTGTATTGACTTTCAGCTTATTTATGCTAGCATTCCTTCCCTGGTTTTCAAAATATGTGTTGTAAATTTTGGGATTTCCCTATTTTTCAAAAATGAAATGAGAACACTTACCTTCCATTATTTTGGTGTTGCCTTCGGTCTAATTAAATATTGGATAAACGCTAGAACAGACACATGCATGTAAACTTCATGAAGTCTCCTGAGCCAGCAAACCGAAGCAGTGCTGTTCTTTTCCTTGCTGTCTTACCACTGCCGCAGCAGGAGAGACGTACCCGTCTATATACATGCCAGATGCTGGTAGGTGGCGTTCTCTAGCCTCCACACCTTTCACCTTTTATCACTCATCTTATTTATGGGCAATTCAAGTTGTAACGTGATGTAAATAAGTGTGACTTATGTAAATCCATGTGACTGGGGTTATCGTGCGAATACTAATAACAGCAATTATATATTAAAATGCTTACATACATAACACTTGATAACGAACTAAAATATATCATTAATTTTGTGATTAATCAGTGAAACTGCATGCACTGACAAATTTGAGCCACCTGGACTTTTTATGGTTTCATATTAATATAAATTAATAACTTTCTTTTTGCAAGCTTTGGAATGACAGTTCAGAAAATATTGATCATGACGGTCAATTTAATGGATAGGAGAGTTGGTGGGGATGACGGGGCTGAACATCCGTAATTTTATACACTAATTGTGTCTGACTAACTCACATGGTACGTCAAGACACAACAACTTTTTGCCTTGTAGCTCAGCTCCTGTTGCACTTGGAGCTTTGGTGGATGGCTTGTTTGATACCCCTATTACCTGACCTCATCCCTGTTTTACAATAAAATTGCTGAGGTGTAATGGTAGGGCTATACAAGCTGCTAAAGTGTCTGATCTGTAAATCAGAATAGCTCTGGAAATGCTCAATGATGGGAGTCCACATCCGCAGCGATGAGGTCAGGTGCACTCTTGCATGGCACAGGATACACCCCAATGTCCCACAAATATACACTGTGCATAACGGCGTTATGCAAATGGTTGTTGTTTTGTTGTTATATATATATGATGCTTTAATGCCAACCTCTTATTCTTTTCGCAAAATTGTGGGTTTGTGTCAGTAGACCTTGCATATGAGTTTTTTCCAGATTGGTTCATACAATTTGAGGTATGGCATTTTTTTTAATGCAAATTAGAATATTGCAAGAAAGGGTCACCAAAGCGCTTGAAATCGACATTATGGTGCTTTAAATGTATGCAAGATCACATGTAGAATCCATTGGTTTCAAAATGTATTGCATATAACCATATAAGCGCTCATCGCCAACATCCAAGTGTACGGTTTGCATTAATCATCTCCGTTGGATTGCATGGGATTTTCATGTATTTTCCAAATTAACACATTTCATATGACCAGTAAAATGAGTCGGATCATTAAAATAATCATTACAATTGTCGTTTATACCTTATGCTTGGCTCTGTATAAAGGTCAGCCCTATTAGACATCCCTAATGGACAGAATATTAATTTTGTCAAAGGTTATGCAATGTGATGGGAAATTTTGATTGGCAATTTGTCGGAGAAACCTAAAAGTATAATGTAATTTATCTTGAGCTAAATAGAAGTTATAAAGGAAATTTATAATGAATAAAGTATTTTACATGATCTGACTCACTATGAGGTTTTTGACAAGCATACACTGCATAATAATGCTTAGTTCTCATGGCACGTTACGGAGGTCTTTTGGCGTCAGCGGGATTGTATTTCCTGCAAATTTGGGTGATTTTGTGACGTCCCATCGACGATTTTTCACATCCCACCGACGGTTTTTTGTATCCCACAGGGTTCATCGAAATGGAGAGACATCCACTGTGGATGTAAAAAAAATTTAACAAGCTGAAACTTTTTTTTCCAATTCGCCGGGATAGAGCCTAAATATTTCTCACTTTTTTGATGTCCGGCGGGCATTTTTTCATTGAGAAAGAGTGAAAAACATGACTGGCGGGATATAGGGAGATCCCCTGCCCCTTTGAGGAATTTGTACTGCCCCTGTGGGACATCTGCAGCCTCGCCGGCAGTTTTTGACGTCCCGCTGACGGTTTTTGACATCCCGCTGATGATTTTTGACATCCCACAGGCATTTGGATCTTGCCCCACAGGCATTTAGATCTTGCACCACATGCATATGATCTTGCCCCGCGGATTTACCATCTTATTCTGCCGAATTAAGATTTTATTCTGCCGTGATATGCCTCTAATTGATTGGGGGCGGGTTGGTCTAGTGGTAGCGTGCTGGGCTGCCAATCGCTGGGTCCAGGGTTCGAATCCAGCTCTTGCCGGGTCACCTGGGCCTATATGTTGGACGGCTGTTTCAATCATCCTTCACCCCATTGCCGTGTCCGCCTCCTGTCCTAATTAGCCTACCAAGTGCAAAAATACAGGACGTAAAGCCCCAATCATCCATCCATAATCTTTACATAATCGTTGTGTGTCACCAGGTTAGCCATTCTTTCCTAGAAATCATCTTAAGCTATCCCACAGATGGAAAAACTTCTCCGGTTCTCGCCGTGAGAATGGGCCGTAAGTGAAAACCCTGTGCAAGTGCCCAACTCATTGAAGATCATTAATATATACGTAGGCCTATAGTATATAGTATAGTACATCCATATAAAAACCAGCCATTTTTCACCCCCTAACAGACCCTATGATGTCTACTAGGGCCTTAAATTACATTCTTTCATTCAACAATTGTTATTAGAACACCTGCTACTGTGTACAGACTATAATTCCTGAAAATTTGGTGAAGATTGAGCAAGTAATTGCTTTGTTATGACTAGTCACAATGATAGCACCATGGTGAAGCATAGCAGCTGAGCGAAAACTAACGGCCATGGCTGTATCAGCTTTCATGATGATCCTAAACTGAACGAACTGTACACAGTCCAGAAGTACCAAATTTAAGCATCATCCAGACAGGGTATAATGGCATGAGAAGCACATTTTAGAGCCTTTGCAGACGTCTGGATCAAAACAAGATATTAAAGGCACAATTTTGTCAGTATCAGGTTTTGGTGAACCTTTCTTGCAATATAGGCCTACTAATAAAGTACAAAACTGAGTCCGAATAGAGACATTGTTTGAGTACAATATTTCAACCTTTATTTGGTCATCTTCAGGTACATAATGAGAGGGAATATTGATAGAGGAAGGTTATCACACAGAAAACAAAAACAAACATATATGAAAAACTGTGAAAACAATGATGGTTTACAGAAATTGTCAGGAAAACTGTTAATTACCTAAACAAAACAAACTCTTTAGAGGCTTTTATTCCATGATTGAGGAGTGGGGCCTGCCTTCTGATGGCCACAGCCTCTTTAAAAAGGAGCAGTGACCAATGTCTGGCACTGTCAATGATTTTTGTGTTTGCAAAGATAGTGCCAATAAGGCCTACTAATTTGCATGAGAACTCTGAGCACTTGAAATGTGCAAGAATGTCACATCTTAACTTTGTAAGAAAGAATCTGGAAAAACTCATTTGCACGATGCCCTGACCCAAACCCACAATTTGGAGAGGGGAATATGAGGTTGGCCATTATAGCTCTTTGCATTAAAGCATACCAGAGAAGTTTCAAAATGATCGTTCAACTTTGCCTGCATGGTGATGTCGAGGATCAAGGGGTGTTTTAATGATTTGTTTGTGTCAATTATTGTTTTAGCACACACCATATCCAGCAACATGAGTGAAAAAAGGGATGTAGCTGTCAATGATGTGCAAGAGCCAGTTCACTTGGAGATTGTAAGAGATAAATTATTTCCAATGGACGGCCAATCTGCAATGAGCTCTAACCCAAGGAGCACACAACCTAAAAGTGACGTTGCTTATAGGTGGAGGGCTCTTCTGTTGCTCATGTAGCAATGTGTGGTAGAAATTATGTTGCCAAAAAGTGAACATGACGTTTAGGTTTTTTTTTTACAACATTGACACAACGTCACACGCAAATATTGTACGCTTGCCTCACAATGTTGTGAAAACGTTGCCACAACGTCACACGTGAACATTGTATCTTTGATTTTGCTTCACAAAATTGTGGCAACATAATTTCTATCATACAATCGAACATAGTTTTTACAACCATATGGTGATGTTTCTACAACGTAGATATGCCCATGATATAGGGAAGGCATTGTAGATACAGTAAGAAACACAATTGCGTGAGGGTATTTTCCATAATTATAAATCTAATATTTGCGTGCAGACGACCATAATGATGATTTAAGAAAAACAAACAATTTTGTAATTTGACAAACCTCATTAAAATTTTTGTCAGTGAAGCTTTCATGGAATTTGACAAATTATGTTTTCCTTTGCATTCACAATTATATGGGCCTACTCATGAAATCAGATCAGACAGATTGTCCATATCTGTAAGGGTAAATTTTTATTCTAAAATAGATATGAAAAATTCGAATTCCAGAATAATATGGCCCGATCCCTTGTCAAACTAATGCTAAGATCTCACGGCACGTTACGGAGAAATTTAGGCGTCGGCGGGATAGTATTTCCTGGAAATTTGGATGAATTTGGGTGATCCGCCGTCGACTTTTCACATCCCCCAGGGGTAGTTTTTGTTCCCCTCAGGGGTTCCTAGAAATGGCAAAACTGCGCCGTGGATGTCAAAAAAGATTCAACAGGTTCAAACTTTCTTTTCATGACGGCGGAACAGAGCCCAAAATTTTCTTGATTTTTGGATGTCCGGCAGGGATTTTTTCAGTGAGAATGTCTCAAAAACATCTCCGGCGGGATATTAGGACATCCCCTGCCCCTGAGGGGACCTCTCCTGCCCCTGCGGGGACCTCTCCTGCCCCTGCGGGGACCTCTCCTGCCCCTGCGGGGACCTCTCCTGCCCCTGGGGGGACATTTGAAGCCTCGTCGGCAGTTTTTGACATCCCGCCTCGGTGAAATAGCTTCCCTGAGGGGCAGTTATAGGTTCCCTGAGGGGTACTTTTTATATCTCGGGGCGATATAAAAGTAATGCTCAATGATGGGAGTCCACATCCGCAGCGATGAGGTCAGGTGCACTCTTGCATGGCACAGGATACACCCCAATGTCCCACAAATGTACACTGCGCGTAACGGCGTTATGCAAATGGGTGTTGTTTTGTTGTTATATATATATGATGCTTTAATGCCAACCTCTTATTCTTTTCGCAAAATTGTGGGTTTGTGTCAGTAGACCTTGCATATGAGTTTTTTCCAGATTGGTTCATACAATTTGAGGTATGGCATTTTTCTTATGCAAATTAGAATATTGCAAGAAAGGGTCACCAAAGCGCTTGAAATCGACATTATGGTGCTTTAAATGTATGCAAGATCACATGTAGAATCCATTGGTTTCAAAATGTATTGCATATAACCATATAAGCGCTCATCGCCAACATCCAAGTGTACGGTGTGCATTAATCATCTCCGTTGGATTGCATGGGATTTTCATGTATTTTCCAAATTAACACATTTCATATGACCAGTAAAATGAGTCGGATCATTAAAATAATCATTACAATTGTCGTTTATACCTTATGCTTGGCTCTGTATAAATAATATTAAACATCCCTAATGGACAGAATATTAATTTTGTTAAAGGTTATGCAATGTGATGGGAAATTTTGATTGGCAATTTGTCGGAGAAACCTAAAAGTATAATGTAATTTATCTTGAGCTAAATAGAAGTTATAAAGGAAATTTATAATGAATAAAGTATTTTACATGATCTGACTCACTATGAGGTTTTGACAAGCATACACTGCATAATAATGCTTAGTTCTCATGGCACGTTACGGAGGTCTTTTGGCGTCAGCGGGATTGTATTTCCTGCAAATTTGGGTGATTTTGTGACATCCCACCGACGATTTTTCACATCCCACCAACCGGTTTTTTGTATCCCACAGGGTTCATCGAAATGGAGAGACATCCGCTGTGGATGTCAAAAAAAATTCAACAAGCTGAAACTTTTTTTTCCAATTCGCCGGGATAGAGCCTAAATATTTCTCACTTTTTGGATGTCCGGCGGGCATTTTTTCATTGAGAAAGAGTGAAAAACATGACTGGCGGGATATAGGGAGATCCCCTGCCCCTTTGGGGAATTTGTACTGCCCCTTTGGGACATCTGCAGCCTCGCCGGCAGTTTTTGACATCCCGCTGACGATTTTTGACATCCCGCTGATGGTTTTTGACATCCCACAGGCATTTGGATCTTGCCCCACAGGCATTTAGATCTTGCACCACATGCATATGATCTTGCCCCGCGGATTTACCATCTTATTCTGCCGAATTAAGATTTTATTCTGCCGTGATATGCCTCTAATTGATTGGGGGCGGGTTGGTCTAGTGGTAGCGTGCTGGGCTGCCAATCGCTGGGTCCAGGGTTCGAATCCAGCTCTTGCCGGGTCACCTGGGCCTATATATGTTGGACGGCTGTTTCAATCATCCTTCACCTCATTGCCGTGTCCTCCTCCTCTCCTAATTAGCCTACCAAGTGCAAAAATACAGGACGTAAAGCCCCAATCATCCATCCATCCATCCTCTAATTGATTATATAATCTTTACATAATCGTTGTGTGTCACCAGGTTAGCCATTTCTTTCCTAGAAATCATCTTAAGCTATCCCACAGACAGAAAAAGGTCTCCGGTTCTCGCCGTGAGAATGGGCCGTAAGTGAAAACCCTGTGCAAGTGCCCAACTCATTGAAGATCATTAATATATACGTAGGCCTATAGTATATAGTATAGTACATCCATATAAAAACCAGCCATTTTTCACCCCCTAACAGACCTTATAGACGTCTATTAGGGCCTTAAATTACATTCTTTCATTCAACAATTGTTATTAGAACACCTGCTACTGTGTACAGACTATAATTCCTGAAAATTTGGTGAAGATTGAGCAAGTAATTGCTTTGTTATGACTAGTCACAATGATAGCACCATGGTGAAGCATAGCAGCTGAGCGAAAACTAACGGCCATGGCTGTATCAGCTTTCATGATGATCCTAAACTGAACGAACTGTACACAGTCCAGAAGTACCGAATTTAAGCATCATCCAGACAGGGTATAATGGCATGAGAAGCTCATTTTAGAGCCTTTGCAGACGTCTGGATCAAAACAAGATATTAAAGGCAGTTATTTTTGTCAGTATCAGGTTTTGGTGAACCTTTCTTGCAATATAGGCCTACTAATAAAGTACAAAACTGAGTCCGAATAGAGACATTGTTTGAGTACAATATTTCAACCTTTATTTGGTCATCTTCAGGTACATAATGAGAGGGAATATTGATAGAGGAAGGTTATCACACAGAAAACAAAAACAAACATACATGAAAAACTGTGAAAACAATGATGGTTTACAGAAATTGTCAGAAAAACTGTTAATTACCAACAAAACAAACTCTTTAGAGGCTTTTATTCCATGATTGAGGAGTGGGGCCTGCCCTCTGATGGCCACAGCCTCTTTAAAAAGGAGCAGTGACCAATGTCTGGCACTGTCAATGATTTTTGTGTTTGCAAAGATAGTGCCAATAAGGCCTACTAATTTGCATGGGAACTCTGAGCACTTGAAATGTGCAAGAATGTCACATCTTAACTTTGTAAGAAAGAATCTGGAAAAACTCATTTGCACGATACCCTGACCCAAACCCACAATTTGGAGAGGGGAATATGAGGTTGGCCATTATAGCTCTTTGCATTAAAGCATACCAGAGAAGTTTCAAAATGATCGTTCAACTTTGCCTGCATGGTGATGTCGAGGATCAAGGGGTGTTTTAATGATTTGTTTGTGTCAATTATTGTTTTAGCACACACCATATCCAGCAACATGAGTGAAAAAAGGGATGTAGCTGTCAATGATGTGCAAGAGCCAGTTCACTTGGAGATTGTAAGAGATAAATTATTTCCAATGGACGGCCAATCTGCAATGAGCTCTAACCCAAGGAGCACACAACCTAAAAGTGACGTTGCTTATAGGTGGAGGGCTCTTCTGTTGCTCATGTAGCAATGTGTGGTAGAAATTATGTTGCCAAAAAGTGAACATGACGTTTAGGTTTTTTTTTTACAACATTGACACAACGTCACACGCAAATATTGTACGCTTGCCTCACAATGTTGTGAAAACGTTGCCACAACGTCACACGTGAACATTGTATCTTTGATTTTGCTTCACAAAATTGTGGCAACATAATTTCTATCATACAATCGAACATAGTTTTTACAACCATATGGTGATGTTTCTACAACGTAGATATGCCCATGATATAGGGAAGGCATTGTAGATACAGTAAGAAACACAATTGCGTGAGGGTATTTTCCATAATTATAAATCTAATATTTGCGTGCAGACGACCATAATGATGATTTAAGAAAAACAAACAATTTTGTAATTTGACAAACCTCATTAAAATTTTTGTCAGTGAAGCTTTCATGGAATTTGACAAATTATGTTTTCCTTTGCATTCACAATTATATGGGCCTACTCATGAAATCAGATCAGACAGATTGTCCATATCTGTAAGGGTAAATTTTTATTCTAAAATAGATATGAAAAATTCGAATTCCAGAATAATATGGCCCGATCCCTTGTCAAACTAATGCTAAGATCTCACGGCACGTTACGGAGAAATTTAGGCGTCGGCGGGATAGTATTTCCTGGAAATTTGGATGAATTTGGGTGATCCGCCGTCGACTTTTCACATCCCCCAGGGGTAGTTTTTGTTCCCCTCAGGGGTTCCTAGAAATGGCAAAACTGCGCCGTGGATGTCAAAAAAGATTCAACAGGTTCAAACTTTCTTTTCATGACGGCGGAACAGAGCCCAAAATTTTCTTGATTTTTGGATGTCCGGCAGGGATTTTTTCAGTGAGAATGTCTCAAAAACATCTCCGGCGGGATATTAGGACATCCCCTGCCCCTGAGGGGACCTCTCCTGCCCCTGCGGGGACCTCTCCTGCCCCTGCGGGGACCTCTCCTGCCCCTGGGGGGACCTCTCCTGCCCCTGGGGGGACATTTGAAGCCTCGTCGGCAGTTTTTGACATCCCGCCGCGGTGAAATAGCTTCCCTGAGGGGCAGTTATAGGTTCCCTGAGGGGTACTTTTTATATCTCGGGGCGATATAAAAGTAATGCTCAATGATGGGAGTCCACATCCGCAGCGATGAGGTCAGGTGCACTCTTGCATGGCACAGGATACACCCCAATGTCCCACAAATGTACACTGCGCGTAACGGCGTTATGCAAATGGGTGTTGTTTTGTTGTTATATATATATGATGCTTTAATGCCAACCTCTTATTCTTTTCGCAAAATTGTGGGTTTGTGTCAGTAGACCTTGCATATGAGTTTTTTCCAGATTGGTTCATACAATTTGAGGTATGGCATTTTTCTTATGCAAATTAGAATATTGCAAGAAAGGGTCACCAAAGCGCTTGAAATCGACATTATGGTGCTTTAAATGTATGCAAGATCACATGTAGAATCCATTGGTTTCAAAATGTATTGCATATAACCATATAAGCGCTCATCGCCAACATCCAAGTGTACGGTGTGCATTAATCATCTCCGTTGGATTGCATGGGATTTTCATGTATTTTCCAAATTAACACATTTCATATGACCAGTAAAATGAGTCGGATCATTAAAATAATCATTACAATTGTCGTTTATACCTTATGCTTGGCTCTGTATAAATAATATTAAACATCCCTAATGGACAGAATATTAATTTTGTTAAAGGTTATGCAATGTGATGGGAAATTTTGATTGGCAATTTGTCGGAGAAACCTAAAAGTATAATGTAATTTATCTTGAGCTAAATAGAACTTATAAAGGAAATTTATAATGAATAAAGTATTTTACATGATCTGACTCACTATGAGGTTTTGACAAGCATACACTGCATAATAATGCTTAGTTCTCATGGCACGTTACGGAGGTCTTTTGGCGTCAGCGGGATTGTATTTCCTGCAAATTTGGGTGATTTTGTGACATCCCACCGACGATTTTTCACATCCCACCGACGGTTTTTTGTATCCCACAGGGTTCATCGAAATGGAGAGACATCCGCTGTGGATGTCAAAAAAAATTCAACAAGCTGAAACTTTTTTTTCCAATTCGCCGGGATAGAGCCTAAATATTTCTCACTTTTTGGATGTCCGGCGGGCATTTTTTCATTGAGAAAGAGTGAAAAACATGACTGGCGGGATATAGGGAGATCCCCTGCCCCTTTGGGGAATTTGTACTGCCCCTGTGGGACATCTGCAGCCTCGCCGGCAGTTTTTGACATCCCGCTGACGATTTTTGACATCCCGCTGATGGTTTTTGACATCCCACAGGCATTTGGATCTTGCCCCACAGGCATTTAGATCTTGCACCACATGCATATGATCTTGCCCCGCGGATTTACCATCTTATTCTGCCGAATTAAGATTTTATTCTGCCGTGATATGCCTCTAATTGATTGGGGGCGGGTTGGTCTAGTGGTAGCGTGCTGGGCTGCCAATCGCTGGGTCCAGGGTTCGAATCCAGCTCTTTCCGGGTCACCTGGGCCTATATATGTTGGACGGCTGTTTCAATCATCCTTCACCCCATTGCCGTGTCCGCCTCCTGTCCTAATTAGCCTACCAAGTGCAAAAATACAGGACGTAAAGCCCCAATCATCCATCCATAATCTTTACATAATCGTTGTGTGTCACCAGGTTAGCCATTCTTTCCTAGAAATCATCTTAAGCTATCCCACAGATGGAAAAACTTCTCCGGTTCTCGCCGTGAGAATGGGCCGTAAGTGAAAACCCTGTGCAAGTGCCCAACTCATTGAAGATCATTAATATATACTTAGGCCTATAGTATATAGTATAGTACATCCATATAAAAACCAGCCATTTTTCACCCCCTAACAGACCTTATAGACGTCTATTAGGGCCTTAAATTACATTCTTTCATTCAACAATTGTTATTAGAACACCTGCTACTGTGTACAGACTATAATTCCTGAAAATTTGGTGAAGATTGAGCAAGTAATTGCTTTGTTATGACTAGTCACAATGATAGCACCATGGTGAAGCATAGCAGCTGAGCGAAAACTAACGGCCATGGCTGTATCAGCTTTCATGATGATCCTAAACTGAACGAACTGTACACAGTCCAGAAGTACCGAATTTAAGCATCATCCAGACAGGGTATAATGGCATGAGAAGCTCATTTTAGAGCCTTTGCAGACGTCTGGATCAAAACAAGATATTAAAGGCACAATTTTGTCAGTATCAGGTTTTGGTGAACCTTTCTTGCAATATAGGCCTACTAATAAAGTACAAAACTGAGTCCGAATAGAGACATTGTTTGAGTACAATATTTCAACCTTTATTTGGTCATCTTCAGGTACATAATGAGAGGGAATATTGATAGAGGAAGGTTATCACACAGAAAACAAAAACAAACATACATGAAAAACTGTGAAAACAATGATGGTTTACAGAAATTGTCAGGAAAACTGTTAATTACCAACAAAACAAACTCTTTAGAGGCTTTTATTCCATGATTGAGGAGTGGGGCCTGCCCTCTGATGGCCACAGCCTCTTTAAAAAGGAGCAGTGACCAATGTCTGGCACTGTCAATGATTTTTGTGTTTGCAAAGATAGTGCCAATAAGGCCTACTAATTTGCATGGGAACTCTGAGCATTTGAAATGTGCAAGAATGTCACATCTTAACTTTGTAAGAAAGAATCTGGAAAAACTCATTTGCACGATGCCCTGACCCAAACCCACAATTTGGAGAGGGGAATATGAGGTTGGCCATTATAGCTCTTTGCATTAAAGCATACCAGAGAAGTTTCAAAATGATCGTTCAACTTTGCCTGCATGGTGATGTCGAGGATCAAGGGGTGTTTTAATGATTTGTTTGTGTCAATTATTGTTTTAGCACACACCATATCCAGCAACATGAGTGAAAAAAGGGATGTAGCTGTCAATGATGTGCAAGAGCCAGTTCACTTGGAGATTGTAAGAGATAAATTATTTCCAATGGACCGACAATCTGCAATGAGCTCTAACCCAAGGAGCACACAACCTAAAAGTGACATTGCTTATAGGTGGAGGGCTCTTCTGTTGCTCATGTAGCAATGTGTGGTAGAAATTATGTTGCCAAAAAGTGAACATGACGTTTAGGTTTTTTTTTTACAACATTGACACAACGTCACACGCAAATATTGTACGCTTGCCTCACAATGTTGTGAAAACGTTGCCACAACGTCACACGTGAACATTGTATCTTTGATTTTGCTTCACAAAATTGTGGCAACATAATTTCTATCATACAATCGAACATAGTTTTTACAACCATATGGTGATGTTTCTACAACGTAGATATGCCCATGATATAGGGAAGGCATTGTAGATACAGTAAGAAACACAATTGCGTGAGGGTATTTTCCATAATTATAAATCTAATATTTGCGTGCAGACGACCATAATGATGATTTAAGAAAAACAAACAATTTTGTAATTTGACAAACCTCATTAAAATTTTTGTCAGTGAAGCTTTCATGGAATTTGACAAATTATGTTTTCCTTTGCATTCACAATTATATGGGCCTACTCATGAAATCAGATCAGACAGACTGTCCATATCTGTAAGGGTAAATTTTTATTCTAAAATAGATATGAAAAATTCGAATTCCAGAATAATATGGCCCGATCCCTTGTCAAACTAAGACATCTTAGCAACTGTCAAACTCATGTGATGGTGTAGTATGCCTAATGCCTTTGTTCATTTTATATCAGGGTGAAGTCACCTGCCACTGCAGACGTCTTGTTGTCACTCTGTTGTCACTCTGTTGTCACTCTGATGTCACTCTGATGTCACTCTGACGTCACTCTGACATCACTCTGACATCACTCTGATGTCAGCTACTCATTGGGATCTGGACAGATAAATATAAGGCCAGGAAATTGTCTTCACATTACTTGGCAACGCCATGAAATATGGTCGATGGAAACTAGAAACTGGAATGGAAATTTAGCTTAAATTTTGTCATTTGCATTTTCTTCACCACCATTTTCCTCGCCTGCCTCATCTTTTCTTCTTATTTTTCACTGTCTTATTCATCTTGTCTTTTGTATTCTTTCTAATCTTCCGCAGCTTCCTAATCTCCTTCCTCTACACTTCATCATATATTCTTCTTCCTAATCTTATATAAAGTTATCTACCACATTCTCTATTCCCCTTTGTTGACTTCCTCGTCTTCTTCATCTTTATCACCTCTGCCTCTTCTTTCATGTCTTCTTCTTTCTTGTCTTCTTCTTTCTTATCTTCTTCTTTCTCGTCTTCTTCTTTCTAGTCTTTTTCCTGGTTTTCTTCTTTCTCATCTTCTTCTTTCTTGTCTTCTTCTTTCTTGTCTTCTTCTTTCATGTCTTCTTCTTTCTTGTCTTCTTCTTTCTTGTCTTCTTCTCGTCTTCTTCTTTCTTGTCTTCTTCTTTCTCGTCTTCTTCTTCCCGTCTTCTTCTTTCTCATCTTCCTCTTTCTCGTCTTCTTCTTTCTTGTCTTCCTCGTTCTTGTCTTCTTCTTTCTCATCTTCTTCTTTCTCGTCTTCTTCTTTCTTGTCTTCTTCTTTCTTGTCTTCTTCTTTCTTGTCTTCTTCTTTCTTATCTTCTTCTTTCTCATCTTCTTCTTTCTAGTCTTTTTCCTGGTTTTCTTCTTTCTCATCTTCTTCTTTCTTGTCTTCTTCTTTCCTGTCTTCTTCTTTCTTGTCTTCTTCTTTCTTATCTTCTTCTTTCTCGTCTTCTTCTTTCTAGTCTTTTTCCTTGTCTTCTTCTTTCTCATCTTCTTCTTTCTTTTCTTCTTCTTTCCTGTCTTCTTCTTTCTTGTCTTCTTCTTTCTCGTCTTCTTCTTTCTCATCTTCTTCTTTCTCATCTTCTTCTTTCTCGTCTTCTTCTTTCTCATCTTCTTCTTTCTCGTCTTCTTCTTTCTCATCTTCTTCTTTTTTGTCTTCTTCTTTCTCGTCTTCTTCTTTCTTGTCTTCCTCTTTCTTGTCTTCTTCTTTCTCATCTTCTTCTTTCTCATCTTCTTCTTTCTCGTCTTCTTATTTCTTGTCTTCTTCTTTCTCGTCTTCTTCTTTCTTGTCTTCTTCTTTCTTGTCTTCTTCTTTCTTGTCTTCTTCTTTCTTGTCTTCTTCTCGAACATGTTCTCCCTCTTCTTCCGATTTCCCCCAAGAATTAAGTTGTATCAGAATATCTAAATCACTCACTGATACCTAAAAATAGTTTTTGCTAAGCAAAGGTTTATCCATTTTACATTTTGATTACTCCTTAAATACTAAGCAGTAATAAAAAAGATTTACGGTGGCGTTTCACACTGATATGGTAATGACAAGGCAATGGGTCAATCATGGCGTAAGTCCCTAATTTTAGGGAGCGCAATTAACATCAAAATTTTCGGAGTGTTATCATATCTACATTACCCATATATACGATAGGTTTCAAAGAAAGATGGATGCATTATTTGGAAACTGGTGGCGAGTGTAATCTCTGTGTACCTTTGAAAGGCCTAAGGTGACTCAAGCGTGGTAGTTTGATCATACAGATTTTTCTAAAATTTTGCACAGGTAGTCTATGGGACCCATACATTCCAAAAATGAAAAATAAAAAAAATTCACCGACTCGTTTGGTTGCCATGGTAACAGCATATTTGGCCTGATGACTGCTTAAAAGTTATAAATTGAGTTTTTGGTTATGTACCACAGAATAAAGCATTACATGCATTTGTCACACAAAGATGTCAGAAATGTCTTCCCATGGATGTAAACCAATACATTTGCCACAAATTTGAAGAAAAAGGTTAAAATACTTTTTTCTGTAAGAGCTCAAAGGGCACAAACACACTAATTAATTGCAGATTTTTCATGCATCAATTTTGGCAGTAATCAAATTTTAGGAAAACGATCATACAGATTTTTTTTTAAATTTGCATATATCATAAACAGGTTATTGTCAAACAAATGTCCAAAAATAAAAAAAATTTCACCGAGTCGTTTTTTAACTGCAGTACCTTGACTATGCCAATGTCAATTTAAAGAAATAAAGACAATTTTAGACACAGTTGACTGAAATTAGTTGAAAAAATTCTTTGGATAAAGATGAGAAGCTGAAACTTTGAACTAGCATAGAGTAGGTGTTACTGGATTCAATAAAAAAATAATTATGCTTCTAGCTGCATTAGATTTCATTTAAATAGCAAATTACTGGCTGCCATGCTGTTAAAAAAAAGAGAGCAGAAAATGGTAACGTCACAACGTTTTCAGGGCCTGCCACAGTGGTGACGCTATGTTGCTAGGCAACCAGGCTGCTCAGAAGTATGTGCAGTGTACCACGGTTGAGTCACCTTAAAGGATTTATAAAGGTTTGTCATTAGCCTATTGGCAATGAGAAAAGAGTGCCTACCCATGGTGAATTGGCTTGCATGTCAAGATTCAAAGAAGCAAAATTGAAATTTTAAAGGTACTGGTTGTACCTAAGATGGGCGTTTATTACGTATGGGCTGTGCATTGGGAGTAGATCCATATTTGAGTAAATATAAGCATGTTTCAACGCAGTGGAACATTTTTGTTGACGAGCGGAGACATTGCATCCAACCTTTGCTGCCCTGCGGATCTGCATTTTTGTAGGGACCATCTCAGATCTGTGTTAAAAGCTCCAAATGAAGAAATACTTTACATGGGAAGTCCCTAACTTATTGGCCATAAAGCATCAGCAAAGTGCTTTGTCATCAATTTATGTGTACTACAGTGGTGTAGCTACTTGAGTTTCTGGAGGGGGCCAATAGGAAGTTGGACTTGCAGAGATTACTTTCCTTATGGTAGGAGTTACTGTACCTTCCTGATTGACCTCCAATATTAGAAGGGTGTTAATACCACAGAGGAGGTGTCTGTGAGTACAATTTTCAGATCAAGTATATATTGCCCCCTCTTAATATGGAAGTAGCTACTCCCCCATAGCATCAAGATCATGGTTGAGTGAGCAGCTGCTTGGTGGTCATGGTTGAGTGATTGGGGACCATATCCAAAGCACACCTGGAGCATATCCCATAGAAGCTCATAGAAATTTCCTTCAGAAAATTGGTTAAATATAAGTACTGTATATGTATACATAAAGATTTGGGATGATATAATAGATGTGACCAAACAACACTGTATGAAAATATTATATATTCAACTCCTCACAACTCCTGTGATTTTCATAAGCACATGAAAGGTGTAATAGTCCAAATATGCAACCCAGCATTAGTTTGTTGTTATAGAAATAGAAATTTCATGTTCATGCATGACAAAGAATATAAAAGGGCTTCTCATTGCCTGGTTTGCTATCTGTGTTTGTAACACCTGTAATTAGGCACGCCTAATAATGAGGTAACTAAATGTGAAATCACCATATGTACATTGGAGGTATATATATGTAACTGCACATGCATAACAAATCAACATAATATTATAAAAAATAAAATACGCGTTTGAAGAAATCTCATATTTCATACAACGGTTCCTACAATTTCTTTTTTTTAAAGAATTTCTTGTTACTCATCATGGCGCTTGGGCGCATGCTTACTTCTCTCTAAAAAATTTTTCTGGACCCACCATCCACCCCTTTAGTCTGAGCCCATGGGACATTAAATGGAGGCGGGTTGTATCCAGTGTTCTATATTGGGGCAACTGAAAGACCCTGGGCATCCCTGAATTAATAGGGTATGTGCCAGACTCCCTGTCTTCTCATCTCATCATCATACGGCGGTCACCAAAAAATAAAAGTGCAGATCCCTCCACAAAGATGGTGGTTGAGCTGCCCCGGCTGATCTGGGGTACACCAGCACAACACAAGTCAAGTCAAGTCAACCGCCATGTCCTCAGATTTCGGATCTCACCTCATAGTGTAATACTACAGCTGTATTTTCTCATCCTGAGGTTTCGGATCGCTCGGATAAAATATCACTGTCTGGCTGATCACTTCGTTCTTCTCCAAGAAGTGAGGAGTTTCGGACTCTCCTGACCTAATTTCATGTTCTGACCGTTCTTGTTCCTTACTTGTAGCTACATGTATTCAAGATACATATTGTATTATACTGGATAACTTCCAATTTTCTTTGATTTATATTTGTCTATTTACTCATCCAATTCAAGGTGTTATTAAATAAACTTTTAAACTCCATATAACTCGTGTTCTGGGCGTATGTCAATAAATACTGTTTCTCTACTCTATGTATACCTGGCATTGGCCCTGATCAGTGGGTGCACAAGGCTGCTTATAGTGCTGCCTGTGAGTGAAATGGGTGATATTTGGGTCAAAATTTGAAAACGTTGAAATTTCAGCTGAAAATTTTGAAAATTTTTCGCTCCGGAAATGCCTTTTAAAGTTTGCATTTGGTGGGTCAAACAATCATCTGTCACTGCACTTTCATGTCCAAGGGTCCCAATGCTCTGGTGATCTGCACTGAGGTGATAAAAACAGCTGTTATGTTTTTTGACTGTCATTAAAATTACACTTATAACTAATAAATCCTGACCACTTTGGGCTAAACAATATATTGCCAATGATAAGGCAAGTTGCTTGCACATTTTGGGCCAAGTTCCAGGTCTCTAGTGCCATTTTTTTTTTTGGAAACTGCATTTTTAACAATTAAAATACCAAATACGTGTGTCATTAGCATCATGCCTATAACTTGAAATCCGTACCATTTAGAGCTGAAGAATGTATTACCAATGTATAGGAAAGTGGCTATTCTGCACACATTGAGCTATATATCAGGTCTCTATGACCAATAGTTATTGAGATAGAACATATCCTTGAACCAGAAATTTACAAACACAAACAAAAATACTTGTTTTCATCAATAGTTTGGATTCTGAATAATAAAGGTTGATCTCCACTACTCCCTCCAGCGCCCAATGTCTTTGCTAAACCATATTTCAGATGCTAGACAATGATAAAATGTTACTGGCACCCTTATTTGATTACTAGTTTCAGAGAAGCATCAAACTTCATACTAAGCATGTTAGATGCAAGGAAAATGCAAAAATTTTACGTAATATTCTGTTGAAACATTTATTGATAATATGTGTTCAACTGATTTCCACTCCAGTCACCTGTAACAAAATTTTAGTAAGATAAAGGCAATAAGCCATTTTTGACATGATGCTAATGACAGCGTGATGCTAATGATAATTAAGGTAAAAATCTTTGTAGAGACCAGTGCAAAACTGGCACTCTGGCAATGTGTGCATGCAATGACCTTATGAACACCAAACACATGTTCACAGTGATTTTGGTCCAGAAATATGCTGTCAAAATGAAGTAGCAAGGCGTTTGCTAATGACAAATTGATATAGGACAACTGACATGGCAACAGAAATACTCTAATTTTTTTGTTTACATAAATTATACAGAGCTACAGATAGTTCAGCTATTTTCTTGGGTTCCCAGACAACGTCAGACACAAGGTTTTCTCGCAGAATGTGTGTCCCTTTCATTTTTATTGAGAAACAAATCCGGTGTGATGCTAATGATGCAATATTGGAGACACTGACAAAAGGGCCTCCTGCTCTTATACAGAATATTATTTCAGCTATTGGTAACTAGATTTTAGAAGACTGGCAGTCAAGTTTCCATGTATGGAATAGTTTAATTGAATCAGGATCCTGTACTAGTTTTTGTGATGTGATCTTTCAATGAAAATGTTGGTGGAGACAGGCCATTTCCAGGGGGGTTGGACACTTCAATGCTATTTTTGGATGGGATAAAAATATTCTGCCACATATTTTTTGTATTATAAGTTTTGCTAATATCCTTGTCTATGACAAATGACAACAGGAGGTCCTCCATATGCCTTCCTGCCCTCATGAATTATTGTTAAACGCGGAAATTTATGCAAGTTATTTATCTCATTCAAATTGTGGACTGTTCCTCTGAATATAGTTTAAGTTTGATTTCCTTTACAGTTTTGCCTGGCTCTTTGGTTATAATGAAGCTTAATCAGAGCAAAAAAAACAACAACAACAACAACCAACAAAAAACTAGAGAATGTAAGCCCTGTCGTCCTCTATGTGCTACCCACGCCTGTTCACAGAGCAACAGTGTTGGAGGCAAAGGGAAGGGCAGGATGACACAGCTGCAAATGGACCGTTTTGAAGCAATTGAAATAATTAGTGAATCATTCAGGAATCTGCCTCCTATTTAAACCAAGCCAAGGAGCTGCAAAAGGAAATCCTTTATCTGGGTATAATTCAGAAATCATTTAGAGCTTTGTTATTGAAGTGTGGCTGATGCAGACAAGAGACACTCTCATGCAATTGATACTAAAGGGGCTCAATACAAGCTCTCATTAGCACCCACAAGGAATCGTGAATAATCCACATGTTCATCTCTGATTGAGCTCTATAGAGAGTGACCGCCAATCCAAGGAAAATGTTGCGCATTATATTTAGCTACCTGGAAGACCGGAACTAGCCAGATCTATCATGTCGTAACCAAAATAGAATCTATTTCTTGATCACAATTTATGAAGATGACGCGTCCTTGCAAATTGACCAGCATCTTAAATCTTACCTAACTTGTTTGCCTAGATGGCAGGGCTAATTAATCAGCAGGAATAACCAAGGGTCATGTGCGTCAGGATTTTGTACATTCTACACTAAGGAGCACAAATGAGTACTCCCCGTCCCAATATGAACGGAGCTCTCTGATGACAGCTCACTGCACAGTCATTTTGCCTTCAATTGTTATTGGTACTTTACATCTTCATTCTGTGGTTGAATTTAGAACTGAAGCAGAATTATATCCATTAATAAATGTTTTGTGTTTCAATGGGTGTGCTCATTTATGTACTTATTTATGCACCTAAATGAGGCCTCTCAGCATGAATCGAGAAAAGGTTTAAAGGTCATCGTGCAAAAAAGAGAAAAGGTTTAAAGGTCATCGGACAAACAAATGCGGGCTTTTTAAAGGTTCTTTTGCGTGATTTTTAATAGATGAGCAGACTTTCTTGCACTGAATATTATTATTTCTATCTGTTTTATAAATCCATGAGAACTGAACGTGTGATTTTGAATGCAAACTTGCTCATGATATATGTAGGCCTACTTTCAGTGTAGAATGCATCCATTTGGCTTTCTATAACTGACTGCTTTCCTTATCCCGCCTTGCATGTGACCAGCAAGTGTAGTAAATTCTCCTCTTCACTGCATTTCCCAGGGTAAAACTTTGCGAGATTAATTTGGGTCCATGAAATGGCATTCCTGTGTAATTCTGCAGAAATTGTCCTATTCCTGTCCCCAGGTTACCAATGTCATTGAACGAGTAATTACATGTGATTTCATTAGTTTTAGATTCTTAGGTTCTAGACCCACCAACTACATGCCATTTTAAATTAATCTGATTGGTTTAGAAACAACAGAACGTCACACATTTGATTTATCAAACGTAGTAAGTGCTTGTTTAACATTGATTCCTCACAGCCAAGTGTGAATGACAAGAATCGCATGGTAATGAAAACACCTGTGTAATGTTTCTTTATAATGCACTTAGTGATCGAAAACAGGAACTATACAAAAATGCTTAGTGTTAATTTTGTTATTCAATATATGGACTTACTTTAATTTTATTCTCCCTATTGAATTTAGGAAAAATTACACAACCCCGGTCCCATTTTTTGAGTGAGTAGGTTTATTATGCGTCCACAACAGACATTTAACAAACAAGTAAGGAATGCAGCAAAATCTTTCTTTAATTGTCATGAAGTGATGCTATTCCAGTTCATTTTCGTTTAATTTCCTGTGCTGTTTGTGCTGCTGGGGCTCCTAAAACCTGAATTTGTCATCACCGCAACACGTCATGGCTGCAAAAATTTGCTACTGTTGCGTTAATGACTCATAGGAAAAGCATGTTTATCTAGTCAAAATTTAAATTAGGAAAAGAATAATGGCAACCATTGCCAGATGATTTTTCAGAACCTGTCTTGACTTTCACACTGATTAAATCATGCATTTTCGCAATTTGGAAAACAGTAAAGTTGTCATCCAAACGAGAACATTTCTCTGGAATGATCCGTCTATGTGCATGATTGAATACCACAAACCAGTCTCCCAATGACAAATTTACCATTTATTTCAAGTAGGATTTCATATAGAACCTGTAGACACACCTCAAACAGCTGAATGTAGGGTTGTTTTCAATCGGGGTACATAGTTTTGTCTCAAGGGGGTCAAAAATAAAGTTTTTTTTTTCCGTCAAAATTGACTTTTTTCTGTTGCTATATAGGCTACCGTGCCGTGGATTTCTGAAAATTTTAGGGCTACAAGTAATCTGAACTTTTTTTTTATTTGACTTTTTGCGTTGTTGTAGATAATTTGACACTCTGCTCATCCCTCTATTACTGGATGTATAGAACACCCAGTTGTATGGGCTTGTGCTGAGTGGATAGATATATATCTGACAATGAAAAATCATCTTACTTGCTTAATTTTGGCCAAGAACTTTGTGCGTGTCAAGGAAAGGAGAGGACAGTTTATTTGACGAAAGCTGTTTTTGGTGTTTTCCGCTACGAGCATTGTGCAGTTCGTACAACTGAAGTGAAACACTTACCAAAACTTTGTCTAATCTATTGAAGGAGTATTTCTACAAAATAAAAATACTCTTAATTTAATGTTAGTGCTGTTTTGCTGACCCTATTTCGGAGAGGACAATATTTGACTGAATTGACCTTCATGTGTTCAATGCAGGATTCTGAAGAGACTAATCATAGTTGTTGCTTGTAATTCTAATGTTGAACTCTTGGGACCATGTTGAAAGCATATTCACATTGGTTAAAACTTACTGTAAGGTCAGGACTGAAAAATCTGAAGCGATATTTGCCTAATTTGCAAATGAGACAGTCAATTTTGGTCAAAATGACACAAATAAATTTTTTTCGGGCAGTTATCAACCGATTTTAATAATTTTTTCGCTACTGTCTCAGTATGTTTAATCATTCTGTGTAACGTTTTTTCCACATATAAGCATGGTATTTCTGGTATTTTGGATGTCGTGTGACTTTCCAGAGCGTACCCCGATTGAAAAACAACCCTGTAATAAGTTGTCCTTCACCAGCTTTAAATCAGGTATGAGATGCAGAACTCCACTTACTTAAATGCTATATTGATATAAAAGATACACTTCATAATGTATTAAGGGTTATTAGGTTCATCTATAGGATACACTGCACATAATTGTTTGTAGCCTATCCAGTTTTTGCATTTGTTATTGAGCCATCAGGCCATCAGGGACAGATGTCAGTTGCTTTGTTGCTACAGAGACTTCATTCACTCGGTCTTGGAGCAACACAAGGAATGGCAGCTGCCCAAGATGGCCTCTTTGTTGTTGTTTGTAACACCTGATGACCCCTGGTGATAATCCGGAGAAAATATTGTGCTCTTCTTGCAAACCTGTAATTAGACTCCTGCAAAGAAGAGCAAATCAAGTTCCAGCGAATTGGTCTTTTGTGGAGTTTGACCTAGGAGGATAAGGACCCAGCAATGAAGCGAAGGAAGATTGAAATGGCCGTCCAGCATAAGTCTGGGTCCAAAACTGGTTGAGCTGGTGGTGGAACAGCGTCTCTACACCAAGGGCTTGCTGTTACGCAGGCTGTCTTTGTATAAGTAGTCAAAGCGAGCTTTGATGAACTGATATAAATCGATATCATGTCTCATTCGCCGTTTCATAATTTCTGTAGTATCTTTATGCAGTTTATCTTCATAGTCTCTTCTCCCATGACTCTTCAGGGTATTTAGTTTTAACACTGTTCCATCTAAAAAATACACACAAATTGCAACATATTTGAGTGCAATACAAGAATTGAGTTGCACAAGGACTTCTGTATTGAAGAAGTAAATTTGCCACACAGACTCATAAACTTTGGTGCATAGGCTACAAAGGCGCAGATCATGAACGTCGTGTGCGTATGTTTTATGATATTTTGAGGAGTATATAATTTCTTCCTGCAGTTCTGCAAAAAAACTGCAGAATTCTGCAGTTCTGCAAAAAACTGCAGAATTCTGCAGTTCTGCAAAAAACTGCAGAATTCTGCAAAAAACTGCAGAATTCTGCAGGAAACTGCAGAATTCTGCAGGAAACTGCAGAATTCTGCAGTTCTGCAAAAAAACTGCAGAATTCTGCAGTTCCAAAAAAAATCTGCAGTTTAAAAAAAAACTCTGCAGGAAGCTGCAGAATTCTGCAGTTCTGCAGCTCCCTGCATGATTTCTGAACCTCTGTTACTTCCTGCAGTTTATTGCAATGCATCTTCAAAGTTCAGACCTCTTTGACATGGGGCTTGCCGCTACCAAGGAAACGTGGTTTGGGGGATTGTTGTATGAAGGATCGGGGTTTTTGGTAGTCCTCAGTCACTACAGCGTTTCTGAAAAGTTTCTGCAGCAAAATCTGTAATTCTGCAGGAGATATGCAGCCTGGGAGGTTTTATGCAGCTCTGCAAAAAACTGCAGAATTCTGCAGAAAACAGCAGAATTCTGCAGAAAACTGCAGAATTCTGCAGAAAACTGCAGAATTCTACAGTTCTTCAAAAAACTGCAGAATTCTGCAAAAAACTGCTGAATTCTGCAAAAATCTGCAGAATTCTGCAGTTTAAAAAAAAAAGCTGCAGGAAGCTGCAGGATTCTTCAGTTCTGCAGCTAACTGCATGATTTCCCTCTGTTACTTCCTCCAGTGTATTGCATCTGTACAGTTCAGACTTCTTTGACATTGGGCTCGCCGCTACCAAGGAAACATTGATTTGGGGGTTGGTTTTGGGGGTTGTGGTTTGGGGGGTCGGGGATTTGGTAGTCCTCAGTCATTGCAGTGTTTCTGGGAAGTTTCTGCAGCAAAATCTGTATTTCTGTAGGAGATATGCAGCCTGGGAGGTTTTATGCACTTCTGCAGCTAGCTGCAAAAAACTGCAGAATTCTGCAAAAAACTGCAGAATTCTGTAGAAAATTGCAGAATTCTGCAGTTCTGAAAAAAAATTCTGCAGTTCTGTAGGAAACTGCAGAATTCTGCAGAAAATTGCAGAATTCTGCAGAAAATTGCAGAATTCTGCAGTTCTGCAGCTCCCTGCATGATTTCTGAACCTCTGTTACTTCCTGTAGTTTATTGCAATGCATCTTCAAAGTTCAGACCTCTCTGACATGAGGCTTGCCACTACCAAGGAAACGTGGTTTGGGGGGTTGGTTTGGGGGGTTGTGGTTTGGGGGGTCGGGGTTTTGGTAGTCCTCAGTCATTGCAGTGTTTCTGAAAAGTTTCTGCAGCAAAATCTGTATTTCTGTAGGAGATATGCAGCCTGGGGGGTTTTATGCAGCTCTGCAAAAAACTGCAGAATTCTGCAGAAAACCGCAGAATTCTGCAGAAAACTGCAGAATTCTGCAGTTCTACAAAAAACTGCAGAATTCTGCAATTTTCTGCAGAATTCTGCAGTTTTGTGCAGAATTCTGCAGAAAATTGCAGAATTCTGCAGTTCTGAAAAGATTCTGCAGTTCTGTAGGAAACTGCAGAATTCGTCAGTTCTACCAGGTAGCAGTTTGTGGAATGACCTCTATCAAAATAAACTTCCATGGACATTTTGCCTCTCTGCTCGGCCAATTCTCAACCAAATTTCATTCCGAAAAAAGTTTCAGGTACCCTACAACCAGGTCTATAGACTGCAGTAGTCAGTCTTTGTCCGTCGTTGATCTTTTCGCCGTACGATACATTTTTCGGCGATCGGTAAGCTCGCAAAAATGTCATTTTATAAACTGCTGACAGTGCTCTACCAACATAAACTTCCATGGACGTTTTGCCTCTCTGTTCGGTCAATTCTCAACCAAATTTCGTTCAGAAAAAAGTTTCAGGTACCCCACAACCAGGTCTACAGACTGCAGTAGTCAGTCATTGTCCGTCGTTGTTTCTTTTCGCCGTACGATACATTTTTCGGCGATCTGTCAGCTCGCAAAAATGTCATTTTATAAACTGCTGACAGTGCTCTACCAAAATAAACTTCCATGGACGTTTTGCCTCTCTGTTCGGTCAATTCTCAACCAAATTTCGTTCAGAAAAAAGTTTCAGGTACCCCACAACCAGGTCTACAGACTGCAGTAGTCAGTCTTTGTCCGTCGTTGTTTCTTTTCGCCGTACGATACATTTTTCGGCGATCTGTCAGCTCGCAAAAATGTCATTTTATAAACTACTGACAGTGCTCTATCAAAATAAACTTCCATGGACGTTTTGCCTCTCTGTTCGGTCAATTCTTAACCAAATTTCATTCAGAAAAAAGTTTCAGGTACCCTACAACCAGGTCTATAGACTGCAGTAGGCAGTCTTTGTCCGTCGTTGTTTCTTTTTGCCGTACGACACATTTTTCGGCGAACGGTCAGCTCGCAAAAATGCCATTTTGCAGGGTCAGTGTAAAATGCGGACCATGCAGATGAAGCAGACCATTTTGCAAGCAGCAGAATGCATTGCAGATGAGCATCAAAACACAAACCCCCCCCCCCCCACTCAGCCCCAAACCGCAACCAACGTTTTCCTGGGTAGTGGCAAGACCCTTGTCAAAGAGGTCTGAACTTAGCAGATGCATTGCAATTTATGAGATGCATTAATAGTACCAGAGGTTCACAAATACTGCATGGAGCTGCAGAACTGCAGAATTCTGCAGTTTTCTGCAGAATTCTGCAGTTTCCTACAGAACTGCAGAATTCTGCAATTTTCTGCAGAATTCTGCAGTTTTCTGCAGAATTCTGCAGTTTTCTACAGAACTGCAGAATTTTTTTCAGAACTGCAGAATTCTGCAGTTTTCTGCAGAATTCTGCAGTTTCTATTGCAGAATATGCAGGTGCAGGAAGAAATTTAAGTGTACTGGATATTTTTCTTTAGTTCAAATTTCATATGCTTCCCCCCGTGGACATGTTGTAAAAATATAGTACCCCACCCCCTTGAAACAATGTGAAGAGTTAGTACCACTTGGGGCAAATTCTCTTCCCCATATTTGTAAATTCTGATAGGAAAATACAGGAACATGACAGCATCTTACTGTAAATAAGATTTTGCGTGATATCTTACAATCAAAATGGTAAGATCCGAATTTCCACATTTCACCCCGTGAGAGCAGGACTAGAACATTGCTTTGGTCCTAGACATTTTCTCAGGAAAAGCGGATGTAGTATTCCATATTGAAGATTGCGAAGGACACTGTGCACAACATAGTGAGGAATATCTCATTGGCAATTTGACTTCACAAATTGAGTTAGTATTGAAATAGAAAAAATAATATACTGTATCCTTGCCTTTTTTGTGAGTATATCTGAGAATCCCTTTGAAAGTCTTGGGAAAAATTCTCTCTAAGACTTCAAAGAACTGTTCGAAATTTTCTAGGTATCCAACCACGGCGAAATGTTTGATGATATTACGCTTGGCCAATTGCAATCGCTTGCTTCTGAAAAGGAAGTAAATATAGTTGTGATGTTATGAAATATTAAGCTGGCTTTTGACATGACGGAAAAACTTTGCATATTCCTCAAAAAATATAAACACCAGAGCCATCAAACTTGCAGGAAACTTTTTTTCTATACATAATGGTATTAGGGAACCAGGATAGTAGTGTAGATATGGATTATGTATGTTTGATCATGGGTTGGGATCCAGGTCAATGGCAAAGTTTCGGGAGTAATCAAAATAAACTCTACCAATTTGAATTTGAATGTACTAGCACGGCTTTTTGATTAATATTATTGAACTTGGCACCATTAATTATGGATTTAGTACAGAACTATTAATCGCCTAAAAAATTAGCAGATAACTATACGGTTTTTGATGCTTTTCTGTCATTTATCACATTTTTTATAATTTGAATATTATCAATGCATGGGATTGATTTCAGATTTTCCTCAAAATAAATATTTTGCAAATTGAAGATGTTTTCTAATGTTTAGTCATAATAAGCAATCATAAACCATGAAGTAGTTTTTTTGCGGTAGCTACTGTAGCTTGCTTAGTATTGGACAGACGGACAGACAGACAGGCAGATGGATGGACAAGCCCGACACACATGAATGAAAACATTCGTCCTTGGGCTGTTGGGCAGGACTAATGAGGGTATAAGCTGGATATGAGTATTTATGATAAATTTGATATTGATAAATGTAATATTGAACAATTTTTGCTATCCGCAACAGTCCTATAAAACAATTGAAGACTTTTAAAAAGAAAGGATATAATAATTGTCTGCTGCGGCTTTTCTTTGTTTTGCTTTTGCTGAAACAGAGAATACAACAATTAAGAAAGACGTGTATCTTACCCACACAATTGTTCAGTATCTTGGCCGGCGAAATAAGGAAGGATTGTTTCGAATAATATGTCACCAGTGTTTGGGCAGTGCACCCCACAGGATGAAGAATTGCTTCTGATGCATCCATTTAGATCCTGGAAGGTTGAAAACAAAAGCTACAGGTGGGTGGAGAGATATGGAAAATGTTGCCCTGTATAGTGTATACCTGTTCTGGCTTTTGACAAAAGTTAATTGAATACACCAGCATAGAGTAGGTCGGGGCAAGAAGCCCGGGTTAGGTGAGAGGCCCCCCCAGGGTTATATTAAAACTTACATTTTTGGTGCGTTTATCTATTGATAGGATTAAAGCTAGAGGCGTTTTAGGTGACGTGACAAATTTTCAGGACAAACAGCACCAAACCATAGTAGAAATTAAAGAAACAAAAAAATTTACATGGTTTTTGTAACTTTGACTAATTCTTTGAAAGGGGTTGTCAGAAATAACACTGTAAATATTTAAAAGTATAATGGATATCTGCATTGCTTCATTTCATGACCATCACATAAATATGATTTGGATCATGTTTTTTGCATTTTAGTTCAAAATATAGAGGTCAAATTAAAATATGTGGGTTTGGGGCGAGAGGCCGCACATGATATGGGGCATGAGGCCCCCTTCACTGGGGGGTCAAAGCTGCTTCAGGAACCATTTAATAATGTGTACTTTACCTTAAATCTTGATAGAATGGCTAATAAAAAAAGAAAAAATTTGGCCCGAAATTGAAACAGGGCAAAAAATATTAAAAATTAAATGTATGAAGAGAAAAATTTTGAAATTCAGAAAAAGTGAATAGGATGCCATAAAAATGATAGAAGAACCCTAAGAAATAACTTTAGGATGAATGCGCTCGCAAAAAAAATTGCAATAGGATTATAATAGGGGGCTTCTTGCCTGATTGGTGGGGTAAGAAGGCCATTTTAATTTTTTTTACAAAAATGGCCGTAACTCCTTTATTAAAATTGTTAGACATTTGTTTCACTAGTTATCAGTAGAGTCAAGTGATCCCTTCCTGACAGCATAAGCATTCAAATAATTGCCGATAAAAGGTAGGTCAAATCGCACCTCGAAGTTAAGGGGGGCCGCATGCCCCGACCTACTCTATATACACATAGTGAAATAAAAATCATATCAACGGAATGCTGTCATATCCAGCCAAAACGAATGCAATGCAATCAAATAAAATGTGCTGCAAGCATGTGCAATCATTTGCAATCATATCTAAATTAAATGCTAGACAGGGCTAAATGATGTATCCATATTAAAAGGAATGCAGATAGAGATTGAACGAGTGCAGTTGCCAAATAAAAAACATAGGCTGCGCAGCAGCAAACCTTCAGCGAATAACACATCCGGAAGATTACAATTACACCATAAAATTGATGTATTTACCAAATTGCATATTGGTAAGCAATAGTGGTGAAGTCATGGCCTTGTTAGTCTTGATTTCCTGAAGACTACAAAGCAAATGCATAATAACTATGTTACAATACAAACAAATAATCCCTCTGCTCTAACCAATTTTAGAAACGAAATAAGATTAAACTGCACTATGAATAAATTCATTAACGAGTCTGAATATCTCAACACAAATTATGATACCTTAGAAGATGTCCTAAAATCTGCGCTTTCAAGTCATCTTCCAACAAAGAAAGTTAAATTCAACAAATATAAACATAAAAGCACTCCTTGGATAACAAGAGCTATAATTAATTCTATTAAATTCAGAGATAAATTGTACAAACATTTACGTGCTACTCCAAACATAGACCCATCCAAGAAACTCTAAAAATAAATCTGCGCACATACAACTCGATACTCTAGAAAAGTATTCGAGGGGCGAAAAAACTGTATTTCCATGAATGTTTTGAAAAACATAGAAATGATATTAAAAAAACATGGGATGTAATTACAGATATCACTCAACCTTCAAAAGATAACTCTCATCCTGACCACTTCATTATTGATGACCTTCCTTGCAGTGATCGAAACATAATTGCAAACAAATTTAACAATTTTTTCATCAAAACTGGTCCGTCTTTAGCAGATAAAATTGCTCAACCGCAGGGATTAGATTTTAAAAATTTCCTTGAAAATGATAATAATAACATGTTCCACTTCCAACGTGAATGAGGAATGTGTTCTTAAAATTATAAACACCCTGAAACCTAAATCTAGCTGTGGCATTGATGGAATCTCAAATAAGCTGCTTAAAGAAATTAAACTTTATATTCTTAAACCCCTTACCCTAATAATTAATCAATGTCTTGAATCAGGAATCTTTCCAGACAAATTGAAAATTGCGAAAGTGCTCCCAATCCATAAAAAACGAGAAAAATTGATATTCGACAACTATCGACCTATCTCAATTTTACCGAGCTTGTCAAAGGTCTTTGAGAGAATCATGCATGATCAAATTTATGACTACTTTAGAAGCAATCACCTATTTTATGATAACCAGTATGGCTTTAGAAGTGGTCACTCTACAGAGCTTGCTGCCTTGGAACTAATAGACAGGATAATACTCTCCATGGATAAAAAAGAAATCCCAGTGACGGTATTTATTGATCTCTCAAAGTCCTTTGACACTCTTGATCATGAAATACTCTTATATAAACTACAAAGCTATGGATTTGCAGGGAACTCTCTGTTGCTCTTACGAAGCTACCTCTCAAATAGAAAACAGACCCTTGAAATATTTGATGTCCAATCTGATTACCGAATTATTCAAACTGGAGTGCCACAAGCATCCATTTGGGTCCCTTATTATTATTTATAATATAGGCCTATCTAAATGATCTCTAACAAGCATGCAACATCTTTCAACCTATAATCTACGCTGATGATACAGCACTTTACACTGTATTAAAAAGCCGCCTAAATCAAACCAATACCATTAATGATGAATTAAATGTCATTAATAACTGGTTTAAACTTAACAAATTATCTATAAATGAAGCAAAGACAAAAATGATGAGGTTCCACACTAAACAAAGAAAAATTAAATCCTATAAATATTTTCATAAATGACAAAAAAATTGAAATTGTAAATGAATTTAAATACCTTGGTATTATCCTGGATTCCCATCTCACATGGAAACCTCATTTAAACATGATTTCCCAAAAAATTGCAAAAACAAATGGCGTGATGAATAGAATGAAGAACATTCTCCAATGTAACATTCTTAAAACTACTTATAATTCTCTTATTTTGCCTTTCTTAAATTATGCGTTACTTGTATGGGGAACAAAATGTGAACAACTGTACAAATTGCAAAAAAGGTCGGTTCGTATAATTGTAAATGCCAAATACAATGCACATGTTGAACCAATTATGAAAGTCTTAAATACTCTAAAAATCAGTGATATGCTTAAACTCCAGGAGATGCGCTTTATATACAAACATCAAAACAGAACCTTGCCCAAGCACTTTCTTACAGACATGTTTGCAACAAATTCACAAGTTCACAATCATAACACTAGAGGAAGATCTAATTTAAGAATTCCTCAAAGCGAACATGCTTTTGTGAAAAACAGTATTAGATACCGTCTACCAAATCAATATAACAATCTCCCCACTGATATCAAAAATAAAATTACAACACATAGTTTTGAGGGTATTAGCAAATATGCAAAGCAATTCTTGCTTAATACATACAACAATACCTGTAATAGGGTTCATTGCTATATTTGCCATAGATAGTCTGGCTGACTAAGGTAAAGAAAACCTGATTGGTTGCGAATTTGCTAACTAATATTCTGTGTATATGTTCAAATATGCTCCTGTATTTTAATGCAATGTCTGATCTACTGTGTTGATTTACTGTGCTCCATGAATTATTATTTAATTGTTCTTTTCATTCTGTTGAACGGAATGTCATAAGCAAAACACTTGAATAATCTATCATTTTTATATATCAAGTCTGGCGATTGTAAAGATTTTAAAATTCCTGATGGAATGTCAATGATAATAATCTAGTATACTTTTTTTTAAATATCATGACTGGATTTTCCCATACTCCCCAGGTTGGCTTGTCGCTAGCGACAAGAATCTTGTCTTAGATAGGTCATCCTGTCCACAGAATTTATTTTAATTGTACGTGTTGTATTTAACTAGAGTTGCTTCTTTTACAAATCAGTGATAATAAGTTCAAAAATCAAAACTGTATAATTGTAAATTTTGTGGAGAAATAAAATTCTTGAGTCTTGAGTCTTGAGTCTTGAGTCAATAATGTCGATTTGCCCGTTGCCTGCCATCAGTCTATCTGCTTGCCAGAGTTTGTAAAACGAGGAAAAGAAAATTATTAGGCAAATTTATGCATATATGGTACAGTTTCATGCACATACCAAGTATAGGTTATGAGCTGTCAGTTGGAACCCAAAAAATATAATGCTGTTATAGTTTTCTCAATATTTTCCAATGATTCAAAAAGTGTTACATACACATTAAAAGGCTCTGCTACATTGTATAGGTGATATGTGTGGAACATTTCGTTGCTGTATATGCAATAGTGGGCAACTTTTGGCTCCCATGCGAAAAAAAGTATTTGAAATATTATTTCTCAATATTACACAAAAAGTATACACTATCTATCATTCAGACCATGAAAAGGCACACCTAGACCATGTAAACCATATGTGTACCAAACTTAATCCATTTACAATTGTACATGCAATTGTGACCGAGGCCTGGGTCAGAAACAAAGAATAATTATTTTGGTTTTCAATATTTCAAAAATTATATATTTTCCATCAGACCTTTCAAAAGGCACTACTAGACTATATAACGCATATGTGTCCCAAACTTTATCCATGTACATGCAATAGTGAGAGAGTCATAGCCGAAAACAAATAAAAAAGTATTTTTATATTTTTTGTAGTTTGTTGAAAACATACAGAATTTCTATCGATGAGACCATCAAAAGGCACAACTATATAGGCCACATCTGTACCAAATTTCATCCATGTACAAGCAATAGTGACTGAGCCTTGGCCCGGAAACGAACAAAAATAATTTATATGTTTTTTTAAATTATTTCAAAAAGTATGGAGTATCTATCCATTAGACCATCAAAAGGCACAACTAGACCATACAGGCTATATGTGTACCAAATTTCATCCATGTACATTGAATACTGAATAGGGGCCGAGAACTGGCCCGGAAACAATCTATCCGCCCGCTGCCCGCCCGCCCGGCGGACGGACATCATTTTGCCCTAGTGATAACAATACCTTCTGCGAACAAGTTCGCTGAAGGTAATAAGAGGGGCATGATGGCAAAGTGGCAAAACCTGGTGCTACATTGTGGAACTACCTTTTGTTGAGATGGAAATGGAACTTGATAAAGCGCATTTTTGAATGACTCCTATGTCAATGCAATGCGCCATGTCAGAATAGCACCAGGCTGACAGCACTCTTGAAATTCAGGTGGTGCTCCAGCAAGCAATTGGGTACCAATGTACAAAGACTATATGGTATTATTTTGACCGCGGCCAGCCGCTGGCTCAGTCAATTTGCCGCACCCCCTGATTATTGCCAAGTTAGAGGCATATGGACTATCAGTTGACAGTTGTGCTTTGTTATGGTCGTACCTGTCAGAGAGAAAACAGCGTGTGAAACTATCTGGACACGTAAGTGAATGGAGGAGCCTTACAAAGGGTGTACCGCAGGGGTCGATTCTAGGCCCGGCCCTCTTCAATGTATTTACCAGCGACCTTTATGCAGTAATCAAGAAGGCCTCATTACACAATTATGCAGATGATAATTCGATATCGGTGATAGCATCTAGTAGGAGAGAACTCGTTGAAACTCTGCACCATGAATCACTTGAGGCGGTGCAATGGTTCAAGGATAATATGATGGAGGCCAATGCCTCAAAATTTCAAGCGCTTGTCATCAACACGAAGGAGCCCATCGCGTTTAACATCGGTGGTGAAGAAATATTATCTGAGGAACATGTCAAACTCTTAGGAGTCACATTAGATGACAAATTAAACTTTAAAGTTCATGTGAATACTTTATGCAAGAAAGCAGGCGCCCAGTTGCGGGTCCTGCAAAGACTTTCAAATTGTCTAGATGAACAGTCTAAAATGCTTATCTTCAGAAGCTTTTTTTTTTTATCCCATTTTACATATTGTTGCCTCGTGTGGCACTTTTGTGGAACTGTTGCGTCTAACAAGCTGGAGAAAATACAATTCAAAGCCTTGAAGTTTGTTTTTGGCGATCATACGTCCGGCTATGAAGACCTTTTAGCTAGGGCTGGTCTGCCAACCCTTGAGGTGGCTAGATCACGCCTGATTTTAGTTCACGTTTTTAAATGTATAAACAAGCTTACTCCTTCTTTCATGTGGGATATGTACACTCCTCGCCATGTAAACTACAACTTACGGAATAGAAATACACTCAACAGGACTCACTGTCGAACCGTAAGACATGGTGTGCAATCAATATCGCACTACGGAACAAAGCTATGGAACTCATTACCTCCAAATTTAAAGCTTTGCGAGAACATCAAAGACTTCAAACAAAACTTGAAGAACTGGACTCCAGTACAGTGCAGATGTGGCCTGTGTGCATGAATACCTCTTGTGATTTTAAAACTCTGTGATTTTAAGACTCTGTGATTTTAAAAATTTTACATTTTACAAATTTTATTGGACAATCTTACCTAATGGACACTTATTTTGTATTTCCAATTTCCCTGTATATATATTTTTACTATTTATATTGTTATTTACATGTTATCTTCTGCATAGACAGCCGGTGAAATTAGCCTATGGCTAGTGTTGATTTTTGCGTGTAAAACTGGCTATAAATAAAAGTATTGATTGATATTGATTGATTGATTGTCAGTGTATTACAGCACTGCATTACAGCACTGCATTGCAGCACTGCATTGCTACACTGCATTATTGCACTGCATTACACCGCTGCCTCACTGCATTGCATTACAACAATGAATTATTGCACTGCATTACACCAATGTGTTATTGGACTGTATTCTGCATTACAGCACTGCATTACAGCACTGCATTACAGCACTGCATTAAAGCACTGCATTAAAGCACTGCATTACAGCACTGCATTACAGCACTGCATTACAGCACTGCATTACAGCACTGCATTACAGCACTGCATTACAGCACTGCATTACAGCACTGCATTACGTAGGTAGGCAGGTGGGTCATGTGGCAAGTCGGTTGGCCTACTTTTCATGACAGTTTACTGACATGGGCGAGTCTACACCGAAGGTTGTTCATATATAAATAGGTGTATATTTACTGTACAAATGGTTGTACACACCCATGGGTGTACACACAACTATGATCGTAACACATCCATGGGCATACACACACCCGTGGGTGTACACACACCGATAGACGTACACACACCCATGGGCATACACTGACCGATGGGCATACACACAGATGGGAATACATGTGGGCATACACACAGATGAGTGTACAGGTAGGCATACCCACACAGCTAGGCATACAGGTGGACCTGCACAGACAGATGTGTGTGTACACACAGGTGGCCCTGCACACACACATGGGTATCCACACACTCATGGGCGTCCACACAGAGATGGGCCTACAGATGGGCGTGCACATTCAGATGGGCATGCACACACAGATGGGTCTGCACGCACAGATGGGCTTACACACACGACGGGCGTGCTCATATGGGCGTACACATACAGATGGCTGTACATATGGGCATGCGCACACAGATGGCCATATCAATGGGCGTGCACACGAAGGTGGCTGTGCACACACAGATGGGCATACACACACAGATGGTCGTCCAGGTGGGCGTACACCCAGCTAGGTGTAAAGTCGGGCGTGCACACTAAGATGTGCATGCACTCACAGATGAGTGTTCCAACACAGATAAGCATACACTCACAGATGGGCATACAGGTGGGTGTACACACAGATGGGTGTACAGGTGGGCGTGCCCACAGATATAGGCATTCAGGTGGGCATGCCCACGCAAATGGGTGTGTACACAGAGGGGTGTGTACACACAGATAGGCGTGCACTCACAGATGGGCATGCCAGACGGGCCTACAGATGGGCATACACTCGACGATGGCCGTACACAGGCATGCACAATGGACGTACACACGCCGATGGCCATACGCCTTGAATAAAGGCGCCCCTCAAAAAGATGCCCCTCTTGAATAAAGGCCTCACTTGAACAGCCCATCTGTAGAGGCCCGCGTGAGTAGAGACCTTTCTCGAATGTGCGCCTCCCTTAAATAGAGGCTCCTTGTCAGAGTCCTTCAATATAGGCCCCTCGAATAAAAGCCCCCCTCACATATAGGCCCCACTGCGCCATGGACAACAACGAATATATATCTTTTTATTATTATTATACAACTGAGCTTTTTTAAGCCAGGGCTAAAAAGCTGCACTCAATACACAAATCGTTATTCATCTTTTATGGATCGACACAATCACACTTAATTGCACGTCACCACCAAAAGGCGTCCAGCAGCGCCCGCGGTCATATTATCATAGCTTGTGATTCTAGTTTTTCGCACTTACATGTACGATGTCTAGTCTCTGATCAGACGAGAGAATTTCCATAAATATAAAAAAAATGTATATGTCCAAATTTCTCTCATCCTTCCTATCCTATATATAATTAGTGCTGCCTAGCAACACAAAAACAGCTTGGTAGCCAAGGCCAATGTAGCCATCTCTTCATGTCCCAGTCACCCCCACTGACCAAGTATGCCTATCTACCTCATTTGGTGACCTTCTAACACGCCACCAGTGGATTCACTTTCACCTCATCTTCAAAATATTCAAGTTACCCCACTCACCTGGCCACGGAGCTTTTTCTGTTTTAGTTCATATTTGGCGAAGTTAAACCAAGAAACCAGTTTGCTGATCGGTTCGCGGATCATGTTGATGTAGATGGGATTGTTATATCCAAACCTGGAAGTTGAAAATTGAATTGTATACCTGCTTGACGGATCTTCACCAAACCTAATCACCCCTACATTATGCTAAATTTATTTATATTTAAGTACCTGGTGAAATTGATGAATAATGCATGACGGATGTACATGAACGGTGGGTCTGAGGATGTAATGTTCCTGGCAATTTCGTGCTGCAATGAAACATTGGCAATTTATGAATTTACTGAGACTGCAGTGCACTGGTCAGATCATGGCAAGAAGATTTCAAAATTCCTCTGCCTCTCCTAAACCACCTGAAGTCCAGTTTGGGTTAAACCTTCAGATGGACTGGGTTCTCCTCTCTTTGCTTAACTTCAAGTGAAGAATGTTAAATACTGAAATACAATAGAGTTGTCCATCACCCAAAAGTTAACTACAAATAAGTCAGCTTTTTGCTATACAACCTGCTTGGCCACTTGGGAGGTGTTGAGTGTAAGGAAAGAGCTATACGGCAATGTGTGAAAATGCCATGTTACACCATCGTGTGCCACGTAACGGGCAAACCAGTTACTGTGCCCGACGTCACAATTTTTTTTGTATAAATAGTTGAGTTCTCATTAACAAGTCAGTCCTTTTCAGAAAAATAAGAAGGACGAAGAACAAGAAAGACTCATTCTTCTTCTTCTGTTACGCCCTTCCGCCCTTGGACATAGCTCAGTGCACCAAAACTTTTCAAATACAATAAAAGGAGAAACACCAGGATGGGAATTTACAAGATTTGATGACATCACCAATTCACCATATCATATATACCTTGTCAGGAACCAAGAAAAACCCCCTGTCCCAATGTGGCCCGTGTCCCAATGTGCCCCGGTTCCCCCATACCCGGGATATGGTCATACAATGTGTCAAATTTAAAAAAAAAGTAAGTGAAATTCCTAATGAATCAAAGTTGCTGCCTCTGTCCATTGAAATGTGTTGTAAGAATATGATGTACCTGTTTGGTTTTGTTGAAGAAGGGTGTATTATCCAGCTTATGATATGGATGGAAAACTTTCACCACTCGCTTGAATATACTAATCGCGCTTGAACTGCCGCACTTGCCCACTCGATTGTAGAAGAAGAGCTGTTCTTTGTTTCGGAAGGATAATGCTTTTCGACTGACATCAGAATATTCTTGACTGTCTGAAAACCAGAAAATACGTTTTGCTGATTATGTCAAAATTGCAATTATTTTATAGATATAACCACTTCCACATTGTTGCTGGTTGGCTAACTGCAGCCTAAACAAGCTTTTGTGGCATAAGAAATCACTTGCATGAACCTGGCCCAATCCTAACCCACCATCAAACCGTGGTATTTCCACTGACGAGACTCTGGATCAGCTGATATTGGGGAGAGGGAATTCAAAAGTCAAATGACCAAAGGACACGTACATGGTCACAAAACCCCATGCACAGCCTCACTGCCTTCAACTCGTCCTTCTCTCTAATGGGCATTCTAGTATCAACAATCTTGAATGAGCACTCAGAGAGTGCATACGTAGGTCTGCCAGCCTGCCATTAAAATCTAAATCACCAAATACTCAATGTAGAAGTTACCGAGATCTGTCATATTTGAAAAGAGCTTATAGTGTGTCACAAGAAAGCATACTGCAAAGAAACAGATCCATACAGTGTGCAGTCTTAACAGGATTTGGTGCACAGAGTCACACACAGGATAATCTGGTGCATCACAAAAGGCCTGCCCAGCCGTGCTGGCAGACCTCATTATTCACCATACAGGCCCATAAACTGGCCGACTTTTATTTTAATATCAGAAAAATACTTTTTCTAGAAGTATAGATCTAATGTCGTCATTTTTATATAAAAAGTTTTATACCCTACAGATTTGTCCCTCGGCTATAGGGCCTATAATGAAAATTCTGCTGCAGCTACAGGCTCACCTTGAGAGCGATCTGACCGTTTTGTTGCGTTTGAATATCCTTTAGTCAATTGAGTTTTCTCACTGTCCTGTAATTTTGCAAGTGGCTCTGAGTGAGCCTCTCGCTCAAGTACTCTGTTGTAAAATCCGAATGCCACTACAAGAATCAAGGTTACGGCAAGAACTTTTCCTTTCATCATATAAATTAAACATAGAATATGGTAAAGAAGAATCAATAGTTCTTCGAGTACAACTTGTACTGTTGTACTATACATATAGGCTATACCGATGTTTTGCTCCAATAAGTTCAACAAAGACACAAACTTGATACTCACTTTGGGGTTGACTGATTTCAAACGAAGCTGAAAATGATATCCTCAAATGCCTCCACTCTTTGCAAACATATATTGTAAAATGCCGGGTGGACTTTAATGGTCTCCTAAATCTTGGCCAGCATGCTAATGACTGCTAATTTTTGCACAACAAGACATGTAGATAATTCAATTCAATTTCAGTTGTTTATATCAAAAAATACCAATGGGCTATGTGGCCCTTTAAGGTACCTACAAGTATAATATGCCCCAGTCTCACGGCACGTTACGGAGAACTTTTTTGCCACTGAGGGGTAGCTTGAGTTGAATTCTAGGAAAAAAATGACTATCCCGGCGACATACAATGTTTATAAAACCATTACATAATTAATTAAAAGCATATCACGGCGGGGTTCTTTTTGTTCACTGCGGGGAAGACAAGTTGTACGCCGTCCCCAAAAGTTCGCCGGGGGAAAGGAATTTCCTCCTCCTGAGGGATACTTTTATATCGCCCCGAGATATAAAAAGTACCCCTCAGGGAACCTATAACTGCCCCTCAGTGAACCTATTTCACCGCGGCGGGATGTCAAAAACTGCCGGCGAGGCTTCAAATGTCCCCCCAGGGGCAGGAAAGGTCCCCGCGGGGGCAGGAAAGGTCCCCGCGGGGGCAGGAGAGGTCCCCTCAGGGGCAGGGGATGTCCTAATATCCCGCCGGAGATGTTTTTGAGGCGTTCTCACTGAAAAAATCCGCAGTTTTTCCATTTCTAGGAACCGCGAGGAGTGTATAATTTCTTTCTGCAGTTCTGCAGTTCTGCAGTTCTGCAGAAAAAAATTGCAGAATTCTGCAGTTTCCAAAAAAAGTGCAGAATTCTGCAGTTCTGCAAAAAAAACTGCAGAATTCTGCAGTTTCCAAAGGAATTGCAGAATTCTGCAAAAAAAGTGCAGAATTCTGCAGTTCTGCAAAAAAAACTGCAGAATTCTGCAGTTTCCAAAGGAATTGCAGAATTCTGCAAAAAAAAGTGCAGAATTCTGCAGTTCTGCAAAAAAGCAGTACATTTAAATTTCTTCCTCCACCTGCATATTCTGCAATAAATTCTGCAGTTTGGGAGTGAAATTGCAGAATTCTGCAATTCTGCAATAAATTCTGCAGATTGGGAGTGAAATTGAAGAATCCTGCAATTCTGCAATAAATTCTGCAGTTTGGGAGGAAACTGCAGAATTCTGCAATTCTGCAATAAATTCTGCAGTTTGGGAGGAAATTGCAGAATTCTGCAATTCTGCAATACATTCTGCAGTTTGGGAGGAAATTGCAGAATTCTGCAATTCTGCAATAAATTCTGCAGTTTGGGAGGAAATTGCAGAATTCTGCAATTCTGCAATAAATTCTGCAGTTTTTCAGGTCCATGCAGTATTTTTTGTAAACCTCTGGTATTTAATCCAGCTTATCGATTGCAATGCATCTGCTAAGTTCAGACCTCTTCGACAAGGGTCTTGCCACTACCCAGGAAACGTTGGTTGGGGGGGGGGAGGAGTAGCTGTTCGGGGGTCGGGTGGGAGGTCTAGGGTTTTGATGCTTGTCTGTCCCTGCAGCCTCTCTGAAAAGTTTCTGCAGCAGAATCTGTAGTTCTGTAGGAATTCTGCAGCCTGGGAGGTTTTATGCACTTCTGCAGGTAGGAAGCTGCATATTCTGCAGTTTCAAATAAACCTGCAGAATTCTGCAATTCTGCAATAAATTCTGCAGTTTGGCAGGAAACTGCAGAATTCTGCAATAAATTCTGCAGTTTGGGAGTGAAATTGCAGAATTCTGCAATTCTGCAATAAATTCTGCAGTTTGGGAGGAAACTGCAGAATTCTGCAATTCTGCAATAAATTCTGCAGTTTGGCAGGAAACTGCAGAATTCTGCAATTCTGCAATAAATTCTGCAGTTTGGGAGTGAAATTGCAGAATTCTGCAATTCTGCAATAAATTCTGCAGTTTGGCAGGAAACTGCAGAATTCTGCAATTCTGCAATAAATTCTGCAGAACAAATTAATTGCAGAATTCATGCAGTATTTGTGAGCCTCTGGTACAAGGGACTTGTCATTACCCAGGAAACGTTGGTTGGGGGGGGGGTAGCAGTTCTGGGGTCGAGTTGGGGGGGCTGCTTCAAAATAAACCTCTATGCATGCCTCTATGGACGTTTTGACACTCTGCTCGGCCAATTCTCAACCAAATTTCACTCTGAAAAAATTGGTGGATACCCTGCAACCAGGTCTATTTACTACAGTTGTCAGTCTTTGTCTGTCGTTGTTTCTTTTTGCCGTACGGCACTTTTTTCGGCGATCGGTAAGCTCGCAAAAATGTCATTTTACAACTGCTGCATCAAAATAAACCTCTAGGACATTTTGCCACTCTGCTCGGCTAATTCTCAACCAAATTTCACTCTGAAAAAAGTGGTGGATACCCTGCAACCAGGTCTATTTACTACAGTTGTCAGTCTTTGTCCATCGTTGTTTCTTTTTGCCGTACGGCACTTTTTTCGGCAATCGGTCAGCTCGCAAAATGCATTTTTGCGAGTTGACCGATCGCCGAAAAACGTGTCGTACGGAAAAAAGAAACAACAACAGACAAACACTGTCAACTTCAGTCAATAGACCTGGTTGCAGGGTACCCGCAACTTTTTTCAGAGTGAAATTTGATGGAGAATTGGCCGAGCAGAGTGGTAAAACGATGACTAATCCACAAGAAAACAAAACATGCAAGTGCTGCTCCCTACAAGAGTGGCGACCTGGGAGAATGGACAGCAAAAGAAGAAGAAGAAGAAGAAGTCCATAGCAGTTCACTTTGAACGAGCATCAAAACCCCAGACCTCCCACCTGACCCCTAAACCGCTACTCCTCCCCCCCCCCCCTCAACCAACGTTTCCTGGGTAGTGGCAAGACCCTTGTCGAAAAGGTCTGAACTTAGCAGATGCATTGCAAATGATAAGCTGGATTAAATACCAGAGGTTCACAAATACTGCATGGAGCTGCAGAACTGCAGAATTTATTGCAGAATTGCAGAATTCTGAAGTTTCCTGCCAAACTGCAGAATTTATTGCAGAATTGCAGAATTCTGCAATTTCACTCCCAAACTGCAGAATTTATTGCAGAATTGCAGAATTCTGCAATTTCCTTCCAAACTGCAGAATTTATTGCAGAATTGCAGAATTCTGCAATTTCCTTCCAAACTGCAGAATTTATTGCAGAATTGCAGAATTCTGCAGTTTCACTCCCAAACTGCAGAATTTATTGCAGAATTGCAGAATTCTGCAATTTCCTTCCAAACTGCAGAATTCAGTGCAGAATTGCAGAATTGCAGGAAGAAATTTAAATGTACTGGGAACCGCTGAGGGGAACAAAAACTTCCCCTGGGGGGATGTGAAAAGTCGACGGCGGATCACCCAAATTCATCCAAATTACCAGGAAATACTTCGACGCCGATTTAAATAGTTCTCCGGGAGCCGCCGTGAGAATGTAGCAATTAGCGTTATTCACCTAAGGGGAGCCAATATGTGATGAGGGCCTTACACAGTCTTAATCATAGATAGGTTTATATAATAAATAAATAACACTATAGAGCGGTAAGCTAGAGCAATTTAGTGGCTAGTGACTACGTGCTCGCTGCCATTTTTCAAGTGCGACGCATGCGCGTTTGAATGTCATGACGCTGCACATGAATACACACAAATACGACACAAATTTATCTTTTTAAAGGACAAATGGACAGATAGATAAGATCAGATAGATAAGATCAGATCTATAGTTTAACTGTTAAGATTAGACAGATAGATGGATAGATAGATAGATAGATACATAGATAGATAACTAGATAAACGGGATGATTGCACTTATAGCTGTGTAATTCAAATCTATGTTAAATTTGGATCTATTATGTTAAATTGTTGATGTTTCATAACTGAGATCAATAAAACCATAGCTATTAAGAGGTGACTGTTTGCTATCAGACTGTTAATAATTTGTTGATAGTTAATGAAGATTAACTTTAACTGCTGTTATGATTTCCTACTTAGTGAGCCATTTAAGTCATTAACTTCTTTTTATTGACTTTAAATTTTCAGTCACTTCTTACAATCAGGGGGTATGTAAATAGTTATTTCCAATGTTGATACACAATGTTGATTTAAATCCCTGAAATATGTCATGAATCCACACAAATACGACACCAAGGTTGTTATAGGACAAGACTGAAAATTTAAAGCTATTTTGGAAGATATTTGAGGTATTTTAATTATTTACCAAACTAAACTGAGACTAAACTACTAGCTCCACTTTTATGGCAACTACAAGCACTTCCTGTTCAGGCAGTCACTTTTGACAGGAGCACCACACAGAATGAGCTGTCCTTGTGCTAAGTGAGCTTTGTTCATATTATAAAACAGAGGTCTTTTCACTGACTGACCAGTGGTGTAGCCACACCTCTGCCACAATGGGCGAGGCAGTACTTTTTGAGGGGGTAAGATAAATGACCAATTTTATCGACATTTAACGACATTTTTTGGATAAAATTCACGACTCCCACATTGGTAATTTTCATTATCACTAAACATGTCAAATTAAACATGAAGTGCATGAAATTTAATTATATGTTGTATTTGCATATCATCTCAAGGCATTAGATATTTTGCTACTAAATGTCAAGGTGTTTATTATATCTCACATAAATTTGCTTAACTGAATGCTACTAAATATTGAATCTAAATGATTGGATCCTTTGATGAAGAAAAACCCATAGAAAAACATTAGAAGAGTGACATTTTTATCAAATAGGAATTCAGTTATCATGCATACACAATGAAAATGTTCTTTCAGTATAATTCTCATCACATTGCCTGATTGCGATCATCACCTTAGCAATGCAATCACACTGGAACGCAAAAATAGCATTTTTTCATCAGACTATAGGCCCATAAACTATTTGTAAATATATATATAGGAATGTAATGAGTGTCACATAGAATAATGAAAAACCATCTTGATCCTTAAGTAGGGACCGTTCAGAATTTATGATGGGGGGGGGGGAGGGATTGGAGTTTTGCGTGAACTTCTCGTCAAAAATTGATACCCCCCTTGAGTTTCATGCGGATTTTTAGTACCCCACCCTTTGGTTTCATGTGTATTTTTAGTACCCTCCCTCGACATACAAAGCAATACACACATAATTATATACTGTTATACAAGGCCACGCATACAGATTCGCGTCATTTCGCGGACTTTTGCGTGTAAAAAAGTCCAAATAAAATGAGTTTATGTGTGTTTTTAAACATTTTTTCTTTGTTAAAATTTCTTACCCCCCCTTGGAAGTGTTGTCAAAAATTAATACCCCCCCTTGAAACACGTGTGAAAAGTTAGTACCCCCTCGGCCAAAACTCGCTGCCCCCCAGTCATAAATTCTGAACGGTCCCTAATAGAACAAAACTTTGTTATGACAATAGCTGACAATATAAACACTAAATTTCACATAGAATTATTGCTGAATGGAATGTAGCAGCATCAGTCTCTGATATGCGCTAAAGAAGCATGATCCTTTTGTTGTGACAGTTTGCAAATACATGTATGTCTACAAATTCAGCCAAATCCAATGAATTTGACCTTTGTCGTTCAATATGGATGACTCCTAAGTTTGAGAGTCTCATCTGTCATTGAATTTCTCGCAAAGGTTTTTATCCTCTTCATGGCAGAGAAGCATCGCTCTCAAGAAGCACTGAACACTGGGATCATCACTGCAATTTTACAGAGCTTGTAGGCCTATAGTTCATGGAAGGCCTCACTGTATGGTTGAATCAATTTGACAAATTCGGGAGAGCCCAGATGGTGTTTTAAGGCCCTGCATTTTTTTTTCGGCTCCACCAGTCGCTTTGCCCGCTAAATAATTAGGTCAGCTTTTGAAACACTATTTGATAGAGGGCATCCTAAGCAGAGTAGTAAAACAATGTCATGCATTGGAAATTTCAGGCTAATTTTATTTTTTTTACTCCAGAGCCAGAGGGGGGCAAGAGGGGGGCAAGAGGGGCAAGAGGGGGGCAAGAGGGGGGGGCAAGAGTAGCCACAGGTGGGGCAATTGCCCCACCTTGCCCCCCTCTGGCTACGCCACTGTGACTGACCAAATTTCTATGGCAAATATACAATTCTTTATATATTTTAGATTCTTTATATATTTTAGATAACCCGGTTTGTGTATCTGCTAAAAAAGCTTACAATTTTTAGGAACCTGGTGGCTGCTGCATCCTGCATAATCTCAATAGATACCACCAGGAGGCTGAAAGTCATGTTGGTGCTGCTCCCTGCTGAGTCCAGAAATACCAGACAACAACTTGCGGGGGACCATGGTGCAGAAAGTGGGGGAAGATGGGGTAGGTTGCACCTCCAAGACACGATGATCCTAAATTGTGTTTCAAAAGCTAAAGTCTAATTTTTTTTTTGGAAGGGCTATCCAAGTTGGCCACAAATTCTAACTTCACAACATTTTCTGCTCGAAGCTCCCAAAAAATCAGGCATCCCCTCTGACCCCTGCCTCTCAAGATTTGTCTTTTTGTGTCAGCCATCACATCCATAATCACATCACTCAATAAGGTGGAGGTGGACATCTGTTGCATCACACCGACAGATATTTTTGACTAGATTGCTTAGTCAAAACGACTGATTAATTAGTAAAGTGACAATGTCCAAATCCCATAGACATAGCATATGAAATCCATTGGACCTAAGAAAATGTGTATACATATAAAATTTTGATGGAGCAGAGTCACTGCAGACTTAATTATTTGTACCCGAGCATAGCCACACAAGAATGAGGACAGTGAGGACACCATTGGGATAGCCCCGTACCAGTGGGATACCCATAGAAGAATGAAGACAGTGAGGAAACCAGTGGGATACTGTCGTACCTTTGGGACACCTATAGAAGAATGAGGAGAGCGAGAAAAACATAACGTGCACAAGGCGCTTTGAAGCCACCCTCGTGGGGTGCAGTTAGAGAAATTTGGCAGGAAATCATAAACTAGAATGGTATGCATGAGATGCACAAACAGAGCTCTGCTACCAGTAAATGACACCACGTTAAGTGGCGCACCCCAAAGTCGCGTAACTAGGGGGGCTCGAGCGGGGGTGCACCCTCGGGGGGAGGGCACGCGATTCTCTGGGGGGGGGGCACCCATAATACTAAATGTATATTTTAGCCAAGGTTGAAAGTTCATATGGGGGGCACCGGGGGGGGGCACAGGTCCAATATGGGGAGGTCATGCCTTGGGGTATTCCCGTGGATGGCCACAGCCTTGGGGCATCCCCGGGGGATAGCCCCACCCTTGGGATATGCTCCCACCCTTGGGGTGGCCCCACCCTTGGGGTGCCCCCACCCTTGGGGTATCCCCTGGGGTGCCCAAATTTTTAGGGTATCGCCCTGGAATCCCCGGGATGCCCCCACTCTTGGGGTATTCACCAGGGGTGCCCCCACCCTTGGGGTATCCCTGGGGGTGCGCCAACCTTGGGGTATCCCCGGGGGTGCCCCATCCCACTGGGTCCCTCCCTCCGTGTCAAAGTGGTATCCCACAAGGTCTCCTCACTTCCTCTTTGTCAAGAGGGTATCCACTGAGGCCCCGTTTAAGCATGTAACTCCCAAATGGAGCCTCCATTTGGGACTTCAGGGAGTTACGGGAGTTGACAGGAGGTGTAAACCGGGAGTTGTGGGAGTTAGTGGGAGTTAGCAGGAGTTAGTGGGAGTTATAGGAGTTGACAGGGGTTACCAGGAGTCAGTGGCGTAACTGGGGGTTCTCGAGCAGGGGGGCACCTGGGGGGGGCACTCGATCCTCTGTATATTTTAGCCAGAGTTGGAAAGTTCATATGGGGGGCACAGGTCCAATATGGGACCCCCCGTGTCCCCCATAGGGACGCCACTGCCAGGAGTTGTGGGATTTACCGGGAGTTACCCGGAGTTATGGGAGTTGACAGGAGTTAAATGGGAGTTACAGGAGTTAGTGGGAGTTACGGGAGTTAGCAGGAGTTAGTGGGAGTTACGGGAGTTAGCAGGAGTTAGTGGGAGTTACGGGAGTTAGCAGGAGTTAGTGGGACTTACAGGAGTTAGCGGGAGTTAGCAGGAGTTAGTGGGAGTTAGCAGGAGTTAGTGGGAGCTAGCGGGAGTTGTGGGACGTTCAGGAGTTCCGGGAGTTACATGCTTAAATGGGGCCTCCACTGGTTTCCTCACTGTCCTCATTCTTCTAATGGGTAACCCACTGGTATGGGGGGATCCCTCTTGGTGTCCTCTTACTTGTATGTGTATGCTGGGGTATCCCACTGTAGAGAGGTATCGAACTGGTATCCTCACTGTCCTCATTGTTGTGTGGGCATCCCACCCGTACGGGGTATATCAATGGGAGGTCATCTTTCTTGTATAGTGGGCTGGGGTATTCTACTGATACAGGGGTATCCCACTGGTTTCCTCATTGTCCTCATTCTTGTGTGGGCATCCCTCTAGGTCCTCATACTTGTGTAGGTATGCCGGGTATCCCACAAGTATGGGGGTATCCCACTGGTACGGGCATATCCCACTGGTTTCCTCACTGTCCTCATTTGAAAAAGAACTGCTCCCTTGGGGGTGTCTGACTGGAACACACACCAGGGGGATGTCGGGATCCCATTGGTACGGTCCTTGCTTCCTCGAGGATAGCACTGCTCATAAAACCTCGCTTCATAACTCCTACAGAACTTCAGATTCTGCAGCAGTAACTTCCAGAAATGCTGCTGGGACAGACGATCACATAATTCTGCAGAATTGTTAAGAAACTGCAGAATTTTGCAGCTTCCTGCAGAATTCTGCAGCTAGCTCCAAAAGTGCATCAAACCTCCAAAAATGCAGAACTGCAGATTCTGCTGCAGAAACTTTTCAGAAACGCTGCTGGGACAGACGAGCACCAAAACCCCAGACACCCCCCCCAAACGACCCTGAAATGCTCCCCCCCCCCAAAAAAAAACAATTCCTGGGTAGTGGCATAAATTATTAGCATGTGATTTCAACAAGAAAACATAACAAAATTAAAGACACATAATCTTTTTCAACTGATGATTATGTAACAGTGAGTGCTCAATTACAGGAATTTGCGTTGAAGTAGACTTGTAGGCTTTCACAAGGACTGCTTCAGCAAAGTGAGTATTTTCGACTTTGGGTTAAAACTACTAAGATAAATCTCGAACTTTTAGCACTGATAAGAGGGCATATTACTTGGGAAACAAAACCACCTAAAAACTGAGCCCAGAAATTGAAAATAAATGAGTAATTGCAAATTAAAACATAGGCTGCGCAGCAGCAAACCTTCAGCGAATAACACATTCGGAAGATTACAATTGCCATAAATTGCATATATTATAGGAATGCAATAGTGGTGGAGTCATGGCCTTCTATTATCTCTATTTGCCTGCTGCCCTGCCATCTGCACGTGTGCTTGCCAGAGTTTGTAAAAGCAGGGAAAGATGATGTGAAAGCAGGGAAAGGTACAAAGTATAGGTTGTGAGCTATCGGTTGGAAACCAAAAAATATGAAGCTGTTATATTTTTCTCCAGTTTTTCCAATCATTCAAAACATGTTAAATACACATCAAAAAGCACTGCTACATTGTATAGGTGATATGTGTAGGAAATGTCATTGCTGTATATGCAAAAGTGGGCAAGTTTTGGCTCCAATAAGAAAAAAAGTAATTTTAATATTTGTTCTCAATATTACGCAAAGTCTAGAATATGTATCAGTCAAACCATAAAAAGGCAAAACTAGACCACATAAGTCATATTTGTACCAAAGTTTATCCATGTACATGCAATAGTGACCGAGTCTTGGGCCAGAAACAAAAAATAAATTTTTTCTGTTTTTTTATTTCAATATTTCAAAAAACATTTAATATTTTCCATCAGACCTTTCAAAGGGAACAACTAGACCTTATGGGGCCATATGTGTACCAAACTTTATCCATTTACATGCAATAGTGACCGAGTCTTAGCCCGAAAACCAAAAAATACATATTTGTCTATTTTTCCTCATTTTTACAAAAAGTAGGCCTATAGAATATCTATCAATGAAACCATCAAAAGGCACAACTAGACCATATAGGCCACATCTGTACCAAATTTCATCCATGCACATGCAATAGTGACTGAGTTTTGGCCCGGAAACGAAAAAAAGAAATTCATGATTTTATTAATTATTTCAAAAAGTATAGAATATCTATCAATCAGACCATCAAAAGGCACCACTAGACCATACAGGCTATATGTGTACCAAATTCCATCCATGTAACTCAATAGAGGTCGAGTGCTGACTCGGAAACCATCTATCCGCCCGAACGCCCACCCACCCCGCCCGCCCGCCCGGCGGACGGACAATAATTTTACCCAAGTGATTATAATACCTTCTTCGAACTTCGTTTGCTGAAGGTAAAAATACATAACGTGACGTATGGAAGCCTACATGACGTGTGGTATAGAAACACTCATCCTCCCCAGTCCCCACGCAAACCCTGCTAAAATGGACAGGGCTTTCTGCTATTTCCAACCTCTTCTGTGATTGGCTGCTTATTTAGGTCATAAGCATTTTGCAGGCAGATTTAGTCCGATTATGGACACTTAGAGGATTACTGGCAACTAAGAAAAACAGTGCAAAACAAGAAACTTTCAAACAGTTTCATTTCAGAACTGTGAAAATACATAATTCAACGGAATTTTCGGAACTGTGATAGCACCTTTCAACAATACACAATTTCTCCATTTGTAACTGTGTGAAACAAGCAACAATTTCAAACTGTGATGTAGCAGTCCCTGATTGGCTGAGCCAAAACTGGGTCAGTTAATTAAGTATTCATGAATTAGCAAAGGTTATGGGCCATTTTGTCATGGTATGACTTGGGATGATGAGAAACACTGTCCATTCTAATTTGGTTTATCAGCTGCTGCACACAGATATCAACATGCTAAGCTGGCAAGTAAACTGACAAACTGAGTGTCGAAGACAAACTATAATGTGTAAATAAAGTCATTTTGTGTCTGAATGTCAATCCCTAAATCTTTTATAACACTAAAACTTTGATTGGTTGACATGTAATTTTGGATTATAAGCTTGACTGGTACCTGTACAGTGTGTCCACCTTTGAACATCTCAGATCGCATTTTGGTGAGATTCTTAGACAGATAGAAGATTAAGATGGAACAATTAAGAAAAAGACAAAAAGAAAGAAAAGAAGATAGATAAATAGATAGATAAATAGATAAATAGATAGATAGACAGATAGATAGAGGGACAGATAGACAGATAGATGCTATCTGGTTGGCAGGCTGGATATGCAGATAGAATGAATATTCATTGAAATAATTAAATGATCAACCTTAAACTTGCATTTCTTGCACCTGCAATGCAGAGCTCATTCTTTAAACATTTAAAAATGCGGTCTGGGATTGTCAAATGTTGTCCCAAGTCAAAGACTATTCATAGAAGGTGTGGTTTGGTGATTAGTCAGAATGACATACTTGATGTTTGACAGCTGGCAATACGAAAGAAATGTGAAAAATGTGTGATGTACACATTTTCACAGTTCCAAAGGCTTTTTAGGTTGCACTTGTAAATAGAAATAAACAGGACTATCCTATGTAAGAGGCTTTGGCTTCACAGATTCCTCACACTGATTCACACGCATAAAACTGAATGAAAATTGGTCACATGTGAGTAGCTTTCTACCATACGTCATGTAGAGCCAAATTGCTTGATTCCAATGCCTCTGAAGTTTACTTCAACACGAATTCCTGTAATCTGCATGCAGATCATGTTATCGTTTTTACCTTCAGCGAACAAAGTTCGAAGAAGGTATTGTTATCACTTTACTCAAAAGCTGTCCTTCCGGCGGGCGGTCAGTGGGCGGAAAGACAGTTTCCGGGCCCGAACCCAGCCCCTATTACATTTACATGGATGAAATTTGGTACACATGTAGCCTGTATACTCTAGTTGTGCCTTTTGATGGTCTGATTGATGGAACTTTCGTACTTTTTGAAATATTGAGAAAAATATACAAAAAATATTTTTTTGGTTTCCGGGCTGGGACTCAGCCCCTATTACACATACATGGATGAAATCTTTTACAGATGTAGTCTCTATGGTCTAGTTGTGCCTTTTGCTGGTCATGTTTCTGTTTATCTGTCTTTCAATTTGTATGTAACAGTAACATAACTGCCTTATATACATTGAATATGAAATAAATTTAGGGAGCGTTCAGAATTTATGACTGGGGGGTGGGAGTTTTGCCCGAGGGGGTACTAACTTTTCACACGTGTTTCAAGGGGGGGTGCTAATTTTTGACAACACTTCAGGGGGGTAAGAAATTTTAACAAAGAAAAAATGTTATAAAACCCGCATAAACTAACTTTATCCGCGCTTTTTTACGTGCAAAAGTCCGCGAAATGGTGCGAATCTGTACGCGTTACCATATATGACAGTAAATATGTGTGTATTCGTTTATGTGTGAAAGGGGGGGGTACTAAAAATATGCATGAAACCTAGGGGTGGGGTACTAAAAATCCGCATGAATCTCAAGGGGGGGGGGTTCAATTTTTGACGGGAAGTTCTGGCAAAACTCCCACCCCCCCAGTCATAAATTCTGAACGGTCCCTTAATGAAAGTAATGGTAACACTAGAAGTCCTACAAAAACTTTTAAAGTGCTGCGCGAATCTCATGGCTGTGCCATTTACATATTACACTAGTACTAAATAATTTTATATGGATTGTTCTGGCTCCAAGACACCAATCACTTTTGAAGGTGCCAGCCCCAGTTCCCAATGCGCTGCACTAAGCACTCCAATCATTATTGGAGAATTATAAATAGAGTTTTAATGAGCCTAATAAATGTGGCGGGGGTTTGCTGCCTGGTAGCCTATGTGTTGCGTTTAGTGAAGATACTTCTTCTGCCCATGGAATTTTTCTTTCCCAGCCCTAAAGCATGGGTAAAAGAATTCAGAGGATCAATTTGTTTCGTTAATTCATTCCATTTGTTCTATTGTCGTTCTGAAAGCTACTGTGGGTCTAAATTAGATAATGATTAAACTGGAACTAATTACACAGGTGTTAATTACATAATCGAGGTAAATGAGTTCATTTTGATGTCGCCTAAGGATTCGCAGGTGAAAGCTAGTTCTGAATGTGTCCACCAGAGGCGGTGGTGTATGGGGCTCCATAAGTTCTTGCCAAAGTTGAGAGCTCTGCTCATTTGAAGAAATCCGAAGTTGCAAGAGAAGCCAAACAAAGTACACGGGGTTGGCTGCACAATGAGAGGGAAGGATATTTCTGAGAGATCTTACAGGAAAATTATATGTCAAGTGATTTGACGAACTTTTGGATTGTTATGCTTCAACTGAGATGCTCTGGAATAACAAGCAATGGATAACTGGATTTCGTGAAACTGGGCAGATACATGAGTGGATGTTATAATATTGGCAAAGGAATTACCTTAAATTGGTCAGATTGTGTTGAGCTTTTGAAAAGACGGTTTTTAGCCATCACTCAGAGAACTCTGGACTGTGAAATTGAAATAAATTGATTACACCAAAGGTTGCAGACGCTGGTACAGACACAGGGAAGTTGATGATATAGGAGTGTTGGGTCTTGGCAGCTCACTCACCGCCCAAGTTGCTGGGGCAGTAATCCAGCGGGTGATCCAGGGGGGCAGAGATCCCTCCCTCGGTCCATTGGGGCGGCGACCCCCGCAGCCCCCAGCAGGAGACCGGCCGACACTTGATCAGCCCCCGCCGGCCACTTAGGAGGGGCCAATAGACCTACTGGGCCCTTCTACAGCCTATAGCAACCCACAGGGCTATCCATCTTGCTGCTCACGGGGGGTGACACTGATTTTATAAGCATCCGCATTTCTACGGGGGCAATACAAGGACCGAAGATGTGTCGGCCAAACAACTCTGCCAAGACTGGCCCGCCCCCGAGGATGGCCGTCCAGATCTCCCTTCTCCTCTTGCTGTCTGTTGGTATGTAGTCTTGTCACTCTGTCTTTTCCATACATGTACAATTTGAGTTGCGTGCATGTGCAGTGGCGTCAGTGTAGGTGGGGCTGTCCCACCGCTTTTTGGCCAAAGCATAGATGTTTAGATCTATGTATGGAAAAAATGGAAGTCCCGTGACATCTTCCGTGAAGGCTTTGAACAGCCTGATTTGCCCCACCACTTTAAAATTAAACTAACGCCCCTGTGCATGACTCGGACCTGGGATCGACTAACTGTCCCAGACAGGCTGTCGAACATTTTGATATCGCCGGGTAAGGGGGGGATTGAGACTGTTTTCTTACAATCTAAGCCAACCGAATGGCAACAATGATTTACAATTAATACGCAACAATCATTTAGGAACAATATTAAAAGTCATCAATCGCGAATGGATCCATTTTTGGACATTTTCTTAAAGCTGAAATAATAGTTTACTTAACTTCTTATTCATCACTTGGCCTTATTAAGGGAGTTTCTGTGCCTTAATTGACATTACGGGGTCTGTCTGCAACTTTAAAAATAGCAGTTTTTGCTTAGAACATTTTGTTTGCAATTTATCATTTTGATCATGGAATTAAAGGCAAGAGCCTTCTCAAATGGCTGAGAAACCCTCGGCTCTATCTATCTATCTATCTATCTATCTATCTATCTATCTATCTATCGTGCCCTTCTTCAAGTCATCATATATATGTTCTTCATCCGTCTTTCAGCAAGTGGTCAATATTATGACGATATATGATGATGTGATATGATATTGGTCTATGATATGATATACCGTTCTGTTGCACATTAACTTCTAATGTAATAGCTATGAATTGTGAAATCCTATCATCGCATCCTGTTTATTAACAGGAATATTCACCTCAGCCCCACTTAACTTTATAACACAGCGAGTTGGCTCGCGAGCAAAGACTCCCTTGGCACAGGTGACCACTGATGACTTTAAAATGACTTGCTAGTCACAAGGAGTCACGGCCAGGAGTCACCAGGACTCGACACAGGACAGTCACTTTCTGGATAATTGTTATTCATGATCCATGTCAAGTATTGTCATCCGAGTCAAGTATTGTTGATTCATGTGTAACTCCCTGTCAATTAATTGTATAGCTCATTCTCAATTGAAAATAGCTCTCGTTCACAGGGAAGGGATGGGGTTGACTGCTTGGGTCCCGCGTTCGACCCTTGCTCTGGCCAGGTCACGTGGACCTATTTGGTTCAGTTTCTGTTTCAATCAACCCTTGCCTCACTGGAGTCATTGCTGTATCCTCCTATTGGCATGACAGGGTGCATAAATACAGGATGTATAAGGCTCCAATCACCCATGCGTCTGACCATATTGGAAGAGTAGTCTCTATGTAATTTATTCTAATGAGATACTTTCTCATTATACACAGCAAGTTAAATAACGTATTGTCTATGGATTAGAAACAATTTGTAAGTGTATTTGAAGTTCCATGGTAATATTGCCAGAGTCTGACAACACACAGGCCATGCTGGGGACTAATAAATTATCAGACCAGAGTGGCTCTCTATCAACTGAGCAAGTACCTGAGTCAAAACATAGTCAACATTTCTCGCTGGTACTCATTTGATAGACTGGTAGGAGCCAGGAATGGGATACTAAAACCTCATGTGAAGGACTTTATCATTCGCTAATTTATAATTTTGATACTTGGGCTGAGTGCCCAGTGGGGAATTATAGTTCTGAGCTTTCTATTCGAAGTATCAACATACTTCAGTAGCTGACTCCATCCAAAAACCTTCGACTCCACGACTCGGACTCCTGACTCCGATTCTCACTCCAAAGCCAGACTCATTGCTGTGTCTTCTTCCTGTCCTAATTAGCCAGAGTACATAAATATGGGACGTAACCCCCCTCCGCCCCAATCATCCATCAACTATCTTGGCCACCCAGCTGTAATGTGAAACTGAGATACATAAGCTCAACCTCTCGATGTGCTATGCCTATGGGGTGTTCCTAAAACATTTTCTTCAACATTTCTCTGATTTTAATGTTGTATTCCGATTTTACATTGATAGAAGTTATTGTGTAAAAAATTAATCAAAATTGATTAATATTGAGGGGTTGAACAAAGCTGTTGAAGTTTAAGAGGGACTGCAGCCTGTCAGCCAGTACCCCATAAGCTTAAGCTACTTATGGCAAGTTATGGGGTACAGCCGTCAACAGATATCAAATCATCGGTATTTGCAAATCCTCCAATAACGGCCAATTATATTTATCAAATAAAGTTGTATTTCCTCCGTGGCCTAATTGGTAAGTGCGCTTGTCAACTGGCTTTGAGGGCGTGGGTTCAAATCTCACCCCGGGAACTCACTTTAGTCCGAGCCCATGGGACATTAAATGGAGGCTGGTTGTATTCAGTGTTCTATGCGGGGGCAACTGAAAGACCCTGGGCATCCCTGAATTAATAGGGTATGTGCCAGACTCACAGTCTTCTCATCTCATCATCATACGGCGATCGCCTGCCTCGATATAGCCCACTAAGGTGCTGCAGAGGCGTAAAACACAAACAAACAAAACAAATAAAGTTTTTTAATATGTTCAAGATTCACAATCCTATCCTTGAGTTTCGAAGAAGTTCAACAATAAATATTACATACATGTAGGTCCATTTTCAAGTATTTTTTCCAAAACAGGTGCATATTTCACTTAGTAAGAATAATCAATCAGAAATAACCCCCATATATTACTCACCCATGGCAAGTTTATCATATATACTAAAGAAAATGCCAAAAAATTCACTTTGGAGAAATATCTTGGAAATTTACCGATTTTCAGTTGCACGAATGTCGAATGGGGAATTACATTATAAACTACAAGGCTTTGCTTCGTGCAACCTCTAGATATTGACCGATTTGGCTGAAATTTTGCATGTGTTTGTTTGACTAACGTGGTCATCAACTTTTACCTTCAAATTGGGGGTTTTAGGAGATTTGATTTTTTGCATACAATTGTGGACCACCCTGATGCGCTGTATATCCTGAGAGTGAAATTCCTGAAGTGTGTACATGTAGCATCAGATCAACTCCATTCAGTGTTTGTGGATTCACATGTTTGCCATTTGGAACCTTCATGAATTTTCACATCTCTAAGCCATAGTCTCAGTTTCTCTATTTAAGCTGGCGTTTCACTTTCCACAATAGATCGATGGCTGAGTTTGCATTTTTGCAGCATTGCAATTGGGCAACGTGCCTACAATGTTTCCTTGCAGTTTTTTGGTGCCATCCAATACGCAAATATGAACAACATAAATGAGTATACCGTACTCCTTATGATTTAAACCAATTTATTAAGTTCAGATAAGTTTCAAAATTGCAGAAGTATCAGCAACAAAAAGGCTGTAACTTTACTTGTTTTAGCTGAGAATTTTAAGGTCTGTGCCATTTATGTGAATTGATGATTGACTGAAGGACAGACACAGTGTCACAGTGAGCAGCACAAAGAACACCCTTCCCAAATTAGAACGGAGCTTTCAGGTCTGCAGATGACAGCTCACTGCACAGTCATATTGCCTTCAATGGTTATTGCTACTGTACGTCTTCATTGAATGATAAACTGTGATTCAATAGTTTTAGATGAAGTAGTATGTCCTGCATGCATATTGTCGATGTTGATTGGCCTAAAGTACTTATGCTTAAGCAATCCCATTTTCATGATCCTATATGTGTTTTGGAGCTGAGGTTGTTAGTTCCAGGATCTTTGAAAAATGTGATGTTTCTGGCCTTTGCAGTGGATTGCTCTTGACCGGGGAAGAAGGGCAGTGTCTGTCCATGGCGTGCCGCAGTGCAATGAAGGGCATTGAAGGCTCAAGGTATAATCATGACCTGTCAGTTGTGTTTAGACTGCAATTTGACAACCTAGACCTCACCTTTTAGCTACAATGGACTTGTTTTAAGAATGTCTTGTGAGCGGTATTGCCTCAACTGTGAGTCTTGTGTGTCGATAACCATGGCACCAACTGCCAGGGGAACAGTGTGGACCTGCAAGAGGAGGGCAAATAAAGATTAACATTAACACCCTTTAAGTTTATGAAATTACTTCTTGATTGATGAAGAAGCGGCAAAATTTCAAAATTGGCTTTAGAACAGTATATTAGTCCAGCAAGGTGATCTAAATGGGCCATGGCCGCTTGCTGCTGAGTGCACCGTAGCTTGTACCTGATGACATCACCCAATTTGTAGAAACCTACCGATGCTGCTCTTTCCTGCCAATGCCCAGCCTCAAAGAGGCAGTATTGCCTTCAATCATTTTTTTCACATTCAATGAATGCGCAATATATTTGCATTCCGCATAAAAACAGCGATCTGACAAGTGACAATATATATCAAAGTGCAACAATGTGGCAGCTCTATACATGATTTCCTGTTTGATCAAAACATTGGCTTGGCCGCTTTAAGAAAGCACATATTTCAGAAAAAGTCAATTCATATAAAATCAAATTGCTGTCAGCAATAGAAAACCACTAATTAAGAACTGTGTATGTAGTCATAGCTAGTGTACCAAACATCTACATGCAGAGTATAACTTTGAAACATCTTTGATATTTGATTAACAGCTATTAACTGCCTCTACAGTTTCAAGGTGAGTTGGCAAAAATTCTGTGATGACAGAGCCAAAGGAGAATTTGTCTTACCTTGTGTAAATTAGTGTCCTCTGTGTTGTCCTGTTAGTCATTCCATTTTTAAGAGATATTCCATGCTATACATTTAGTTATAGTTCATGAACAATTCCATGTGGATATATGAATGCTCAAATGTTCCAATTATATTATTAATTCTTAGGCAATTAGTTGCCGGCTCTGCCACATGTTCTTATGTTCTGATAGTGTTTCAAGAGGCCATATTACAAAATATCAAGCTAGATTATTTTGTTTAGCATTGTTTGGCATTGACTGTTTGTTGTAATCACTTGTCTCGAACCTCAGGTCAGTAAGGTACACCAATTTAAATGTGAATTTCATACGAATTGTTGTGGGACTGTGATGTATAGATTTTAAATATGGTAATTCTTATAGTGTCTAAAATTTTTGACTTCTCAGAAAAATTGTATGATCTTGTTCCAGAAAATGTCAAACAGTGGAGTTTGGTTCGCGAATAAATTCATCTGCAAATGTTCACCTCCTTAGCGAGGTCCCTGCATGCTCTCTTGAGGCTTGGCAGTTCATAAAATAAATAGAGGTCATAAAGCCCTATCATCCACCTATACCCCTACCTCTTGAGCTCTCTTGACCATGCAGTCAGAGGAGTTGGTCTGATGCAGCTCCAAACTTGTGCTCGGCTGCTCCTGAGAATATGCTCTTTGTTACATCTCGGTAATGAGCAGAACCAAAAAGTCTCATGGTTTTGTAATTATGCTTGGTGTAAAGGTATTGCACTGAATTGTTGTGTTTTGAACTCGGGCAATTTTCTAATGACACCCTTTTTTGGTCAACATTTTTGGTTAAGTTGAAAGGGAAGTTCGGCAACTCTTGCTAGTTAATTGTGGCAGTTATGAAATTTGATATGCTGAGGTTATGTTGCAAGTTCACCTAAATTTTCAAGAGAAAAAACAAAAACACACACACTGGATTCTGCTGGTGGAGTTGTCACTGTAGTTGTACCACAAAATGAGAGCTTTGGCTTATATAGAACTGCATAGATTCTGGTATATCTAAGCTTGTTTCAGTAAATGACACGTCGCCAGTGATGTCACACGTGTCTCTGTGACAAAAGGGTCGCTCATTTTGATGTGAAAGATACATTGATTTTTTTTTTTGCAGTGGCGGATATAGACCCCCTAGACCACTGAGATGGAATTAACATGTTGAAGAAAATATGGAGAAACGCTGTGCCCGAAAATGCCAAAACAACGCCCATGGGGCCCGCGAAGGCCGAAACAACACACGGCCCCCCTAAACTACTCTGTCTGGATCCGCTACTGTTTTGGATCCACTAGCCAGGGTTCAAACCCATCGATATTGGCACACTCGCCAGAAAATGCATTTTAAAGCTCCATATGTTCATGAAAAATCCAGGGAACTTCATGTCTGGGCTTGAGGTTCTCCTGTATGTGGCCTTTGATATGTTGCAAATATCTTTGCTCCAATATTACAAAGTACCTACTATATATGGCCAGTGTATACAAAAAAGGAAGTCTTTTGGAAAAGGTTATAAACCAACGCGCATACTGGTTCGTGCATGATTGCTGTTAAAGTGGCCAAAAATTCAGAACGAAAATGCAACAAAAACGGACAAAAAGACATTTTATTATGGCGCATGTATATGATATCCTAATTGCTGTGATTATCGTATAAAACACAGAATGGTACCTCAATTTCACTGCATTTATCCTTTGTTAGGCCTTGGGAATTGGCTGGTTTGTTGAAACAAATTGGTCAAATGTTAGTGTAAGATTGGTGAAAAAGATGAAATTGCTCTCCGTGTTGTTTTATGAAGTTGTGATTTCATGTAACGATTTTCAAAAGGCACTCAGTACATTAAAAAAACAAACTGTGTACCCCATGTTGCACTGGCAGATCCAGACAGGACAGTCTGGGGGATCCTGGGTATCGCTTTTGCATTTGTTTGCCGGCATTGCCACATATATTTTCTCACAGGAAGTTGGGGGGGGGGAAGGTGGCTGCCCCACCCACTAAGTGCTATATATACCCGGGACCAGCTATGGTTTTACTTGAGTTGTCAAGCATTAGATGTTTTCATATTAAATTTAACCTTTAAATCATGTTTTGTCATTCAATGAAGACTTCCAGAGTACTGATCAGCATTGATGGTAAAATGATTGTGCAGAGCTCTGCAGTAAGCTGTCATATGCAGACCATGCAGAAAGCTCCTTTCTAATTTGAGAAGGCAGGACTCATTTATGCTGCTCACTGTAGTAAAGTACATTTTAAAGGTTTAATTAGCAATCGTTTTGCAGAGGTGTCCACTAAGGATGGTCAATGGCAAAACCATTTGCTTCCCTCTCCCCAATCTCAGGAATGTGTTGTGATCCCTAACAGACAGCAGCAGAAGCTAATAGCCAGGAAACAATTGCCCTGGTTGATTTGGCAAATAGTGCACCTGTAAAGATCCCTGCAGGTTATGTTATTATCACAATAACACCTCTTGCCCTGTCACCACTCTCCAGGAGGCAGTTGTCTGGCACTTGCACCAGCGCATTGTTAGGTGTCAACTGCATTCCCCTCAATAATCACCTGTGCTGAGAGAATATCCTATTTTCACCAACAGCAAAATTGTGCATTTCACCTGTAACCACAATGGGTTAGAAACCGATACTGGGCGATAATGCCATCATAATGGGGACCTCTCGGAGGCATTGTTAACTTTGTCAAGGAAACACCTGGGAGAGTTGGCAGCACTTGTGTCAGAAGGGAGATGCACGGTGCACTCGGGGAAAGTGCCTCATTTGAGTGCCCCATTTATTCACATATGTGTGGGTGCCTCAGCCCTCAGGCCAGTCACAATGTAACAGTAATGTTTGCTGACTCGCTCTTGGGTTAATCAATTGTTGTTGTTTTTTTCTTGGAAATTTGACAATTTCATGCTTTGTCTGGAAATTTCTAAATGCAAAAATGATGCATCTTGTAAATGGATTGGCTTACATTTATATAAGTTTCAAATAACTAATTCATTTTCCATATAGTACTGAAGCACTGGACTGACCCCACAAATTTCATCTTTGATGAATTATAACATCTAATGTCTTGCTTAGTGCTATGTTATAATTTAGAAATGGCTGATATGAATGATGCCTATGTCATGTTTTTTCTATTCATCTCCTATAGCTTTAATGTGTTTCCTTTTTGATATTTCCAGGAGGTGTAATCCAAAGCAGTCTGGCAGCAAATTCAGACAGACAGAAAGGAAAGGGGAACAAGATAGACCGCGAAATCTGCAGTCGTATGGTTGAAAGTATCTACAGAGCCAGAGTGACCGCCCTTCCCCCATCTCGGCTGGTGGGGCTCTGGGTATCTCAGAGGTGAATATATATCTTTAAAATCATCTCTTTTGTGTGAATGGAATATTATAATGATTGAGTACTCCCCTTCCCAAATTAGAACGGAGCTTTCAGATCTGCAGATGACAGCTGACTGCACAGTCATATGCCTTCAATGGTTAATATTGGTACTCTACGTCTTCATTGAATAATCAACTGTAATGCAGTGATTGAATTTAGAACTGAAGCTGAATTATACATATATATATATTTATAATTTGGTGTCAGAGTGCTAATTTATGTACTTCAAGCAACACAATTTATATTACTTTTGAAGCGGTAATGCCTTAGAGAAATGGTGTAACATCAAAATGTGATATTGTATTGATGGGTCAGAATAAACTTTTTCAGATGACTCAGCTGCAACTACTTTTCTCTGTCTTACAAACAGCAGAGTTTTCAAAAGCATCTTTATTTTCGGGTTAGCGAGATACAACTTTGGGTTGGCCTATGTATGTTCGGTAATTACGATCAATTTAGTTGGAAAATCAATTTGGAGACAGAGATACTTCAATTAGGAATTAAAACCAGTCTTATGTAGTTACTTCTGGTCATGTGACCTTTATTTCCGGCTGGGATGCTGTCCAGATCATGTGATCAGCAGCCATCTTGGATTTGCTTATCGCAGGAGGATCTTTTGGGGGAGTCTCCGGGGATGGCTGATTGTTATTTCAGTGTTTTCGGATGGGTCTGTAACTCTTATGTGACTAGATATGAGAAGATAGCATCTAGATATGATCAGAAATGGGGTCTTATTGACCCACAGGGTCAAACAGTGTATTTGTTATTGTACTGCAAGGAATATTATCCATGAATATTATCGGATATCATAGAGCACTTCGACTTAAAGACTTAACTAAGATAGTGGACTAATATTCGCGCAGCGAAACGGCCGATAGGCCGTTGAGCGAAGCGAATTGAGTGCAAGAGAAGACTAAAAAATCTGTGCAGTGATGGTCTCAACATCAACAGTCCACAGCTGGGAATTAGGTCAAGTGGGTCCAGCTTCTTATCAATTATTTAATTTCGTATTTAACAAAACATAATATATTCATCTTCAAAAGTGTCTTGAAAATTCAATTTTCTCTAGTAATATATCCTGTACCAATAAGTTTTATGGAATAGTTAATTATTAGCATTGACAAGGTAAATCAAATTATTAACATGTGATTCATTTAATTTCAATCAGACAGCAAGAAAACAACAAAATTAAAGTTACATAATCTTTATAAACTGATGATTATGTAACAGTGAACAGTTAATCTACATGCAATGTTATTGTTTTTGTATTACTATATATTTATACTATTATGTAATATCAACAATCTAACATAGACTTGACTTTGGCAGCCTTCAGTGCTGTCTGCCTTTTTACCATTTAGCTGATTATCTATCAATCTTATTTATCTATTTAGTATATAAATATATATTTATCTATCAATTTATCTATCTATCTGTCTGTCAATATGTCTATCTATATATCTATCTATATATCGATATATTTATCTATTTATCTATTTTTTGTCTAGTTTATCTTGCTATTCTACATTTTTCTCTGTCTTTCCATGTATCTGTCTTTCTAATTTTCTGAAACAGTTGCATAACTGCCTTTCATACATTGAATATGAAATAAACATGAAAGTTATGGTAACACTATAAGTCCTACAAAAACTCGTTAAAGTGCTGCGCGAATTTCATGGCAGTGCCATTTACATATTAGTTAAATGACAGTTTGTCAGTTGTAAAGGCCTATAGGGATTTCTTGGGTTTGCATATATTGATATTTCCAGAGAGGGGCATCCAGGTGCTGAGGTGCTGGGCGCTTCCTTGTGTATTTGACTGAGGTTGGTAGTGTTGTTGAATTTCGCCAGAGAAGGGAGCACTGCTCTTTTTAATCTGCCAATAGAATTGTTCCAAAATGAATTATCTAATATGTAAGCACAGCAGTGTGCAATATGTTCTATACTTTGTTTAATAATAGTTTCCTTGTAATTCTTATTGCTGGATTTGGAGACCATTGATAAAAGAGAAGTGGGAGAAATTAAGTCGAGTGAGAATGATGATGATCACATGAACAGCTGAGTGGATTTTGGAATTATTGCTGCTCTGAAAAAAGTTTGTGAAAAACAGAAAAAAAATGCTGATGTGCCTCCAAAATTTTATGAAACAGCCAAGGAAATTTTCAATTGTGATCAATTTGTTGACCAAAAAGGCAAACCTTTTGTCTGAATTTACACAAAGAGTTTGGACAGACACCAGCTAACGTTTGTTTTGTCTGTTTTACACAAACCTCTTTTTCAGTGTGCACCATGGGATTCGAGCAAGTAGTGTTGGAAGTGACAGTACAAGCTCCCAAAAAGGGCCACGCTGATATTCTTTTAAAATTGTTACTGCATGGAGTTACATGACTTACCACGGTGCAGGATCTTTCATTGCTGTAATACATTCACCTATCATTTATCCAACTATTCCATCCACCAATCTGTATCTATCTCTCTGTGACTCTGTCAGAGATACTGATGAGTGATTGTCGTAACTCCCACTGGATTCATAGTTCCAAGTGATGACCAAATATTCATTAGTAATTAATATTCATGAGGGGCCACAGATTTTGGGGGAGGTTTGACAAAGAGGGTGGCGAAATGACGAGCAACCTTCTGTTGTGAACGTTCTTTCAAGTTGTTGGACAATGACCACACGAGGGGCTACCCCTGTTGTCATTGAAATAGGAGGGTGTTGTCTGTGCTAATTATAGACTGTTAATTGTGCCAGGATTGACTCCAGTGTGTTCTGTTATTGTAATGGCCATGCACCCTGGGCATGCAGGCAGAAATGGAGTTGACCACACTGATTGTTAAACAATTTTGCAGTTTTTACGGTAGTTGCACTCTCATAAAGGTTCGTGTAAAAAAACAAAACAACAAAAAAACAAAACAAAAACGAGCACTAGCTGGTCCATGTGTACTCTCTGTGTAAAATCAGATGCAAATCTATAAGTAGTTTTGACATTTCTTTGATCAAATGACATAATTACCCAGTGGGCACACGACGTAAACCCCGACGTTGCTAATTGGTGGAGGGCTGGTCTGTTGGTCACTTAGATATGTATGGTAGAGATTATGTCGCCCCAATGTGAACATGACGTCGGGGTTTTTTTACAACATAGCCACAACGTCGCAAGCTAACGTCGAACTCCCAACATTGCCTCACTATGTTGTAAAATGTCGCCACAACGTTGCATGCTAAATAGCTTTTGTCTGATTTTAGACAAAGAGTTTGGACAGACACCAGCTAACGTTTGTTTTCTGTTTCAAATAAACCTTTCTTCAGCGTTGGCCGTTTCAAAATTACCTTTGCCTCAGACAGTTAAACTCAATTGTCTTGTACGGACTCCAGCTAATATTTGCTTTGTTTGTTTTTCACAAATCTTTTGGAATATGCCGTGCATAAGTCCGTGTATTATACTGGTCAACACAAGTGTATGGTTCTGCTGAGGTATATATGTACCACACTATAGATCTAAAACAATAAAATGTTGAAAAAAAAAAACCCTTTAAAAACAGACTGGGAAGTTCTCTCAACGATGTCCAATGAGCATTTGATTCAGATTTATGCCAGTTGAAGTCTCAAAGGGAGTTTATGTGACAAGATTTTAAAGGCACCCAGGAGAGGGGGCAATGGTTGCCCGTGTTGATACAAAGTGGCTTTACAAAGAGCTTTCTCAAAGGCCATTGATGTCTACTTACAAAACCAACCACCCGTCTGACATGTTATATCCTCTCCCAGGGCCAGAAGCCAAGTCTCAAAATTAATTTTCATTTATTTTCATTCAATTTTAGGTTTTTACTTAGCAGGGGGTTCAGATTAAGCAAACAGAATCATTGCAGTACACAAGGCTTTCTTGGTTGACAGCTTTTTCCTGCACAGCAGACCCCCTGGAGAAACTGCTAACCTCTGTTATAGTGAGAGGCAAGACTGCACCCCAGCCACCTGAGCACCCAGTTGGGGAGGTGTATGGGGAGGTGTATATGGAGAACCATTGCCCTTCATTGGAGTTCCTTCAAATGAGAATTCTGAATTCTTTCTATTGAGTGTATCAGCTACCTGCAATTGTATAGACACTTAATAGCCGTATTGTAAATGTTACAAAGATTGGCAGTTCATTAAGTGGGTTAGGTAATATTTTGTAACTTTAACCCCAAACAGAGGATACTAATGTTAAGTTAATTGCTCGCTTAATTCCAGATTGTAATATGGTGTAAATCATTGAAGTAAGTTCCAATACAAGGGGCTTCAGACGACCACAATAGTTACAAATGGCTTACATCAGAATACTTCACGCCTGATGGATTGGCTCCATTTGAGGACTGAAGAATAGATATGATTGCTGCTGGTATACTCCTGAAGAGCCAATGCAAGTTGTGTTCATGAGCTGGGTGTCCTTGCTGTTTTGTACTCCATGGCTTACTTCCGTTTTACTTTGGAAGTAATGTGAATAATTTATATGATTATTCAAAAGATGAGCTGAGATGCCTTTGAAATGAAATCACAATCGTCTCTTTTTAAGGGTTTGGGTTCCTGATTCAGGGACACTGCAAGTAGAGTGCCTATGTAAGAGACAGGTAGCGAAGTGATCAACAGGTGGTAAGTTTTTCTAGCCCCTTAGTGATCATTCTCAAGATGGGCACATCGGATTCCTGAACTCTACACACTCTCTCAGGCGTTTTACAGTAGTTACAAGTCTTATTTTAAAAGGTAAGGTCTTTAAAATGGTGATAAATAATATAAAAGGTCTTAAAAAATATTGAGTTTGTATTAAAGGTTCTCGAAATGAGTCACTGCTCACCATTGCCACCGGTCAAATAATAAGTGGAAGTAGACTTTTGCTTTCTTAACATTTACTTGAAAATGAGAAGCATTTAAGTGTGTTAAGCTAGTTTAAAAAGTCTTCCATTTAGCTCTCAAGTTTCTTAATTCCACTCTCTTTCATTTCCAATCCCGCCCCGGGGTCTGCAGTCTGACTGGCTTCATATAACCTTTGCAGATACATTTTATAGTTCAATTGGAAGCTTGTGCACCTTTGAATGTACTGTAGAAGATATATATCTATTTATCTAAAATAAAATTTGGTTTGTAGGAAATTGAAAGCCCTAAATTAAGTTTGTGTACAATTTGTCAAAATCGACGTTACAGCAACTGTCTTCAATGCAAAAATCTTTTCACAATTTTTGACATTTGATTTATCAAGTTTGTGATATGTTTTTACACATTCGACATTCAATTGACCAGGATTGAGATTTTCCTGGCTGTTCCACACAAAACTTTTGCCTGACATACTCAACAATTTGGTTAGGACACCAGTTGATGTTTGTTTTTGTCTGTTTTACAAAGCCAACCTGAGTGGGCCTAGACCCTCATAAAAGGAACTCAGATCAGGAAGCCAGTTCAGGAATAAATTGAAGGCTCAGAAAAGGTGTCATTCAGAAAAGTCCCTTAGGAAGAATAACATTTGCTTGATGTTCTTTACATTGCTGGATGATTGCTGTTAAGCGGTCATGAGCTTTATTTATGGACATTATCTATATATAAATGCAAAAAAAAATCATTTTAAACATAATCACTATGGTTATTTGATTTGGATGGTTTTCAATTTGTTTCGATCAATCAGGCCTGCTGCCAGTCAGGGAGACATACATATGCTTTGAAGTAGGAGACATTATGTTTCCATGATATTAGGGCGCAACCACATATATCCAGGGTGGGGAGCTTGAATTGCTTTTTTTTGCAAGAATTTCTTTTCCACAGTGCCGCCTGTAAGTAAGTGAAACATATATTTTTCCATTGCATCAATGCTAAACGTCCTCAGCAAAACTGCTAAAGGTTGTTATGTGAGGCATGTGAGATAACAACGGCAGCCAATTTTGTACTGGTCAAAGTCTTTGATAGGCCTAAGTAAGTGAACCACCCTTCCCTAAAAATAACATTGTGTCTATGTTTCACTTACTTATCAAAAACTTTGACCCATACCTAACTCCAACTACCACAAAGAAAATTGGCTGCCATTGCTATCCCACATGCCTCAAATATCGGCCTTTATGACCCAATATGTTTTCCTCTCATCAGATGAATATTCATGCTTCCACAAGCAGTTTTGCTGAGGACGTTTAGCATTGATGCAATGGCACCATTTCATGCGTTTCACTTACAGGCGGCACGGTAGGTGAAATAAAATCTCTACGTAGGCAGTCTTGAAAACAAAGTGGAAGGCAAAAACAAAAAATAAGGAATATTATTAATTGATGTAAATGAATAGTTCTCTTCTGACTGAATATTTCAGTCTTCTGCTACATCTCATCTGCCGTGGATTCATGGGCAAAAGTGAGAGAGAATGTGTTTGCAAATCTCTTTTCGTGTGCAGATACACCTTTGTTGCTTCCTCTCTACAGATTTGCACTTTGGGTTTTGAGCGAAACAGACACTACTAAGGTTAGCTTGTGTCCATTCAGGTCTTTGTGCACATGATTGTATATTTATCAAGGAACATTTCCCGTTAAACAGCCAAGAAAAGTTTTGATTCTGATAAATTTGATACATAATTTGATTTAAAAAAAGTTAAAAATATCATTCGCTTTGTCGATTTTGCACTTGGAAATATTTTTTCTTACAGATGATTTCATATTTGTAGACATTGATCAAATAACAAAATATTTAGCAAATTTTCTGGTCTGACATCAGAAAATCCTGCCAGGCGATTGGTCAAGTTGCCCATTGCGTGTCACTTTTTTCAGCTTGATTCAAGCGAGTGATGTTTGCTGGGAAAATGATGTCATAATTTTGACCAATAGTATACTGCAAAGGCCAACTTGGCATTGTGGCAGTTGTTCACACATGTCAAACCGCAATCCACATGAACTCTTTCATTTCGAACTGTTGTATTTCACACTCCTGTGTACAACTGTTGAATGTTTCAATTGATATCAAATCAGTTTCAAGCTGACTCTGCAAGGCTTCACATCTACTTACACTAAATCATGCCTTGACCAAAAGCATTGTCTGTGACATCAGTAAGGGACTATGCCTGGGTTGAGGGGGAGACGGGACTTTTACCTGAGTGGGTGCTACATGTTTCAAGGGGGACAGTGCTAATTTTTACCTTTTGTCCAGAATCTATGTGCCTTGCAGGCTAAATAGAATTTATGACTTGGGGGGGGGGGGAGGTGGGTGTTTTGCCTGACGGAGCACCAATTTTTCACGACATGCTTAAGGGTATAAAATTTTAATAAAAGAAAAGGGGATGTACTGAAGTCTGCATGGAATGTATGAGGGGTTCAAATAAGCATGAAACCAAAGGAAGGATAATTTTTTTTACAGAAGGTTCCAACGAAATTCTCTGGGAATCAGATCAGGGACCCCGTGATTGTTTGCCCATTTTCCTGTCACCTGAGCCGAGCTCCTCCTTTAAAAAAATGTTACAATCACAAAATATGCATGTTTATTTTCTGTAAAAACAGTCACTACATGGATCACCTGATCCCAATCGTCTGAATGCACAGTATTGGACTTGCAGAATGCGTGTACTAAATGTGTGAAACACAAACCGAAACTCTCACTTGAAACTGCTAAAGTCAGTCTCTGTTTGGAGATCAATGGCTTAGAATGCCATGGTCACCCATGTAAAACACTATGTCACTTTTCTGGAGAGAGTGGTGTCATACCTTCTCTCGACCAATGAAAATTGCAAGAAAAATGATGTATTTTCTACCGCAAATGTCTACAAATATGAAATCATCTGTAACACCAGCTGCGTGACTTTTGATTTTTGTCTGTTTTAAGGCAATTATGGGTATAAAATGCTCAAAGTAGAACTGTTGAAGGTCTTGATATTTCAATTTTGACGCTTCTCTGGTTTTGTCATCGACTGGCCACGTAGGGTGGAATGAGTGATTGCTCTTATTTATCTTCGCATTTGCCCCCTACTTTGCCCCCCGGGGGTAAAATATCTTCACAATAATCATTTGTCAATCTCGATCAACTCAAATTCAGAAATGCCCCTTGTATCAGTGTCTGTGCTAGGAAAGTAAAAGATCCATCAAATGGGCTAAATATATGCATGCAAGTGACAATCGTAACATCATAGGCAGTAGTTTTGCCTCATTTTGTTGGTTCATTGACCATTATCATCCTATCACATGACGTGAGAAGATATTGTTGTGTTGCATACTTCTGTTGTTATTTAATTAATTGTATACATTTTTCCTAACATCAGGCCTATCATGCACTTCATGAAAAGTCTGTTTGCAAGACTAAATTTGCTTTGGTAGGGTGAAAATGTTCGATTCTTATCATTGTGTGATTTGATCAAAATGAAAAATGGATTTGACTTTTGTCTGATTTTACACAAGGGGCTTGTCTGGACACCAGTTGTCATTTGTTTTGTCTGTGTTGTGCAAACATTCCCTGCAGACAACTCTAAAAGCAGAGCTCTATATATATGGTATGTCAGTTGCGTCGACGTGTGCGGCAAGGACCACTACACCTACAAAATTGATTGTTCTTTACTATATAAAGGAAGGTCTTCTAACTTAAATATGCTAATTGTTTTATTCATTTAATTATGTTATGGGTGCAGTGGTACTGCTGGTTTAGCATATTTTGTGAAGTCAGAAAGGTCTACATCTTTGTGTATAACAGACAAAACAAATTTAGCTGGTGTCTATACAAACTCATGGTGTAAAATCGGACCAAAGGGATTATGTGGTTTTTTTTTTTAAGGTGAGCTTTTGCAGGTTTTACAGCAGGTCAATTCATGTGTTTGCCCAGACACCTTTTAAAATAGTCAAGTGATTTTCTGCTCCCGGTTCACTTCGTTCTTGCTCATTAGTGGTGATTGAAACATGAGTAACTGAAGCACAACTGAGGTATCCCAGAACACCTAGAAAGTCTTAATTGTCACTGGATATGTTGTTGTCTTCAAGCAATAGCCTACATTGCCAGCAAAGATGTTCAAGACAATATGAACAATGAACTTTAAACAGTCGTGGAAATCTTTTTTTTTTTTCAGAGTGCTTGCTTTTTAATTATTAAAATTCACGAACCTGACATGTTGATCATTTTTAACAACACCAGGAGATTGACTCGAACCTTGATTGCTGCGCAAAAGGCAAGAGCATTCAAGTCGAGTCCATTGCACAGGAGGCACGAGAATTTGAGTCCCTTGCACAGGAGGCACGAGAATTTGAGTCTGAGTCCCTTGCACAGCAGGCACGAGAATTTGAGTCTGAGTCCCTTGCACAGCAGGCACGAGAATTTGAGTCTGAGTCCCTTGCACAGCAGGCACGAGAATTTGAGTCTGAGTCCCTTGCACAGGAGGCACGAGAATTTGAGTCTGAGTCCCTTGCACATGAGGCACGAGAATTTGAGTCTGAGTCCCTTGCACAGGAGGCACGAGAATTTGAGTCTGAGTCCATTGCACAGCAGGCAAGATAGTTTGAGTCTGAGTCCCTTGCACAGCAGGCAAGAGAATTTGAGTCTGAGTCGATTGCACAGTAGGCAAGATAGTTTGAGTCTGAGTCCCTTGCACAGCAGGCAAGAGAATGTGAGTCTGAGTCCATTGCACAGTAGGCAAGATAGTTTGAGTCTGAGTCCATTGCACAGCAGGCACGAGAATTTGAGTCTGAGTCCCTTGCACAGCAGGCAAGAGAATTTGAGTCTGAGTCCATTGCGCAGGAGGCAAGATAGTTTGAGTCTGAGTCCATTGCACAGAAGGCACAAGAATTTGAGTCTGAGTCCATTGCACAGCGGGCATGAGAACCTGAGTCTGAGTCCCGTGCACAGCAGGCAAGAGAATTTGAGTCTAAGCCCATTGCACAGGAGGCAAGAGAATTACAATATAATGAAATATTATTGATTGATGTAAATAATGAAATATTGTTAATTGATGTAAATGAAATTGTTCTCATCATGATCTTACTGAATACTTCAGTCTTCTGCCAGTCTTCTGCCACATCGCATCTGCCGTGATCATGGATTCATGGGCAAAAATGAGAGAGAATGTGTTTGCAAATCCCTTTCATGGGCAGATATACATGTAACTATGTTGCTTCCAATCAGGGGCGTGTCTAGAAATGGCCTATAACATGGGCCTAATAGGTGGCGCTTTGCACTTCCAATCTGTTCCTGTGGTTGTTAATTTTGGGCCTAAGGGGGCATGGTGCAGGGGGGCATGGCACCATGCCCCTCCCTAAATACGCCACGGCATCCACTCTACAGATTTGCACGTTGAGGTTTGTACGGACACAACTAACAGTAGCTGGTGTCGGTGCAAAGTTTTTGTGCACGTGATTGTGTATTCATCAAGGAACATTTTTCTGTCAAACAGCCAAGAAAGTTTTGATTCTGATTAATTCTATACGTAATGCTGAAAAACATGTAAAAAATAGCATATGATTTGCACTTAGAAGAGCATTCAAGTCTGCACAGCAGTTAAGGTAATTCGAGTCTGAGTCCCTTGAAGGGAAGCAAGAGCATTTGAACCTGAGTCCCTTGAACAGGAGGCAAGACATTTTGAGTCCCTTGAAGGGAGGCAAGAATCTTTGGGCATGCGTCTCGTGTGGTGGCAAGAGCATTCAAGTCCTTGCACAGGAGTCCGAATCCCTTGCACATTTTTGTGTTTCAAAAAAATCTACTTTTAGTGTAAGGAGTCTTTTAAGTTGATTTTGGTAATCACTAATATTCCATGCATGTAATATGAAGTCTCATCCACTTCGGGACCATGTCAGGTGACTTATTTGTGACTTTTTGACCCCACCTAACTTATTACATAATGACGGTGATAACTATGGGGTCATGGCTTCCTAGAAACAATTCACTTCCGTTGTTAATGGTGATGATGACTGCCACTGGATAATGGACGTCAATTTGAAGGAAGATTGTCACAATGCACGAAGGAGCAGGCAGTTCAATTATATGGTACACGTTGTTTCAGTAATAAGTTATAACTGCTTAAATTGTGCAATTATGTGTTATTTATAAGCTGATATGTGGAAAATGAAGCTATGCTTGACCACAGATCCCCTGGGTGTAACTTGAAATGATCAGAAGATATGTATTTGTCATGTGGGCCATGTGCATGGGGCAGGGAGAATAGAGCTAGAGGAGAGAACAGGAGAGGAGGGAGCAGCATTGAGGAGTGCATAGATAGATATAGATAGATAGATAGATAGATATAGATAGATGGATACATTTAGATAGATATATAGATAAGTAGATAGATACATGTAGATATGTTCATGCCGTATTTATAATGCATATAGGCGTAATGGGTTGGGCTGAGAGGAGAAGGAAGACAGGAAAGGGGAGGGGAAGAGGGCAGGAGAATGAGAGGATCAAGGGAGAAGAAAGGAGAAAAGTTAAAAGAGATAAAAAGGGGAGGACTAATGAGACAGAAATTGAGAAGATAGAAGGAGAGAAGAGAGGATGGGGAGAACGGGGAAGGTGGAAGAATGAGGAGGGTGTGAATTCGCTATGAACAATCGATGGGGAGGAATTGTAATGGATGTCTTAGAGGCTTGAGGTGATCATGAGCAGATCATGAGGCAATTCTGGCACCAAGAACAAGCCCCTTTGAAATTAAAAATACAAAGTGAGAAGCACAAGTTATTAAGCAGTCTGCTGAGCACATGTTGCAAATGGGTAATCAAGAAGCCCTCAAGGGGAACTTGTACGCTTTACCCCCCACCCATTTGTGCCCTTGCTACCTTTGATGCAGCTGACCCCTCTTTCCCCACCCCAATGGTGTGAAGGATCCAATTCAATCACTGCTGCCATTTCTGTCCCAACCCATGCCTGGAGATGGCAGTAATAACTTCAAACAGAGCTGGTTTACAAGATACACACAAGAAGCAAGATACGTTGATAAATTATAACTTTGGAGGATATAAATACAAAGACATTATTCATGAAGCTGTTGTTCGAGCAAAATCAGAGTAGGCCCATATTCAACTCCAGGACCTGTTTTCTGCAGAGATCAGTGCAATTACTATAATAAATGCCTCACAGCTAAATATTTGGCATATTTTGTCATTAGGCCCACGTGGAGTGGCCTGACTGTTTTGGAGATTATCCTGCAGGGATGCCCTCAGTCAAAATGACCTCTGTGAAGGGGGCGGTCCTTTATTGACAAGCCCTCTGCTTCATTAGGCCCACTTAAGATTTGAGACGACAGGGGGCGCTCAGCTATGAGGGCACTATGTCACGTTTTGGTCAAGGGGCAAGTGGGGAAGATGGCAAGGACCTCTTGGAGGAGGTTTGGTTGCTTTTCTTTGAAGGGCACTGAAACAAGTACATGATTATTAATCCTCATTTATTCCAGTACCTGTTTATACTTATAGTAATTTATAGTAATACTAGCATAATAATCGTTAAATGTGGCTGCGGGGGGGGGCAAAATATGAAATATAAATTTTGAACATTAAAACCCAGCCTAAAACCTTCTAGTGTGTGAGAAAAGGTTGCTTGCAAGTTTATGTGGATGGGCAACTTATACTTTGGCTGGGAAAGACGGAGGGGTCCATGAATTAATACATGTAGTAGGATAGTAGGATAGTAGGATTATTATAGATCAATGATGAGAATACAGTTGAGGTCACTAACATTTGGCGATTTCCATGGGAATCCATATTAAATAGACTTCAAATGGATGCTATAACAAATTCAATTCACGATTACCATAAAATCAAGTTGCACATAAGTAAATTCATGACACTAACTTAATTCAGTATAAGTAACAGCATATTTTCAAGATTTTCTTTCAAACGGTGAATGGTTGATAAAAGTTAAAAAATTAACATATAGGCCAACACCAAGCCGATGTTATTTCAATGGAGGCAGGTGTGTGTTTAATTTTGAACTTTTTCATGTATCCCCCCAACCCAGTTATTCATGAATTCATCAAGTTATTCATGGATTATCCCAGTTTTTTTTGTCTCCCCGTTCCTCATGTTCATAGAGTTATTCATGTACTCTTCCGGTTTCTCTTGTATTCTACCAGTTTCTCATACATTCTCCCAGTTTTACATGCTTTCTCCGTTTCCCGTATTTCCCCTGTTTCTCATGTATCCTCCGAGTTTCTCATGTATATATTTCTCCCAGTTTCTCTCGTATTCTCCCAGTGTCTCTTGTATTCTCCTTGTTTCTCTTGTATTCTCCCAGTTTCTCTTGTATTCTCCTTGTTTCTCTTGTATTCTCCCAGTTTCTCTCGTATTCTCCCGGTTTCTTTTGTATTCGTCCAATTTCTCTTGTATTCTCCCTGTTTCTCTTGTATTCTCCCAGTTTCTTTCGTATTCTCACAGTTTCTCTTGTATTCTCCCAGTTTCTCTTGTATTCTCCCAGTTTCTTTCGTATTCTCCCAGTTTCTCTTGTATTCTCCCAGTTTCTCTTGTATTCTCCCAGTTTCTCTTGTATTCTTCAAGTTTCTCATCTCCCAGTTTCTCATTCATCTCCCAGTTTCTTGTGCATCATTATTAGGTATGGAATTCACACTTAGGTTGGCACACTACTGGCATGAGGTTCGAGACAGGTGATTACACCAAACAGTCAATGCCAAGCAATGCTAAAAAAGATAATCCAGCTTGTTATTTTGTAGCAGGCTCCCTTTAAACACTGTCAGAAATATATGGAAGAGCCAGGGACTAATTGCCAAAAAATGATAATTTGAACATTTGAGCATCCATTTGTCCCCTTGTAATTTTTCATGAACTATAACTATATTGCTTGGAATATGTCTTAAATGGAATGACTAACAGGACAACTCGGAGGACACTAACTTACAAGACATGGGAAGGCAAATTCTCCTATAGCCATGTCAACACAGAATTTTTTACCACCTCACATTGAAACCGTGGAGGCAGTTTATCGAATATCAAAGATGTTTCAAGGTTATACTTTGCATAGATTTGGCACAGTGACTACATACACACTACACAGTTCTTAGTGGTTTTCTATTGTTGACAGCAATTTGATTTGATATGAATTGACTTTTTCTGAAACGTGTGCTTTCTCCAAGCCTAAGATTTGATCAAACAGGAAGTCATGTACAGTGCTGCCACGTTGTTGCACCATGTGCTCAGTCATTCTCCCAGTTTTCTTGGGCAAGTCTGGTTGGGCCTCGAGCATTGGATAGGCGGCAACCTTTTATTGTGCACACTGGCATACAGGAAGATGCGCCCGGGGATGGGTGTCGCCCCTTGATCACTTGTGACTTATTTCGAACGGGCTATTTTACGCTCACTGCCCTTGGCCGCTCATCTGATTGTTTATGCTGATAGCTCCCTCTGTGAGCGCATTCTCTCACGCATGACCACCCTGAACTCCGGTTGATTAGTTCGATCTGCCTGATTGAGATGTTGTGATTGACATAACCCAAGTTAAAAGAAATCATCACAACAAAACAAGGACGACCTTCCTTGGAATCAGACTGTGGCTTTTTGGGTGAAATTCGCGTTTCCTTCTTTTCAGGGTCATGAAATGAATGGAAAAACATAGGCTGCGCAGCAGCAAACCTTCAATGAAAAAATTAACAACTTCACTAAAATATTCCATATCGCAAATATTGGTAAAACATGATACGCTGTAAGAACCATGTGAAGCCACAAGTACAGTATAATAGATAAATCGTGAGTACCAAAAAAAGTTGTGGTTGTGTGGAGTTATTTAAGACATAAGACATAAGATTTTATTAGCCTCATTAGACATGAGATTACAAAAAAGTAATTTAATTGGCTAAATTGAGGATTCAACCAATTGACGTGTTTATACAGGCTTCTGGTTGATCAACTGCTCAGAGAGATCAGCATTCGCCCTTTGAAGTACTCCCGGAGGATGGCTGTTAAAATGTTACCAGCTCTACTCAAAGTTGATTTTGTACTTGGAAGCTTGTCCTGTCTGAAGTGTAACATTTTCACCACCTGGAATTGATTCCCAACTCTCTCAATAGGCAACTAAATACAGGACTTTAAATGCATCCCATACTCCTGGCTCTAGACCAGGCTAGTTTGAGTGAAAAGTAATTTCCCCCTTGTTCCAAAGGCCTGCAACTTATTAGAGTTATTCCCAAGTAATATGGGCCAGGAATGTGAAGTTGAGAGTTCAGGTTGAGAGTGTGGTCTGGACGGGAGTGGAGAACTTGTATAACAACCCTATCTTCAACATAGGATTCGGTGAACGGGGTGGCTCTGCTTGGCTGGGGGTGGCCGGGGCAAGGGGTCTGGGCAGTGCTGGGTGACAGTGCCCCCGGCGATGGTCATGACACTTGCTGAACATTTAGCTGTTTCAAGTGCAATATTTGCTCTCGCCCTTTAACTTCTTAACCCCAGGGTTTCACTAATCACCCCCTGCTTTCTGCCCCTTTCTTCAATTAAGTGCTGCCCAAGGAGGCTCAGTTTTCACCCTTCATTAACCATGTTATACCTTGCAAAGTTTTTACAAAGGATCAAATGACGGAGGTAGTGAATTTGCGGGCTGTGTATTACGTCCTGCACTTCCACTGCCTTCATAAAGGCACACGATGGTGCAGATTTTAGGCCTAAGGATACTTTTGAGAGCTGACGAGGTTGGATGAGCAGCTAGCCCTCTAAACCCAGTTCTGGGTGCTCACGATCGAGGAATTACTGATATTGCAGTCATCAACATGTTGAGTTAAACCCCCATGTGAGGGATCTTTTCCTTGCCCAGCACAGACACCAGCACCAGGCGGATTAAACGTCACGTCTCATTAAAAAATTAAAAGGCACCCAGTTAGAATTTTGCTTTTTACCCAATGTGCTGTGCACGGACAAGAGATATTTAGAGACTGAAGCAGAGGGTTGTTTGAGAACATCCAATTGCAAGTGCCGAGGTTTGCCCTCCTGTTATGAATCCCTCAATTTGCTATTTGAAGAATTTACCGCAACTGACTAGCATTAAAGGGCCTCCATGCCATTATTTGATATTAAGTGACGATCCATTGATGGCCCAGTCCTAACAGAAAACCTCGCAGGGGACCGTTTTTGGGTTGACACAGGAGGGCACGTCTATTCACCCCTTTTGTGGAAGATACCAAAACAAAACCACGGGGTGCCACCCTCCAGGGTGAGGGCCAGTGGCAGACAACACCCTATGAATGATTAGGCCCTGGCCGAGTTACAAGTAAGGCCTATTCTCCAAAATGTTGCGATTGACAATCTCTTACTGCCCATCTAAATTGACAGAAAGCTACACAGACATCGAATAATTAGTCATGATTTAGTAGTTGAATTTTATCAAAGATTTTATTCTGGATATAATAACGATGCAGTAATGTATCTTTATTGTTGGGCTTAATTCAGAGTCGGGTAGCAAGTGAACCGACTCACACTCCTGACTCCCTTGGCTTTCTGAAAAGCAACTCCGACTTCGACTCCGAAGAGAACACTTGTTTAGGAGTTTTGTGCAAAATCTGTGACACATTTTATATTTTTGATCGCCACATTTATACGGAGGATCTCTGTTTTCATCCTGTCAGCAGGAAAATGTCGTCCACATATTATGGCGTGCACACTTGTAAAATGACGTGCACACAAAATGTCGTGCACACATAGGGGAGACCGGGGTAAGTTGTGCCATTTTTTTCGTCAGGCTGATTTTTCGAAAAACCGAAGCTTAGAGTGGGTCGGGGCAAGAAGCCCGGGTTAGGTGAGAAGCCCCCCAGGGTTATTTCTAAACTTACATTTTTGGTGCTTTGTCTTATAGATAGGATTGAAGCTAGAGGCTTTTTAGGTGACTTCACAAATTTTCAAGGCATTCAGCACCAAACCATAGTCGTAATTAAAGAAACAAAAAAAGGTGCATGGTTTTTGTAACTTTGAATAATTCTTTGAAAGTGGTTGTCAGAAATAACTTTGGAAATTTTTAAAAGTATAATGGATATCCTCATTGCTTCACTTTATGACCATCACATAAATATGATTTGGATCATGTTTTTTGCATTTTAGCTCAAAATATAGAGGTAAAATTAAAATATGTGGGTTTGGGGCGAGAGGCCCCACATGGTATGGGGCATGGGGCCCCTTCACTGAGGCCTCGAAGCTGCTTCAGGAACCATTTGATAATGTGTACTTTACCTTAAATCTTGATAGAATAGCTAATGGAAATAGAAAAAATTTTGGCCGAAATTGAAAAAGGGCTAAAAATGTTAAAAATAAAATATATGAACAGAAAAAATTCTGAAATTCAGAAAAAGTGAATAGAATGCCTTAAAAATGATAGAAGAACCCCAAGAAATAACTTTCAAGCTGAATGCGCTCGCAAAAAAAATTTCCATAGGATTATAATAGGGGGGCTTCTTGCCCAATGGGTGGGGTAAGAAGGCCATTTTATTTTTTTTACAAAAAGGGCCGTAACTCCTTTATTAAAATTGGTAGACATTCGTTTCACTAGTTATAAGTAGAGTTAAGTGATCCCTTCCTGACAGCATAAGCATTCAAATAATCGACCACAAAAAGTAGGTCAAATCGCACCTTGAAGTTAAGGGGGGCTGCATGCCCCGCGCTACTCTAATCATGCAATCTGAAAATCAGACATTAAAATATAATACGTTGGCCAGAATCAACCAAAGTTTCAGGGCAGTCCGACCTTTGCGAAGGTCATGACAGGCATTTGAAAAAAGTAGGTCAAGTGGCACAACTTGCCCCAGTGCCGGGGTAAGTTGTGCCGCGTGACGGGGCAAGTTGTGCCGCCTAATTTATTCCAAAAAAATCTTGTATTTCACCCTTTTCTTCGGATAGATCATTTGTATCATGTTTTTAACGTATGACTGACATGTTACATGAAACTAATCAGACATTTATGAGCCATTTTACACACAAATTAAAAATGCTGAAAAAAAACAGAATTATTTATTGTTTAGAGGGTGTTATAACTCTTTTAACATGTGTTCCTTTCAGCGTAAGCTATTTCACAACATTTTTAGGCCTTGCGTAAAATTTTGACAAAAAAAGATGAATAAAATATTAATTTCTATGTCATACCATTGGCACAACCCACCCCAATCAAAACGGCACAACTTACCTCAAATTGATTTTCTGGATGAATCTGGTTGTCAAAAATAAATAAACAATGCTAAATGAAATCTAACAACACAAATGTCTAGATATAACTCTTAACTCCATCCTACCAGAGGGACATCATCCTATTACAATTACCAAATGACTGAGATACTAGAGTGTCAGTCCTCGGCACTTCAAGTTTTCAGCAACAAAATTGAATTTATTAGTGTAGCTTTTCATACCATTATATTTAGTAGTTTTTTTCTTGGTGCCTGATGATGTTGACCAAGTGGGTATATATGGGTGGCATTGCCTTCTTTGCCCAGTTCTTCATTTAACTCCAACAGTGGGCGGCACAACTTACCCCGCGGGACAACTTACCCCGGTCTCCCCTACTGAAACCATTTCTCTGTCATTTCTTGTCATTGCCTTGGCAATGCTACAGTGCCAGGATGAAAATGATTGTAATCAATGATGGCAATCAATCAATGATGGCAATCAATCAATGATGGCAATCAATCAATGATGCCAATCAATGATGCCAATCTATGATGCCAATCAATGATGCCAATCTATGTTCATCTGACGGCAGGACCACACGTTATGAGCAAACGGATTGACAGTGTTTAGGCATAGAAGCCTACACATGAAGGAATCTGCATGCTTATTATTGGCGATCTCCATTCCTCCTATAGGACAGGTTACATCTAGTTGTAGCTGTGTTTTTGTGAACTGTAGGATTTATTTTTAGGAGTCAGGAGTCACAAATTTAAATTTTAACTCCAGTTCCGACTCATGACTCCACCTGAAAATCAAAGTCCGACTCCGACTCTCGACTCCATCCAAAAACCTCCGATTGCTCGACTCAAATCCTCTGCTTTACTGTATTTGTCTACAATGCCCCATAAAATGTGATATTTTGCAGGTCTGCAATTATTTCAGGAAATCAGCAAACTCTTGAAAATATATATTTCAGCATTGGCAATTACTTGCTTTTCTGTCAGATATATTTTTGACTTCCTCCTAAGATTAAAAAGGTGAAAAGGTCGAGTTTTCTTGACCCCACTCCACCCTTATTATGACACAGATAACCCCAAACCACCAGAATGGGATAAACTGAGCACTGTGAAAAACTGTTGTGAAGATTTACTGTTGGGCTTATCATTACAAAAATGCTCATACCCAGAGAAAAAGTAAATTTTCCTTAGAGATCTTGATTGAGAATTTTCAATGTAATGAACACAGTTTGATTATCCAATGGGCACTTCCTCGATGCACTAATGGTGTGACAAATTGCAATGATGGTGTAGAATTACGTAGAATTGTATGTCAGAAAATATGTTGTTGCTATGCTTTGAAGCAACATTAAGACATGATCATGTTAGCATGCAATGTTGTGGAAACATTGTGTCATTGTCACAACATTATGTATGTTTACGTTGTTGCAACATAATTTCTGCCATCTTTTTGTGAGACAATCAAACCCTCCAGCAATTCGCAACGCTGTGTTCACGTTGTGTGCCCTTTGGGTTGTAATGTTCCACTTTTACTACTCTATACATGAAACAATCACACTTGTTGCTCCAAGCTCTATATACCCCAGGTTCGACAGCAGCCCCTGTCTCTCCACCCTGGTCCAGGATGTCACAGGGTCAATATCTTTCCTCTCTTTCTTCTTTTAAACTGTCTTATATACCAGATTGAGATAAGGAAGTCAATTCAAATCACCAGCAGGCAGTCAGCTATACCGTGAGCATCATAAGTGAGTCTCTCCTTCCCAAATTAGAACGGAGCTTTCAGGTCCGCAGATGACAGCTCACTGCACAGTCATCTGCCTTCAATGGTTATTGCTACTTTACGTCTTCATTGAATAAGTATATAATTGGCCATAATTCAGACTTAGATGCAGAATTACATCTGATTAACTGGTTTTATATATGTTGAGGGCTACACTGTCTACCAAGTTTTGTAGTTTGGCCATATATAGGTCAATATGGCCAATGTTAAAAATTACAGCACATCTTTCACAGTGCTGGATAACCATAAGATATCAAAATCCGAACCATTGGATACACTAGAGATATCAACTCAGCCAACAAAACAACCAAACCTAACCTAGGAAGTCTCCCCAAGCAAGTCCCAACAACTGGCAGGGACACCAAACAGTGGCACATCTGGAAAAGATAACCTGGATCCATGGGACCTGTCACTTCCAGTCACATCTACGCAAACGAAGAATGACAGAAAATATTGTTTGCTGACACTCGCATGTTGAACTGGCCATTATGATTGACAGCTACATCTCTCTCCCATTCGAATGCTACTTTTTATGCTGGCTTCTTGAACTTTAGGACAAGATTTGTTATAGTACAGTATTGGCTATGCAGCCAGCATACTATACTGATTGCCCCATACGGAAAAGTGTCAACCAGTTTGGTCCCCACCATTTAGTAATGTCAGCTAGAGCATTACAAAATATCTTATGATCACAAATACTTAATATTGTTGCATTGATGTAAAAGTACACCTGCCACTCATTAATCGACCAATTGGTGCAGATACAATTGTTGCAGGACCAGAAATAATTGGGGGTGAGTTGTAACAATTGGGGGTGAATAGTAATGAGAGCAGTTTGTTCTATTTATAGGTCCAATTTCTGGGTGGCACATCCTTGGGGTGATTAACAGACTGTTAGTGACTTACAGTTAGTGACTAACTGGCAGTTCAAGACTAACAAACAGTGAATCAACAACAGTTAGTGCTTACTAACAGTAAGTGACTAACAACAGTGACTTACTAACAGTAGTGACCAACTGATGAACAACAGTTAGGGACAAAATGACTAACAGTCAGGGACTAGCAGTTAGTAACTTACAGTTTCCTAACAGTTAAGGACTAGCTGACTTACATGACTAACTAACAGTTAGTGACTCACTAACAGTTAGTGACTGACTAACAGTGACTGACTAACAGTAAGTGAATGACTAACAGTTAGTGACTGGCTAACAGTTAGTGACAATTAGTAACTAATTAACAGTTTGTCACTAACTGACAGTTTTTGACTAACCAACAGTTTTGACTAACTAACCAGTCTGGAACCAGACTGCTTCTTTCCCAATCCCCTTATTTAAAATTATTTAAATAACTGAATGCTCCCTTTTATGAAATAAAGTATGCTCCCTAGGGTAAGATCTTTCCCCATCCCCTTATTTATTTCACAACAATTAAAAATTATTAGATTAATTGGATGATCCCTCTAATGAAACACAGAATGCTCCCTAGGATGAGTTGCAAGCACCGCTTGTAGAATCCTAGGGGGGGAGATAGAAAGTGAGTCCACTGGAACACTTCATAATGATACATAGTATCCAACTATTCATTCTATTTGACAAACAGACTGTAGCCAATTATATGAGGCAGTTTTAAGTTTGAATATTAGCAGACGACAAATGACAGTTATTTGTTTAATTTGTGCCACATGTGGCGCCATCTATACGTGTACCTCCACACAGGTTTTAATAAAGTCACCACCTTTCATCTATCATAAGCAATACGTTAAATTTTGTCATGCCACATGGGGGATATATACCAGATACACAACTTCATATCATTACTTTGAGTTTTTTGACATATTAAAAGCCTGTTTACAGCGATTTTAAGAGAGCCATTTTATGTCAAAATGTATGATGTGTGATTTTGATAAGTCATGCCAAGCTTCTCTTGTTCAGAGCTCAGACTCTTCCCATCAGTCTTGACTTGGCTTGGGTAGGCACACTGATTTTAATTTTGTTTCAGCTGACCTCCCATTTCTGACTGTCCCTCCACGATGTGGAGGCTTTTAATCAGAGGGACAGGTACAGTCTGCTAACTAACCATTTTTGACTTACAGTTTTTGATGACAAACTGTTTTGACTACAAATAGTTTTTGACTAACTAACAGTTTTTGACTAACAGTTTTTGACCAACTAACAGTTTTTGACTGAACAACAGTTTTGACAAATTAACAGTTTTGACTGACTAACAGTTTTGACTACTAACAGTTTTGACTGAATAACAGTTTTTTTACTACAAACAGTTTTGACTAACTAACAGTTTTTGACTGACTAACAGTTTTTGACAAATAACAGTTTTGACTGAATAACAGTTGTGACTACAAACAGTTTTGACTAACTCCCCCTTTTCACTAACAGTTTTTGACTAACTAACAGTTTTTGACTACTAACAGTTTTGACTAATAACAGTTTTGACTAACAGTTTTCACTAACTGTTTTTCACTCGCTGTTTTTGACTAACAGTTTTTGACTAACAGTTTTGACTGAATAACAGTTTTGACTAAATAACCATTTTTGACTACTAACAGTTTTGACTGAATAACAGTTTTTTTACTACAAACAGTTTTTGACTAACTAACAGTTTTGACTACTAACAGTTTTGACTGAATAACAGTTTTTTTTACTACAAACAGTTTTGACTAACTAACAGTTTTTGACTGACTAACAGTTTTTGACAAATTAACAGTTTTGACTGACTAACAGTTTTGACTACAAACAGTTTGGAATAACCCCCCCTTTTCACTAACTAACAGTTTTTGACTAACTGACAGTTTTTGACTAACTAACAGTTTTTGACAGAATAACAGTTTTTTTACTACAAACAGTTTTTGACTAACTAACAGTTTTTGACTGACTAACAGTTTTTGACAAATTAACAGTTTTGACTGACTAACAGTTTTGACTGACTCCCCCTTTTCACTAACTAACACTTTTTCACTAACTAACACTTTTTTACTAGCTAACAGTTTTTGACTAACTAACAGTTTTTGACTGACTAACAGTTTTTGACTAACAGTTTGTGACTAAATAACATATTTAGTGGCTAACAAATAGTAACTACCAAAACAACGGACTTAATGACTAACAGGTAGTGACTAACTGATGAACAACAGTAAGGGATGCCTGATTAACAGTTAAGGATTGACAGTCATATATAGTGACTTACTAATTAATAGTGAGTCATATTGAACCTATGCTCCCCCATATGAACTTGCCAACTCCAGCTAAACTGTCATAGGAATAAAAATAACAGTCAATACTATACACCAGTTAGTGTAGATCAGCAGAGCACACAGTGGGTTTTAACCACCTTTAAGTTAGAAAAAATTCTAATGGCACGAAACCTGTTGGACATAGTCCACAAAGACTCACAGATTACATAACTGAAAACGAGAAAAAAATCTGTTGGGAATTTTTTGAGAAAATTGCATTTTTGTGCGGCAGCCATTTTGCAATGTGATAAACTCCTTAAAAGTGTCATAAAAGTATCGAAATATTTTGTAACAGCATGGAACCTGCTGTATATAATCCATAAGGATGTGCTGATTACATATCTGAAAACGGAAATGAAATCCGTCAAGAATTCATTGAGAAAAACACGTTTTTATAAGTCAGCCATTTTTCAATGTGATAAACTCCATAAAAAGGTCATAAAATCATCATAGACTTGTTTGTCATTTGTCAAAGTACCGTTTATTCAATATCAGTACAAGGTTAGAGCATAGAAAGGAATTTCAAATCGAAATATTCAAGTCATCTTTACATTAAACATGTGCAGCATTGTATTCTTTAATAGTCTGACGCAGTTTCTGTCCATATTGTCTGCTGCTATTGTCCTTAATCATGTGTCTTTCCCTAAACTTAAACTTAGCAAATTCTGCATGAACTGCATCAAATGTTTGTTCCGAAAAACTGGACAAGCCGCATTTGTGTTTTTGGCAGAATGGTATTTCGTGGGGGATCAGGGGGGGCTGCAGCTCGTGTTACAAATGAGTTTATAACAATCATTCCCCTCGAACTGATGGTGGTACTCCTCCTGTACAATGTGTAGTTTCCTGGGCCATTCGACCGCCAAAGAAAATTTGGCATACCAAGCAATCACAGACTTCGAAATTTCGAGGACTTATCCATCGTTTATTAGTGATGCAGTTTTCAATCTGACCAAGATATTGTAACACGATCGCCTTGTCGGAAGTTATGAATGAAACCGATTCCGTGAATGCTGATACTGTGCCATTTCTACTTGCGTTTGACCACATGGCAAGCATGGTATGCTCCTGTTTTGGGAAAGACTTGCTAGACGGTTGGGAGCAAGACATTGAGAAATTCTGTGATGCCTACTTGCAACTGAATATTACAATTACTCTCAAATTTCATATCTTACGTGATCATCTTCAACCATTCCATAGGCATACGGGACAGGCGTTTCGCGGGGTGGGGGGGGCTGTCGCTATTTTGCCCTGAAATTTTAACATGGCACGGATGTGACCAAGGCAGTGGACCTGCCCTGATTGGTCAGGATTTGCCCTGATATATGCCATTCACCCTGATGCCAGGGTGGGGGGGCTGCAGCCCCCCGACCCCCCACGAAATACCATTCTGCCAAAAACACAAATGTGGCTTGTCCAGTTTTTCGGAACAAGCATTTGATGCAGTTCATGCAGAATTTGCTAAGTTTAGGGAAAGACACATGATTAAGGACAATAGCAGCAGACAATATGGACAGAAACTGCGTCAGACTATTAAAGAATACAATGCTGCACATGTTTAATGTAAAGATGACTTGAATATTCTGATTTGAAATTCCCGGCTTTCTATGCTCTTACCTTGTACTGATATTGAATATAAGGTACTCTGACAACTGACAAACAAGTCTATGATATATTTTATGACCTTTTTATGGAGTTTATCACATTGAAAAATGGCTAACTTATAAAAACGTGTTTTTCTCAATGAATTCTTGACGGATTTCATTTCCGTTTTCAGATATGTAATGAGCACATCCTTATGGATTATATACAGCAGGTTCCATGATGTTACAAAATATTTCGATACTTTTATGACACTTTTAATGAGTTTATCACATTGCAAAATGGCTGCCGCACAAAAATGCAATTTTCTCAAAAAATTCCCAACAGATTTTTTTCTCGTTTTCAGTTATGTAATCTGTGAGTCTTTGTGGACTATGTCCAACAGGTTTCGTGTCATTAGAATTTTTTCTAACTTAAAGGTGTTTAAAACCCACTGTGAGCAGGTATAAGAAGCTATAAGAGGATTTATAGATGAACCCATGATGTGTGTGTGTTCAAGACCTAGTTAGTGAGAGATATAGAAAAAGTATAGTTGGTGTCTCCAGAGTATCGCATGCCCCCCTTGGGATGAAGAGATAGAGAGGGTGAGAGATAGACAGATAGATAGATAGATCTATCATGGGTTCATCTATAATTCCTCTTATAGCTTCTTCTATATTATCGGTTCATCTGTAGTTTCTCTTATACCATATTTTAAAATTATTTTGGCAAAACATACTCTTATTGTAAATTTTGAAATCGTAATCACTACAGCCAGCATATATCTTTTTTTTCAAAAAGATTTTCTTGTTACCTTCTCAATCTTTTTCAACTCAAGGGTGTGTGACTGCACGTGTTTGATAGTGGGCCAGGAATGTGGGGTTTTTGACAGTGAGCCTCATATAAATGAGTCCGGCATCCCTCGCCATATTAACCAATTTAAATGATTATACATTGTACTAGTAAAGCCAAAAGCATTGATTCAGGCTGTGCCCGTCATGTTTTCAGGTTATTTCATTTGATAACACACCTTACCCAATGGGCACGTCTACATTCAATGGTGCTGGGAAGGAATCGCGGGCGGCAGGGGCGGTCAGACGAAAAAGGGCAAATCATATTCGTGTCAATTTCACGCGACAAAATTTAAATAGAGAGGCAATAATAATTTTGAATATATACTTACTAATTTAGCCTAAAATTGATGAAAATAATGTTAAATATATATTCTCCTTTAAGATCAAAAGGGCACCCTTCCATGCCCCCTGCCACCCTTGGGCAAGGGCAGGAGGGGCAATTGCCCCTCCAACGCCCCTCCCCTGTTCTGGCGCCCCTGCCTACATTGCAGCAACATTGTGACTCCGTTGTGACAATGTCACAATGTTGGTGTGCAATTTGTAGAATTGTATGGTAGAAACTATGTCACAATGTTGTGATGCAACGTCAAAATATTACGTTAGTATGTGATGTTGTGGCAATTCTGTGACAACATTTGTGAAAAACATCAACGTTGTGTTCACGTTGTGGCAACATGATTTCTACAAAACACTTCTACTTGACAACAGACAAACCCTCCACCAATTAGCAACGGTGTGTTTACGTTGTGTGCCCCTTGGGTTCTGCATGCATGTTTCACTCTGAAGAGCAATAAATGCTCTTGACTTCTGCTATCATAGCCAAAATAATATGAACAATTGCGACCCAAACATATTAACGGACCTTTGAAGAAGTCGAAAGCCACGGCTGAATACTTATTTCCCGGAACAATATGTGGGTTTTCGGAGTAAATTACGGATTGAGCTGAAGTTGCGGACCACAATACGTATACTGAATACCAATGAAATATATCGATGATAAGTATCATAAATCGAACTTGGCAAATAGTGTCTGTCCCAAGGTAGAGACTTTAATTGATAACCATTGTAAAGTATACCCATGTTTTGGTCCATCTTAATTATGCCTGGGGTGTATACTCCTTTATTATCATCAGTAATATCCGAAAAAGTAAAATTAAGTAAATCTGCATAATTAAGTAAAACTGGGTGCCTGTGAAAGAAAGGTCGTACATCACAGGGATGTTAGGGGCCGACCAGATGATCTTTGGGGGGGCTATGGATATTTGGTGAAAAAAAAGATTGTTTCCCACTTGAAACTGAAAAAAAAAGTTTGTTCAGCACATGGAAATTTAAAAAAAAGTTTGTTTCCACCTGTCGCTAGGGTACTGTAATGTTAAAATTCCGATAAAAAGTTTGTCGCGACTGTGTATGTGAAAAAAATTGTTCGTCGACTCGCCGCGAACAAAAAAAAAAAGTTTGTCCCGAGGGTAAGGTCCATAGCCCCCCCAACTATCGTCTGGTCGGCCCCTTAAGGAGTGTGCTTGTTGTGGGGAAATGGAATAACTTAACAAACAGAAACAAACCGCGGAATTAGTAGAAGTGGAAGTGACTGTGAACTCTGGAACACCTTGAAGGATTTCTCGATGGCTTCCTTCAGACAATGGAGAGGCTCTTGTGGAACCCTCCACCCCTCCAGAGTAATCTGATGGAGTGGCTGTTGGTCAGTTGAGTGCTGTTGGTCAGTTGAGTGCTGTTGGTCAGTTGAGTGTTGGACCCTCTCAATGCCAGGCCCACTGGGCAAGGACTCAAGGGCTGATTGGCAGAGGGGTGGGGGCTGGATATTTAATTAAGAATTTACCATTACATGGTAAATTCTTATTGTTTTTGGTATTATTCTTATTATTCCGACACACTTTTTTTCTCCAATTTTCACGAAACTTGGTCACAAGGTTCCTCTAGGACTAAAACTAGGCCACACCCAAAAAACATGACCTTGACCTATTTTTCAAGGTCACAGGGCCTTTCAAACATGAAATTTTGGAAATTTTGATGGCCTATTTCTCGGTAACCATTGCAGTTGGCATCATTGTACTGGTCATGTCTAAGTCAAAAGTACTAGGCTGTATTCAGGTACAAACATTTTTGAAATCACTCAAGCGGAACGGGAGCTATGAGAAAATTACTGTTTTAGGTTTTTCCCAATTTACTCAAAAAGTAAAGCAGGTAGAGAAATGCTGATTACACTGAAAGATGGCCAGTATCTGGGGCTGTGTGCACGCGTAATTTTCATTTGGATATCTGCAACGGTTACGGAGCAGCGGCCATTTTGGTGAAATGAGTCCGTGGGATCCGGGGTGTGGGTCATCGAACACCATGAAGGAGTCATTTTAGGTCATGTAAATGTATAACAAACTACCCTTAACATGCCCCCAAAACCCCATTAATACCTTCAGATTTGACCTTGACCTCATTTTTCAAGGTCATGGTAAATTCTTAGTCACTGACCTTGGTCAGTTACAGGGTTCTAGTTTATTTTGGGCCTCTTGTGTTTTTCAGGCCAGAATTCGTCTTTGAAAGAAAATCAACCTTTCTCCTGTTAACAGTGTTATTATGGAATTCAATAAGAAATGGTGTACGAGATATTTTTATCTATCGCAGTGTCCGTTAACGTAACTCACTAATAAGTAGTAGGCTTATTTCACATTCCAAAAGCAAGTTACATGTAGCTATATTCAGTAATTTATTCAACTTTCAATACGCATTTCGTCGTCAGTTGATCGCTCCAAAAGAGATTGGGGTAGGGACAGAAAGCTGTGCGCTTCTATCACTCCTACTATTTGGCCAGAGTTAGGCCTACTGAAGAGTCTTTTTAAAATGAAATATTTTTGCAAAAAGGTGTGTCAGCTTCGGTCTGCAAAACAAAGTGATTGGTCTGATCACTGTGCCATAGGTCTGTACCAGACTCCATGAGTCCCTATTTTGCCGATGACACGAAGTGTCAGAGGGACTCTTTGAATTGGATTGTTTGGATTCTCCAAAATTTTTTTAACTGATTGGTTATGTAACTTCTCATAAACATTCCTTTTTGTTTATGTCCAAAAACACCTTGTGTGATTATCTATCTAAACTCGCTATGCCACTTTGTTTGATTCTCCCATTGTCCACTGTATAACTTGCAGAGGCACTGATAGCTTAAAAGTATAAACATCCATTTTGTTATCAAATGTTATTGTTATTAGTCTATAACAATTAAAGATTCCCACAGTATGAAAGAAAACAATTAGGTAACAAGTTCATTTTGCCATATCTTTCTCATTTGCATATGCTACTTGTGGTTGTTTACATGGACAGTTCCAGTAGACTGTGTCTGCACCTGCACGCTGCTTCACCGCTTTTATGATACGCCAACTTTCAGAATGGAAGATCATTCAAGGAGTTTTTCAGTTCCATGAAATATAAAACCCCAGGATTACATAATAGGTGTCCTAAAGACGACTGAAATTGCAGATCTGTCAACAGATTTCATCCTTGCACCTTTTAGACATCACTGTTACTACTCTAAATTCACTTTAAGTGTATAATTTTCACTTTTAATGAAGGATAATTACAGTAATAGTTTGGCAAACCTCGAAAACTCGGTATAATATTCTGCTTCTGATGATAACCTGCTATTATTTCCATGCTTTTTGGGCTCAGAATGTTTTTCTTGTGATATTAAGTTACGCCTAAGAGTTGAGATAAATAAAGAGGCCAGTGTGTCTTGAGGCAGGGAGGCATAATTTACAAGTTTAATTATGAGTTATAAGATAACCGTAATAGAATTAAGGCATCCTGAATGTGTTAGCTCAAGAGCCAGGGAGTTATCAGGGGGTGATTAATGTTGGCTCTGTGGTAGGTACCCTCAAGCTTTTTGCATTTTTAGTACATTCATAATTCACTTTTTTCACACTGTGTTAAAGTAGTTTTTTTATTTTTTATTTTATGCCTTTGATTTGCATTGCATAAGATACATGGATTTTCTGGTGTAAGAAGAGTCCCATGCTTCACCATTGGCTAATAATGTTCTGAAGACAGGGGTGGGCTTGCATATACAAACACCTCAGTCATTTTCCATTGCACTCAATGTTAAATTGTTATTTGTGATGATAGAAAGGGTAACATTTGCACTTGTGTCATTGCGTGTGTGTATTTGAGTTTTACGTCTCATCAGCACCTGAGTGGGATATTTAGAGACATACTCAAACTTTCAGAAGTTTCACAGTGACAGGTACATCAGCGATCTTTTTCAATTCGCATAATTTCCTGGGGTGAGTGGGGTTCATGACTTGTACCAATAGATTGCCATTATGTTGTCGTTTAACTGCATGACTGTGGTTTGCCAATCATGTCCATAATTGTAGAAATGATGGCAAGTTTGTGAATTGAGGAGTGTTCAGTTCTGCTGGGTGTGTTACTCTTGTCCTTGGGAGGTAACAAGTGGTCTGTTCAGCACTCTTGTCTTGATGGATTGTGCACTTTCTCGGCAGATGATGATAGAACATCTTTTTTCTTGAATTTGGCTGAAGTCCTTGTATGTGAAGATTGACTTTGTCGGAGCTTCTCTGTGCACAACTGGTCCAGGGCGAATCTCAGTTTCTTCAGTCTTTGATTTAGCAGGTGTATAGGTGTTTTCATTAAGACATCTGTGAAGATGTTTTGGTCCGAATGAATCCTTAATTCTCTGTGGTGACGAATGAAGAGCTGGTCTAGGTATAATCTGCTACTACACTGTACGCCAGGTTTGTCGGTGTCCTGTTCTACAAGGCATCTGGCGTCAGGAAATGATAGTTGTCTTTCAGTTCATAGTTGTGGGAATTCTTTTTCCTTCTTGAAGACTCTTCATTTGTGCCTAAAGGCAGGATGGTTCCCTAAACAATTTACACAATGTGAAAGTTTAGAGCAAGGTTTGTCGGCTCTGAGTATATGATCATGATTGACACACAACTGGCACAAATTGTTGACCTTCTGCATGTACCAGTAAAGTGGCCATACATTTGACAATTGAAACAGCGTTTTAGCTGGGGAAAGAAAGGAGAAACTCTGCACCATTCAAAGGCTACAGCTATTCTCTTTGGTACATTTTCATCCTTGAATTTTTAATAGAAGCAATAACTCATAACCATTCTTGTGAGGTAGACATTTGTATTTTGGATTGTGGAATTCCATGTTTGTGAAACCAATTGGTAAGTTCAGAGTCTGAGCAGGTCTTGCTTTCCTTGGAGAAGATAATGCCTTTGCCTTGTCTTTTTAAAGGTTAAATGGCGACTTTGGCATTGGCTATCTCATTGATGGCTGTCAATTTCTCTTGTTTTTCAGAGGTTGCAGGTTTCAGGAGGAATATATGCCATTGGTTTGGCACCTTAGGCTATCTGCAACAGTCTTGTTGCAAAGGTCTGCATTTTTTTTGTAGAGAGCAACAGATGATAGGTCTTCCAGTGATTGTGTGACACCTTTTATAAATTGTCAGTCTTTGACAGCTGTTGCGGGCGGTCAGGGTCAGTGAAGTCATCTGAAGATGCATCCTTTTCCATTGAAATCTTGGTATTCCAGTGGCACACTTTTTGATCTCAGCCTGGTTACCCGCTGAGGGACGCGCAGTCGCGCATCTTGGTTACCTGGTTGACGTACGATCCGGTTTTGACACATGGTATTTGACATAACCATTGATATTCTCCTGTAAGGTAGCGGACACGCTGCACTGTGCGTACTCTCTGATGTGGGCCACTAAGGATTGAGGTCTTAACCTTAGTGTTTCTGTCCTCGTTATGAGGAGGCCTGAGACCTGCGGGTGTACTTGTGTCATTGAAATACGTAGACGTATTCTGCTTAATTGGTTTTCAAAGGTTACACGAAAATGGCGCAGAAAAACAAACAGCGTAAAGCCTTTAGCATGGTTACAGTAGGGGACAGATGAGTGACCCAAATGGCCCTTGTGAGGTAATATCCCTCCATGTATACTTGCCGTTTATACTTTAAAACCCATCTGCAGTTAGTGAGGTCATATCCTATACTAAGCATGTCATCAACAGAAATCCATGAATGAGTCACTAGTGAGGTCACACATCTCCCAAGGACAAAATGACCTCTGGTTTTAATGAAAAAGACGAGCCTGTAGTGACAGAACTGACCTTTTGACCATGACGCTGGCATGCGCTGAAATGACATAACCTTCCCTTGGTTAAATACTTTGCCAGTTGTAGAATAAACCCCAGGAGCCCCTCCCCATTGGCCCTCGTTTGCTCATTGCCTTTGAGATGAAAGAATGCCAACAGCCACTTGCTTCTTGTGGGCCTCTTCAGCTCCCTCGGTTGTGTCACCTTTAAATTGCCCTGCTCTCCTTGATTGCTCTTATGCATGAAGTGACCACGAGGTAGAGCTCAAGTAAAACTGAGAGATCTGACCTATTGTCTGTTGTTGTCCTCCAAGAGCCCATTCTATCCCCTGTGTTCACTCCAGGACAGCCCAAATGTCCACTTCCACATCACGAGCTTCTTCAGTCTCATGCCCCAGTCTCACGGCACGTTACGGAGAACTTTTTTGCCACTGAGGGGTATCTTGAGTTGAATTCTAGGAAAAAAATTACAATCCCGGCGACATACAATGTTTATAAAACCATTACATAATTAATTAAAAGCATATCACGGCGGGGTTCTTTTTGTTCACTGCGGGGAAGAAAAGTTGTACGCCGTCCCCAAAAGTTCGCCGGGGGAAAGGAATTTCCTCCTCCTGAGGGATACTTTTATATCGCCCCGAGATATAAAAAGTGCCCCTCAGGGAACCTATAACTGCCCCTCAGTGAACCTATTTCACCGCGGCGGGATGTCAAAAACTGCCGGCGAGGCTTCAAATGTCCCCCCAGGGGCAGGAAAGGTCCCCTCGGGGGCAGGAAAGGTCCCCGTGGGGGCAGGAGAGGTCCCCTCAGGGGCAGGGGATGTCCTAATATCCCGCCGGAGATGTTTTTGAGGCGTTCTCACTGAAAAAATCCACGCCGGACATCCAAAATCAAGAAAATTTTGGGCTCTGTTCCGCCATCATGAAAAAAAAGTTTGTACCTGTTGAATCTTTTTTCACATCCACGGCGCAGTTTTTCCATTTCTAGGAACCGCTGAGGGGAACAAAAACTTCCCCTGGGGGGATGTGAAAAGTCGACGGCGGATCACCCAAATTCATCCAAATTACCTGGAATTACTTCGACGCCAATTCAAATAGTTCTCCGGGAGCCGCCGTGAGAATGTAGCATCAGTCTACAAACTTGTGGCTTTCAAGATTTGAATTTCAAGTTGCTTACTCATGGCTTAAGTATGCGTGGAAAATATTCTGTTTTGGTTTGCGCCCAACCCCCCCAAACTTTCAGAAATGCAAAAATAAAAATTTGGACAGGAGGCTTGAAATTGGGCCAATTGGTACTCCGTGTGAGTACGTCCGAACCATGCATTACATTTTGCCTTGTAGCTCAGCTCCTGTTACACTTGGAGCTTTGGTTGATGGCTTGTGTGATACCCCTATTACATGGCCTCATCCCTGTTTAACAATAAAATAGCTGAGGTGTAATGGTAAGGCTACACGAGCTGCTAAAGTGTCAAATCTGTGAATCAGACTTCACTGAATTGCCCAAATGCCCAAATGGTGCCTGAAGTAGCTTCGAGGCCCCAGTGCATGAAGGCACCCCATAACATGAAGGCGCCTCTCATCCCACATACGCGTATTTTAATTTGACCTCATTATTTTGAAGAAAAAACAAAAACATGATTCAGATCATATTTATGTGATGGTCATAAAGTTGAGCAATGCAGATATCCATCATTTCCCAAGTTATTTCTCCATTCAAATAATTAATCAAAGTTACAAAAACCATGCAAAATTGTTGTTTCTTTTATTTCTACTATGGTTCGTTGTTGTTAGCCCTGAAATTTGTGATGTCACCTTAGCAACAACCAGGTTCAATCCCATCTATAAGAAAACGCACTAAAAAAGTAAGTTTAGATATAACCCTGGGTTGGCCTCTCACCTAACCCGGGCTTCTTGCCCCGACCCGCTCTATCCTTTTGGGTGTACACCGCTGTATTGGCCAGTCCATGGACGTTTTCTTGGAGAGTTCTGTTATCCCTGTTCAAGTTCTTGTGTGAACCTGGACCTGAATCTTGAGTTTGCCCAAATTTGCTTTTGCCCCACACCTTGCCATTCATGGGATTGTGGAGTCCAGTTTGACAACTCAGTGCCAAGAGTCTGCCAAGGATCCACACTTCACACAAACCCTGGTCAGAGAGCTTCAGAGGGGCTTTTTCTGACATCCTCAGGTCAATTCAGGGTCAGAGGGCAAACGGCAAGTAAACAAGAGGGTCCTCCAAGACAGCGCAGGAAGAAAGGCCCTTCAAAGGGGGTATTTAAAGGGGTGAAATTGACTGACAGCCGCCATCGCATGAACCATTGCTGTTTCTCTTCATTTTGAAGTTCTCAGGTATGTTCGGTGGTTTGTAGATGGGTTGAGGACGAAACTTGCAGTTGTTATTGGCTTGACTTTAATGGATTGCCTTGGCAAATGCCATTTAAATTTACTTCCTGATAGTGAACTTTATTGAGAATTTAATATTTTGTATAATCGTATGATAGATATTTATATTATACACTCACACTGCACTTCTGATGGGAAAGAAGAGGAGATTTTATACTCAGTTTGGCAACAGATCTATATCTTGGCATGAAAAGCATTCTTGACAGATGGCAAATAATATTATGGCTGATTATTTTTGTCTTCTTAATTCGCCACCCTTTTGAACAATATATGTAAGTGCCTTGGGCCTACATGTAACTTGTTTGTAGATTTGTCAAGCAACTGTTGCAACACTCACTGCCATTCAGTATTTCAATGTCATCTGGGGCGTACAATTTCACCAAATATGGTGTGGTCACGGTGCTGCCCTCTTTTGTGCACAGGACGCTGTTGTTGATCTTTCGGCTTTTCCTCTCGCTCTCTTGTCCACTTTGCTTGCTTTCCACGACATGTCTAATCTTCAGAAACATTTGAGAAGTCAATATTTTGTCTGTGAAACGTTTTAAAATAAGAAGCCGACATTCATTTTTTGTCCCATTTCATTGTTCGCTTTGACTTATAACTTGCAATAATATTCTTGCTTTGCGCCATGTATTAAGCTTTTGGCAGGGCTATGTGGGTCTACTTGGTTGCACCACATTGGCAGATTTGTTTAAATTAAGCAGCAGCTTTTGGTTTCCAATGACATAGTTTGCACAGAAACTTAACAGCGTGTTGAGAATTTCATATTCAAACATCGCAGGTGATCGTTGTTTTTCAGACTTGTGTTATGTTTACGCTATGGGGTAGGGTCAAAGACATTTAGATGTGGTAAGACACAATGGCAGATCCAAACAACAAAATTTCAATTCTATGTTCTATGCAGCACTGAAAACCTGTTTTATGCCTATCAGTTTATTCTTGTCCTTGCAGATGTGAAGTACGTCCGGGGCCAGAATACATCCTGCGCCAGTACCACTTCCACAACTCTTCTCACTTTGAAGCCAGGCAGTTCTATTATGCCGATGCCGACTGTGCCAATCCTTCTTATTGTCTGACAGCAAAGGGAACGTACCGAGTCCGTAGCGAATCTTGGACGGTTCCTGGAGGGACAGAACTTGAGTACGAGGTCAATCATGTGTCCATCGTTCCTTACACACAAATGACGGCAGATATTCTTCGCACAACTATCAATGCCACCTGTCCCATTCATGGAGCTGTATCATGGGCTCCCAACAGGAGATACGACTTGTACAACTTCCTTGACGTTCAGGAGATGGGACACGACAGCCACTCTGATCTAGATGAATATGTGTTCGTTGAGAAGGATTGTACGGAAGACCTCTACTTCTCTCTCCATGAGCTCCAACTGATGCGGTTAGAGCAGCGTCACCACCACCACAGCAACCTTCTGCTTTATCTTGGTGATGTCCACACCGACAGACACCAGCGCCCCATCTACCGACCCACCAGTTACCAGGGTCCACTCCTCCAACCTGAGGTACGTGTAACGATATTCAAGCAATTGATTTTTTAAAGTTCACAATAATTTTCAGGATAAATAAAATAGTTTTAAATAAATAATCAATTGACTACAGAGTGTCTCAGGAAAACTTTTTCGCAGGGCAATGCACTTGCTCTGGTAAAAAAATTACATGCATGCAAAAGTAAACGCACAAGAAACGCCACAACCCAAAGGAAAAAAAGAGTACATTTGAAGCGCTCGAATTATTTAAATTACCAAATGTACTCCGATTGTACTGCAAAAATGCGTATACTTTTCTACAAGGGAGCGTATTTGGAGCATATGAATTTGCATATAGGGAGTATAAATGAAGCGTAATTTAAAAACTTCGAGTACTTCAAATGTACTCTTTTTTTCCTCTGGGAACAACCATCTATGGCCAGGCAGCATTGAATCCTCAGATTCTTGTTTTTACACGAGCAGCATTTATTCCTTGCAGACCATAGGCCTACTGTCCAAAGCTGCACAAGAAGTTATATGTCATGATCTCCCAAACATAAAATTGATAAACCCACAAACATGTGATGCACTTTGACTTAGGTCTGATTTTAGCATCTTGACAAATGCAGGATAGATTTTAGTAACAATTTACACATTGTTATACTATCATAGGGACACCAGCTAACGTTTGTTTTGTCGGTTTTACTCACAACCTTCTGGAGGGGCAGTCTTTTAAGCACAATTCCTAAAAAAATCTCTCAATATTTGTAGAATTTTTGTGACCCTTTCTTGGCCAGTGCAAAGTATATCTGTAAACGGATCTTTGCCTCGTGATTTAAGATCCACAGGTAACAATGGAAGTGTGGCGGTTTTATGGGGGCTCAGTCCTTAAAGGGACCAATCATTAATCACGTGATGACCCCAGGGAGGCACCTCGATCCCTCCGTCTCTTATCCCTTGGGGCTGTCATCTTAAATAGCAGCATTTGCCCTGTGTATTTATGCCTGCCATTCATATCATCATTGATTAAATACATTCATTTGCAGAATTTACTTATTTTCCATAAAAAAGGGACAAAAGGCAAAGGCGACAGAAAATGTATAAATTGATAAAATTAAAAATAAATTTAGATAAATAAAAGGCAAAACAACAAAAACGAAAAGTAAATTTTATAGTACAACGAATTGTTTGTTTGTCATGCAATATTGTTTATTTTGAACATAAAACAATTTCTTACCCATTACATGATGAAAGCATTCTGAAAATCACTTTTAGATTGACCTGGCAATGTTAGCATGTTTTATTATGCGAGAAAGTGTGCTCTGTTTTGTATTGGGTCCTCTTGAGATATTTCTTTTCTTGAGTTATTTCAACTTCTCATATCATTTGCCTTGGCTAGTCATCCGCTGTCACGAGCTGTGCTTTATTGGCCAATACACCTCAATTTGTGTCCTGTGAGTGACATATGTCCCTGCCTCTGCAGACCTGTCCCTTCGCCTGACAACCTGCAATTACAGGTGTTCATGACATCCAAGTGGCAGGTTGTCAGTCATTTCCAGAGCTGTCCCAAAGCAGATAGCTTTCATTTTGATATCAGTCAATTTTCAGTCCCAGGCTGCTTCAAGCGTCTAGATTTAAGAGATACTTTTAAAAAATTGACGATTATTAAACCATGGAAACTAGAATAGTCCAAGGTAAGTAAGTTAGTCACAGGCAAACCAAAAATGACCAATCTTGACCATGCAGGCAACATGCATGTAGACTAATAAACGCACATATGGGTTTATATACTCTTATCAATTGGAAGTGCAAAATACAGAAAAGGTACATAAGATATTTTATATGATACATGGCCCTGATGAAGAAATGCTTAAGAGTTAACACTTTGAATTATGACCTGGATCAGCATGAAGATCCCCAGGGCGCGGACGTCAGAGGGAACAAGAGACCACCCAGGTGTGGCTGGTGGGCTTCCTTTGTTGTCAGGTGCAGGTGAAAGAAACAAGCTTGTGCAAAGTGCGAGGCTTTTAATTGATCGGCCCAGGGGGAGGGTGAGAGCTGGGTGGTGGTTGGAGTGAAGGCAAAATGTGTGGGCTGCTGTATGTACAGATAATGGTAAATGTGATAAAGTAAAAAACACATCATAGACAGACAGATAGACAAGTAGATACTACAGACAGATGGGCAGACAGTTAGATAGTTAGATATAGGGCAGATGAATAGATAGATAGACTTTTGAATATAGGTACTCCCGGGTATGGTAGATAGACAGATAGACAGACAGATAGATAGATAGATAGATAGATAGATAGATAGATAGATATATATATAGATAGATAGATATTCATCCTGTCAACAAGATGAAGAAGACATGTATGAGTGACAGCTGCAGCCTGCAGTGACTTTTCTTTAATTCAATCTGAAAACGATCGAGTTTTGTTCCAGGGCATTGTTGGCATTCTGGCACTCTCCTCCTCTTTTTTCTCGACTTTTGACACTTTCTTGCAATGTGTTTTACATAACTGAAACTTGGTGCTATACTCCTGTGGTTCCATTGTTATCAATACCCATGGGTTGTCAAAAGTGAATTCCCAAAACATGTCAGGGTCACCGTGTCAAACCATATATATGCCTAACACAACATTTTATAAGACTCCTGCGCAGATGTGGGATGCCCCATTCCAAAGAATTTTTCTGAGATATTTTTCCCCAAGAAACAGTGATCGTGTATCAATAGTTGATTTTAGCTTACGATGAATGCCATATGGACTTTTTTTTTCGAAGTTCCTTTGGCAGCTGCAGAAGTTTGTGTTTTTGACATACAGTTTGAAAAACGTGTGACTGATTTATACATTTCCCTGACAATAATCTATGTATCTATCTGTCGATCTGCACACATGACCCTCTCTATGGAGCAGCACTTTAGTATATTTTCCTGTTTGTGAAATGCCCCCTCCCTCTTGAGTCCCGAAGAGCAATGCCTCATGACAGCCCTCAGAGAGGCCTCAGGTAGATGTGTTTAGCTTCAAAGGGTCAACAGCATTTGCCAATTTAGATCCTTATCTCAGGCCATTGTGCAGCTCCAGATCTTATCTGGCATACATTACTTACCTGCTATATGCTCTCATGCTCCCTATTCTCTTCGATCAAAACACTTTATTTTAGCACCCCAAGGCTTTTCCAGCTCTACAAAAGCCTTGCAAAATGTTCCAATTGTCATTGTAATTATCCACTATTAAGCTCTCGGGACATCAACTTTGTTGAGCTTAAATAGCTGTAGTTTTAAACTCTCTTGACTTGCACTTGGACGGCTTTATTGCAGCAACTTGGTGCATGGAAAGAAAAATGAAACGACAAATCTTGACTGAATTACGAGGAAAAATTGAGGGACTGTGAAAATACCCAAATACAGGTATAGGCCTATAGTTACATCCTGGCTGGGTATCAAAATGATAAAGTTAAAGCCTGTCCGAGCTGCAGTGTAGTTTCATCAAAATTTTGTGAAGTTTGTTTTAATTTATATGCTTCATTTAAAATTATATGAGCGAAGCTCACTTAGCACAGGAACAGCTCATTCTGTCTGGTGCTCCTGTCTGAAGTGACTGCCTAATCAGGAAGTGCCTGTGGTTGCTATAAAAAGTGGAGCTTATAGTTTAGTCACAGTTTAGTTTCAGACTCCATGGCTCGATTTCACCAACAATGTTTAAAATAGGCAGTCTAAGTTGTTAGACCTAGTCTCCATAAACATTGTTTAACCTTAAAACAGAGTCCAAAATAAACACATTTCACCACGGATGTTTATTATTTTCTTAACTTGGTCTTACAAGACAGTGTTTACTTAAGTTTAAAACAGTCAAATCAGCATAAATAGCATGATTAAGTTATGTTGTTCACACCAACAAACCTTGTTTGGAGTGTCTCATCAATACATAATCCGGCAATGTCATGTATGGTTGCACCGCTAGGGGCTGAACAGAAAAAGAACCCTTGCCGGAGGGGAGGGGGAGGGGTACTACAATGTTAAAATTGCAAAAATAAAACATAGGCTGCATGGCAGCAAACCTTCAGCAAACAACACTTTTAAAAGACACAATTACACCATATAAGTGATCTGTGTTTGTAAAACCATGGAAAGGCCTAACTACACAAATTTACGTAAAATGTAGAGCAGTTTCGTGCATGTACAAGGCACAGGTTGTGAACTGTAGATTGGAAAACGAAAAATATATTTATCAATATTTTTAACAATTTTTTTTTCAGTATTTCAAAAAGTGTTAAATACATATCAATTAGACCATCAAACGACACTACCACATTATAAAGGTGATATTTCTATCAGATTTCATTCATGTACAATTTGTATGTGCAATAGTAGAAGTTTTGACTCAGAAATAAAATATAGTGGCCAAGTTTTGGGTCGCACATGGTAAAATAATTTTATATGTTTTATCTCTATATTACTAAAAGTATAATACCATGTAGATCAATCAGTTACTCCATGAAAAGACACACAACCAGACCATATAGGCCATATAAGTACCAAATTTCATCCGTCTACATGCAATAGTGACTTCGTCTTGGCCCGGAAATGAAAAAATTATTATTATTATTTTTTAATATTTCAAAAAGTGTAGAATATCCATCAATAAAACCATCAAAAGGCACAACTAGACCATATAGGTTACATGTGTACCAATTTTTAAGTCATGCACATGCAATAGTGGTTGAGTCATGGCCTGGAAACGGAAAAAAGAATATATATATTTATTCTCAATTTTTCAAAAAGTATGAAATAGTCATCAATCAGGTCATCAAAAGGCACAACAAGACCATAGGCTATTATACAGCCATGGCCGTAAGTTTTCACTTGGCAGCCATGCTTCAATATGGGGCTATCATTTTGACGAGTCACAATAAGTGTCAGGAATTACAGTCAGTATACAGTTGGAGATGTTCTGATAAAAATTGTTGAATGGAATAATGTCAGATAATGGTTGTGATGCAAAATAGGCCTAGTGAATCAGTCGAAATTTAAGCATATAATCAGTTATGATCCAATATTGTCTCGCCTATTTTCACTTTGCCAAATTCCCTTAGTTTGTGAAAAAATGTATTTTCTAAAATTCGGATATTGTTCAATATCATCTTTGCATCAATTAGATAATGCTGTGAAATATAAGGAGAAGGGACAAATACATCAATAGCTAGCTGGTCTGGAACATTTTGGGAAGCTTCTCGGAAATAAAAACCATTTTTGAAGTTAGGTATCTGGGTTGTCATGGGGCCTGGGCATTTTTCATTGTTGTGAATCTGCTTCATCATACATTTGTCACATAATGCCAAAATGCTGCTTTTCCTCTCAGTGATATTAAGCGATTTTTTTTCTTGGGGGGGGGGGGGTGGGGGGGATAGTCCCTTAGACCCCAACCCCCCAACAAGTCGCCTCTCTGGATCCACCACAGGCCTATTTCAAACTTAGCAGGATGAATCTTCCACATCCCTGTTGTCACTGTCCACCATATAACCAGACATATATCTGCCAAATTTTGACTTAGACCAAGTTTATACACTTTAGACTTGGGTGTGAACAGGTCTAAATTAATTGAATTTTAAACAGTGTTTATTTCCTGCTTAAAGTTAGACTGTCTTGGTGAAATGTGTTTAAAATTTAAACATGTCTAACTTGTATTTAAACATTGTTTAAAAAATAAACTAGGTTGGTGAAATCGAGCCCATGAGTCCATATTTTGCCGATGACACGAAGTGGTTTAGTTTAGTAATTAATTTAAATACCCAAAATATCTTCCAAATCAGCTTTAAAAATGACACATTTCAGGGATTGAAATCAACAGGTGTATCCATTATTGGAAATAATCATTTCCATACCCCTGATTGTAAGAAATTAATAAAAATTGTAAGTCAATATAAAAGTTGATGACTTAAATGGATCATGAAGTAAGAATGAAGTAAGAAATAATAACAAAAGTTAAGGTTATATATAATTTTCATTAACTATTAAAAAATTATGCAACAGTCTAATAGTAAACAGCCACCTCTGCATAGCTATGGCTTTGTTGATCTCAGTTATGTAACATCAAAATTCAACATTATAGATCCAAATTTAACGCGGATCTATCGATCTATCTATCTATCTATCGATCTATCTATCTATCTATTGATCTATCAATCTATCTATCTACTATCTGATTATCTATCTGATTATCTATCTATCTCTCTATCTCTCTATCTATCTATCTATCTATCTATCTATCTATCTATCTATCTATCTATCTATCTATCTATCTATCCCAACCCTTTAAAAAGATAAATGTATCTGCATACTTGTATAGCCTAAAACCAAAAATCGAAAATTGTGCCATAGTTCTGTGACAATGATAAGAGATGTGCGAACTTCATGGTAGTGCCATTTACATATTATTTATCTTGCTTGGAAGAAGGTTGCATATTCCATATTGGAAAATAATAGATATTTTAAAGTAGATCTGTTAAGACCATTGCCAGTGATTGGCGGTATAGTGGTCCCGAAGGCACAGCTCCTGAAGCAGTGGATGCTGGATTTTTGGCTGTAGTCCGCTGTCCATCTCTTATTGAAACCAACCAGGTGAATATTTGGGATAGCGGCTTCTGTCCACTGCAGACAGGTAGCCGGGTTGTATGTTGAGCAGAGTGCATGAAATGATTTCCAGAGTAAACTGAACCTTCTTATTGCAACTTTCCTATCAGTGACCCCCCACAATCTTATAAATGTGCTCTCACGACTTTGCTTATGATTTATTTCTGCCCAAGCTGTTAGACAGAGGTCAGAGGTTATCTTCTATTTGCATATTTTACCCCCACAGTTAACCCCCGACCCCTTTCTATTTTGATTTGCTTATATATGACTTAGACCTTTCCATTGCCAGACGATGTGATACAATCCGGGTTAGATATCAAACCCCCTCCCCCTCCTTCCCCTCCTTCCCCTCCTCCCCAACTGGTATGTGGTATTGTATGTACAATACATGGTGTATCAGACCAGGTAACTACTTGCTTGGAGTTCCTGAGTTGCCACACATATTTTCCCCGGTATATGAAGTGGGGAAACTTTAACATTTAATGATGTAGTTTTTATTCTCCAATTCATATAACGTAAATTATGTGCTTAGAATAATGTCTCCTGTTGACAGGAAATGAAGCTGATGACAATGGTCTTGGAATGAATTCCAAGGAATGGATTCCAAGGACCCAAAAACTACTCCATGTGTTCCCCTCTCCACTGGCCTCTGCCTGGACCTTTTATCACAATCTCTGTCAGGAACTTTCTGGTGATTCAGTGATGCATATTCTTCCTTCTACACAAATGGGAGATTTGTAAATATTCAACAATTAAAAGAATATGCAAATTAAAATGAAATACTCAGGACTGCTTGTTGCAGCTGGCACTGTGTGGCACATCATTTGGATCGACTTAAAATGAGGGCGGGAAACTCTCTTCCAATAGGAATGGAACATTCGGTTGAAGCCTCCTGGTGATAAAAACAGGAAGCTTCCATGAATAAGATGCTACCGCACTGACCCAAGAAGGGAGGTACTGGGAATTAAATGAATTAATCAACAGTTAGTACATGTATGGAATTCAATGCAGGATAATGTCCTGTATTGTTTGTTTGAAAGAAAGAGGGAGGTGGGGGGGGGGGGTTGCCAGTATTGTGATAGACATCAGTGGTCGAAATAGGCCCTGTTATTTGGGGGTGTCTCTCAGTTGGAAGACCCAAAGGGTTGAAGTTCTTGTAGCTGGCAGTCCGTGGGCCGCCAGCGGGCCGCCAGAGGTGCCCTGAAGCCGCTTTTTTTTAGGGGCTCTAAAAATGAACCCTGCGCTTTTTAAAGGTATGTTTTATCTCAGAAAATGAGTTGTGAAAACCTTATTGGTAATGTATGTAAATTACAAGACTGAGGTTTTTTTCTGCTGATTAGGCTTTACTTGCTGCTTCATGCTCACTTCACAGCACACTTTCAGTATTTGGGGGGGTTTTTTGAGGACCCCCTCTGGGTCCTTTTGAAAAGTGTATTTGAGGGGGTCCCATGAGCATTTGGGGGGGTCAAACCCCCCCTGACCCCCCCTTATTTCGACCACTGGCAGGTGATCATAGCATCCTCCAGACTGCAAAATATATCCAAAGCACTTGAGATGGGCTAGTCATGAGCACATGGCATTAACCAGACTCTCAGACCCAATCAAATCGAAGCTTAATGGCCAATTAATGTCTGAACATGATGTCTGTTGTTATTTGTAAAGTCTGTTTTGATTGGTCAAGAGAGTTGAAGTGCAGCAGATGACGTTTTGGTTTGTGAGCACGTCACTGCATGGCCATGATGGCCTGACATTTTACATGACCTAGACCTAGTTCACTTAGGGATGACCTGATTAGGATGGCCTCCTGTCATTTAGATTTGGGTCACTGGCCAGGAGGATTAACACTGGGTTACTAATACAGTGGGAAAAATAAATATTTGACCCCTTCTCAAGTTGATCGTTTGCGGTTTTGCCTGCTGTGCTGCTTTACAGAAGTTTTATAATATTTTTCAATTATTGGTTTATTAATCTGAGTGAAGGTCAGTTTAGATATATATAGAATATAATAAAACTTCATTTAGAGTCGCCTCATATGAATGAAACAATTGGTAGGTCTATTTACTGGAATTTTGAATTGCATAATTTCCTGGATGCAATGTTTATACATGATGGTATAAAATAAAGACTTACATTGGTATATATAATCGTATTACATAAACAGGATTAAGAATGATTTCAAGTGCTTCATTGCAAAAATAGAAGTGATAGAGAAGAACTTTAGCTATTTTATTAGAGGAGAAGTAACACCAATTAATGTAAGGGTGGATCTGAGTTTGATAGTGGAGCCAAAGGCAATTAGACATAATTGGGATGGTGGAGAAAAGTGTCAAGCAAGGATGAGGTATTCGCCTGGTGTATATCAAACTGAGAACTGACTCAAGCACTCTTGAGAACCAGCCCTGCAGGCGCTCCTGTTTCAAAACCACATTCATCAAAATCTTAACCTGCGGTCCCGAGATTCTAAAATTTGTTTTGCATATATATATTTTCAATATGAGAAGGCCTACTGGCTTAGTTGTGTGTATTTACGCTATCGGTGTGGAATATCTGAATAAAATATGTTCCTAGATGATATGGGAACTTAATGTATTTCCCCCTTTGCCAGATTGGATATGGAGGGATAGGCCTATAGGTCCACTACTTTGTTTCAGCAATACTTAGGTTTGCAAAAGTCCACCTTCGTAGAGAGAAATAGGGCAACTATTACTTTGCTAAGTACTATATTGTAATAACTTATAAAATACCAAAAATATGTCTTTTTGGAAATTTTACTTAAAAAGGTTTGTATCTTCTTTGGTTTTACTGTGGTAAAGAATTTGAATTATAGTTTCAGAGAGTATTTGCCTTTACAAAAATGCCCAGGCTGACTCTTGAAAGCTAGTTCAAACCTAGTTGCCCGTTTGAATGAGCAGGAGGCGCAGACAGGGCCCTTTGAAGCTACAAGGTGTTGGCTCGCAGTCTTATCTGAGCAATGAAATGACATGTCAGGCCGTTTCCAGGCAGAGTTACTCCGGGAGTTACTTGGCAGATCACTTGCCTGCTTGTGAGCTTGCCCCTCTCTCAACATGTCAGGGATTATCTCTTTGTACTAGCAGCTAGTAGCAGGAGCTAGCAGGGTAACCTGAACTTTTCTCCAACTTGAAGATGATAAATGACTTTCAATTAGGCCGATAAGAATGGGTGGCTAGGGGTGGCCCAGGGGTGGCCCAGGGTGGGAAAAGGTGAAAAATGTAATGGCCGAGGGTGGGAAGGTTTCATTGACTGCATAAACCTGTAAATATTTATTAGGTCTTTGTGTATCATGTATAACTAACACGTTTACCATTTTATTTTAATAACTTCTGTCCTTTTAATCTAAACTTTTATTTATCTTTTTGTTCTTATTGTACATTGTACAGTAATTTCAAAATATCTGAAGAAGTGTTAGTCATTTAAATGAATATATATATATTCAGAAAACAAATTGAAGATCTGTACATACATGTATACACCATTTAGGCTAAGAATTTTGAATTGATGATGGCTTTGTTGATAGATTATGCCGAAGTCGACATTCACCACTAGTTACGTTTTGACAGGGTATGAATAAAATTATCATTGGCAATCACTGAACATTATTCATCAGAGTGTGTTTTATTGCAGGCCCATGGTTGCAGTATCTGCCCCACAGTGGCGACATCTGGCGAGTTTTCACCTCCTGTCCTAAAAAGGAAGAAAATGCCCAAGGTATCTGTGAACTGTCTTTAAGTTAAGCCTCTAATAGTGTATATCATAAATATGATCTCAAACAGAAGTGCTTTGAATCTGGCACAACAAACATTAATAAAATAACTCTCTGTCCTATTTGAAAATTTAAAACACAGCCTTGCACAGGCTGTCAATTGCTTGAAGCTTCTTTTGTATCATCACATATGTAGTATTTTTACGTATCGACTGCTAAGAGCCAAGAGCCACGTATCAGCCCCGAGGTTACAGGCAGCACGGGCAGGTCATCCGGAAGTCCTATATATGGGAGGAAAGCCTGGTATCAGGGCCGACACATGATAAACCATTAAAGATTTTTTTAAATGCCTATTCTCGTATAAATTGCAGGTTGACCTGACGGGGGAGTGGTTCAGTGAATGGTGTGAATCCCGACCGAACAGCATGTTCTTGACAAGACGCCTGTTGTTCTCGGAGGACAAACGCTCGTGGCGCGGTTACTACTACCACTACAGTGACGCCCTCTGTCGGGACCCGCAGTTCACCGTCAACGCCAAAGGGACATACGAGAAAGGTCGGGCATCTTCGGAGGTGCAGTACGCCCACGAGTTTAACTTCAGGGTGACGGAGGTGGCCATCACGCCCGATGCGGAGAGCGTTGCCCAAAGTCTGAATCGTCCACTTGAGCCTGGAAGCCATTGCGGGAAAGAGGAGTGGAAGCGTGGAACAGAGCAGGACATAACCTCCACCGGTGGCTGCTCAATGCTTGGCATAACCGTCCCTAACATTGAATACGAACTCTTAAAGATTGAGAAACACCGTCACCACCTGCGGCTGTACCTGGGCCAACGGCCGACTGTTGATGCCCCTTCTTCGCCCAACACCCGCCCTACATCTTTTCAACCGCCCCTTGTGCGATGCGCTCGCGCCATGAACTTCACTCCGCCTGTTACCCCTAAACCTAAATTTAGGATGCGGTCATCAGGCAGTCAGGTTCATTCATATCTATGTCCATACATCTTGTTCTCTCTCCTGTCCCTCGTTTCTATGAGCTGGTCCTTGTAATTGTGATTGGATGTATTTCTATTTGTGATTATTGACTGTTGAACTGTTGTTGTTGTTATTAGACACTCTCATTTAACTTACTTTCACAATGTCACTCTAGATCTCAAAACTTAGGGTGTCGCGTATTGATGACATTCCATGCGGACAGTCCTCTGTGGACAATTTATTCAAGATGGATGATGGTGTGCTTTGACTGGAACATTAATGGAGAAGCTGCAACCAGGGGGGGATCCAGAAAATTCCGATGGGGGGTCTATCGCGTCGCGGAACGTACAATTCGCGACATTCCGCTACTGCGCGCGGATAAAATTAACATGTAAGAATATATAAATTTTGGTCTGGTGGGCGGGGGATGCATCCCCCCCATCCCCCCCCTGCGTCCGTCCCTGGCTGCGACGAAGGCTTACTTTTGTTCAAGATCCTATTTACACTATTTTTTCACAGAATTTTTGCACACCTTAATTTGGAAACTTCTCAATTTTCTTCTTGACATTTTGATAAACAGTATTACTAAAGCATCATTAAATTGATCGTGTACTACGAAAGATGGTATAAAGTGTTTCAATATTAGGGCTCTAAATTCAGACACCTGCACTACCTCTCAACTGTTACTGGAATTTTCTGGGGCTTGTATTCATGTGTCATAGGGTGTATTTTAAATTGGTTTGTGATCCATCGATTCATTCCTTCTGGATATATAACAGAGGTCACGGTAAAATAAACTGAAATAGGCCTACATGATAGAACTCACCATCGCTTTATGGGAAAAGCAACTTTTGATATCATGGCAGGGATATGTTACTTGGCTTGTCTTAGCTTTACATAGGCTTATTATATGATTTTCTTTGGCCCCTAAGTGTTGACTTTGAATAGCTTTATATTGATAATGATTTTCATGTGTGTTTCTTATAATTGTAAATGAATCATAATTCTATCAAATGAGCTTCATGCATTGCCCCTAGGGGAGACTGGGGTAGGTCGTGCCATTTTTTGCTTTTGGTCAATTGTGCAACAAATTTGTTCTTTAAATAATGGATGTTTTAATTTTGACATGTGGCTGGGTACTTTTCATGAAATGAATGGCACATTATGATGCACTTGTACACAACTTGTCCTAATAGAGAAAGGCTGCGAATGTGCTAGATCTAATCTGACGGCACAAATATCTGGATAATCCTTCAAACCATATGAAACGCAGCTCTGAAGAGAAACATCATCTAATCATCAATTTTATTTTATTACTAGTATTAATAAATGTTTATGAGTGAAGTTAATGAAGTATTATAGCACTGGTATTTGACAGTTTTTGTCATAGTTTTCCATAGTTGGTTCTTCATTTTGCTCTGTTGATTTTGAAAGGAAGTGGCACAACTTACTTCATGTCCCCACTGACCAAAGCCTCCCCTACACGATTTCGAGCCAGAACTGCTATATTATACACCAACATGTATTACTATATGGCTGAATCACCTTGACTATCACATAAATGATTAGAATTTGAGATCCCAACACTTGATTTTTGCTAGAATGAGAAAACCCTGGTTTGGTTTTTGGGGTTACAATTTCATATGGTGTTATTAATAGTAGGGTGTTATTAGTAGTAAATTGATTGCAATAAGTCTGCCTACTTCTTTCATTTCCCATGAATCACAATAATTCTTAAGATACAGTGGCTAAGATGTATATTTGTTTCATGAAGGCCTAATAATTTGAAATGATCTTAATTGTTGTGATGTATAATATGCATTTTAATATTTGATAGACTTAATTGTTGTTGTGATGTCTCAACATTCAGGTAATGTTATTCTATTATATATTTTGAGTGGACAATTTGTAAATATTTGATGTTATAGTAATAACTAACTGTAAATAAATCATTTGTGTTGAAGCTGATTCTGCTGTGTGTTCATTCTGTCTACACCATCATCCCAAGTCATACCATGACAAAATGGCCCATAACCTTTGCTAATTCATGAATACTTAATTAACTGATCCAGTTTTGGCTCAGCCAATCAGGGACTGCTACATCACAGTTTGAAATTGTTGCTTCTGTTTCACACAGTTACAAATGGAGAAATTGTGTATTGTTGAAAGGTGCTATCACAGTTCCGAAAATTCCATTGAATTATGTATTTTCATAGTTCGGAAATGAAACTGTTAGAAAGTTTGCTTGTTTTACACTGTTTTTCTTAGTTGCCAGTAATCCTCTAAGTGTCCATAATCAGACTAAATCTGCCTGCAAAATGCTTATAAATGACCTAAATAAGCAGCCAATCACAGAAGAGGTTGGAAATAGCAGAAAGCCCTGTCCATTTTAGCAGGGCTTGCGTGGGGAGGATGGTCTACACTGGAGGGAGTTTTGGAGTAGACATCATGCCACACTCCCACCTGGTGGAGAAAGTTTAGCTTCTGCAATGGAGGAAGTCCACTTAGCTGGGCTTTAGACATCACCAAGATACCATTGGAAAAACCGGTATCTAACTGACATTGCATGTTAGTGCCCTGCTAGGTTGGGATCTAACTGACAAAAATGCATGTTAGAACCCTCCAAATCTGTGTCTAACTAATACGTTATTCTGCATTCTGCAATCATGGGCCGCAACATCCACAGCTGCTTCTGGTCATGCAGTCAATTTATAGGCACATCTTCCTGTGTTCAAATGGTGGCATTTTCTGACAGTGCCCTTCACAGATGACACTATGCGGCTTTGATGGACGAGGTTAATTTTTTGTCAACAAATCATACGGATCATCATCATCACCATTGTCATCATGACCCTTGATCTTTGTCTCTTGGCACTCCTCATCTTCGTTTTGACACAAGGAATACTTGACGTGTGGGGCCTGTCGATGCCTGTTCTTTCGCGTGACCCAACAGTGACACATGGCATAGAAAAAATACATGAACGCCAAGTTGAATATGACATGAAATCCAAAGGCTGCGGGGACGTAGTGAATATTTTGTTCCGAGAAAAAATTTAGATTAGGGTTGGGCTCCATACCTGAAAATAAGTACATATGTGACGGTGTACATGAAAGTATTTTCAAAAGGCACATTTATTGTGAGAACACAAGCTTCTGACAGCATTGCATTGATTTATAAAAGGAAAAATATATCTGCAGACACTTGTTGTTGGTATTAATTTGAGCAAGCTTGTTCAGTTGCAACTGGTCAAACAGTGCAGTCTGGCTACATTTTACATATATGCATGCCATTTCAATAGTTATGCATCATCCACTTACCCAAAAATCCAGGTTTGTACAACAAAAAGGCCAAATGTGTGGTCCATGTGGCAATTAAGCTGACGCTGAAGCAGCGAACAAAATCCAAGAGGAAGGAGTGAGGCCAGAGGATGGCCAGGAGCAGAGAGAGGGACGTCAGCAAGACGGGCTTCATGAGGAGCAGGTGCAGGGCATTCTCTATCTCAGGCTTGTGAGGCTGTCAAAGAGAAAACATCAGATTGTGTGGATATCATAAGGGACAAACCAGAAACACAATGTTGCTAATTGGTGAGGGCTCGTCAGCCTCGTCTGCTGGACACATAGAAATGTATGGCAGAAATGATGCTGTTACCACTCGAACACCTCGTTGTGGTTTTACGCAGAATATTTATATAGGAAACAAAGTCACAATGTCGCAAATAACGTCATATCTTTGACATTGCTTCACAATGTTGTGACAATGCCATTTCTATGTCATGCAATTCTACATGATTTTCACAAACATCGCGACATTGTCACAATGTGATGCTGACTTTCTGTAGTTGTATTGAGTACAAGCACACAAAATGCTCTGTCAATGACTAAAAGCACAAACTGGCTATGTGGTTCCAGCCTCAACTTCCTATCCAGGAAAATGTTTTCAGACTTGCCATTAGGCCGAGAGATAATTTTGTATGTCTTTGGTTAGTCAAAATTATCCCACACATATGGTACATGTATAGGCTGAGCCAAGGAAATGCAGACATGTCAAAATTGTCAAATGGATCTGGAGATTGACCCCAGAAATGTTCGGTGCTAAAATTCAGGCTATACAAATAGTTATAGCAGATATTATAAGAACCGTGTGGTTAATTGGGTAACATAATTAAAATAAATATCAATTTAAAAAAATTAAGACAACTCACGTGAATGTGGTAGTAAAGACCCATGGCATACCACAAGAAAGCTACACATCCAGATAAGAAGTCTGCTTTTGGGGGGACCCATGACAATCTCAGTCTTGTGAGAAGGTCCATAACTCCATGAAGTAGGAATAATCCAAAAATAGACAGGTGCATGAGGTACTTCACCCCTGCGGCCTGGTTGAACTCATCTCTGAATCTAAGGTGGCTGGCGATTAGTTCTCCTGTGATGGCTGAAGATGAAATTGGAAAAGAAGAACGAGTGGAATGTCAATACAAAATAATAAGAAAAAGAATGAGCTTCTTCTTTTGTTTTACACAAATTTACAATATAGGAGCTACATGTATTGGGAAGAAGTTGTTTAGAGCTTAGGGAAGGGCATGCTTAACTTTGAGGGGTCATTTTTACCTACTTTTCCTGGTTCATTATAGCACTGCATGATTATGGGTTCGAAAGACCTGGACTTGACTCCACTGACTGTAAAAAATTGCAAATGACCTTCTTACCCCTCCCATCAGCCATGAGGTCCCCCTATTATAATCCAATGGTAAAGTGGCTGTAAGAAAAGGGAATGCCTAGATGCGCTTTTCCTTTCATAATTGTCGAATAGAACCTCCGTGAATGTGCCATGGAATTATTGGAACTATTTCGTTGGAGCTGCAATGGTGAAGCATGCAAAACTAACTTTGTGCCAGCCTGCAGGGCTTTGGAGTTGGCTTTGTGAAAAGTGTCTCCAACGCGGACTCCTTGGGTCTCCTGAATTATAACTCCCGACTCCAGACTCCGCTTAGCGGCATTATTGCACATAAATATTACATGTTTCACACGGGAGAGAACATAATTCACAAAGGTTTTCATAGGATTATGTACATGAATACTTGTTTTGGAAATTGTATGTAAAGGGATTCATCTCATATTTTTGTAACTGTCTTTTTGTAAATCATATTGATTATTTTTGGTAGTCAGGAGTCACCAATAATTTCCGACTCCAACTCCGACTCCACCTGACTACCAAAGTTCGACTCCCGACTCTGGCTCCACCCGAAAAACCATCAACTCCACAACTCCCGACTCCAAAGCCCTGTACTTCAAGGTGGCAGCAATGCAGCATGCAGTTCTCATTTTCACCAGACTGGCGTTTGTCCCATGTGCCTACCTACTGCTTTCTTTTTACACCCCTGCTTGTGGGATATTTCGCGAGGGATATTGTCAAAGCGTAGTTTGTACTTCGGCTGGCAGCAGCTATTCTGGTCAAGACTCATTATCATTTCTGGCACCTAAAAGGCATACCCGATAATCAGGTAGTTAGTAATTTCTGTTGTGTACACCAGAAAAGGAATATACTCACCCACAAAAGGAAAGAAGATCTTTAGGGCTTGCTCCAGGTACAACTTCCTGCCACAGCACCAGCCGACATAACTCAGCTGCATCCGGTACTTGCCTTGTCCGAGCGAAGCCTGAAGGTAAAAACAATGGATGTCAGCAAATTGCTAGCAGTCAGCATAGGGGAGAGCGGGGCACAGTGAGACACTTTTTTTATTTTAAAGTCTGCCAAAATGTTGGCAGCAAGGAGTTAAATGAGATCAGGTCCACATTATAGATAGTGACATTGGGTATATTGTCACATAGTTTCAGGTTCCTACCTTTTAAAGGTTTGGGGAAACTTTGAGTTATGTCCATGCTCGTTAAGTGTCACTGTGCCCCGTGGGCGGGGCACAGTGAGACAGCAGGCGGGGCACGGTTAGACAGGGCATCTGCTGTTATTACCGCCAATCATCAGGACCTGCGGAATTGTTCTATCAATTGTTGCATCAGAAACTACTGTACTCTAGTAAAAGCAGCTGGCTAGGTGATTTTTTAGGTGATTTTTTAGCATGTTTTGAAACTTCATCGTATGGGACACATGCACGACTTATTTAACCTGCCGCACCTCTTACATCCTAGTCAAAATTCTTCTTTGACGCTTCCCTGTGGATATTACTCACTAAAATCAGTAGTTTATAGCAGGTATTTTGTTTTTAATAGTGAATTGTGAGCCATGCATTACATTCAGGTCGTTTTGAGTGTATTTTGTGATGTCTCACTGTTCCCCGCTTCAAACTGTCTCACTGTGCCCCACGCAGCTCTGTTTATAAAATCTTTGAATCCTACGGACCGGATGCCTGCATTGTGGTTCGTCATCTCACTAAACTAAGACAAACAACCAAGGTTTGAATCCCTGGCAATTGCTTTGCATTTTACCATTTTTCTTGGGAATTATAAGAAAAAGTCGTTTAGCAAAATTATTTACTTTTACAGGCTAAAAACAAAAATATTGAAATTCCACTCTCGATATGCTGCGTAAGCATTCAAGATTTAGGACAGTCTCTCACTTACTTAATTTTTGTACTATACAAAAAAGGGTTGATCTGTTAACAGTACCAGGTAGATGCTACGGGCTTTGTCTCACTGTGCCTGCCGTCTCACTGTGCCCCGCTCTCCCCTACTCATTTGGAGGGCTTGACCTTTTTAAAGTGCTATAGGAGTGAAAGTTTGGTGGTGAGGAATTACTGCTCCATTTTTAATTTGATGCTCAAGAACATGATCAAATCCACATTAACTTTCTCTGTAAAAACGGTGGTCGCTATGAGAAAATGTGTTCTCTATAAGAAAACGAGTAATAGTAGAAATTTTGGCGATGACCAAGTTTGATAAAAGGTGTAAAGAGCTTGCCACTAAGCAAAACCACCCACTATCACTACCTGCTTCCGAGTGAGCAGGACTGGTATTTGTCCTGCTAATTGTTAATGAATTGTTTGCCAAATAAAAGAGGGATCTCCATTAACTTTCAAAACAACAGACTGCACATCATGATTCTCATAATTATCTGATCAGCGTCCCTCATGCTCTATAAAAAAAGTATTGTTGTTGATCATTTGTTTTGGATTTTAACTGCTATCATGGCAATATGACATAGGACTTACATATATAGATGTGTACATTGATTTTGCAAAAGGAGATAAAAACTAGCAAACACTGGTTTCAGTGAGAATTTGCTTTCGTTGAGATGACTTTATCTGTTAATATTATTATTAAACACTTCTTCATGAAGTTTATCAAGACATGGATAACAACAATTTCTGGGGATTGACCTGCCGGCCCCCTTTCATAGTGCACAGTCCAATTATGACAAAATGGCAGACAAGACTCAGACTCAGACTGTATTTATTCGGCAGATAACATGACAGTAAATTAATTATAATTAAGTAATATCAAATTTATATAATTATCTATGGCCAGGAGACCCACCGAAGACTCGGATCACGGTCGCTGCTGGTGGGCCACCCAGCAGACAAGTTATTTTATCTTTGCCCTTCTCACGCTGAATGGGCCTTTCTAGTATAGGTATTTTTTAACCATGCACTTTTCCAGTTTCACCTTGATCTAGACATGTGTGCTGAGTAAATATATGATATTGTGCAAACAAAAGTGTCATGAAATAAGGCCCCATTGAAGCTTGTAACTCCCTGAACTCCTGGATGTCCCACAACTCCCGGTAGAGCCCTCTAATTCCGGCAAAACCCCACCTAATAAAGCTAGCTCCTGGAACTTATACTAAAATCTGCTAACTCTTATAACTCCCACAACTCCCAACAACTCCCACCAACTGCCTTGACTCCGTGACTCCGTGTCCCAAATGAAAGCTTTGTAAAATTTGAAATTTCAGTCAGCTCAGTTGATTGAGTGAAACGGTTTCACAATTTGTTTTAAACATAGTTTTGAGTTATGATAATTTTTCCATTGTTTTAACTTAAGACAACAAGATATGAAAGCTCAAAGGAATTGTGCAACCATCTCACTCAATCATTTAAGTTGACTCAAAATCCAAATTTGACTGTGTGTGGGAGTTAGGTACCTGGCCTTGAATTAACATCAAGTCTAAAATAGGAGAGTGCAATATCATTCCATATATTCTGAGAGATCCATTACACATATGAAAAATAAGTGCATTTTGAATTAATATAAATTTACCATCGTAAGGGAGCTAGAGGCAGGGTAGGTTGTGGCATTTTTGCTTTAGACTGATTTTCCAAGAAACTGTAGCTTCTGCAAATGATCTGAATATCAGATAAATACTTTGTATATATAACATCTTCAGCATAATTCAGGCACATTTCAGCACAATTGGATTACTTGATAGCTGGTAGCAGGCATATTAGGGGAGAGCGGGGTTAGTTGAAACACTCATTTTTGTCTTTTCTCCGGAGAGCATATGGTATAAGATATTAACATCAAATTTTGGGCATGCGATAGTGAGGGTGTTTAACTCAATGACCAGTTGAAGAGATGTTCTAAATAATTATTGAAATTTGTGTTACAGACAAACTTCCAAATAAAATTTGATTCAACTAACCCCGGGGTCGGGGTTAGTTGAAGCAACATAAACAATTTGTAGACAACTTCATATATAACAGGGGTTTCTTTTGCATTACTACTATCCCTATGATGTCCACTAGCTGAATTCAGTAAAATACTCAATTTAAAAAGAAAAGGAAAATGGAATTTACTGGTTTTTTTGTAGATTTTGGTCAATAAGCTGGTTTTTCCATATTTCTTTGAAGAATGCCAAAATACACTGAATTTCTTAACTGAAATATGAAAATCATTACTATACACAATTTCTCCCCCAAAGACTGAGCAAATATGTCACTTGAACACCCAAAAACAAACTTTCTTGCCTATAGAATTAATAAATTAGCATTGTGAAAATTTGAATGAATAAAAGTATAATAGCGAGGCTCTCGATGGAGTTTTTTGCGACCCCCTCTCCCTTGGCCATTTTACTTTTGAATTCCCCGTCCCTTTGCAAGTTTTTAAAATTGAGTTTAGAATTCCCTGTCCCTTTGCTCTAAAACGGGTTTTGCGGCCCCCTTGTCCCTTGGCCATTTTTGAATTTCCTGTCCCCTGGCCATGTACTTTTGAATTCCCTGTCCCCCATAACCCCCATCCAGAGCCTCAATATCAGGTTCACTAGGTATCTACCAAAAGTACTAGTTTGGCAAAAAATTTAAAATAAAGTTGATTTTAAGCTAAGTTTCAGCTAACACCGCGCCTCGACTCCCTCTCTCCCCTGATCGAAAGTTCTTCAAATGGGGGGCAATACCGGCACAACTTACCCTATAGGCATAACCAACCCCAATCTTCCCTAATAACCGTCCAATAACTCACCCGTATGTATCCAGTAAAACCTCTGTACATCCACCATAAGCATAACATGTAGAAAACTATGGCCTCATCCATGTGGCCTGTGAAGTTACCCATTTTACCTCCGGGAGTGTAGCTAATCCATAAATGCAGGTGAAATAAATGATTTAATAGGACACAAGAGTTCATGAACGACTGTCACATTCCGACATGTCTGATATAATGAGAATTATTCCTCAGGTATATAAATCGTAAATGTATCCAAGCATGACAGGAACCCAGTTCATAACTTCAGAAAAAAACTTCCTCAATTATTGCATTGCTCTCAGTGCTCTGACTGGGAAAACACACGATAAATAATCAATGGGCAAGCTATATTGATCTCTTGAGTCATATAAAACTTTTGATGGCTGCAATATGAATCAATATGATTTGGAAAATGAATCAAAAACAGCAAACTGGAGGCATTTTCCTTAAAAAAGGTAAATTGGTGTACAACTACAGTATGACCAAAGGATTATAGTCACTCACAAATATCAGCAGTAAGTAATAAGTGATGATATATGGCATTTGGGCACACACCAAATATTGTTCGACCAATTCACTAATTATCACTCACACTAACTACTAAACATAGGCTGCGCGCCAGTGCACCACAGCATACCCTCTGCTATTCAGCAGGCTACCCTGAAGCCAGTGAAATCCATCAACGTACTGGCAGGGAAGGTTGGCTACAGGACGCCCAGGGCTCCCCCTCCAAAAAAAATATATTGGAATACCGTTAAAACAAGGGCAAGGACTCCGAAAATTTGAGCACATGATTTCATGCACTTGAAGTCGGGAGGATGGTAACTGCATGAAATCTGGATGATGAAAATCAGGCAAGTGGGCCTATCGGTGGCCTATAGGCTATAGTAGATGACTGTTATGCTCATTTTTTTGAAAAAGATTTTCTTTGAAATTATATTTTCATCACAAAATGTTTGTTCACGGGTTTTCCTTGACGTCACACCAATATTTAGGGGGCAATGACCGCAAATTTTACAAAAATTTGGAAAATTGTTCCGATTCATTCCTTTAGATCAAATCTATTCTTCACATAATTCCATCTTTTTCTACTTATACTGTAATTGTATATTTTACCAGGTAACAAAGTACTCTAATTGGTCAAGAATATAAAGCAGTGAAAATTTCCGCTGGTCTGTTTTGATGCAAATATAATGGAAAATAAAGTCTTGCTGGGCCTGTAAATTGTTCCTTTTAATCGCCACTTTTGTTTAAAAGAATTGTCTTTTAAATTTATGGTATTTTCTTTTGGGAGACTATTTTTTCATTCTTACACTTTGCCAAAAGACAAACCATAATAGGTAGCATGTCTGACTACAGGAGAATTTTGGTCATTTTAATACCCGAAGTCTTAGATGAAGTTTTTAAATCTATGGATTTAGATCCAAAAACCACTTCCTTGCGTATCCACATGTATTTAGTATTTAGGGACTGATGTGTAATGGGCATTTATGTGATTGTTACAGGAATCTCTAGTACTGTTTTCCCAATCATGCGCAGAACCCAATATAAGAGATTCCTATCCCGAGTGACTTGATAATACCTCCAATCTGTCTTATCCTGATCATGGCGAAGAGACTATCACATGTTTGTATTATGAAAAGTCTTGAAAAACCGAGCATTTTAGCTTTTTATACCAGACCTTCCATGAAAGAAAAGTGACATTAAAACTGTTCATAATCAATATCCAGCAGTGTAAAATCCATTGGCTTCTGGGGGCCTAAAGCAGCCCCTGAACCTCTGGCCTCGCCTAGGTCATCTGGAATAAACTCACCCCCCTTAACTGGTTCCTGACTACGCCCCTGTTTGAAAATATAATTCATTAAGCGTTACACTATGTCATCTATTTCTATTAATCAATATCAATATAATCATGATAGTGTAAAATTAGTTGTAAGAACATTAGTTTTAGTTGTTATTTGAATAATTATGCACAATATTCTAAAATTTGTTAAATGACCTAATGATGTACAGTAGTCTGATATAGTGTTTCCAACGAGTCCCGCTCATGACTCTCGAGAATGGTCATGGTCTAGTGCATGAGAATCGAGAATTTCTCAAGAAATCTAGGACACTGTCCTTCCACAAGCACAATGATATAACAGAGAGATGTGATCATGCAATGGATCATACTTTTTGGCTTTTATAATATCTTTTGTAGTTTTAATGCTAGTCTGTGTGTTTTGTTTCCTATAAATCACAGCTAAACATCAAGATAATATGTAAATGGCACAGCCACGAATTTTGTGCAGCACTCAAAAGTTTTTGTTGGACTTACAGTGTTACATACATATCCCTGCCGGGTATAAGATGCAAAAATCATGGGTCACATGCTCAAACCTGCAACAGCTAAAAACTTCTCCCCGAGCAATGCCACTCTCCTAAACTGTCCACCTATCCATATTGATCTATCCTGTCCTTCTCATAACAGCAAATAACAGTGAAACAGCTCCCTTATTTACGTTTTCTGCCTCTACTGTTTTTCCCCACCAGGGGCGCATGCATCTCCATCGTAGTTCCACTATTGCTCACGTTTAGGGCTGGCGCCACCGTCTGCCTTCCCGCCAAAAACATCCACACACTTGACACACTTGCCTGTACCTTACACCAATACATATGGCAGTGCATTTGTAACTTCAATTCCTCTACCACCAATCTTTACTTATATTACAATTATTACTCAAATGCTATTTCAAATGGTCAGCATGCAACACGGGGCCAGCTGCCCATGCAGGTACGGGGGGGGGGGTTAATTTTTCCCCATTATAGTCCTTCCCAAATCATGGGTACATCTAGTTACATAATAGTATAATAGTAATAAAAACACAATAACATTATTTTCATGTAGATTAATTACTCACTGTTACATAATCATCAGTTGACAAAGATTATGTAACTTTAATTTTGTTATGTTTTCTTGTTGTCTGTTTTTAAATGAAATTAATCATATGTTAATAATTGAATTTATCTTGTCAAGACTAATAATTATCTATTCCATATAAACTACAGGTACAGGGAATACTACTGGGGGAAATTGTTAAATTCGAAACTAAATCATTGATAAGAAGCTGGACCCACTTGACCTAATTTCCTGCTGTCGACCATTGATGTTGAGACCATCACTGCACAGATTTTTTAAACCACTCTTGTGCTCAATTCGCTTCGCGAATATTATACAATTTTAAAACATTTTGTACAAGTTCAACTTCAGCATTTATCAGGGGTACAATGGGGTTTATCAGGTATAGTACAATGAGGATTATCATCAAGACTTATTTAAATTGAACAACATTATGGAGCAAGTACTTATAAACATAAAACACATGAAAACCATGTCAAACAATGATCAACATTTCAATTCTCGAGACTCGCTCAGCGAGTCATTAAATCTCGAGACTTCTGGAGAATTCTCGTTCTCATTGGAAACACTTACCTGAGATCAATGGAGGTAAAATAGAGCTGAAATTGTCAGAGATAGCTTGTGAATTAAATGAGATGGCTGGTAATTCTCATTCATATGCACATACCTGCCAACTTGTGAGTAGATTGTACAATCAGACCAAAAATTATTCACACGCTTGCTGTTTTGTTATTTTTTTGAAGTGATTACAAACTAAGTGATGAAACATACAATTGAAAACATCCATGGCATTACCTGTAACCTGCGGAAAACAAATTTAGTGCAAATTGGCAAGAAATCTGGTTAAAAAGCCACTTTTGTTGACTTGATGAACCAAAAATTACTACAACTTTGCAAAAGTGTCTGAATAATTTTTGGTTCCTGAAATCGTTAAAAGTAGCTATTTTCATCTGATTTTGTCTCAATTTGCAATAAATTTGTTTTGGACATGCTACATTTGATACAAAGGATGATTTCAATTGCATGTTTCATTGCTTGCTTTGTAATTCCTTCAAAATAAAACAGCAAGTGTCTGAATAATTTCTGGTCTGACTGTAAGTAAAAAATAATTTGCACTTTTCAAAAAAGTTCAATTAGCCTCCTAGTCTGAAATAAACAAATCTTTGAGTGCTAAATATCATTAATTTCTTAATCTTCTTAAACATGTGCGCAATGCTCAACATAATGCCAGAAGCTGAGACCTCAAATTTATGCAGATTTTGTGCTTAAAGTATTTTGTGTTATATAGGCCTCAGATTAATAATTATTACAATTCGCCTGCAACAATTTTTTGATCGCTCAATTTTAGTTTTTTCAATGATTTTGGGCAATTTTTAGCAAAAAAAAAAACAAAGGTTCCGATTTCCAATTATCAGCTATTAACTAGTGTCTATATTTCAAATCAAAGTAGACCCAGGAGTCAGCTGAAAATCAAATCATGACTAACCAAACAGGAATTAATACACCTGACACATGTTGATGAGGATCGGGGGGGGGGGGGGAGCTTCCTTGCCCCGAAAATTTGGAAATATTAAAAATATTATTATTGAAAACATTGACAAACCATTAAACCAGATGGTGAATTTTTAATAAGTGTATTATTAAAAAATCGTAAGTTGCCCTGCAAGATATGCCATTTGCGTGGCAAGAAATCTAATCCCACCTAATTTTGAAATTCAAATAAATGTCTAAAGTCTGCTCGTGGTATGCCTTTATACGCAGAACTTCCATGAGCGAATCCCTCATCACACTGAACATAGGAATAAGTTATCAAATTTCATTGAGAATCGATATTCTTTCGAGGCAAAAATTAATTACAATCAGAAGAAAAATGTGTTTCGAGAGACGTATGGACAAGGTTTTAGTGCACAAAACTGAGGTATATATTTTTCACTATTTGACATGTACACGAATTTGTATACCTGCAAAAATGAACATATACCCGAATTTGGCATTCGTGTAAGTGTGAAATATTGCAATTCACGAATTTGTGTAGGTGCAAAAACGAACATTGCAACCTTAAACTTGGCTAAAACTAACTCTAAACCTAATTTTAACACTAAACCCTAATGATACAGCACTTCCACGAATGTTAGTGTTAGCAGATACACGAATGAATAATAAAGCACATACACAAGTGTTAGTTATCACATGTACACGAGCACCTATGCTCCTTTTTTCATGTCCACAAATTCGTACATGCTCGTTTTTACACCTTCACGAATTCGTGAACATGCCAAATAATGAAAAATATATACATGCAAAACTTAGGAAATGATCTGTAATTTTTTTGTTTGCTCTTGTGGGGAAAGCAATTTATGAAAAATCTATGTTTGAGGACAGCATATGTGCACTGCAGAGTATAGGGGAGAGCGGGGCACAGTGAGACGGCAGGCACAGTGAGACAAAGCTGGTACTGTTTACAGATCAACCCTCTTTTGTATAGTACAAAAAGTAAGTTAATGAGAGACTGTCCCATATCCTGAATGCCTACAGAGCATATCGAGAGTGGAATTTCAATATTTTGGTTTTTAGCCTGTAAAAGTAAATAATTTTGCTAAACATCTTTTAGTTATAATTCCCAAGAAAAATGGTATATTGCAAATCAATTGACAGGGTTTCAAACCTTGATTATTTGTCTTAGTTTAGTGAGATGATGAACAACAATGCAGGCATCCAGTCCGCAAGATTCAAAAATTTTTATAAAGAGAGCTGCATGGAGCACAGTGAGACAGTTTGAGGTGGGGCACAATGAGACATCACAAAATACATTCAAAACGACCTGAATGTAATGCATAGCTCACAAGTCATTATTAAAAACAAAATTCCGTGCTATAAACTACTGATTTAGTGAGTCAGATCCAAAGGGAAGCATCAGAAAGAATTTTTATTAGTATGTAACAGGTGCGGCAGGTTAAATAAGTCGTGCACGTGTGCTGTGAAAATGAAGTTTTGAAACATGCTAAAAAAAGGACCTAAAAAATCACCTAGCCACCTGATTTTACTAGAGTATAGTAGTTTTTATAGCAACAATTGATAGAACGATTCTGCAGGTCCAGAGGATAGGCGGTTATGGCAGCAGATGCCTGTCTCACTGTGCCCCGTCTGCTGTCTCACTGTGCCCCGCCCATGGGGCACAGTGAGACGAGCATGGACGTAACTCAAAATGTCTCCAAACCTGTAAAAGATAGGAACGTGAAACTACTTGACAATATACCCAACGTCACTATCTATAATGTGGACCTGTTCTCATTTAACTCGTTACTGCCCAAACAATGATAGCCCCCCTAGACTACCATGTCTGGATCCACCCACTGCCAGTAGCGGATCCAGGGGGGGGGGGTTTAGGGTGTTCAACCCCCCCGCCTTTGGCCGGTACATTTTAATGCAAAAAAACAAAAAATCTGGATATTTCTAGTACATTTTCATTCGTAAACCCCCCCGTCCTACATTTTCTGGATCCGCCCCTGACTGCTACTTGTGAACATTTGTCATTTATAAAATTGTGAATTAAAGTTTGCGAACCATGTGTTATGCCACCATATATTTCGATTGTCGAACGTGGACACTGGACAACCATGAGCAGTGCATTATAAAACATTGAAGTTCAGCTTCTGCCTTTACTTGATCATTTAGTCGGATGTTTCCATAATTGGCTCAAAATTCTAATTCTAATATGCTGTTGACTTCCTTGCCGAAGGCATTTCAAATAATAAAAAGCGGCAGAAGCTCTGCAATGTTAGGTTCAAGAAACGAATGACAATTTGTTGCATCCGCTTAACTCACTCATGACATGTTGCTCCTTACTGATTTTATGTCTGCAGGAACTTGGAATTGGCGGATGCACATTGCACAAGTAATTACACAGCTGATTGCTGAAATTACAGCAATCTATTGTCAACTGTCAACCAATTAAATTGCTCAAGCTGCAGTAGGGGCAAGCAAGCAGCCGTGGAAGACACTCATTCTACAATGTAATCCTTGTTTAAAAAGTAGACAGAGACAAAATTTATTTGAATTCGGTATATATATAATAATGCGCGGTCAGACCGCAATGCGGTCGCCTGCGAGGACCACAGCCCGCGGGGCGGTAAGGTCAAAATTTTCTTGACTACATGCGGTGCAGGGCGGTCGCGGTCAGGTTGAGACCCTCAGAGGGCAGTACGATCTCGGTCGTGGTCAGCTTTTCAGCAGCTCGGGGCGGTGCAGTCACGGCCAAGGATAGTCCATTGCGGGGCGGGGCGGTCATGCTTTTGGACGACCGTGCAGGACTCTATATAATATAACACAACATTAGTTTTAAAAAACTAGTGCAACCGAATTTTAACAAAGTGATTAAATAAAACAATGATGAAATAAGTTATCATAGATAAATCAGTTGACATGATAACAAAAACAAAGTAATAAAAACGAATGTATGAAAGCCAGACGTATATATATAGTCCAGTAGCATTAGCTCCATATTGGCATGCACCTGGAACAAATTAGTAACAAGCTGAAATTTTCAGGAAACGTTCAGAAAATTGTCTAGAATTACATACTAAAAGTCCCTTAAAATCCTCCCATTGGCACCTTGGGAATTCAAGATGGCGTCCAAGATGGCTGACCTGAGCGATTTTACCATTTTTTTGGCTCAAAATATGCTACAAATGCAATCAAAGTGTCATGGATTTAATTCTCAAGACCATAGAATGAACTAGAAAAAGTTATTATGTAATCAGAAATTCAAGATGGTGTCCAAGATGGCAGACTTTTTGATTCTGTTATTAGTCAGGTAACCAGAGTGTTATACCCTACCCCGACGGAAAAGTTTTTTCTCAATGAATTTGGGGTCCTTAGACCCTTCGTATAACATAAATGGCGGGTAACGAGAGCGTTTCCTTGAGCATTTTGAGAAAATGGCCGAATTCAAAATGGCCTCCAAAACGTGCATCAGTCAGCCTAACTGTCTTAATTTCGGGTCTAGAAAGATGTGCAATACTTCTATTTCAGGTAAAATAGACATGGAGGACTCATATTTCAGGTTTTTAGGTGGTTAAGACCAACCTATTTGATATTATGTGGAAAAATATAATTATTATCTCTCAAATTTACTATCATTTCCGTGTAGGTCATAGTTTTATAAATTATCAGGTTTTTATGCAAGTGCATGTCAAATTGTTTTTAACACTTATATATTTGTGTAAGATATATTTTCAGTGGATTATCAAATGGTGTTATTCTGGATAATGCTGATTCCTTTAAGGTTATAACATTGACTAACATGTGATTTAAGATTGAATTGGTGTATAGACATTGTCACAATAATCGCTGACACAATTTTCATTCTTTGACTTGCAAATGACTGTTTCAGTTCATACAGACTTCAATCTGTCAAGGGAAGAGGTCCAATGTAATCATACACATAAAACACATGGGTATGCTCTGCATAAGGAACTACTTGACATAAATTAAATTGAAATAAGGTTCTTCATACCAGATCAGATACCATAAATTTGCATTTCCAATCATTTCATCAAGAAAAGAACTGCTGAGATGAAGAAATCAACTGTTGTTGATTTTTCTCCTGCTCCTAAAAACAGGACAATCCTTGTAGTGGAACTATAAATTTACTCACAACGTAATTTGACTCGAAGAGTTTTCAGAGACCTTCCAGTCTCCTTCCTCAGTTCTTAGTTTGGATTTTGTTGTCACATGACGAGGGGTTGTAGTTGTAGCGTAACAAGGTGCTGTTGTTGTCACGTGATGAGGTGTCACTTGACATAAGGAGCCCCCGGTATATTACCGGGAGGGTGTGACTATCCTTTGTGTTGGACCTCCCTTTGACTTAATATATAAGTCAATGTAAGGGTTTTTGCTTTTGCAAAATCTGCCAATCCATTGCATCTTTGGTCATTGAAAACCCGCATATTTGATCAAAGGAACTGAAAAAGGAAGTAAGCTGAAGTTGGAAATGGGTTTGCAACAAATCAAGGAAAAATGCGATGATAGCAATGACTATTAGGCTGGAGGAGCGCAAGAGCAACTGAACATGTTAATAGTCCAGACAGCAAGTCTCCATGCAATATATCATTTATGGTACCACAAATGATATTATTCCAGATTCTTCAGTGATTGGGCAGATATGGAGATTCCCATGCAGAAAGTGTCTGGCATCTTAGATCAGTGTTAAGAAAAGCATGTTTGTTTTATTGTCTCTATCTGTCAAAGTTTTCATCTTCTTGGATGTCTACTGAATTTAACATAATCCAAAAGGCCCATTGAATACAATTTTATTTTTCTGTAAAAATGGTTGCAGTCCAAAAACATGAAAGGAAACTCTTCGTCGTGAGTTTTTGCTGGCTCAAACTTTCTGCAAAGCATTTAGTAAGAACCAAATAAGAATAGAATATGAATTCATGCTGGCTTCCAGAAGGGACACAATTTGAGGTGGATCAGCATGTGGTGTAGTTCAAGCAGGCCTCGATTTATTCAGGATACAAAAAATATTAAACTATCTTGACATATAACATGCAAAACTCTCTTTCACTGAGCAAAAATGTCCTTGATGGTGGATTCAAATGGGCCTCCATTTTGAAGGAGGCCCCTTTTTTATTGGGTAAAGTGCCCAACCAGGGCATCTCTCTGAGGTGGGACTTTATCACACATTAAGAATAATATGACGAATGTGGTCTACATTCAAATCATCAAGGTTCTGTGCGTCGTCCAAAAGTGTATGCATTTTTGTTCTTGACTATCAAGCTTTTCTTTCATTTTTTTGTGAGGCCCCCCTTGCCAAGTGAGGCCCTGGCCACAGTGGAACTCGGACACAGTGTCCTTGAATAAAGTTTAGGGTTTAAAAAAATGTACAAAGAATCTGTCAGCACAGCGTTGTAGTATGTGGTCTCAGCTTCGATTTGATGTAAAGATCAAAAAAATCTGTTGGGAAAATTTTGAGAAAATTGAAATTAAAAATTTTTAGTTTTTCACACCCTTGTTGCATACAAAATATCCAATATAGAATGTTGAATATGAAAATCTTAACATAGAAATGCTTTTCTTTCCCACCCTGGTGCTTATATATACTGTGGACCAAATTCAGAATTATGATTAAGTGGTTTTTCAAGGAATATCACATTCTGAAGGTGTTACAAACTTGCTAGACTATAATCTGCATTCTCTGAACCCATGTAGAGTCCAATCAACTGAACCTGCATAATGTCCCTAATTCATCGACTGCATTAGCTAAGCAGCAGAACACTGTAGCAATATAGCCAATAATAATACATATTTAGGGCTTTTACAGCATTTCTATATCAATATTTTGAGATGTATGTTGCAACACTTTCAAAGTGTATCTCTTCATATCAAAATCAAAACCTCTAATCACAATCTGAAGAAACATTATTGCCTCAATTGTCCATTCCTTAAATTTGAAATTTTTGTTTAGGGTCTTAATTTCCGAGGGAATTTTATTGAATTTCTTCAATTGTGCATAAGTCTCAATTTAGTACTTTCGTTTCAGATTTTACATTACTAATGCAGGGAATTGGCTATAAAAATATGTATAGGATGCATTTTTGAGTGTTGTCATTCATATCACGAAAGAAAAATAAATGCCAATAAATATTTATTTCAGAGCTTCTGGTTTGAAGTTAACTTTTTAAAATCATAATATCTCCTAATTCCATCTATAAAGTTCAAATATAACCAATATTAACTATGTGATCATGGAAGAGAATCTGTTGACTGATAGTTTAATACTCTATTGGTTGCACAAAGGCAAGCTACAACTGAATTTTGGAAGTCAGCAATCATTAAATTCCATGAAATAATCTTGACAATTGGCAAAAACGGGTAAAGCAAGCCAAGAAAGCCCTTAAAATTCTTCAGAAGACCATAAATTGCAACTAATATTTCAATATGAACTGAGATATTGTAATAAAACTTGGAACTAGCCATCTCTGCCATTAGCCCACTTGCATATGTTTTTTTTTTATTGATTTAAAGAAATATTTCTCTCAAAAAATATTATTTCCTTAGATATCAAATACAACTTATATGGAAAGCTGTGGTGAAGATATACACTTGTCAGATGCTGGCAGTAGGTATTTCTACATGTGTCTACTTTTTATTTTCTAATAACTTTACAGATGTTTTTGTGAATTCCACTTGAAAAACACTGGCTGGTGAAATGTTAAAACTCTCAATTTCCATCAATAATGAAGTTAACAAGGCTTTTTCTCACACCCTGGTAGTTCATTTGCTGCTTTTCTTTGGTTCAAGAAATAATAAAGCCGAAATGGCCGTGTTTATATTTAATTTTGACACATTACAAGATTCACTGAGTTTGCAATACCCCTAAACGTTGGAAAAGATGTGAAAATAGGAAATAAAATTCTATTTCTGGTATTTTTTTAACCTGATTGAATAACTTAATGTATAACTAGGTAAATTATGATGTTTCAATAACACAGCAATGCCATTTGATATATCTATACTTAAGTGATATTTTGTATGCAACAAGGGTGTGAAAAACTAAAAATTTTAAATCTAAATTTTTTCAAAATTTTCCTAACACAGATTTTTTTGATCTTTACATCAAATCGAAGCTGAGACCACATACTACAACGCTGTGTTGACGGATTCTTTGTACATTTTTTTAAACTCTAAACTTTGTTCAAGGACACTGTGCGGACCGACTCCAAATTTAAATCAGTGTAAACTTTAAAAATTGTGAGTCAAGCACATCAATGTCACATAGTTTATTTTAGATATATTAAGCCCAATGAGATCACAAACAAATTTGTACTAATTTTTGCAATTTAGCCACAGTATTACACCACAAGTAAGCTGTGCTGTTTAATTGCTATTGCTGGTTATGCAAATGTCTAAGTTATATGTCTTAATTATTTCAATCAGGCCTACTAAGATGTATTTATTTGCAGAAATTTTGTGTTACACATATATTGTATTGTGGAGACACAGGCCAATAATCCCAATCAAACAGAAATATGTCTAGAATATGTGCTATGTCAGGCCTATGCTTAGACAATGGATAATAAGATGTTTTTGACAGTTATTGTGGCAGCTGTCAATATTTGACAGGTGAAGTCTGAAGGGATTTCCCCTGCTCTTTTCAAACTGAGAAGATGACAACTCAATCCAGAATGTCCAAAATGCACACAGATATCTGCCCGATGTACTGCAATATTAATTAACCAGCAAATATAAGCAAAAACAAATGCTTTTAAGTTCACTTTTGGTGATTTGAAGCTGGCGCCTGGGTGAAATCCAAGATGGCAGCCGACCGGCGTCCTTCCCAACCGGCAGAAAAAGGTCCGATTTCGTCAAGAAAATCACTTGATGAATAAAATCTTGCCTTAATAGGTTTTGAGGTCAACTGCGCCATTGTGGTGATCGTGGTGTTGCTTACCTAGACCACAGTGGTGAGAGATACCATGCAGCGGGAGCGGAGATGCGTCTCGTCGCTTCAGCTTCAGTGCATCATCTACCAAACCTCGCAATATCTAGCCGCACCACAAGAGGACCTGAGATGATGTCCAGCGGCACCAAGCGGGAATGGCGGTCACCACAATACATTCATTCCTAAATTTTTCAAAAATGGCATTTTATTGTTCTTTCCGGGGCTATCTTGGTAAAAAAAATGGTTACCACGGAAACCGAAATATAAAAAAATACTAAGATTATGAAATCTAGTTATTTCCATATCTCTGTGTCTTTTTATCTATAGACAAATTTTAGTATTTATTCCAGCCGGTTACCGCTCGGGACCATTTTTGGGCCTCAGCAACTGGACTATAATCATGTGTGTTTGTGACTAATTCTCTCGGCTGTTGACCTCGGGAATTAGTCACAAACTCACCCTCTGGGGAATTAATTTAGATTTCACTTATGCCCTCTCGATCAGTTAATATTTGTATAATACAGATATATCTATATACTGACTCAGTAACTGTAACAACATGAGCTTTTGACAGTGATAACTTCTTGAATGTTTTACAATTCAGGGGCGGACTGGTCCATGTGGCAGATTGGTAGCTGCCACGGACCAATCCACTTAGGGGGGCCCATGAAGATGTCCAAAAATGAAAATTCAAAGAAAAATGACTTAGCCACCGAATTAGCTGATCAGGACAAGATCCACTCACTTGGGACCTCTACCCTAATCACAATTTACCAAATTAAATAGGCTGTAGTAATTTGCTTTTCACAAATGAAAAAATAAAGCTGCTGGTAGGCGGTATAGGTACTTAGGGGCCCATAGACTAATTTTGCCATGGGGCCCAAAATTTTGCCATGCAGTCTGCCCCGGTTTACATTAGTCATCATGCAATGGAGTTGTCAATCTGTCAATTGATCAGGGAAATGCAGATCTATGTATTCCTAATGTATAGCTTGTGTGACAATTTCAGAGCATATGGCAATGTGAGATTCTGAAATAAATTTGAATAAGCGAGAAGAGGTCTTATGATGTGTCATTTTGATGTCATTATTTGACAAAAATAAGGTTCCATTGTTTTGTAAGTCATTGACATCAACTCTCGTAGTGCAAATGGAATGGCCGTTTGAACCTGCATCAAATTGATCAAACACGTCACAACCTTGAACACAGCAATCAGCACCATCACTATACTGAAAAGTGCTGCTCCCTAGAAAAATAGGTCGAGCAATCCGGCAACCCGGAAACGCACACGAGAGAGAGAGAGAGATATAGAAATGCAATGGAAACTTTGCTATGACCCAGATAGCACTGAGCATGCCCAGAGATGACCCAGTCCCCACTGGGTATGCTCAGCCGTACTGAGTATGCGCAGAAGGCAATAACAAATAGTGGCCATTTTGAAATTACCCCTATTCAAATTTTCAAAGCCAGTTTTCACAGTGAGTCTGGTTCAATGATCAGACAAGGTTTTTGTGAATCCACAATTTATTAGAAATTTTTTGAGGCATGTCTCATCAGTGAACGTTATGTAGCTCATAGTTGGTGGGTTAGGTCAAAGCTGACTTCACTTTCTGATGCAAAGGTCACCTTTGGCACAGATGTACCTTGGGGTCATCGGAAAAGATTTATCCAAAGACACAAGTGAGATCACCCCCTGGATTGGAAATACAGCCATTTTTCAAAATGGCCGCCGCAAGGGCAAAAAGTCCAATATCTTCGCTTCTATTTCAGCTAGAGAGAAAAAATTAGGGTCAAAATATATGTTTTTGGGGTCAGAGAATCCATTGAAATAGTTTCTAAGTATGAAAAAACAATATTTACACATTTTATTGTAGCCCCTGCTTTAAAAATGGCCGCCAAGCAAGGTTGGCAGCACCAGGGCCACTGTTAGTGAACATTTTGTGTTACTTTGATACCATTAGGTTGTATCATCTGCCGAAAAATGTTGGAAAAATCAATCTCTACTCAAAATCAACATCCTCTAACACAATTGAAAATAAGACATACTCAATATCAGCTCCATTGAACAATATTTATGTGGTCTTCAAAGCCTCTTAAGTTTCTTCACTTCGATCCATCACATTTTGGAATATGCTTTTCATGATAATTTTGCCAAATCACAATCTAAATTTAGGACATTTACATTCCTGATATCCGCATTCAGCATCAACAGCCTATACATAAACAGCATCAAGCTGTGGCTCCATTTAATTTTAGTTATCTCATCGTATCCTGACTTGTAAACATTCTGTCAATTTACTAATTTTTTCGTCATCACTTAGCTTTCATTTTAATTGTCCAGCAATTCAATCATGGTATGTTCAGTAAATTAAAAATGTGACAAATTGATTTTCTAATATGTATACACTGTGCCATGGTATTTGGCTGAATAATCTTATGTGCATAGCTGCAATAGTCACCAAGAAATAACCCAGCCACTGCAGTGTCAATCAGAGTGACAAAATGAGTGTCAGTAATTTTGAGATAAGAAAAAGTTTGACATGGGTTTAATCAGTATTCATGAAAATTTGTAGACTGGTGGAGAACATTTATAGTGTGCTATGCTATATGACTTGTAAACAGAGGTGCCATGCATGAGTCGCATGACTTAGAAGAGCTGAGGGATATTAACTTGAATAGTATGCTGCCCCTGCCCAGGACATCTAGTGATCACTTTCATGTGTTTATTTTGAAGATTTTCTACCCTTTCCTGCCAGTCATAACCATCTTTGAAGACCAATACTAAAGCTAGTAAGCAAAAAGTTAGAAAAATGTCCTTTTTTTGTGTAAGGAATTAATTAAAATGCGCATTGGAGGACATATGTTTAGATGATGCAATTATTCAAAGGGAGCCAAAATCTTACACCATGAGTATCTTCTGATGAAGCAGTCATTCATCAGTTCCCTTTCATCTTAATGTGAGGCTGATTCATTCCTCCAGATGCTGCTTGAATAGTCTTGAAGAATACCATATACTGAGGACTCCAATGTCCTCAGCCTCATATGACTCTCAACCCAGCACTGTCTTCACTACCATGACCAGGACTCTTTCAGTGTACAGACTGTATCATCATTGACAAGCTAGTTAAAGATACATGTAGCTCTTGACACTGCCTAAGTTGACATGTAATCTTATCAGGGTCTCAACTAATTTTGCCAGCCCACTCCATTTCATAACCAGGAAAAGAACCCAATAGTTCCAGAGAAAACAAGTGTACTGTCATGAGAGGTGATGACTCAATGAAATAGGGTAGGGTCAGTCCAGCTACTGGTATGCTGGTGGGGGATGAGGATAACTGCACAGAGGTCAGACCTTTTTTCTGACACCAGCCTGATCAACCCCACGAACTCAATCATCCTGTCAGGACCAGGACTTAACTAGAATTGCAATAGTCCTCATGTGACTATAATCTCTCCAATTGTAAAAGGGTTAGGTATTGATCAGTCTCCTCTGGTCAACAGATTATTCAAATTTCAACAAAACCTTAATGCAGACTCAACCATCATAGCAGTATTCCATACCAAAAAGGAGACAAAAACCTGTTTTATGTGGCAATGAAGCTGTATCTTCAATCTAGAAGTGCATTAGTCATAAAAACCATCTATAGACAAGGGCTGTGTGTGTTATGTAGGCCTATATATGACAGATTGAAGACAATAAGCATAGATGTGGCTGATTTTATGATCAGCCCCTCAGAAAAATTTGGAGTTATGGTACCACCTCATGGAGTCTTTATCATAGTTGGTTACAATATAACAATATTCATCACAACCCCTTATTCTCTACAGCTATTTGTACACATGCAATAGGCATTGAATCAACCAGCTCTTCTGTACAAGTAACCAAACCACTAGTAGTAAAACATCCTTGATACAGTTGAAGTGGGAATAATGGCAAGTTAAAAGTTTGTGACATCTCTAAAAGGCTATGTACCATCCCTACAAGCTTTATGCCAAGTAACATTGGTCATCAAAATGGCTCTGACTGGCTAGAAAGAGTAGAAAACAAAGACATGACAGTGGTAACTGGATATCCTGGGCACTGGGCAGGATAATTTGCTAATATTTCTTAGCATAATTCATATCCCTCAGCCAAGTCATACATGCTACATATTGTGCCTCCGTTCACTGAGTGTCTGAATTGTCTAACTATGGCATGGCATACCATGAATGTTCTGCACCAAACAATAAATTTCTTGAATCATCCACAAACACCTTACCAATATTTTTTGCCCATAACATATTTCCACACCTGCAGTGGAAACTCCTGAGTCTGGACTTGGTGGGGTGCTCTCTTGGTGACTTTGCTAGCTTAGCATATGAGAAGATGCTGTGAAGTGTGCCTCGTGATTGACCCTACAGAAGTGACTGGACAACAGCCTTAAATAACACTTTTATCTTAAATGTACAGCGAAATTAATTTGACATATATTATTTTTCACTCACTGAGCATAGATACGATGCTTGAATTACTGGACTATCAAAATGAAAGCTTGGCGATGATGAAAAAATTAGTTAATGGACACAATGTAAGATCAAAGAAAACTGAAATTACAGGTAAATAGAACACAGCTTGATGCTGTCTATATAAAAGCTGTTTCTTTCTGCTGATATCAAGAAAGTAAGTATCCTCAATGTAGATTATGATTTGGAAAAATTATCATGAAATGTATATGCATGCTAAAATGCGATCGATCGAGGCTTTGAAGATCACATAAATATTTTTCAATAGTGCTGATGTTGGGCATATCTTCTTTTCAATTGTGTTAGAGTGTGTTGATTTTGAGTACAGATTGATTTCCAACAATGTTTGCAGATTATGCAACCTAATGGTATCAAAGTAACACAAAATGTTCACTAACAGTGGCCCTGGTGCCGCCAACCTTGCTTGGTGGCCATTTTTAAAGCAGGCGCTACAATGAAATGTGTAAATATTGTTTTTTTATGCTCAGGAACTATTTCAATGTATTGGCTGACACCAAAAACATATATTTTGACCCCAATTTTGTCTCTCTAGCAGAAATAGAAGTGGAGATATTGGACTTTTTGCACTTGCGGCGGCCATTTTGAAAAATGGCTGTATTTCCAATCCAGGGGGTGATCTCACTTGTGTCTTTGGATAAATCTTTTCCTATGACCCCAAGGGCCAAGGTACATCTGTGCCAAAGGGGACTTTTGCATCAGAAAGTGAAGTCAACCACCTATTTTGTTGACCTAACCCACCAACTATCACTTCTGGATCAAATTTTATCATGAATGATAAGGACAGTTTTCTTGTGCACCATGGCACACATAACAGGAATTCCATTGAAACTTTTCCTTTCCCTGTAATTATTGATATACTACACAGGAGCACAACTTGCTGCACAAGGTTCATCAACCCTACCCAATGTTTTTCTTAGAACTTCATTTATTATAAAGTTTCTTTTAGCCTTGATGCTTATGAAGTAATTCCTTGCAAACATTAGTAAATCTCTCCTTCAATCAATGCCAGGAATGAATCAGCCGACAGATCAGAAATCAAAGGACGGGATGAAGGTTTCGGGAGACCCAGAAAGATCTGATATGATGAAATGGAATAGTTGAAAAGTGATGGAGGAGATGGGTAGCGGAAGAGATGAATGAGGCCAAGACTGATCCCAATGCCAGAATGACGAGATTATACAGCTAAGTTGTTGTAAACAGCATCACTCGAAAAACATAACCCGTTTCTTTCCTCTTTGTGTAAAGTCAGCGCAAACTCCATATTTCTTACTGCTCAAATTGAATTGGATTGATCAGGATTGACAATCAATATAGTTGTTTGACATAATCATTTGCCAGATCAATAAAACATTCTCTATGGTATTGTCAGATTCATACACCAGCTATTTGTCACCCCCACCCTCTACCCGCGTGAACTGTGGGGGGGGGGGACTGGGGATTTCCCGCTTCAAATACACACCTAAGGATTTCCAAAGTCAGATTTCCAAAGTCAGATTTCCATGAGGTCATGTGTGAGGATTTATTTTTTAAAACAGTTACCCCAGGGCTGGGGTATTTCTTATATTTAAATGCAAGGCGTGTTGTTCACATGATTTTTTTTCAGGGGGGGGAGCGACATTTGCCCGAAATTCGAGATCTAAATTAAATACCATTTCCAATAAAATGGCCTGGAAATCAATGAACGGTATGACTTTTCCACCCTCACACTCACAGTCCGCACAGGTATTGGGTTGGGGATTACAAGTGACTAGTCCATTAGACAAACCCAAACCCTTGCACTAGCCCTGGATTATCCATCAGGCTGAGTAAAGGCTATAGCCTAGGACCTCAAACCTCAGGGGGGCCTCACATTGGGCGAAAAAATGATTACATTTTGTCTCATCTCACATGCGAACTAACGTTTGGCCTGATTTCTCAGCTTCCAGAAGGCCCACAGCAGAAATACACATACCTGAATATCACATTTTCGCGATGTTTTCAAGTCGTTTTTTGCCGATTTTTCGTCAATTTCGGCTGTGGCAGTCCATTTTCACTTGTTTACATTCGTGACGCAACCAGATTGACAGCCACAATTGACGTGACGTCACAACAATGCACTGCAGTGCCACTCCTGGATTAGTTCCAGACAACAGAGTGCCAGTGCCATCCCTCCAAGGTCATGCATGGGTTTTATAGAGGCTGTCAAACCAGTGCTATATTTCAGTTCGCATGCTAGATGAGACAAACTGTGTGTAACTGGGCCTCAATTAGTAAAATGTCTAAAATTAATTGCAAAGAGTCAACATGACAAATTGGGCCCAATTGCAAATTAAGGGGACCCAAATTGACCCGAATTTATATCAAAACTCATGTAGCCTAGAAGTTTACTAAGTCTTGTTTAACAAGTAAATGTGCGAGGTGTCTCATATGAAGCTCCTCTGCTATAGATCAGTCATACAAACTGATCTGAGACCAATTGACCTCAGGTACAGTCACAACTGCAGAAATTTGGCAGAACAAACTCATACGCCTACAAATTTTTAAAAGATAATCTTAGAAATTCCAATATTATCTCAAAGTTATTACCTGGAAGTAGAGTAGTTGGGGGCATGCGGCCCCCTTAACTTCAAGGTGCGATTTGACCTACTTTTTATGGGCGATTATTTGAATGCTTATGCTGTCAGGAAGGGATCACTTGACTCTTCTAATAACTAGTGAAAAAAATGTCTACCAATTTTAATAAAGGAGTTACGGCCCTTTTTGTAAAAAAATTAAAATGGCCTTCTTACCCCACCCATCGGGCAAGAAGCCCCCCTATTATAATCCTATGGCAATTTTTTTTGCAAGCGCATTCAGCCTAAAAGTTACTTCTCAGGGTTCTTCTATAATTTTTAAGGCATTCTATTCACTTTTTATGAATTTCAGAATTTTTCTGTTCATACTTTTATTTTTTAATGTGTTTTGCCCTTATTCAATTACGGGCCAAATTTTTTCTATTTTAATTAGCTATTCTATCAAGATTTAAGGTAAAGTACACATTATTAAATGGTTCCTGAAGCAGCTTTGACCCCCCAGTGAAGGGGGCCTCATGCCCCATATCATGTGGGGCCTCTCGCCCCAAACCAACATATTTTAATTTGACCTCTATATTTTGAACTAAAATGCAAAAAACATGATCCAAATCATATTTATGTGATGGTCATAAAGTGAAGCAATGCAGATATCCATTATACTTTTAAACATTTCCAAAGTTATTTCCGACAACCGCTTTCAAAGAATTAGTTAAAGTTACAAAAACCATGCACCTTTTTTTGTTTATTTAATTTCTACTATGGTTTGGTGCTGTTTGACCTGAAAATTTTTGACGCCACCTAAAACGCCTCTAGCTTCAATCCTATCAATAGAAAAATGCACCAAAAATGTAAGTTTGGATATAACCCTGGGGGGGGGGCCTCTCACCTAACCCGGGCTTCTTGCCCCGACTTACTTTACGTACAATAACTAAAGACATTTTTTGCAATAATTGTATATTTGCGATATCAAAATTTGCGTGATTACTGTAGAAATTTATGCAATTACCATGTGCAAATCAACACGGTTATCTTGGAAATTTACGCCATAATTATAATTTATAATTAACAATTTACAGGTATTGTAAAAATGTCTATACTATATTATAAGAACATTTCCACGACAATTGCAGAAATGTTTGTGATTATAAATGGATGAAACTGTGCCATTTTCTTGGAAGAAATGTACAATTTCCCATTTTTTCAATCTTCATACATTTTTGACTATTTTCACACATTTTTGACTATTTTCACACATTTTTCACTGTGACAATTGTAGTTCAAGATTATTGTGAATATTCTCACAATCACTGCGAAAAAGGTACCAAATTTCGCCCAGATGTTTGCAGTTATAATTGTGCAGCTGATGATGTATCTATTTGTCTTCTTTTCTCTGTCCATTTGTCATGCATTATATTTTGGACGATATATACATCTGGTTATTAGCAGATTACACAATTTAGATCTGTACTTGAAGAGTGTGTGAAACCTAGATGTGGAATAGGTACCTGTTTTATTTCACTTTGTTAGGATGCACTCTTCCTTCTTCCACTTTTCTAACATTTACCTTTTTTACTTTCTCTTATACTTGCACCCTCAGCCAGTGACGAAGTGCTTGAAATCTTTTAACTAAACAGAATCAACACAGGAATCTGGCCTGAGGAGCAATTCTGCGATGAAATCCTCACACGCTGAAGAAAGCAGTACACCCTTCATAAAATTTAATGTGGAAAACTTCTGTATTTCCTCAGTCATACCATTTGACACCTCTTTCAGCCAATCACATTCCTTTATTTCAGAGCAATAATTCCCATATTCTTTGCTGTCCACTAATTGTCTCATATTTGACTGCTTTAGTGTTTGTCTCATGGTATGGGTGAACATAAAAGCACGTGACGAGGGCACAGGACGGGGCGTGACGGGCAGAATGAACTAATTGGCGTGACAACAAGACGTGACAGCTTTTGGTGGCATTACCGGTTACATATATCTAGACAACTATTTGATGTGCAGGAATGACAGACCTTTTTGAAAAGCTAAGACTAAGAAGTTAGCAAAATTGACTACACTCTAAATAAAAATAAAAAAATCTCCAAGAAGCCCCATTTGGTTTTTGAGCTTGTCCCGCTTATTAAACCAACTAGGGTTTGCGGAAATACCGAATTGTTTGTTTTAATAAAAACCTACTAAAACTTGTTTCTTCATTTAAACCAAACGGAGAGGGGGCTGTTTGGATATCTTAGATACCAGTAGTGGTAGTTTGTTATGTCATATATAATTAGTACATGGCTGGCGTGATTAGCCTATCAAGCGCGGATGCATGGATGGATGATTGAGGCTTTACGTCAAGTATTTCGGCACTTGGTAGGCTAATTACGACAGGGGGCACATAAATCAAGCAATTCATGATTGAAACAGCCGTCCAACATAGGCCGTATGTAGTGCGGAAATACAGGATGCAGATTCCACCTGCCAGGGACCCAAACTCCTGCCCAGCCTCTGTTTTACCAAGCAGTCTACAGCCCTTTTGCGGACTACCAAGATAATAAAATGTAGGCCTACTTACCTCACAGAGAAATTCCACTGCAAAGCTATATATTACCAATGGGACATTCCCAGATCAGTTGATTGTGATTGTCTGAAGTTTGGTCTTGCGTCATTCTCATGTTGGAGTTGTTGCGTGTAACGATCCTTTTACGAAATGTTTAGCCTATGTGATCTTCCATGTTCAAAGATATTCATTTATGATTTTTGGCAAATGTTGTAACTACAATTTTATAATGCAATCTTTTAATAAACATGCCCGTGCATCAAGCAAAGTCTTTTATAATTACAAAGTTACTCAATATATTTGACTCCAGTAGTTATAGATGGCACCACTCGGCTCACCATTGCTCATTCATAATCCTTTGACAAATATGAGACTCAATCTACTTTTTAAGTCAACTGTGATGTGTAAGCTGGGATAAAAACACATTTTGAGATAATGCAGTTTGTTTCTTACAGCTCAGTTATGCTTTCAGTGTTGAAAGGTTCAATGATTCCTTGCTGTGTTTTTATTAATCACTTGTTCCTTGTTCAATATTTGAACTTCTGTTTGCCAAATGCATGTCAGTACAGATGGCGTTGCGTGTGGTACAGAAGGAGGCGTCGTTCTCTTGGGAGCTGTATATAAAAAACAGGGACTCGCTGACCTGTCTCAGCAAGCACAGCATCGAGGTTGTCTATGAGGTCCATGAAGTTCCTTATACATCGAAACTAGTACTAGGTTCTTAGATATAATTAGATACATGAAAACCCATAGTCTCTAGCAAAATTATTTGTGTATGGTAATCTGGTTGATCATTCACAAATGTCCTCATATTGACACATGGACCAATATTTATCATGGCATGAAAAACTCTAATACCAGGGTAGACTCATTCCATCATTTTAAGGTGACTCAAGCATGGTACACTGCACAGACTTCTGAGCAGCCTGGTTGCCTAGCAACATAGCGTCACAACTGCTGCAGGCCCTGAAACAGTTGTGACGTTACCATTTTGTGCTCTCTATTTAAATGAGATCTAATGCAGCTAGAAGCATAAGTATTTTTTATTGAATGCAGTAACACCTACTCTATGCCACTTGAAAGTTTCAGCTTCTTATCTTTATCCAAAGAATTTCTCGGTTAATTTCAGTCAACTGTGTCTAAGATTGTCTTTATTTCTTTAAATTGACATTGGCACAGTCAGGTTACTGCAGTAAAAAAATGACTCAGTGAATTTTCTTTATTTTATGCCATTTGTTTGACAATAGGGGAGAGGCAGGTTAGTTGAGACGTTTTTCAGAAAAGCTCGCTTCCAAGCTAAACGGACGATGATATTGGAATGACAAATATTCATGTGCATGGGGAAATACATTGTTCAAATATATGGGGAAACTTGACTTTCTCTGTTGGATAGTTTTTACCCCAGATGGCGTCAAAGTAGGTCATGTCAAACGTATCAACTAACCCACCTGGTAAGGTTAGTTGATACACCCAGGCAGGTTAGTTGATACACCAAACCCTGATGGACAATGCAAAGAAAAAGGCACATAATTCCACCTTGGTAGGATACTATAAAACCATACGCCTTCACCGATCTGCTTTTTGTTCCCATGGATGCATATCTGCTACCATTGTGAGTCTGATCTGATGGTCGACCTGTTGGGAGGGGGAGATTTCATGATTATTTCAACCTAAGATTCATCTATAGAGCTTTTTCATGTATACATACTACTGAGTAACACCTAGCATTATGATTGTACTAATAGGTCAGGGTAGTTATTTTGACCAGGCCAGCCAACAAAACCTAACCACTCTGCTGTATCAACAAACCCATCCACTCGATTATGTCAGAAAACAGCAGGTCTCTGGACCACAGGTTAACCTAGGTCATCTTTGATGGCTCATAAATAACCCTTTTCACATACCTAATCAATATACTAAGTTACTCTGAATCATCCTTCACTATAGTGAGAGAGAAAAAAAGCAAGATTTCAGAACAAATTTACTCGGAACAGTGATTTTTGAATTTTTTTTACTTTTCTCCTAAATCTTGACTCTGATTCTACATTGACCAAGATGAGAAGATGTGTTTTTTTATTCTGCTTTTTACAAATGCAAACACTTTCTCATATGATCATTCCTACGACCAGGAGGTGGGGCGTATCAACTAACCTTGCGTATTAGGGTGCATCGTCTGCCCCTATATCTTCAAAACATCATGCACTTTTGCATGATTGTTCCCTTGTATCATAAAAGAAGCCCTGTAAAATTTTATGAAAAAATTCTTATGGCAAAGGGTGGCACAACAGCCTTGAAATTTCAGTATTAGGTCATATGTTAGCGATTCGCGGTTATAAATAATATTGTCAATTTTTAATGAAATGATTTTTGAATGGCACAGTTAGATTCCTTAGAAAGAGAACTTTAATTTGAATACCAACATCAATGGTTTCCATTCAGTAGAAGTCAAAATTGAGTGGAGATATTTTCATTTTTATCGGGTAAAAAGTGATAAATCAAAAAAAGGATGTCAATATGACTTGGGGAAGTCATAGAAGTCTACAAAGTGGAAACATGGTGTACTACATCATCTGATAAAACCTTGATTGCATTATGATGTGGTCAGAAGAAAAAGAGATGCAGAACAGTGTCTCAACGAACTGTTGTATTTCTCATATTTACATGTAATTTATGAAAATGTGCACATATGAATTTGATGAATAACTATCTGGAAAAAATTTTCAATGTCCTACTTTCTTCAGCAAAGTGTTCCTTATGTTTTATTCTAACAATTATGTCATAGTTAGGCATAAGTTGAGCTTTTAAGTTGATTTTTCCAAACATTCTGTCATAATAGTCAGAAACTTTCAGCTTTCCAAAAAACTTAGGCATGAGAAATTTTCAGAAATATAGCTTTCTACCATTCATATGAAAGACAATTTTCTCCTGAGAATAATGGTTAAGGAATTGAAATCATACAGACTACCATAAGTTAGATATTTCTAACCGCGACTTTTCAAAGCATAATTTTTTGAGAATTTTGGACTCAACTTTGACACAAAAGTGCCACCCTAAAGCCACATCGCATCTAATTGAAATTTTGCAGAATGCGTTTCTATGGCCAAAGGTACAATATGGCAAAAGTGCAAATGAATATTTTAATTTTTTAATTTTTAGGGGGCAGACGATGCACCCTATTGCGTATCAACTAACCTGCCTCACCCCTAAATTGTTTATGATATATGCAAATTTAAAAAAAAATCTATATAATCGTTTTCTTAAAATTTGATTACTGTCAAAATTGATGCATGCAAAATCTGCAATTAATTAGGTTGTTGGTGCCCTTTGAGCTCTTACAGAAAAACGTATTTTAACCTTTTTCTTCAAATCTGTGGCAAATGTATTGGTTTCTGACGTTTTTGTGTGACAAATGCATGTAATGCTTTATTCTGTGGTACATAACCAAAAACTCAATTTATGACTTCTAAGCAGTCATCAGGCCAAACATGCTGTTACCATGGCAACCAAACGAGTCGGTGAAATTTTTTTGTTTTTCATTTTTGGAATGTATGGGTCCCATAGAGTACCTGTGCAAAATTTTAGAAAAATCTATATGATCTAACCACCATACTTGAGTCACCTTTTAGAAGTTAGTCATCTTTGACTAACATCCTGATCAAAAGAGTTTTCAGCGATGCTGTGTAATGGGACAAAATTTCAAAGCAGTAATTCAAGCCTCAAAAACATTAGCAGATGTTTCAGTCTAGAAATGACTTTTTATTTTAGGAAGTACAATCCTCTATCACATGTGCTTTGATGGCCTGGAATCCCAATGATTTTGCTAAACCATATTTCAGATGCCAGGAAGTGGGAAAATGAAATGGTTTCCCATATATATACACCAGTAGAAAAAATCCTCACCCCAAGCAGAAACTGTGAACCTGTGAAAGTCAACAATTTGTGTAGTTTGTTCACAATGAGAATGAATATGTGATTTATCACCGAGAAGGTGAGCAACCGGCTCATACCATGAGGGACTACCTAAATGGCGTGACAGGCGCATGGGACAGCACAAGATGGCCGGGATGGAATAATTGACATGACAGCATGGGGGGCAGCACTTGAGATGTTAAAATATTAGTTACTAATTGGCAACATTGAGTTTATGTTGTGTGCCCCGTTGGGATAAGTACATGGCGCAATGATATCAACAAGCTAATATCAAAGAGCTACATTGTATGATTAACAAAATTTTGCTTTACACGCATAAAGCCATGAAGGGCAGTGCACCGTCTTACATTTCTAATTTGTGCACCGTCTTACATTTCTGATTTGATTGATGTCTGCCAGTCTCCACGAAATCTATGATCAAGTGACAAGTCATTATTGATTGTCCCTAAAGTTCGCACAGCAACTTACGGTCCCCGGTCTTTCAGGCATGCAGCAGCTACTTTGTGGAACAGTTTTCCTGAGCATTTGAAGGAAATTGACAGTCTAGATCAATTTAAGAAACAGCTTAAAGCTCACCTTTTTAAAGACGCTTTTGTGGACTATTTATAAGATGATTTTAATCTTTTTTCAATTGATTTGATATATTTACAGTCTATTTATATTTTTAGATCTCTTTTGTAAAGTGCCATAGAGAACTTTTTTAAAGCTATTACTGGCGCTATATAAATTTTGTATATAATAATAAAATGATAATAATAATAATAACTTATTTTACCGTTAATGGTTGGCACTTAAGAAATGTTGATAATGCCATATTTAAACTGACTTTTCAAAGATTGGAAGATCCTTAGATTTTTTTCTTTGCAAAAACATAAAATTACCTGTGTGATCCATCCCACGGACTATCCACCCCGTGAACCACCCATCCTTGCACGTGGCCACCATCAGCAGCAGCCCAGCCTCCGCAGCATTGCTGGAATGTCTGCTTGCCAAGCCTTCACTTAGTCTTCGTCACTGCTCGTGTAAAGAGCAGTCTCTGGCAGCCTGGGAACACCCAAAGCTTTTAGCTGCTGGATATAATTCAGAGCAGAACTTCATTTAATTCTCCGACAGACTGGACAAGGTATGTGCATTTTGCTTACTCTATACTCCAATTGTATTCCTTCGTTCTGAAAGTAACAAATAGTTGATATGAAATGTATTACGCATTAGTTCAAGAAACTATGGAAAGAAACTGTAACAGATAAAACTGACTCTTTCAGGCTGCGACCAACAGCAATTTCTGCTTTTTATCTTCATTGAATATGGTGTAATGGAACAAAATTTCAAAGCAGTAATTCAAGCCTAGAAAACATTAGCAGATGTTTCAGTCTAGAAATGACTTATTAGGAATTACAATCCACTATCACATGTGCTTTGATGGCCAGGAGTCCCAATGATTTTGCTAAACCATTTTTCCGATGCCAGATAGTGGGAAAATGAACTGAAATGGCCTCCCATATATACATGTATATATACCAATGTTTGAAAAGTCAGTTTAAATGTTCATTATTAACATTTCTCAAGAAATAAATGGCGATCATTACAGCCAAACACTTTGATATAGAATTAGAGTGGACTGTGGCACTGTGTAAAAGGCACTTTGTGACTCATGATAGCTGATGAAGTGTCATCTTCTATACTTTCAACATGGGAAACATAAAGGCTGTTTGATTAGTCATGATCAAGAGAAAGCCATTTGACCTCTCATAATGGATTTTAGAGTGAAAATCAGATGCATAATCCTTTCGTTTGGCTGTCACCAACAAGTGGGATAAGTCTCCTTCAATCAAATTAAGATTGAAAGTATTGGGTTTGATCATGACAAATCATCAGCAAGATGGCACACAAAGTGCCATTTTCACAGTGCCACAGTCCACTCTAATTCCATATCAAAGTGTTTGGCTGTAACGGTCCAAAGTTGATTACCTTCTTTGCTTTTGCTGCCTAGATACAAGCTCTGGATAATCTCCTTGTTACCTCTCATGATCAAATATCATTGGAGTTCTTTGATATCAGCTCTTTATCACTGCCCAGTACTTATCCCAAGGGGCACACAACATCAACTCAATGTTGCCAATAGACCAATTTCAGGGATGGTTCTCTCAATTAACACCAGGAGAAAACTGGTGAATACTTAAATCCCATTGGCTGATAGATTTCCCGCCGTAGCCTCTGATTGGTCCAGCCGAAGTGACTCCAAGCAGGAGTATTTTTAGTGTATTTTACAGTGATGCACTTTGATAAAGAAAAAATGAGGATCAGTTCACTGTGAAAAATGCACTTCGTGATTCATGATAGCTGATGAAGTGTCTTCTTTTTATTTAAGCTCAATAGTATTGGTGATATTCGTGCAAACTTCTGAGTTCTTCAGTGCTTTCAGCATTGAGCAAAATGATTAGATGTTAAAAGCGTCCCAATATGCCCCCGTTCCCCCCACAGGTATTGGCCTATGAGTATGAATTTGATACATGTCACGAAATCCAAGGTGGCGACCATTTTGGCAGCCATCTTTTTCATTATTGAACTGCCCATTGTGAACTTGATATTTCGCTTAGAGTTGTGAAATGTGGTACAGATATTGGCCTGTGGGACTTTGGGTATGGATTGGGAACATGATGAGAAATCCAAGATGGCTGCCAAAATGGCCACTACAAAATGGCCACAATCTTTGAACTGTCCATTGTGACCTTAATGTGTTTCGCTTAAGAGTTATGAAATTTGGTACAGTTATTGGCTTGTGTGAATGGATTGCCCACTGTGGTCAACGATTTGGAACATTTCGAGAAATTTGTTGAGAAATCCATTATGGCTGCCAAAATGGCCACTACACAATGGCCACCATTGTTGATTTTTCCATTTGGAGCTTAGTCTTTAACTTGCAGTTAAAATATTAGCCATATTATTAGGTACAAGTATTTCCCTGTGGCTGATAATCAGGCACGCATTGATAGATTTTACATTAACAGACGAGTGTTGATACCGCTTGCGGTTCTGGTTTGATTATATTTTTGTTGGATCTGGTTTCAAAAAGTACTCAGTACTCGTACTTGTACTCATAGAATGTACTTGTACTTGTACTCGAGTACATTTGTAATTTTCTGTACTTGTACTTGTACTTGTACTCGTTACTTACAAAGTACTTGTACTCGTACTCGAGTACATTGGCATGTACTCGTGGGGTCTCGTGCCCATCCCTGGTGACGTAAGAACATGTGGTATGTTGCCACAACGTGAAAACAGGGTTGGGATTTTTTCATAACTTTGTGACGTGCATGCTTACGTTTTATTTTGACATTGCTGCGTGACAACATCATTTGTGCAATACAATATTATGGAATTTTCTTCAAAATTGTGACAATGCCATTCATTTTGTTGTCACAATGTGCTGCAATGCGAGTGTGCCCATTGGGATAGCAAGCTGTTACAGATTGCTCGTGCCCAAGAACAGGCCTTATGAGGTGAAATAACTGATTTTATCTTGCTCACTTAAATGCTAAATCCTACACATGTATGGTATGGCAATTAATGTGTTGGGAACAAAATATAATACGATTTATAAGTAGCTAATGCTACAAACAAACTGCAGTTATAGGGCACATAAACCTATTTGCCACTTGCTTGCTGTGGTTGACTGATGACATAGACATGCAGTGGGAAATATGAGATAAGTCATTCTCCCCATAATGCACTGGCATGTGAGGTGAGTTAAATTAGTTTCAATAGATTTCTCTAACAATCCAGGCGCAGCTGCCACATGTCACACCTGCAACAGTTATTATTGTTGTAAGAAATATTATAGAGAGTGGATAGCTGCAACAATTAGAAGAATTCTATGGAATTATGCCTGTCTACAAATTGACCGCATTTTGCTGCCACCTAGGGGTTAAATTTGCTAGCTCCTGTGAGCAGTCAACAGAAACTGATTGTCTGGAACTCACAATAGTGTTTGGAAATAGACCGGGCCATCAGAAAGTGCGGGGACTACATTCTGATGGCCTAGTCTATTTCCAAAAACTCTGTGAGTGTCTAGTCTGATCTTTTGTTGACTTCAATTTTAAGCAGAAAGCTTGTGAAAACCAAATTAATTTGGAACTATTTTTCATCATGGAGGATGTTTACATTGTAGCAAAAAAACAACAAAAACACAGTAAAGATGGCGCCACTTGTGGCATGGACCAGACATTCTGTTGAGTGTTTCACTGCCTTTACAAAATTTCAAACTATTCAGTTGTCCTGTCTCCACAAAGTAAATGATTCAATACAAATAGGTATTTCGGTATAAAAAATCAAAAATGGCTGCTTTTTATAGCCTTGTGAATAAGTGATAGATTATTCTTTTTGAAAACTTTTCTGACAATTCTTTAACATGCATAATTGGTTTGAAGCAGATTGAAGACCATCAAAATTCTGATGGGTAAAATCATCCCTTTCTTTAATAAAGGGCAAAGCTAGAGTTACGAAGTTGTTTCTTTTGTCTGCTGATTTCCAAGCATTTCCATTCAAAGCAGGAACATCTAGTACATATTACGTGTTTCTAAAAAAATCTTGTTATTATGTTGAATAATGACAATTAATAACTGGGGAGCAAACACTGAAATTAGTTGCCTGGCATTTAAGCATCAAATAGTCAATGGAATATCTATGTTACTGTAACATTTCTTTACTGCAATGTCAGTGAGTATGAGTTGCTTGGACCACTTGCTTCGTTGTTTCTGAGCTTTCTCTGATTTGCTGATGATCAGTTAAAGACCAATCAGAGGAAGTTAAAATACTACGTACTCTCTTAACAAGAAGTTCAATATGGAACCTTTAAGGGTTCTGTAAGATTGTAAAGATAAGGAACCTTTATCCAAGGGGGGCACAGGGGGCAAGGGTGCCCTTTAGATCTCAGAGAAATAAGACGTTATTAGCCCTTATTTTACTAAGTTTAGGCACAAATTATATTTATATTTTCAAATTATCATTGACTTTCAATTAATACCCTGGTATTGTCACACAAAATTGCCGCATCTTTGATTTGCCCTTTTTCGCCTGAGTTTCCCTGCCGCCCGTGATTCCTTCCGGCACCCCTGTACCCTTGAAAATTTTTTCCGCCCGGGGTTCTTTATACATACCATAAAGAACCTTTTTTATTTAGAGTGTATCATCCCATGCCACTCATATATATAGTAATTGAAATTGCAGTAACAGGTCTTACTAGAATTGTTTGTTTTATAAATTATGGCCACTTCTTTTAAGTAGGTGGAGATAAATGACACACTCTTCTTCAAAGACTCTAATCGTGAAGAAGTAGATACAAAATTTAATGCAACAAAAGAACATCTTATCTTAAAAAAACCCCATTTTTTTCTGTTTCAATTTGGCCTCTAGGGGAGGGATGTGGGGGCAGGGAATTCAATAGTAAATGGTCAATAACAGGCATAAACAATCTGTTTCATGTGCGGTGTTGCGGTCCACTGCCACCTCTCAGCCTATTACTATTAGAAAAGGTATGACAGCTTACTTGGCAATGAGCCAAGATTCCAGACTGAACTGGTACGTTGTCACTGTAGCAGACGACACAGCTAACTGTAAAATCCAGTCAGAAGATAGTGAGAGCGGACCCTACAGATGAACCACCCCCTCTCATCCTCTAATAAAATTCACAATTTGAGAGACAATACTGAGAATCACTGTTTGTCAAGCGATAAACTGTAACACATTAAGAAATCTTTATTCATAATATCATGGGCCTAGCTGTGAACTGACAACAATGCTGTCAACTGATAACAAAGCTTGTCACTTGATAGATATCAATTCACCCCCCCTTCAATAATGTCCCCAGCAATCACAGAGAATGAGAATCTCTTTAAAAGTTATGTTTTGTTTGGCTGTCTGTTTGAGGTTGTCAGAGTTTTAAATCTATCTAACTATCTGTCTAACTATCTATCTACCTATCTATCTAACTATCTATCTACCTATCTATCTATCTATTTATCTGTCTATCTGCCTATAGATGTATCTATGAGAAATCTATAATCTATCTATCTATCTTTCTAATGTTTTATGGAAGTTTATTTCTTCAACCATTTCAAATATTTCTTAACATATAAAAGCATAATCTTATAATGCTATAAAAAGGGCAAAGTTTGCATTAATGGAAAATGTGGGAATACATATTGATAAAACGAAAACATTACAAAGAGGCCTGCGAATTTGATTCTGTACAAATGCGATCTGAACTTGTCAAATGTGGTGCAAGTCAGTCACTGTTAATTGGTAACCTGTAGAGTAAAGAGACAGCCAATCAGATTTAAGGTGCATGGCTGACTGATTTCATATTTAAATATTTTTAACAGTTACAATTTTTTACAATTCTGTTTCGCCAGCTTTATAACAACAAAAAGAATCAATTTACTGACTTGTCACCTTGCCAGCTCTTGCTCTTTGGTCCGTCTGAACTGAAATTTACTAATATCTGTGCATTTTTTATTTGTCCTGACATGCATGAATGCCCTCACTTCGATTTTTATATCTCTTCTACACACTTCCACATCCATTAATTCTGGCTGAAATTTGCACACAACAATCAATTTTTTGTTCTTCACATTTTGTGGGGAAATTACTATTTAAGATGTAGCAATTAATTTGGCATGTTTTTATTATTGTTAGTGTGGATATCACACCAGTTGCACTTCCGTCCAGTTCAGTGTGGAACCCTGATTTTTGATTGATTTTTCCTTAATTTTGTTATTTAAAACAACTGTCAACACTTCCAGGTATGTTTGAAATCTAGCAAATGTACCAAAGAAAATTATGGAGCCGACATTTGGGCTTCTCTTTTGTGATAATTATGATTTTAAAGCAATTGAACTACTGACTCATAACATGTTCGTCTGCTTAAATGCTTGAGCTGTCATACCTTGTTATAGATAATAAGAGAGTGGACTGGAATGGCAGTCAAAGCACGCATGAATCATGTTGTTTAGGCCTGTGGGTCAATGGAGATTTTGAGTCGGGCCCCCTCCTGAGCCTCATTTAGTTCCACATGAACTTGAAGTGTTGTCAATATGATATTCTGTTCTAAAGTCTATATCTTCAGTTTTCTTGGAAAATATATAAACATAATGTCTTTTAGCATTTTGAGCTTGTAATAGGCTTAAAAGGAAGGATTTGAATCTGATTTCGTTTTCATATTTTCTTAACCACTAATTGACTGAAACGGCTTTCAAACAGACGTGTGCCACAATTTTAGTTGAATCTTCCAGGAATGCAATTTAAATTTCTCTAGATTTAAAATAAACATGGGCATTTTCAATAACTCTAAGATGGCAATTGCAAAGTTTATGAGTTATGTGAAGTCGGATACAAATTCTTTGGTCACCTAATAGTCTCAATAATTGTCACTGAAGCCTATATAACTGCGAAAGAAGACTGTTTTCCACATGCATGATTTTGAGTCAATTTAACTTTGTGGTCCACAGCCTTTTTGACATGTTTCCAGTTATTTCCAACCATAGAAGATTTCAATTGGTGTACAGCAAAGAAACATGTGGTGCGTATGTATAGGGCTATAAAACGATATTGTAATGATGTTTCAGGCCGAATGTTGGCCTCCATTTTGGAAATACATCACATGGTACTGAAATATTGAAAATGTTACAAAAGAAGTCCTCAGGTGTCTATTAAGTATGATTGAGAAACAAATTTTCTCCAGACACTTAATGAAGTATGTCCCAGTTGGTGGTTCCCCAATGTGGTGAAATTAGGCATATCCATTGGAAGAGCCACTGAGTTTTGAAAACAGGGGTATGCTCACTCGAAGGCTACTGGCTCTGCCCGGGAATAATGCCATTTTACAAGCTGCAAATACAGCAACCTTTCATAGAAATTAGAGAAGGAGTCATTGAAATATCCAAGTTTATTTACATGTAAAGGGAATTATTTTTGTTGAACTGTTTGTCCATAGATCCCTTGATTGAACTGGGGGAATTGACCAATCAAGGTCGGTCAGATTGAGTTTTGCACCAATTGCATGGAGTAGAGTAGGTCAGGGCATGCAGCCCCCCTTGACTTGGAGGTGCGATTTGACCTACTTTTTATGGTTGATTATTTGAATGTGTGTGCTGTCAGGAAGGGATCACTTGACTCTACTTATAACTAGTGAAACAAATGTCTACCAATTTTAATAAAGGAGTTACGACCATTTTTGTAAAAAATTTAAAATTGCCTTCTTACCCCACCCATCGGGCAAGAAGACCCCCTTTTATAATCCCATGGCAATTTGTTTTGCGGGCGCATTCAGCTTGAAAGTTATTTCTTGGGGTTCTTCTATCATTTTTAAGGCATTCTGTTCACTTTTTCTGAATTTCTGAATATTTCTGTTCATACACTTATTTTTTAATATTTTTTGCGCTGTTCCAATTTCAGCAAAAATTATTTTCTATTTTAATTAGCTATTCTATCCGGATTTGAGGTAAAGTACACATTATTAAATGGTTCCTAAATCAGCTTCAAGGCCCCAGTGAAGGGGGCCTCATGCCCCATACCATGTGCACTGTAAAATTTGAAATTTTGAGTTAGCTCAAATGATTGAGTGAGATGGTTGCACAATTTGTTTGAGCCATGATAGCTTGTTGTTTTGAGTTATTATAATCTTTATGCTGTCATAACTTACAAACAACAAGCTATCTTGGCTCAAAGGAATTGTGCAACCATCTCACTCAATCAATTATGCTAACTCAAAAATCAGATTTTACAGTGTGGGGCCTCTCGCCCCAAACCCACATATTTTAATTTGACCTCTATATTTTGAACTAAAATGTAAAAAACATGATCCAAATCATGTTTAAGTGATGGTCATAAAGTGCAGCAATGCAGATATCCATTATACTTTTAAAAATTTCCAAAGTTATTTCTGACAGCCCCTTTCAAAGAATTAATCAAAGTTACAAAAACCATGCAAATTTTTTTTGGTTTTTTAAATTTCTACTATGGTATGGTGCTGTTTGTCCTGAAAATTTGTCACGTCACCTAAAAAGTCTCTAGCTTCAATCATATCAATAAGAAAATGCACCAAAAATGCAAGTTTAGATATAACCCTGGGGGGCCTCTCACCTAACCCGGGCTTCTTCCCAGACCTACTCTACTGACATCCGTCTGATTGAGTACTGCAGAGCCCAATGTCTCATGTAGTACACATCTGTGCCAGTCATTCGCCTAGGTGCATGTATGGGGAGAGTGAAGGAGTTGATGTTTTGAGGATAGTTTTTTAACAGTGCAAACTATTACAAACATGTCAAGAGGAGCATGTAGACAGACTATCTATCTCTCTACCAATCTGTCTGTCTATTCAAATCTAAATATGGATCTATCTATCTATCTATCTATCTATCTATCTAATAGTAGTATCTATCTATCTATCTATCTATCTATCTATATATCTATCTATATATCTATCTATCTATATTTGATCTACTAGAATTGCCAATGAGATATAGTAAAGTAGATCTAGAAAGATTGTGGAAGGGAATATCCCCTGTTGAAGACATAGCAGAGGGCAAAAATATGCAGGGAAACATTCACTGAAAAGGAAAGTGTCGGGTTTAGGGAGGTGTCATGTTTGGAAAGTGCTGTTAGCATGTGCCTTGAAGTGAAATGAGTGTGCATTTAATGAAATCGACCAATCAGGAAGAGACTAACTGTACAAAGTTGAGTTTGACTGACTGTTGCCATGATTTAGCCCTGGAGGGGATTGGGAGTGGGTTTTGGATTTCTCAAGAAGCCACTTTCAATCATTTCAATGATGACCTAAAAGGTCATTTTATCTACTTTTGACATTTCAAGGTCACAAGACATGACCCCTTTTACATGATGCCGTATAATGGGGGTTATTGTGTTGTTGGTCTCATCGAGCCCATCTGAAAGTTGTCTTAGATTGCATTTGCCTGATGTCCAAATGTCCGCCATACATGTCTCAACCTGTGTGGGAGGCAGTTATCCAATGTCCATTATAACATAACACAGTCACAACGCTATGTTATGATAAATATTGGGCTAGTTTAGCCCTCCGTTTTCTAGAGTGCAGCTGCAGCATAAAGAGTGATTACCAAAATGCTCATGGTGATCAATGAGCATGTATCCACAAACTTGCCATGATGCAAAAAATTTGGCATTCCATCAGAGCGAGTAGAAAAGATTACTAGCAATGGGTGAACGAATAAATTTTACAAATATCATTATTTATATATATAGCAACATGAGCATTGAGCACCTTCAAAAGCAATAGTATTTTAGACTAGCCTAATTATAGGTAAATTGAATAAACTAGTTAATGACTAAAATTGATAGAGATAGAAAAGCAAAGAAATATTATGCTCTGTCAATATATTTTCAATATGGCCAAACCAGCACAACCTTTTCCTGAAACCATGAAAAGGCAAAACGCGATTCCAATACCTTTTTTGAAGTTTTTTTGCCCTATGTGAAACCCAGATAATTCTCATGGCAATGACTCATAATTCATCCATGAATGACTGGTGAATAAAATCGATTAACCCCCATGCCGCTTTAAAACTTGCTTGCACATTATTTTTCCTTAAAAAGTTATATTGGATTTAAGTTATATTATACAGAAGAAGTTCAGAATGTAACAGTGGCTGTGATTGGTTGAGGGACAGGGCTGCCCTTTTCATCTCAGAGAAAAAAACAATATTAGGCCTTAATTTATAGTGAATTTAGGCACACATTTAGACGTATATGTTCTTAATTATTATATAAGTATATGTTCAAAATTATTATTATTGCCGCTACGTAAAATTTTTGTCACGCAAATTAGGAATGCCTTTTCTCATGTTCTGTCTGTCTGACACAGGGAGATGTGGTTTAGCTACTAAGTCACTTTTATTAGAATACAAAGTTTCTTTCAATTTCAAACTTTTCATTGGCTCAAAAGGAAAGATTCTAATCTGATTTCGTTTTCATATTTTTTCAACCAGACAAACACTAATCGACAGAAATAGCATTCATGGAGGCATGTTAATATGTTTGTTTAATTTTCCAAGAATTCTCTTTCATATTTCAGAATTGTTGTTTCTCCATTTGGAATTATTAATAAAATAAATGTGGGAAACAAACCGAATATGTCAATCATGAACCTGAGAAGTTATATGAAATTGCCTTATTCTTTGGTCACATCATAGCCCAAACACATTCAAACTGAAGGATGTAATTGAGAAAGAGGACTATACCATAAATACACAGACTTGTGTGTTGTGAGTCAATTTAGCTCAGGTGTCGGAAGTCTTTTGATTATGCAAATAATTATTGAAATCCGCTGTTTTCTTCATCAATTTTTTTAACTTTGTGTCTTTGAAAGTGTCACATTGTAAATCTATTATCTAACGGGTATTTCTGCATTGGGTTTGCCCAGAATTTGAAATTGAATCATATGTTGGGTATTGGATGTGAAGTCACTCCGAGGCTCAGAAATTAGGAATCTGAGCATTTTGTAGTCATTCATGCTTCTTGGCAACTGTGGAACGACGGAAAGTGACGGAAAGCAAAATGTTTGATGAGTTGATGACACGCTAGACTTTTTTGACACCCCAGCCTCTATATGAAAATGCGACCAGCAAGTAACACATTATAGATGACCATAATTCAGTGATGTGTTGTACAAAATAAATAATGTGTGGGCAAGCTCCGTTGATGCTTTGCAAATATAGTATTACTCACAGTAACAATGATGACTTACCGTAATAAGATCTTCAGGTGGTAGTGTCTTGTGCGATATCCAATTAGCAGGTTTGACAAATTTGGAGTGTAATGAGGAGCAGATAGTTTTCACAAGCATAATTAGGCCGTACTGCCGTTACACCAAGGAAAAAAGATTGATCCCCTGGGTCGTGAATGCTTTGAGACATGTCATGGTCCTATTCACTTGCTAAGTTATATGCTCATGCTGCCAGTGCATCAGCTAACCTATATGTCCGGGGCTACTTTGTTGTACCTCAAAGTTCAGTCATTGAGCTGCTAACCTCAACACTAAACTTTGAATTTTGAGTGAGACGGTTGCACAATTCCTTTGAGCTAACATAGCTTGTTGTTATGTTATGTTATGTTAAGTTATGATAATCTGTCTGTTTTCATAACTTTTAAAAATAACAGCTATTTTAGCGGAAAGATATGTGGAACCATCTCACTAAATCATTTAAGCTGACTCACCATTTAAATTGTACAGTAAAGGTTGCCTTTTCAATGAATCCAAAGTAGATTCCAAAATCAATTGTCAGGCCAATAGACAATTGAATCATTCCATTATACATACATGGAACACAAGGAAAGAGGGAGCTGGTGATTTATGTGATTCACATTTCTACATTGTAGGTTATGGTGTGGCAGACAATGCCTTTGAGTTATAAAGCACCCATTCCAGATAAATCTGTTCACTGGCACTGACCATACTGAACAGCAATCGTAGTCATCATTATAGTAAAAAATCTAATTTAGAAAATAACTTCAAAAATTGTTCCATAGCCAGAGGATTGGCAGAGCTTTGCATTGTCTCCAGAAGCCACTTTCAATGATGAGGTCAGGTTATACCTTGGTAGCTTTACAAGTCCCCTGACCAAAAAGGTCATTTCATCTACTTTTGACATTTCAAGGTCACAAGACATGACCCCTTTTACCTGATGCCATATAATGGGGGTTATTGTGTTGTTGGTCTCATCGAGCCCATCTGAAAGTTGTCTCAGATTGCGTTTGCATGATGTCCAAAGGGTTACTGTGTGGGAGGCCGATGTCCAATGTCCATTATAACCTAAACCAATTGCGACTCAATTTTATGTAATATGTCATGCTAATTAACAAGTCTCTCTCCATTCCGCCTCGTAATGGCGATTTCAGCTAGATGGCTGTTATTAACACTAGAATATCTGTGTTTTGAGAGGGTCTTATATCGGAGCGCTAATGGTGCCGCCTATTGGACCACTGGTATTATGATCCAATAAAGGGTAGGAATTTCATTGTCCATTCTGAATTTCATAGACAGATGACTACCTGCAAGAAATTTAGGAAGGGTTTAACTTCCAAAAAATTTTTTGATGGCAGATTTGAGAGGTGTTTCGATGTGTGATTCTGGTCCCTATATTGGTGTACCTGGTCCCCTTCTCGGACTAGTAGTCCTGATACTGGTCCAATTACTGGAGACAGGTGGTAAAATTTAAGTTTTATGTGCCTCACATTGGACCAGTGGACATACATTTATTTTTGCATTTATATAAACTGAAGCACACAATAAGTCATCTCCTCTTTAGGAGACTGGTATGAAGTCCTGGAGGAAAAATAGTTGAATGGCAAATGGAAAGAGTTTGTAATTCTGTATTTTGCCAACACATCAGATCAAAGATGGTCTGGGCTGACCCATTTCACTACAATAATTAATCAGGAAGGTCAGAAAACAGAGTTCACAGAACAGAGTTCACAGATCTATCGAAACAGGCTTTTTGCACGGATGTGTGGCAGCAAGCATGCTTTCAGTGCCGCAATGCATCTTAGAACTATTTTGGCTCTCACTCTTGGGTTGTGAGTGGCTGGAAGTTCAACAACTGCAGATGTGGCAGTCTTGAAATGGTCTTGAAATGGTCACCCAGATTCTGATGGATGTTGAGCCTGTCTTGATCATGGGATCCTTCATTCAGTCAGTTAGAGCAAGCTTGGTCATGAGCTGGCTGATTGTGGGCTGGGAGCAGCCCCTCTGACATGCAACCTAGTTCTGGGACATGCCAGCCGCCAGTATCCCAACTGCTGGGCCTCATTGCTCAACAGAGAGTCTACCCGATGGCAGTCTTTTGGCATATCCAAACTCAGGAAAGCTCAAGGAACTTTACGGAGTGCTTTTTGTGCAGTTAATGGCAACTGATCTCAAAGATTAGCTTTATTACTGCATTTTATGACCTGTACCAGTGCAGAGGCAAAGACCCGTGACAAGAATAATTATGTAAACATGACTAATTGGTCATGTTTTATGTCTAGAACATTGAATACACAACAAATACGTTTGAAGAACTTCTTTCTTTAAAACTTATTTCAAACTGAAAAGTGATAACTTATTTTATCCTTCAGTTTATTAAATTGTGTAACCTAATTATGGCCTCAGTCTTAGCACTACAGCATATTTTCCCAATCTTACTGCAGGGTTCTTGAAGCAGTAAGAACCATGATAGGATCATAGCAGTTTTAATGAGCACAAGTTTCTTCTCAACTGGCATTTTAGTTTAATCCGAGTGGTTCATGAAGCAAGCAGAACCAATTAGAGGAGTATCTGGAAATTGCTTTATGGAAAGGTAGGCAAAAATAACCAGCGGCAAATGTACGGTGATATATATATAAGTTTCGTGAAATTACATTCTCCACTCTTCCTGCTGGTCTGCCACTCACATGGGTAGTCAAGGGGGGGGGGCTGCTGTTGTGTGTCCTGTTGGACTATAACGTTTGTCGTGTGAAAAGAACATCTTGTAAAAAAAAATCTCAAGTTATATCCCATCATGGAAAAGGGTACAGTAAAGAAATAGTCCTAATTGTAAAAGTGCAGATAAATCAATCTTTGGCTATTAGTTCGTAGCTCTGTTATGTAAACTTCTCTTCTAACAGTGTTTATGCGGGTCTCTCAAAAAGAGGTGACTGGATTAAGTTGGTTTTAATCTCAATGTATTGTTTGAATTTGTTTCACACTGTCTCAGTTTGATTGCTGCCTATAATTCACAGTGAAGCAGTCCACTCTTTTTGCATCAAATTTCCTGGCTGTAAATGTGATTAGCATGACAATTGTTGGGTACCCATGCACTCCTTATAATATTTTTCTTGTGCCACTGAGAGTACCAGCCGAACAATGGGGATGACAAACAGATGAGAAGACTTACTGCCTCCTCAGGTGAGTGACTTAGCAGTGCTTCACATAATCAACTCATATGCTGCTATATTCTGTTATTACTAAGATAAATCAGATCCAATACTGTCTTGTCGTCCTCAGGAAATGAATTCATTAATATAAGTGATGGAGCTGTAACGTAATCACTGACGTTCGAATCCATTTTCCGGAAGCTTGTTAGCTCTCACTCTAGTTTTGTATTCCAAAGTCATACTATGCATGGGCGGATGTATCAAGAATGAGACAAAAACACTTAAGGGCATGCGATTCCATTGCTGAGAGTCGCCCGATTCAGTCAACAAAATGCTTCCGTTGCAGTAGCGGCATGGTTTTCAAATATGTGCAATAGTGCATTCTGTTCACAAAACTTACCTTGCACACCTGGGCCTTTCATAAATACTTCAAAGTCTCCCACTTTTGCATAATATTTTACTATTCTTGTGATTTTCGTCAACTTGGTGGAGCCTATGACCAATGCATTTCCTGTAAAACAGGAGTCAGTGAGCAGGTCAGGAAGTCAGTCAGGAAAAGGCCAATTATTTATTAACTTTTTTTTAAAGCTCCATATTTTTACCTTTTCATATATTGAATATAGCTTAACAAATTATAAATTGCCATAGGATAATTTTAAGCAACTATTGAAAATTGTACAAAAGCTTCACTTTCAAAATTTGCATACTGGCTACAGTGCTGCCACACCCATCAAGCATGACTGAGGATCATTTGATCCCAGCATGTCAGGCACTGAAAACATGCTGGTCAAGTGCAAGAGTACCAGTGGACACAGCATTCCTACTATATATAATGTCAAACCAGCACTGGAAATAAACCACATTGTTGAGAAAGGTGAAAAGGCTATGGGAAATTATGGAAAACAATATTACAGTAAGTGGTTGTTGTCTTTATTTTTTAAAGATTTTAATGGACAGTAAATTCCTTCAGCAAGCTGGAATTTAATCATGCTTTTATTTTTTTGTGAACCTGTTGTCATAGGTATATATAACTGCCTAAATTTCTATTAAAAAATGCTTTAATTTTCAATTTTATTTCTCAGGATGATTGAGCATATTTAATTTACAGTTATTGCTAATCAGCTGACATTTCTGCTCTTGTGTAAGCTGCTTCAAACTGTTTTGTTGATCTATCCAACTAACCAGTAGCTGTCACAAACAACATTCAACAATCTAACCTGCCATTAAGAGCACAACATTTGTCTTCTAATTGATAAACTGTTAAGATTTATTTCACATGTCTTCTATCTTATTTACAAACTGGTGCAACAATAGCACAGTGCCAGGATGGATCAATTTCAGTGAGTATATCAACATGATCAACTGTCCGTACGATATTATTATACAAAAAATTATATTGGACAATGCCAAGTTCATTCATAAAGTACAGAAAACACAAGTAATACCCATTGAGGTTTTATAATTTTAATAATGGTCTTTAAATCAGAAAACCCATGAACAAAACTGTTTCATCACAGTGATTCCATCCACCGGTTTATATCCAAAATATTTTTAAATGTCTGAAGTTTATGTTTTTTATGTTTTTATCACAGCATGTAAGTGACAGGCATTTTAGTAGTAAAGTTTGGTAGAAAATTAACCCTAGCATATATTGAATATTATTCATGTTTTGCAAATGATTCAGTGATGCTTTTAATTCCAGCAGGATTTATCAACAACATGATTTTCTGTGAGAAGAGAGGCGCAATGCAATTTAGGGCTATTGTGAAAGGGGCATTTTCTGACAAGCGCACACCTTCTTGACATCATCAAATATAATGATGGATGCTGCGGTATGGTTTCTGTTGTTCCTTAAATGGATCATTCTATTTTCTTAAGTCTCATTAATAAAACAAGTTATCATTTATGTTAAGAAAAAGCAACACATTTTAAAAAAGTATCTATCATTAAAACATGCGAACAAAAGATAGCAAATTCTGAAAATTTTAAACCTGTCATACAGAATGATTCATTCTTTTAAATGAACTGTAAATTTCAATAAGCTGTTATGAAGCATTCAAAGCATCACAACCAATTTTTTTTCTCTATTGTTTGTTTTTGTTGGTGGTGTAGTTTGAAAATTGCTTTTGCAGATGTGACCATGCAACATACATAATTTGGTTTGGCTGCGCTTCATTTATAAAGCCTGAAGATATACATACTCAGCAACCTCAATGGACTACATGCTCATCAAGTTGACATAGGTAAGGGATAAAAAAACATGTGAGTATATTGCCAATTATGGCTTACAATTTGATAACATGACTATTGCAAGCTTCAAAATCAGAAAAGAAAGTACTCTTAAGGTGGCTCGATACTCGTGAACTTTCCAAGATAGGATTTCTTAAAAACAGTTTAGAATGATCAAAAATATAGTTTATAGCAAGGATATGTAAGCAAAAGTGGTCGCTACCAGCCTTTTAAAAAAAATATTTGGGGTTATGTGCCACAAAGTCGCTCCACGCAAACCTGCAAAACTAAATTTTTTTCTCATTTTTCCTACTGTGATGTTTGTTCTGCCATTCAGTGGTCATGCATCCCATATTATGCAATGAAGCATGAAATTAAAGAACACACTTTCATGGAAAAGGTGATAACAATTTCATAGAGATATATTTAGTTTAAATGACTTTCCAAGGAGCTCGGAATATAAGTTTCGATTTTGACAATTTTAACTTTTTTTACAAACCATGGTGCAAAAAAAAAATTGACGAGATAGGATTTTTCATTTCTTTGTCATTTATTTCCAAAAATAGTTGGGAACAACATGATGATATAGACAAGCCTTCCTACCACACTTCAAATTGATATAAACATTTATTTATATCACAAAGTCATTTTTGACAAATTAGACCTGCTTGCCGAAAATCGCCTGTAAAAATTTTCTTTATTGAGTATCACATTGAATCTCCGGCTGTGTATAGTATTCTTCATTGCGCATCTTTGAAAATCCAACCTGATCATAAAAATACTTTTTGGGAAATTTTGAGAAAACACTCCTAGCTGGCCCATCCCAGAATTTGGTCAAGAAAGGTGCACAATATAAAAATATTATTGAGCCTTATGAATTTTCATGACTAAAATACCAATGAAATTCAAAGCAAAACTCCGTAGATAGACATTTTTCTGCCAACAGATATGTGCATCTCCCACAGATTTGAAACCTGTACTTTATTCCATTACCAGGCAAATTTACCTCAATTTAAATTATTTAATTCAAAGTCGGGCCTATCTGGGACAAGGTAAAAAATTAACGCCCTAAAAGGCACATCGAATTTACGATTTGAAGCACACAAGTCAGCTTCCATGCCTAAAAAACAGGTGACATCTGCCTTTTTACCAATGTGGCAATTTTCTCCATTAATTCTTTCTTTGAATTTGTATCAATTTAGACCATCTGATATATCTTTTGTGCAAAACTTCAGAACATATGTCATCATTTCCTGGGTGACACTCAGTGATGGAAATGGCGGGGGAGGTTGGGGGAGCTGAGCTCCCTTAAAAACAAACTGGGGAAGCTCTGCCCTGCTACAGCTGACCGAATGATCAGTGGTGAAATTCGTGATCATGTTCCCTCTTTCAGTCCTCCAGCTCTTTTTTGCCAAAATAAGGCTCCAGTAGCCGCCTATTTCAGCTTTAAAGATTTGGAATCTCGGGCTGCTACTGCTCCAGCAAAGAGCCCATGAAGAAGATTTTCTTTTTCCGTCACTGTGTTGTAGTGTTGTCTGTCGTACAGTTGGTGTGGTCATTTTTGTAGAAGGATATTTTTTTATATGCAACTAGTTTTAATGGATTTTTTAAAATGAATTTTGTAACTTTTAATGTTGTAATCTACTGAGAGGGCACATATCTACTGTTCATTGTTTTGTGAAAAGTTTTTATCATTCTATTTTAGACAACACAATCTTAAAACTTCTTTCTCAACACCAGCAGAAATCATCTGAATCAATCTGGTGCTGCCATCTGGTGGAAATGCCTTGAAACGTGCCTCAAAATTAGAGAACTTTTCTTCTTCACTTAGTTATTGGAATATAACAACCAGCTTCAGATTCTGTCATGTTCACCATTATTTCCTACAAATGAAATTATTGCAATATTAAGGAAATCTAGTCTATTTTAATTCCTAAACTTTTATACTGTGTAATTATAGTAGTATCAGCTGCACTTCTACGATTTTTTTTAATATACCTCAACCGGTTTAGGATGAGATATATTTCAGGTTTAGAAAATCTGCATCATCGTAATGTTAAACTGATTTTATAGTGGGCTTTGGGGCGCCATGTTATCAAGTGCACCATTACGACTCAACTGAATAATTTTTATGCATAAAAATTTGAAGCCAAACATGTTAACTGTGTCAGTCATGCCTAAATTGTTCCATAAGCATATTTTCACACGTGTGTTTCATATTACGGAATGATGTAAATTGTATACAGATTCATTAGATTGTAGATAAAAGAAGACCAACTTTAGAATTTTGTCTGAATACATGAATTCCATTATATCAGCAGATCCTGAATCTTCAATCTGAAGTACTAGTATGTGAAGGTTTACAGTGGAAATAGATTTAAAACACCATTGCCAATGATTTAAATAGATACCAGGTACATTTAAAATGTTAATATACACTTTTTTCTGTCAAATATGATTATACTAATAACAATACAGACACACTTTAAAAGATATACAAACTCTGTTAACTGAAACAACTTGGTTATTTCAAGAAGTGAATTTTTATTATTCATGCAATTTAATCTGATGATGTGTCATGTACAAAATTAGTAAATATTTATAATTATTATTTCCAGGATGACGCCGCCATGGATCATAAAGTGGACACAGTGATAGGGCTTCGGAGATGTGTAATAAGTGAAGCGACTCCCGACTCCTTTGGCGTAAAATTAGAAAAGTGACTCCGACTCCTTAGGTCTCCTGAATTACAACTCCGACTCCCCACTCCGCTTATCGCTATTATTGCACACAAATATTATGTGGTTAACGGGTGAGAAATTAATTCTACAAAGTTTTCACGGGATTTGGCACATGAACACTTGCTGAAATAGTTTTGTGTAAAAAATGGTATGTCTTTCACGTTTTTGTAAAATAGTTTTTGTAAATTATATTAATTGGATTAGGAGTCATGAATCCCCTATTAAATTTTCAAATCCGACCATGACTCCACCTGGAAATCTTGACTCCAACTCCGACTGCAACTCCATTAAAAAGCCTCCAGCTCCACGCGACTCGGACTCCGACTCTTGACTAGAATCTAAAGCCCTGCGCAGTGGGGTGTGACATCGCTGCATTAGACAACAGTGCCCTTTGATATTGATATTCATCAATCAACCTGAGATGAAAAGTCTGATATACTGATGAACTCCACATATTGGATGCAAAAATACATAAGTTATTAATTCCAAGACTGTATATTTATATGATTGGAAACATCCAAAAAAGTATAATTATGGGTCTGTCAATAATGCTCAAATTGTATCTTGCTCAGCCTATTGTTTTATGGCATCATAGTTTTTGCAAATTTTTCCATTATCTGCAATCTGCATTTATTTCAGCTTTTTTGAAATCATAAAAGTATTTTTAAAGTAACATAGATACATAATTTTCATTTGTATGAGATGTATAGTAAGAATCAATAATTGTGATTAAGTTAAAATAGAAATATATATGTCACAACATTTAGCTGGAATGTTGCTAATTCAAATATTAAGATTTATGCTGAAAATTTCTTTTGGCCTACTTGTGAATATATCTTGTTATGGGACAACATTTTTTCTGTTTTGCGGTAATATATAATAAATTCCAATATTGATTGCAACGCAAATAAAGTTATATTTCCTGTGAGTGACTTATTTTTCCTTTGTCGCATTTATGGTTGTACCAGCTATCTGAAGTGAAATGGGCCAACTCTGGAGGCCAAATTTGAAGCAGCTCATCCATCAAAGCATATAATTGGCAAAAGTTTGTTTTACAGACATTGATGATCATGAACCAAAAATGCGCCACCAACTTAAACTAAAATAATTACATACTCAGTACTCACCAGGAGGTTTCCTCTGTATAGTATCCTGCGTATGCCGTCCTTGCTTTAGTTTAATGTCCTCATAGGCCTAACCAAATCTAGAAATTACCATCTGATCACAAGCCTTCATACGGCCATACCTCTTTGTCTATTTCTTGATATCTGAGCCCGTGCATCTCATGCAGATCTGTACATCACTCTTTTACAAAAATAGCACGGTAATGTGCACTGCATACTATGTGAACATTAATGAGGGAAAAAAAAATTAATAATTTTCATAGCAAATTTCACCAAAGTAACTATAAATTTAAGTACAGAAATTAACTCCACTAATGTAACTTTTATGTTTGATTAAATAAATTCAAATTAAATTAATGATCCCTCGATCCCTCCGGATCCTCCGACTGCGGGGTCATGTGACCTTTAAAATTTCTTCTCCTTATTCCTACATTTTTCTTAATTGCGAATGTCACCAAAATAAATGTCAATCTAAATGCAGAAACAAACTAAAGTAATATCATTTTTATATACTCAAAATATAGAAGATTCATTTTGCTCATTTTTTGGTGCCTGGACCTTATGTGTGCGGAGCTATCATTATTTTCATTTTCAGCTGACTTTGGTCATAGGCTCTAGTCAGTTGCATTGAAGCTTGGATTTTAACATGAAAATTGGATTACTTCCCAATGTCTTACAAACACCAGGCTCTTTCCAAGTAAGTTTTTTATTATATTCTTTTGAATGAGGTGATTGGAGGAGTCCAGAAATGCTTATAAATATGAATTTCCAACATGCTGAGTACACTGTGACCACTAGACCATGACTGGAATTGCTTACTCTGAAGTGTTCATGTCTATCAATTGAATGATCAGAAGGCTCGTTATACTATGCCCATATTTACAGTCTTTCACTTTGATAAATATAAAATGTGGACCAGTTCACAGTGAAAAATGCACTTCGTGATAGCTGATGAAGTGTCATCTTCTCTACTTTCAACATTGGAAACATAGAGGCTGTTTGATTAGTTCAAGAGAAGGCCAACAAAAGGGATTTAAGTGTCCTTAAATCAAATTAACATTGAAAGTATTGGGTATGATCATGACAAATCATCATTATGGTGGCACACAAATTGCCATTTTCACAGTGCAACAGTCCACTCTTTTTCGGTATCAAAGTGACAGACAGAAATGTAAATCAATTACAAATGAGTAAATGCACAACATAGTGCCTCATTATCACTTTAGACATTACTTTTGGTGCAAGTGATACCGCATCTGGATTGATTAACCTGGATCTTAGTTATTGAATAGATAAATGTTAAAGTTACCCTGAATGATAAAATAATTTGCTAAATATTTGTTGTTTTACATGCGTTATGACACAATATTGTGACCATTAAAGTTCCTGTCTAATTTATAAAGTATTTCTATGACTACATAATTATTGAGTTATTTTATAATATTTTTCTTGATAGTTTTTCCCTCCTCCAGCACAACATTGTTCATGACTTCACAAAATATGCCTATTGTTTCAAATATATAGCTACAAGTTATCAAATTCTTGCAATGCTGATGACATCACAAAGTTGAGAGAAAGCATGATTGTTGTTTTTTTCCGTGCGTACCCGAAATAAATCCAGGGGTCATTTAGTACATATAAAGTATTATTTCAGTTAGAAAAAATCTTCCTACAGCAAAGAAACATTACACACCAGTTAGTATGATTACAATACACAAGACCATGTGAAAATTTGAAAACTTCTTGATGAAAACCTGATCTATCATTCAGGGTAACTTTAAAGGCAATCGTCTAGGTCCGTTCCGGGAACTCACACTGGTTGAGTCCTCAACATGTTATACATTTAGCCTAAGTGAAGGGATTTTTTACTTGCCAAGACAGACACTGATACAAGTGGCTGCTAATATAAGGTAGGCTTATCATCTATTTCATTCGAAAAATTGGTCAAATATTTGAACGGGGGCACACATTTTCTGCAGATATTGTATTGAATTATGTGCTCTGACAAAACAAAATTTTTGAGATGAGCAGTAAAATTCTGTGAAACACGAAGAAAATTAGGTCAGTTTTTGCCATGAAATGTGAGAATCCCCTGATCTTTTCCAGAAATTCTTGAAACGACCTGCAGAATTTGGTAAATTTCTAAAGTGGTTTAAACATGCAATGAAATATTCAGAGAAACGTTCATCCGCAGGAATACATCATTCAAATCTTTTTACCACTTTTTTTTTTGAGTTTGAAATTCCGATGGCATGATCTGGTGTCTATGGAGTTCATCTTGAGGAACAGAAGGCATGGTTGGGAACCATGTTTATATTTTTCATTATATGACATGTACGCAAATTCGTGGAGTTGACAAAACAAACATTTAGAGTTTGTGGATATGAAAAACAAGCAAAAGTGCTCGTAATTTGTATTAACAAATAGCACTCGTGTATGTGCTTTATTATTCATTTGTTTACCTGCCATTACTAACATTCAAGGAGGTGTTATATTGTTTCAGTTTTAGGGTCCAAATAAGGCTTAGAGCACAGGCGGCCATTATGTACTAATCATTGAGAGACATGATTTGTCAGGGCTAGCAAATGACTTCAGTGCACCTATATACCAGCATATGACAAATCAAAGAAATGCCCTGGAAATGTGTGTTTTGATATATTGGTCACAGATTCCATCCGATTTGACAGTTGATTATGGAAAACATTTTCTCAAAATTCATTGTGTTGGATGTTGTTGGTTGTATAAGTTGTAGATTCTTATATGTAGACGTACTTCTATCGTATTTGTAACTGCTACAAGCACACAGAGTAGCAAAGCTAAATAAACATTTGGAATAGGCTCCCACTAGTAATGATTTCTTCAAAATATGCAAATACTGTAAAAGAAAAAATGATTTGCATGCCATAACATTATCAAAATAAGGGAGATGTTCAAGGTCAACTACTGCACCTTCACCATATCTGTATGTTATTTGCAAAATGGCTCTGCTTCTGCGATCTCCAAATTCAAATTGTAAACGCTTGTACTGTATCATGGGGTATTATTGGTATTCATGCACGTGATTTAGAGTTAGTTTTAGTCAAGTTTAAGGTTGCAATGTTCGTAATTACACCTACACAAATTCGTGAAATGCAATATTTCACACTTGTATGACTTCTAAATTTGTGTATACGTTCGTTATTCAAGTTATTGTTTGTTTGCAATTGTGTACTTGCCAAATAGTGAAAAATATATACCTCTGGGAACGGATAAAAAATCCTTTGGGATTTCATTGAATTAAATATATTTTTAATATGCATGTTTTATATTTGCTACTTGGGCCCCCTATTCAATGAATATAAACGAGCGATATTCAGCGTTTTGGATAGCATATGTATTGCTGAACAAAATGTGTCTAAAATCCGGGTCTTCGTTAATATAAAGGTCTGTAATTATTACACTGTAAGAAATGACCGTGTTTTTCTGGCTAAAAGAACCGTAAATTTATTGTTATTTTTTCAGTATTTTTTTAAAACCGACTTTGTCTGTGAATTTACAGTTCTCTTTCAGTTACAAAATGGCTCCAAGATAAATTTACTGCAACATGTCATTTAACATTCAGTTCACGTTAATGAACAATTACTTCAACCGTTAATTTACTGGCAACTTGTAATATGCAGACAAAACACATGAATTGGCCAAACAATCAATACACCTGGTCAGATTAGGAACTATAAACAAGAGATTGCATGGACTTCAATCACGGAACATGTGGTGCCATCTATAACATATGCTTTACACAGCTGTTAATCAAACTTAATTTATAATTTATCTGAAGGTAAGGGAACATCCTCATTCATATGATCTTAAAGATGCCGTCATTATGCAAAAGTTGTTATATTTATATATGACATTGACATTTGTGTGAGTCTTATGATGTGATCTAAAGAATGACACTATTAAAACCAAAATAACCCAGGCGCAGTCTGCATCAATACAACATACTTCGATAAACTTGACACCTGGTTCTCTTGGAAAATATCCATCATTTTTATGGTTTGTGAGGAAACGTGTGCGAATTAATTCCTGGGTATAATTGATGGAACTTACTTCCCTGCTGTCGAGCAAGAGATGAGCAAGGCCGAGCCTGCAGTCAGTGGCTGTCTCACTCTCTCAGCTGATTCCAGCTTCGGTACATCCCTACAGCTATGCGACAGTTAAATCACATGCTTAGTCTGTTGTTTCACACTTGTGCAATAAGTAAGAATAACACATACTATCCGTATTTTTTCAGTAGATTATACAGCTCCTTGCATTCTTTACATTCTATGATTGACAGTTGATATAACTGTAAAATATACTTTAAATAAGCTGTTTTATATATGTACATTATACCGTTATATCACTTTGTTGAATCTGCAAAATTACAGTTCAATGTACCAATCTGCATTTTACGGTTCATTGTCCTGTTCAGGTTTATTAGTACTTTTACAGTTCTTAGACCTGGAACAAAGTTGCCAGTTAATTTAACTGTAAAATTTAACGGGAATTTTTTGCAGTGTATAGTCAAATCCAGCTCAGGAGATAAAATTTTGAAAAATGATAGAGGTAATGAAACGTGGTGCATTGTTATTCTGCATCTCACACTACAGCATGGGAATGGCATTGTGAGACTTTACAATGAAATTGAGCAGCTGGGTGGTGTAGTGGTTAAGGTTCCCGCCTGCTCCGCTGAAGGTCTTTGCCTGCATGGGTTCGACTCCCGGTTGGGGAACCCGAAATTTTCAGTGTACCTTTATGAGCAAAATCCCAGCTGGATGTCGTTCGGATGAGACGTTAAATTGGCAGCCCCTTGTATCAGTGTCTGTGCTGGGCAAGTAAAAGATCCCTCACATGGGGTAAATGTGTAACATGTTGAGGACTCCTGCTCTCTCTCTCATCTCATCAATCAACCCTCGTGAGCGCCCAGAACTGGGCTTAGAGGGCTGCACTTACCATATCTATCTGAATGAATATCTAGAATTAATATAGTTTCATTGAGCCTGAAGCCATGTAGGAGAGACCACCCAAATTATTTCTAGTATCATCAAATGAATCTAAATATTGGAAATGATACAACGGAAGTCCTCAGTTGTCTACTAGGTATGAATGAGAAACAAATTTTCTCCAGACGCTTGATGAAGTACCAGCTGGTGGCTCCCCCACGTGGAAAAATTAGGCATATCCACTGGAAGAGCCACAGATTTTTGAAAACAGGGGTATGCTCACTCGAAGGCTGCTGGCTCGGCAGGGAAAAATGCCATTTTAAAAGCTACAAATACAGCAATCTTTCATAGAAATTAGAGAAGGAGTCTTTGAAATATTCAAGTTTATTTTTGTTGAACTGTTTGTCTGTTTATATTCTGTAGGCGCGAAGCTTAGCGTAACTTTATCTTCGTAAATTACGCATAATTGAATAGACACCAATCACATGTATTTCAAGACAAAAACCACTGAATGAAACTTGGAAAAAAAGCCACAACAATGTCGACAATGAAAAACCCACGGTCCATGGACCCCTTGACTTGGAACTGGGGGAACGGACCAATCAGGGTCGGTCAGATCGAGTTTTGAATCAATTGCATGGAGTACTGACATCCGCCTGATTGAGTACTGCAGAGCCCAATGTCTCATGTAGAACACAATCTATGCCAGTCATTGGGCTTGCCGCAAGTATGCGGAGAGTGAAGTAGTTGATGTTTTGAGGCGAGTTTTTTAACAGTGCAAAAAATTACAAATACATAAAGAGGTGCATGTAGATAGACTATCTATCTCTCTACCAATCTGTCTGTCTATTCAAATCTATATGGATCTATCTATATTTGATCCGCTAGAATTACCGATGAGATATAGTAAAGTAGAAATATTATGGAAAGGAATATCCCCCGCCCCTTCTGGCATGAATTTGACCAAGGGTGCCAGGAGGAAATGAGGGCAACAGGGGCAGTCAGTTGAGAAAAGGCAAACCTAATTTGCGACAAAAATTTTATGTAGCACTTGGCAAGAATATTTTGGTAATCACTCTTCATGCTGCAGCTGCACTCTAGCAAACGGAGGGCTAAACTAGCCCGATATTTATCATAACATAGCGTGGTGATTGTGTTATGTTATAATGGACATTGAATAACTGCCTCCCACACAGGCTGAGACATGTATGGCGGACATTTGGACATCATGCAAACGCAATCTGAGACAACTTTCAGATGGGCTCGATGAGACCAGCAACACAATAACCTCCATTATACGGCATCAGGTAAAAGGGGTCATTTCTTGTGACCTTGAAATTTCAAAAGTAGATAGAATGACCTTTTAGGTCAGAGGACTTGTAAGGATACCAAGGTATTGCCTGGGCTCATCGTTGAAAGTGGCTTCTGGGGAAATCCAAAACCCACTCCCAATCTCCTTGGCTAAAAGTCAGTCAGACTCAACTTTGTACAGTTAGTCTCTTCCTGATTGGTTGATTTCATTAAATGCACATGCATTTCACTTCAAGGCACATGCTAACTGCACTTTCCAAACTTGACACCTCCCCTACCCTGACACTTTCCTTTTCAGCAAATGTTTCCCTGCAAATATTTGCTCTCTGCTAAGTCTTCAACAGGAAATCACAAATTTTACAACAAACTGTAAAACATTCAATTTTGATTTCTGCCAATGTTCTGTTTGTCTGACATAGGCAGATGGGGTTTACCTACTAAATCACTCTTAGAATAATATAAACTATAAAGTTTCTTTCAATTTCAAACTTTTCATTCGCTTAAAAGGAAAGATTCTAATCTCATTTTGTTTTCATATTTTTTCAACCAGACAAACACTAATTGACAGAAATAGCATTCAAATGGAGGCATGTTGCTATTTTTGTCTAATTTTCCAAGAATTCTCTTTCATATTTCAGAATTGTTATTTCTCCATTTGGAATTAAAATGAATGTGGGAAACAAACCGAATATGTCAATCGTGAACCTGAGAAGTTATATGAAATTGCCTTATTCTTTGGTCACATCATAGCCTAAATACGTTCGAACTGAAGGATTTTATTGAGAGTGAGGACAATACCATATATACACATATGTGTGTGTTGGGAGTCAATTTATGCGAGCCTTTTGTTGTCATTCACGCTTCTTGGCAACTGTGGAATGACGCAAAGTGACGAAAAGCAAAACAGGTTGAATGACAGATGAGTTGATGACTCATTAGACTTTTTTGACACCCTAACCTCAATGTGAAAATGAGACCAGCAAGTAACACCTTGTAGATGAGCATATTAATTTGATGTTTAGTACAAAACAAATAATGTGTCGGCAAGCTCCGTTGATGCTTTGCAAATAATAATTATTATAGTATCACTGTTACAATGACGACTTACACTAATAAGATCTTCAGGTCAATGTGTCTTGTGCAATATCCAATTAGCAGGTTTGGCAAATTTGGAGTGTAATCAGGACCAGATAGTTTTCACAAGCATAATTAGGCCGTACTGCCGCTACACCAAGGAAAAAAGATTGATCCCCTGGGTCGTGAATGCTTTGAGACATGTCATAGTCCTATTCACTTGCTAAGTTATATGCTCATGCTGCCAGTGCATTTGCTAAGCTCAACACTTCAAACTTTGAATTTTGAGTCAGGTCAAATGATGGAGTGAGACGGGTGCACAATTCCTTTAAGCTAACATAGCTTGTTGTTTTAAGTTATGATAATCTGTCCCTTATCATAACTTTTAAAAAACATCAAGCTATTTTGGCTCAAAGATAATGTGATAATCTTACTAAAAAACTTAAGCTGACTCAAAATCATTTTACAGTGAAGGACGGGATTGATTCCCAGTCTTGTTGTTTCATCCTGCGGCAAAAGTGTATATTTCCACATCACCACGGTCCCTGCTTGCTCAGTGCATAAATAAAGGAGGTAAAGCCCTATCTAGCCACCAACCTCTTAATTACCATTTCGGCTACTTTAGGTCTTCCACATGGTGTATTTGACTTTGACAAACTAACCCCAATGAGCAAATGGAACCCAACAAGCGTATACATTTATATTTGAGAATTTTTCATTAGATTGTTTACTTGACTAATATAATCTGTCATTGTGGTAAATGATAAAGCTGGTTGTTTGCCTGACTTGAAATCCACTCATCGGTCAATTAACCTGCTCCTTTGGCTTGTCGTAGTGACACAGCTTCCTCCGAGGCCAGCGTGTTGCCCTTTCAATGAATCCAAAGTAGATTCCAAAATCAATTGTCAGGCCAATAGACAGTTGAATCATTTCCATTATACATACATGGAACACAAGGAGAGAGGGAGTGGGTGATTCATGTGATTCACTTTTCTAGGTTATGGTGTGGCAGACAGCGCCTGTGAGTTTTTAAAGCACCCATTCCAGATAAATCTACTCACTGGCGCTGACCATACTGAACAGCAATCATAGTCATCATTATAGTAAAAAATCTCATTTAGAAAATAACTTCAAAAATTGTTCCATAGCCAGAGGATTGGCAGAGCTTTGCGTTGTCTCCAGAAGCCACTTTCAATGATGAGGTCAGCTAATACCTTATCTACTTTTGATGTGATTTCAGCTAGATGGCTGTTATTAACGCTAGAAGATCTGTGTTTTGAGAGGGTCTTATAGGTGCAGCCTATTGGACCACTGGTATTATGATCCAATAAAGGGCATGAATTTCATTGTCCATTATGACTTTCATAGACAGATGACTACCTGCAAGAAATTTAGGAAGGGTTTAACTTCCAAAACATTTTTTTGATGGCAGATTTGAGAGGTGTTTCGATGTGTGATCCTATATCGGACCACTGGTCCCTATATTGGTGTACCTGGTCTCCTTCTCGGACTAGTAGACATGATACTGGTCCAATTACTGGAGACAGGTGGTAAAAGTTTTATTTGCCTCAAATTGGACCAATGGACATACATTTATTTTTGCATTTATATAAACTGAAGCACACAATAAGTCATCTCCTCTTTAGGAGACTGGTATGAAGTCCTGGAGGAAAAATAGTTGAATGGCACATGGAAACAGTTTGTAATTCTGTATTTTGCCAACACATCAGATCAAAGGTGGTCTGGGCTGACCCATTTCACTACAATAATTAATCAGGAAGGTCAGAAAACAGAGTTCACAGAACAGAGTTCACAGATCTATCGAAACAGGCTTTTTGCACGGATGTCTGGCAGCCGGCAATGCCTGGCATGCTTTCAGTGCTTAGCAATGCATCTTAGAACTATTTTGGCTCTCACTCTTGGGTTGTGAGTGGCTGGAAGTTCAGCAACTGTGGATGTGATAGTCTTGAAATTGACTTGAAATGGTCACATAGATTCTGATGGATGTTGAGCCTGTCTTGATCATTGGATCCTACATTCAGTCTGTTAGACCAAACTTGGTCATGAGCTGGCTGATTGTGGGCTGGGAGCAGCCCCTCTGACATGCAACCTAGTTCTGGGACATGCCAGCCGCCAGTATCCCAACTGCTGGGCCTCATTGCTCAACAAAGAGTCTACCCGATGGCAGTCTGTTGGCGTATCCAGTCTGTTGGCGTATCCAAACTCAGGAAAGGTCAAGGAAGGAACTTTTCTAAGTGCTTTTTGTGCAGTTAAGGGAAATAGATCTCAAAGATTAGCCTAATCACTGCATTTCATGACCTGCACCAGTGCAGAGGCAAAGACCCGTGATAAGAATATATGTAAACATGGCTAATTGGTCATTGTTAATGTCTAGAACATTGAACACACAACAAATAAGTTTGAAGAACTTCTTTCTTTAAAACTTATTTCAAACTGAAAAGTGATAACTTATTTTTGTCCTTCAGTTAATTAAATTGTGTAACCTAAACCTACAGCATATTTTCCCAATCTTACTGCAGGGTTCATGAAGCAGTATGAACATTGATAGGATCATAGCAGTTTTAATGAGCACAAGTTTCTTCTCAACTGGCATTTTAGTTTAATTGGAGTGGTTCATGAAGCAAGCAGAACCAATTAGAGGAGTATCTGGAAACTGCTTTACGGAAAGGGAGGCAAAAATAACAAGCGGCAAATGTATGGTGATATACATATATGTTTCGTGAAATTATATTGCATTCTCCACTCTTCCTGCTGGTCTACCACTCACATGGGCAGTCAAGGGGGGACTATAACATTGTCGTGTGAGAAGAATATCTTGTAAAAAAAAAAATCTCAAAATATATCCCATGGAAAAGGGTACAGTAAAGAAATAGTCCTAATGATAAAATTGCAGATAAATCAATCTTTGGCTATTAGTTTGTAGCTCTGTTATGTAAAATTCTCTCCTAAAAGTGTTTATGAGGGTCTCTGAAAAAGAGGTGACTGGATTAAGTTGATTTTAATCTCAATGTATTGCTTGAATTTGTTTCACACTGTCTCAGTTTTATTGCTGCCTATAATGCACAGTGCAGCAGTCCACTCTTTTTGCATCAAATTTCATGGCTGTAAATGTGATTAGCATGACAATTGTTGGGTACCCATGCACTCCTCATAATATTTTTCTTGTGCCACTGAGAGTACAAGCTGAACAATGGGGGATGACAAACAGGCGAGAAGACTTACTGCCTCCTCAGGTGAGTGACTTAGCAGTGCTTCACATAATCAACTCATGTGCTGCTATATTCTGTTATTACTCAGATAAATTAGATCCAATACTGTCTTGTCGTCCCCAGGAAATGAATTCATTAATATAAGTGATGGAGCTGTGACATAATCACTGACGTTCGAATCCATTTTCCAGAAGCTTGTTAGCTTTCATTCTAGTTTTGTATTCAAAAGTCACACTATGCCCATATTTACAGTCTTTCACTTTGATAAAGAAAAAATGTGGACCAGCTCACTGTGGAAAAAAAATTTAATGCACTTCGTGATAGCTAATGAGGTGTCCTCTTCTCTACTTTCAACATGGGAAACATTGATGCAGTTTGATTAGTCATGATCAAGAGAAGGTTATTTGACTTGGCATAACTGATTTTGGATTGAAAATCAGATGTATGATCTTTTCGTCTGGCTGTCACCAACAAGAGAGATAAGTCCACGCGCATGAATACCAATAATACCCTATAGGCAATACAAGCGTATGCAATTCCAATTTGGAGATTGCAGGAGCAGAGCCATTTTGCAAATAACACACAGATATGGTGCAAATGCACTAGCTGACCTTATACATCTCACTTATTTTGATAGTATTCTGGCATGCAAAGTATTTTCTCTTTGATAGTATTTGCATATTTTGAAGAAAAACAAAACTAATGGTAGCCTATTCGAAAGTCACATGACAAATTCCAATTAGAATACAACCATAGCAGTGATCACTAACTGTTATACATTATTTGTTACTATGTGTGCTTTTAGCAGTTAAACATGAGATAAAAATATATAAGAATCTGCAACTTATAAAACTAACAACACCCAACAATAACTATGAATTTTGATCAAATGTTTTTCAAAGTCAACTGTCAAAATTGATAGAATCTGTGACAAATATATCAAAACACACATATCCAGGGCATTTCTTGGACTTGTCATATGCTAGTATATGGATGGATTACATCAATCTACAAGCCCTGGTATACCATGTCAATCAATGACTGGTACTTCCGCTCGTGGATAAGTCTCCCTTAATCAAATTAACATTGAAAGTATTGGGTATGATCATCACAAGTCATCAGTATGGTGACACACGAGGTGCCATTTTCACAGTGCAACAGTACACTCTTTTTCGGTATCAAAGTGACAGGCTGTAATGTAAACCAATTACAAATGAGTAAATGCACAACATAGTGCCTCATTATCACTTTAGACATTACTTTTGGTGCAAGGGATACCGCAGCTGGATTGATTAACCTGGATGTTAGTTATTGAATAGATAGATGTTAAATGCAACCCTCTAGGTCCGTTCCGGGAGCTCACACCGGTTGAGTCCTCAACATGTTATACATTTACCCCACGCGAAGGGATTTTTTGCTTGCCCAGACAGACACTGATACAAGGGGCTACTAATATGAGGTAGGCCTATCATCTATTTCATTCGAAAAATTGGTCAAATATTTGAACGGGTGCACAAATTTTCTGCAGATATTGTGTTGAAATATGTGCTCTGATGAAATGCAATTTTTGAGATGAGCAGCAAAATTCTGTGAAACACGAAGAAAATTAGGTCAGTTTTTGCCATGAAATATGAGAATCCCCTGATCTCTTCCAGAAATTCTTGAAACGACCTGCAGAATTTGGTAAATTTATAAAGTGGTTTAAACATGCAATGAAATATTCAGAGAAACGTTTGTCTGCAGATATTACGTAAATCAAAATCTTTTTACCACTTTTTGAGTTTGAAATTCCAATGGCATGATCTATAGAGTTCATTTTGAGGTACAGAATGCATGGTTGGGAACCATGTATATATTTTTCATTATTTGACATGTACACAAATTTGTGAAGGTGTAAAAATAAGTATGTACAAGCTTGTGGACATTAAAAACCAACATATGTGCTCGTAATATGTATTAACTACTAGCACTCGTGTATGTGCTTTATTATTCATTTGTGTAGTTGCCATTACTAACATTTGTGGAGGTGTTATATGTATCAGTTTTACTGTTTTAGGGTCAAAATTAGGTACAGAGTTAGTTTTAGCCAAGTTTAAGGTTGCAATGTTCGTAATGACACCTACACAAATTCGTGAATTGCAATATTTCACATATTTTCAATATGCATGTCTTATATTTGCTACTTGGGCCCCCCTATTCAATGAATATAAACGAACGATATTCAGGGTTTTGAATAGCATATTGCTGAACAAAATGTGTCTAAAATCCGGGTCTTCATTAATATAAAGGTCTGCAATTATCAACTCGTGTTTCAAATCCAGCTCAGGAGATAAAATTTTAAAAAATGATAGAGATACACTGTGCATTGAGGTAATGAAACGTGGTGCATTGTTATTCTGCGTCTCACGCAACAGCATGGGAATGGCATTGCGAGACTTGACAATGAAATTGAATGAATATCTAGAATTAATATAGTTTTGTTAAGCCTGAAGCCATGTAGGCCTATGTAATTCAATGCAGCAATAGGTCACATGGGGAAGTTTCCATGATATGTCTGAGGAGTGAGTGCGTTACATTAACATACATGTGAAGAATACACCGAAGTTATATTCATAGCAATTCATCTCCTATGGAGACTTATTTGCCATTCTCAGGAAAATTATTTACCTCATCTCCACATTCTTGAAAATTTTGCAAACATGATGCGATTCCTATACTATATGCTGGCCTGCAACTGGAAACAACACTTTATAGTTCTGATTCCCGTCTCTGATTGGCCATTTGCAAACTTTATTGGAAGAAGAAGAAGAAGAAGAAGAAAACCAGGAAGTGGAGGCCACTAGAGAACATTCCAACTTCACAGTTCTCAAGAGTACACAATCAAGTTTTAATATGCACAATTTCTTGTCTTGCTCTTAAATCTTAATTGAAGACTCCTTAATTGTTATGATTTACCTTGAACGGATGAATTTTGTCCCTCTGCGTTGTCGTGTGTCTCCGCACCGTAGTGGTTAGCATGCTTCCCATGTAATCTGCAGGTCTAGGGTTGGATACCAATGCATGGCAACTACTTGCTTACTAGAGTTTTTTCAGTTAAGGACTAGACCATAGACCATGGACTTAAGACCACCTTAAGTGACTCAAACAGAGCTCATACCACCAAATCCCACCAAACTAGACCAATTGCTGCGTAACAATAGGTTTTAGAGAAAAAGAGAACAACAAACAAACAATAGGATTGAATTTAAGTAATTTTGAATAATTCCATGCTGTGAATAACAATAAACTTTCAGAAATGCATAATCTTGTTTGCAATATCTTGTCAATGTAGCTAACCAGTGGCAGATCCAGATAGGGTAGTCTAGTGGGGAAGGGGGGAGGGGGCTCACGTACAGTCGTAGACGTCATTTTGGCATTTACTGGCCTGCACTGCCCCATATTTTTTTCAAAGTGTTATTTCCATCTCATTGTTGGGGTGAGGGGGGAAAAGTGGGATGAACCAAATTTCAAGTTTGCGTCTGCTGGCAGGCTATTTTTGTTGACGATGCATAATTAATCTGCTTGGTACATTTTGCCCCTCTAGTTATTGAAACTAGCGCATTTCTGAGTAACAGAAGACGAAGGATACAATTGTTGTTCTATGTATGTAGGCTAAATTCAATTAAGGTGGCGACCACTTAATTTCCAGGGGGGGGGGGCGAGGTTGGAGTCTTCCTCGGCAGGAAATTATTTATTTCACGGTAATGACCGCAGTACTTATTATCTATTTTGATCATGGAAAGTCATCAAATATTCATTCCAAAATCAAGCAACACTTTGTTAAGAAACCCCCCCCCCCAGAAATTATTTATTTCAAGACTGCCCACAAAAGCTGTGCAACAAGTTATTTTCAAAGGAACTCGAACCCCCCCCCCCCTCTCCCTTGAGATAAAATGGTGGCCCTCTAAGAGTAACTTCATCAAATAGCTATTAAGTTGTTAAAAACACCATGGATGGAATTACATTGAATTGAAGGGCCCAGATGTACATTGATAATAAAATACCTACACTAATTTTAATGTTTGTAGCATACAAAATTGTTTCAAATAAAATCATTTGATAGGCTTATATCCCAGTAAATGTTATGCCAATACCAAATTGTGAAATAAAGCTGGTTCATGTAAAATGATTTTATGCACACAGCATAATTATATTTATTACACATGAACACTATGCTAGAATGATGCTGATTGACCAAAATCAGTCACATGACGACATCATAAAAACTCATATTGCATGGTTCGAGGGTGATATGAGATTTTTTCAATTTTTTTTTCTGATTTTTTCCATATTGCATGGTTAGAGTGCAATATGACTTTTTATTGAAAAAAAACAAACTTCCAAACATTTTATTTCCAAATTTTTTATTTTTTTTGACCAATTAAAAAAACTCACTTTTTTTTCGAAAATTGTTTTCAGAATAGAACGTTATATTGGAAGCATAGTGGTCGTGTAATTAAACAAATATGGCTGCGCCCTCATTCAATATGAATTTCCTCGTGCAAAAAAATTTTCATATTGCTCCGATATCATGCCGTATTTGTATTATATATATATAAAAGCTTAAGGCATCTCATTCAAAGCGTGAAGTGCAACTTAATTGTTTGATATCTTCAGAACTTTGTAAACTTGTTATCACTACTTAAGCCATGCATGGTCCACTAATCTGTATCAACAACTAATTGGTCCTCTGAGGTCTAAGTCTATAGTCCCTGGTCCTTAACTGATAAAGGGGGGAGGGTTGGTCTAGTGGTAGCGTGTTGGGCTGCCAATCGCTGGGTCCAGGGTTCGAATCCAGCTCTTGCCGGGTCACCTGGGCCTATGTTGGATGGCTGTTTCAATCATCCTTCGCCTCATTGCCGTGTCCTCCTCCTGTCCTAATTAGCCTATCAAGTGCATAAATACAGGACGTAAAGCCCCATTCATCCATCCATCCTTAACTGAAAAAACTCTACTTAGAGATTGAACTGAGAAACCCCTGTATGATACTTTACACTCCACTAAGACAGTTTTCTATTGTCTTTTGCCGTGGTATAACCAACAGATTTGTTAGTTATACCACTGTTGGGGATTAAGTTAGTACTTTTTTGCAAACAACGCACCTAAAGAGACAACAAAGCAACACAATTCAGTTACAAATCCTTCAGGAGTCATATATGGAGTACAAGTCGCTTGTACAATACATTTTCGATGTTTGACTAACACCTCAAACTCGTTGCATAACCTATACTTACACTGAGCATCATTAAAAACGAAACAATTTTAAAATGGATAGAATGCCTGCCTTTCACTCCACAGGCCAGGGTTCAATCCCAGACATAAAACAGACAAAAATTATGCAAGTACAGTGTAGGTTGCAGTGGGATATTAGACCAATGTCTTAAAGGAAATACCCAGTGGCGTAACTAGGGGGTCTCAGGCAGGGAGGCACCTGGGGGGCACGCGATTCACCCACTATGCTAATTGTATATTTTAGCCAGAGTTGGAAAGTTCATATGGGGGGCACAGGTCCAATATGGGGGGGGGGCACTTGGCCCCCGTGCCCCCCATAGGGACGCCACTCCATGGAAATAGCTTAGGTCCAAATCTTAGAAGAAAATGCCAGCTGAATTAGCTTGGCAAGATGGAAAAATCTTCAAGCTTCAAACAATAAGATGGAGGGTAAAGCCCACCGGTCCCAGGTTATTCACAGTACACCATGCACCTGTAATTGTTCCTTTGTTTGTTAAGTCTCAAACGATTTGTCATGACTTCTTTTGATTGTCTGAAAGGCAGCTGCAAGAATAAGTAAGATGAATGCGTGGTCTCTGTAGAATATGAATAAAGCAGAGCTTATGTCAGTATCGAAAACGAAGGTCTGCCACCTTTGTCAAATGGAAGGGGCAAAGTAAAAGAATGAGATAAGAAAAGAATCAACATCTTGTCTGGTGTTTTATGTGGGGCTCACAGACGATGTCCCTACGGGCACATCTATGTTATAGCAACGTTGCAACAACATCAACCTGTCCGTCAAATGACGTAGAATGGTATGGTAGAAATTATGTTGTTACAACGTTGTGAAACAACGTCAAAGAAATGACGTCAGCTAGCAACATTTGTGGCAACGTTTTCACAACAATGTGAGGCAATGTCAATGGTTCTAAATTAGCTTGCGACGTTGTGGCAATGTTGTTAAAAAACCCTGACGTCGTGTTCACGTTGTGGCTACATAATCTCTACCATACATATCTATGTGACCAACAGACCAGCCATCCACCAATTAGCAACGGGGTAAAGCTTTTTCGTCAAACCCAAGACAGTCACGTTGGTCAAGTGATGAGGTTCTAGATGTTGAAAAATTCCAGGCAATTTCATCTGAAATGGTATTAAATATAGATCTGTTCCCCCCCCCAAAAAAAAAAATCGTGCAGGACATATGCCTAATTGCCTATGTACTTGATGGTGTAATAAGGACCACTGTATTGTATTTCCTATTTTTTGTGTGAGTAATATGAGTGAGACTAACCTATGCGCAGTAACCCATCTATTTAGGCTGCTCCTGCAGTGACCAAGGGCAGTGATTTGTCAAGTGCTGAGTGAGCATGGTCATCAACTTGCGCTTGATGGCTCCTAAAGCCTTGGTCATATAGCATTCAGGAAACCATTACCATGTTCCTTCCAAAGCCTGCTTCTGTCGTAACGAAAAATTGTGCAGAAAACTACAGCTCGACAGCTTATTAAATGGTGTTAACCAAATGTGCTTTCTATGTCACTTGAAAATAAATACCACAAATTTCAGAATCAGCCTCTGTAAAAATTTAGATGTTATGCTATAAATGTCAAGAGGTGATGATCAATTCGATGCTTTTACACAGGGTTGGTATTCATTGTGACCATACCACAATGGTCCCTTCCTTAAAACATCTCTTTTTATACGGCCTACTGATTTGCCTCGTGTGACTGACGCTGTTTCATTCCTCGAACTGCATAGTCATATTTTTTAAAATTGGGAGGAGAGACACCATATGACTTTTGTATTGTCGTTATCTTGCCTATCTTGGCTTTGTTGGTATGATATGAGCGAGGCCAATCTTTGCATCTGTCCTCAAAAATTATGCACCAACTGAATGCATGTCACTCAGCTGGGAAAACAAAAAACAGTGCAGTGTTTCGCTATGCTCCATCACCAGGAACCCAGAACAGTAACTGAAACTTGACCAACAATACTGTCAGCATGTTGTCATGCTCTTCAGCTGCACATTAGACAGAGCAGTAAGACCAATAGCTATCCTGAACCAGCATGACATCATGCTGTCAGTCTGAGAAAAAAATTGAAGGATACATAGTTATTGGATGAATAAATAACCAATGGTCATGGCACATTATCAGATTCATATCTTGTCTAAGTGAACGTTTCATTGGAAAATGATACTCTGTTTTCCCATAAACAATAAAACTGCCACATGTGATGGAAAAGCATAGAGTTAACCGGGGCAAATTGGGACGCTTTGAACGTCTGCTAATTTTGCTCAATGCTGAAAGCACTGAAGAACTCAGAAGTTTGCATGAATATCACCAATACTACTGAGCTTAAATGCAAGGCATAATAAACTAGCCTGCACCTACCCTTTTACAGCCAGAGCAAAATGTGCCGGGGCACATTGGGAGATCAGCAGGGGAACATTGGGACATCAATTAAAAAATCATTTTAACACTCCATGTGCAATAAATATTACATATAAGTAGTGCGTAAGACAATATACAGTGCATTAACACCTTGTTGTGCAAATAGTTAATAACTTTAAGCAGTTTTAAACATTGAACATATATACTGTCCAGGGTGCGGACATCTATGTAAGTAGCACACAGTTCTTAGCGATAAATTTGTTCACAGAGCATGGTTATCCACTATGCCTCCATTCACTGTGGCCTGAATACCTGTTGCGTGCTGTCCCAGGTCATTCAGTTGACTTGGACTCTTAAATTCTGCCATATTAAGTGCGTCCCAATGTGCCCCGAATTCACTGTCCCAATGAGCCCCGATACGACTTTAACACCAAAATGCTAATTTCTCAGGCACCAGTGAGTGTGTTTATCATGATAGCAATTCATAACGGTTCGTAACGATATATCAAATTCATACAAGCACTGAGAAAGCCTCATTGTTCATGGGTTTTCCACAGAATGGCTTGAATTGAACCTGTCCATGTTTACTTCAGTAGTTGGAAAACAAACTTTTCCTCGCCATATTTCTGCATATGGCTGTAATTTGTCATCAAAACGATAGTAACGTCAGGGTGTCAAATTACAAGATATGATGGCACTACCATATCATATAGATACCTTGCCAGGAACCAAGAAAACCCCACTGTCCCATAGTGCCCCGGTTCCCCCTACCTTTGCCTGATGCAGCTCCACACAATTCATACAGCCATTCAATTCCAATTCTAACATTATTGATTAATAAGAACCTTTTTTAAAGAAACCAGAATTTTTTACTTCGAAATATCAATTTCTCATGTAATTGGAAGAATTGAGATGCTGTTCCATGAGCTTCAGAAATGGTACACTTGTGTGTGAATTTAGCAGTATTGTCATCATATCAAAGGCTTTGTGGTCGTGTAACAGGAAGAAGCATTCAGGTGCATTTTAAAGCAATTATAGGCTACTAGAAATTGCCCATGGCAGTGGCCTGTAAATGCTATATTTTAGATAGAGTTGGAAAGTTCGTATGGGGGGCACTTTGGGGGGCACAGGTGCAATACGGGAGCACGTGGGGCCAAACATCCCCCCCCCCGGCACGTGGCCCCCATAGGGACGGCAGTGGGACATTGTGCAAAACTAAGGTATATTTTTGTTTGGTTGTGTAAGAGGTATTATGTAGGCCTATAGAAAGTCATAGAGGAATTTGATAGTGAAAGTGCAAAGTAGCGGTGGTGAAGTAATGTGAGATTCAGGTTTAAATGTTGTAGATGTGCTGAGGGTAAAATGGAGAAAGAGCAAAGATGTGGAAAGTGGAGGAAAAATTTCAGTGATCAATTCTTTGATTTGGTGATCACAAATTGACCTGTAAGGATGAGTCTTGGCAGGTGCAGGTGCGAAGGTAAATAGCAGTTGAGAAAGGGAGAAAGAATTGATAGTCTGAAGTATGTATGGCAATCTATCTGTCGATATCTATCTATGGGGCTTACATTTATGTTTCTATTCTATCTGTGTATGTAGGCTATTCATTGATATATATGTATCAAGAGATGTATCATTCATTTAAAGTGCAATAATGTAAGAAAAGATAGTGAAGGGCAAAGAGATCATTAAATTGGGTAGTTCTGTGATTGACCTATGAGTTTAATTGTGTATTGACAGGTGTGAAGGTAAATTGCACTTGACGCAGGGTGTCACAGTGACACATTAAGTGGCATTCAGTGGAAGTGTAATATCATAGAATAAAAGAATGTTGATAAGACACAGAAATAGGCACAGAATCAGTGTTTCATTGCAGTTTGGTTCCCATGAAAGCATGTATGAAACGGCGCGAAAATCCTGGATGTTTGGATGGCCCGCAGCGCCCTCTGTGTCTGATTGACAGGGATGCAAAAACATACGACGCTGGGAATCCTGACGGACGATCGTGCAAAGCTAAATTAGACAATTTGGACATGCTAATATATATGAATCAGAAAGATAGGACAGGAAAAGGTAGATAGGTGCACTGTTCGGGTGAGTGGGATGCCAAGGGAATGTGTGTGAAGCTTGGGCAGCAGTGATCAAGCAAGGCCAGATTTAACAGCAATATTAGCCGGTAGGGATAGGGATAGCAGTGAAAATAGCTCACTACATTTAAACTGAAAAAAGTATTACCAACAGTATTGAAATGATTTCACATGTCACTTCTCATCCTCAGGGGCTTATCTAGAAATGGCCTGAGATGGGAGAGGCATTACATGGGGGTGAATACAGGGTGCTCCGTGGATTTTCCTATCTCTTCCATGTTAATGTTTGGCCTGTGGAGAGGGCCATGGCCCAAAGGTCCCCCACTAAATACCCCACTGCTCACCCTCACACTTAAATCACATGGCTAAGCCTGCCATATTACAGCCGGTTGGTTTGTAATGTAGAATGAGAGGACAGTTTCATTGTGAGAATCGCACTTTGTATTCATTTACTACTGATTTACATAATATCGTGATATTCCGATGTCGAAAATTCTATATATAATGAGCATTGTGCAGGGCCGGATCAAGGGCCTGGAGGCCCTGGGCACAATGATGCACTGAGGCCCCCACCTATCTGCTTTTAAAACTTGCAGAACACTGAGAATGCAGATTTCAGAAAAACATTCCCAATGATATAAAAACTACAAGGGAAATCAGTCAGTCCTGAGAAAGACAGATGATTTCATATTTGTAGACTTAAGGACTGAACGTGATTTTTTTTTTCTAGGACATGTCCTTTAGTCAACAAATATGAAATCATCTGTAACTGTCACTGTTTGGCAGTAATCATTAAACTGGCAGGGGCAAGACTTCTTGTGGCCATCTTGTTTGTCATTACCACAAATAATTGGCACTTTCTGCCTACAGCCATGGCCGTAAGTTTTCACTCAGCAGCCATGCTTCACTATGGTGCTATAATTTTGACCAATCATAACAAAGCAAATACGTTCTCAATCTTCACCAAAATGTCAAGAATTATAGTTAGTATGTACTTGAAGGTGTTCTGATAAAAATTGTTGAATGGAATAATGTTACATAATAGCTGTGAGGCAAAATACTAAATTAGTTGAAATTTAAGCATATGATCAGTTCTGATCCTATATTGTCATTCACATGATAGTAATATTCGCCAAAGTGTCCGGATGTGTTGAGCACACACCAAATTAACCATTCATGACAAAATTACAATTAAGTACGAGACTTTAACGTTGCTTGATCGGGTTTCGCTTCATGTGTTTATGATTAGAAAAATTGTTAACTTCTGATGGAAGAATAAAGTAGTAAATTGTTTTTTTTATTATGAAATTTAATTTGTTAAATAAAATTCCACATCTATGGAAAGCATTTGACACAATTTTCTTTCAAAAGAAGTAGTGCAGTTATTTCCTACACCTATATACAATTTTGCCATATCTAAAGAAAAAACCAGTTCTAGTAAAACCTGATAAACGAAAAATTCAACTATGTATTTCATAGCAATTTTGTCATGAATGCTTAATCTTATGAGTACACAACATACCACCAACTTTGGTGGCTGTTACTACCATGACAATAACATATAGCATCATAATTGATCTTATGCTCAAAATTCAACTTATTCATTATTTTGCCTCACTATTACTGTAAAAAAAATTTAATGCAATTATTTCTACCACAACACCTTCTACTCTGTACGAACTATAACTGTTCACCATTTAGTGAAGATTGCGCAAGTATTTGCTTTGTTATGACTTGTCAAAATAATTGCACCATAGTGCAGCATTGCAGATGAGTGAAAACTTACGGCCATGGCTGTATTTTATTTCTCCAAATTCAGTCCATTTGCCCCCTGCAAGTACTGCATTATTGAAATATGCCAAATCTAGTTTTTCATTGAAATGACATATTTTATTAAATTGCACTGTGCTCAGAGTGTTATACTAAATAGAGTTATTTCCCCTCAATTTTTTAAAAATTATTCATCTAAAAATGTCTTTCCGAAAACCGCAAAAAAACAAAAACAAAAACAGGCCATCTTGAGTGTAAGCCAGCTGAAACATGCAAATGATCAAGATATACATGAAATTTGAACCTTCATCAGGCTGATCTAAATATGTATGGTCAACATTCATAATTTTATTGGCTTTGATTTTGTATATCTTTGGAAAATTAAGAATGTGTTTTGTTCTTTACATTCGAGCCTCGATCTTTTTCAATGTTCGTATGGCCTCCTTGTCTTGTGGATAATCCGGCCCTTATAATGTGTCATGATCAAACTGACACTTTCATGAGTATTTTTTTTAAGGAGACTAAAGTAATATTGTTGATGACTGACAAACAGAAGGATTATGCAAGTGATTCTGACACCAAATAAAATGCCCTTTTTTTGGTTATCACTAATCAAACAAATGTCTGGTGTTTTATCCAGTAGGCCTATAGAGAAGGGGAAACCGAGAAGTTCTTGTATAAAGAACGCGGCGGACTGGCGGCATTTCGGGCCTTCGGCAAAATAAGTCAATGGGCCCTTACATCCTTGACGTGGCATTATTTTCGAATGTAAAAAGGCAATTATCATGTCCCATACAATTTGCTAAATTTGTGAGAGGGTCTTGTCCTGTTCAGTTAATTTTGTTGCTTCATAAAATCTTAAACTGGATGACAAAATTTAGCTTTTTGGCTTTTTTATTTTTTTGACATCTTGGATGGGCCCGTGGCAGTTGCCACTCTGCCACATAGGCCAGTCCACCCCTGATAAAGAGAATACGTTACTCGTTTGAGGTTATACTTACAGCCTTTCACTTTGATAAAGAAAAAATGAGGAGCAGTTCACTGTGAAAAAATGCACTTCGTGACTCATGATAGTTGATGAAGTGTCATCTTCTCTACTTTCAACATGGGAAATAGAGGAAGTTTGATTAGTTGATCAAGAGAAGGCCATTTGACTTGTCATAACTGATTTTGAATTAAAAAATAAGATGCATAATCCTTTCGTTTCGCTGTCACCAACAAGAGGGATAAGTTTCCTTGAATCAAATTAACATTGAAAGTATGATGACACACAAAGTGCCGTTTTCACAGTGCAGCAGTACACTCTTTTTTGGTATCAAAGTGAAAGGCTGTAAAGCTGTTTAGCATCCAAGATCCGCTTTCGAATGCAAGACAGTACAATATTGTACCAAGTTCTAACGCCGGGTGAAAGTGGGCCCTTTTTTAAAAGCTAAGTTTATGGATGCTAAAAGCAGGTGATTTACCATTAGAGTAAAATTTACAAAATTGGTGTGTCATTTATATGAAGCTCCTTGATCATTTGTTCAATCATAACAGCCGAAATTTGGGAGAAAAAGAGTAACCTATGTATATGTACACCCTATGCAAATGTATGGCCTTCAGCAATGTTTATTGTTTATCTGCCACTTGGCTGCAAAATGCTCATTTATGATTCTCACTAAATAGCCTATATACAAAACTGTTAGGTAGCACCAGGCGCCATAATTTTGTGTGGCTTAATTATGTTATTTGTGACTCTCACAAAATGGTGGGCACGCAACCGAACAATGGACTCATCAAGAGAAGTACTGCCTGGGAAGCAATGACATGATTCTTCGTGCAAATATCAATATATATATAGTAGGTGCGATAAGTTATTTTTGGGCCTATGTGGGCCGGTAGGTGGGATCAATGATAGCACAAAATTTTACCTTTTTAAACTTAATTATCTTTTTCACTGCTTTTATTGAAAAGCAGAATGCACGTCAGACCAGACCAATGACCCTTATCTAAGTATATATTTGAGAAAATCCAATTAAAAAACATAGGCTGCGTAGCAGCAAATCTTTAGCAAAAAACACCTTTAAAAGACCCCCCATCACACCATAAAAGCACCCAGAGAAAGACAAATACCAAGCTCCATTCCACAGAACCATTTATAGAGTATGTTATTTTTATGGTTGGTATCTTGAATCACAGTTGAAAATCGCTATTTGTTAATAAGAGAGTGGTATCATCAGAGAAGAGTTTGCTATTTGATTTAATGATTGCCCTGTCCAAGTCATTAATGTAGATTAGAAAAAGTAACAGACCTAGGATGGGGCCCTGTGGTATATCTGTTCATGGCTGTAGAATATGTGGTCTCATATATAACTCAAGGATCACTTATATTCATTCTGGGGCAATTTGTTTCATTAGGTTTGCTATGTGAGAAACCTTTGCAATAACCCATCTATTTAGGCTGCTCTTGCAGTGACAAATGGCTGTGATTTGTCAAGTGCTGAGTGAGCATGGTCATCGACTTGCGCTTGATGGCCTCCTAAATCCTTGGTCATATAGCATTCAGGAAACCGTTAACTGCTATAAGTTCGGTCCAAAGCCTGCTTCTGAAGAGACAAGACTGACGTAAACTGGGGCTTACCACTACTGTGTAAATGGTATTATTTTTAGAATGTCTTTCCTTTAGCCCCTTGCAAATCAATGCTTAATATAATGTATTTAGCAATTGAATTCTAATTTGGAAATTTTGGCTTGAATATAAAATTCTCTTAAGAAGCCAGTTTTTCATTTTATGGCTTCATTTTCTCCAAAATCAACAAAGTGATTATGTTTCGTGAGCATTAGAAATTGCACACTGACATGTTTTTTTAGATATTATATAAGGTTTTTTAAAATATTATATAATGTTTTTTAAAATATTATATAACGTTTTTTAAAATATTACATAATGTTTTTTAAATATTATAATTTGGCTATAATTATGTGTCTGTCTTGTCAAAGACACAACTGCACTGAAAAAATTTTATATTACTCACAGTGGAAGCTGTTCAGTGATGACTTATTATTGCCACAGTCAAATATTGCCAAGGAGATGCATGTTGCACCAAATCCAGGGTTTCAAATCACACAGCCGTTCACACATTCAAATGATTTATAATGTCACATCTCATAACACCATGTTTTTTGCAAGTAGATGGCACCATAGTCAAACGGGGTTAAAAAAGCTGCCAAAATACACTGCCTCACACATACTGAAGATACTATGCTTGTTTCTGGCAAGTCTCATAAAAATTGTCCACTGCAATTCATGTGAATACTCCCTGAAGTGTAACATACAACAAAATATTATAATTGTTTATCTTTGGTTGCCATGACAACACACTTCCAAAGTGTCCATATGTGAACCCCTGTGAGGATATCTGACATTCAATGCTTCAAGCTGATGCATGATTGAGGACAAAAATTATAAGTATGCCTCTTTTAGCACTGCGTATGTTCACATAGTAACAAACAGTTACTTTGGAATTTTCGATATCTGTTGCCATGGTGACAAGTTAAACAGAGTTATCAGCTTAATTTTTTATATTTCTTCAGAAGACAGTATGGCTGACAATTTGACATAAAAATCATTTTTCTAGACCCAAATTTGACTGAAATATAAAACTTTCAATCTGATGAACTTCAGAAGAAGCAGATATTAATTTCATATGAACTTCGGTTGCCTTGGTAACACACCTGATTAAATAAAGATATTTCATATCATGTGTGATGCAACATTTGATTGTCCTTCATTTTGCCAAAAATATCACAATAGCATCAATATCCTTGATATAGCATCACTTTAATCATATTTTGGGAAGGATTTTCGAAAAAGGTACTTGTTGCCATGGAAACCAATTTAAATGCATTTCCCTAGGTTTCTTTTTTTTTTGGAGTTCAGGAAATTCTTGTCCGGGCAGTCCCAAAGTACACATGCTGAAAATTTCATGCTTTTGTCTGGCTCGTAACTATTTTGGCAATTTTTTATGCGCGAAGCTGCTCTACTACATGGTGTCAAATCACTTTGCAGTTGGTCAACCATGCCAACACAGGCAATATTATATAGTAACGGTGTCATGGTATCTACTTCGTCTCACAAAACCCAGTGGGCATGTAGTGGAAGATCAGCCTTTATGCATGGGATATAAACATACTAGATAGCTAGTCAGCATCCAGCAAATTGGAAGAGCAGCTAGTGCCAAAAGAGAGCAGCTAGTGCCAAAAGAGACATTTGTCAGAGGGAGCCAGAAGGTGCCAATACGAGCTGTCCACTAGAAATGATGGGATCATTCTGAGGCTGAGCTCCAAGTAACCCTTGTCGACCACATAATAATGGCAACCTTATAGTTTCGTTCAAATTATAGGGAGTGTTTCGAATTTTCTGTTTGGATATGCATGCAAATATGCAATTCACTTTTAAAATTGCTAATAAGCTATTGATCATGTCCATGTGGCTGTCACATAATGTTGGGTGTTTCTGGGTAATAGCTTTTAAAAGTACAGATCTCTACAGTCTACAAGTTAAAAAAAGGAAAAGGAGAATCAGAAAAATGGGCAAGATGGATCTCTACAAGCTTTCAACAATATGATGAAGAGTAAAGCTTACTGGCTCCCAGGTCATCCAGAGTACAACAGACAGATTCCTACATTAGTGTTCTTTCCTTTGTCAGATCTCAATAATTTGTCACTGCTACTTTTGATTATCTGAAAGGCAGCTGCAGGAATAAGTAAGATGAATGTGTTGTCCTTGTAGACTATGAATAAAACGTCAGCATCAAAAACCAAGGTCGGCCTCCTATGATATATGAAAGTGAAAAAATAAAGTAAATGAAGGAGACAGGAATCAACATTTTGTCTGGTACTTCATGCAGTAAGGAGAAGAGTTCCATACGAAAAAAAAGAGTTGTTCTTGTTTCAGGATTGAGATGAGTGAGGTATGTCTGAGGCTGAGGTCGAGACCGACGCACAAGCCTCCGACAGACTGACACCGAGGCCATCAAAATGAAGCCTCCAGGTTGGCCTTGAGGACAAGACAGGCTCGACGCCTCCAACACTTGCCCAAAGCCACCCAAGACCAAAATACTGCGAGTTAGAATGCAAATGACCTACATTTGTGCAGTTTTATTATGTTACATGTACTTGTGGCTCTCACAAAATGGCAAGCGCGCTGCAGAACAATGGAGCCATCAAGAAAAGCACTGAATGGAAATTGGGAAGCAATGACCAGATTCTTTGCGAATATTAATCCAATTATCTGCAAAAAGTTATTTCTGAGCCTCGATGGGCTGATAGCTGAATCAAAGAAAGCGCAAAAATTAGACATTTTCTCTTTTTCACACATTTTATGGCACACTATATAATGAATTATAAATCTACCCATCAACTCATCAACTTTTATTTATGACACTCTACTTTAGAAAAATATAAATACGCTTGTAATCAGTTTCTTAAACCTGTTGAAATAAGGAGCTAAATTTGACAAAAAAATTCCAAAGAGGATGGTCTACCAACAATGTCCGACATCCATTTCATTCTTATTTCCTGAACACTACTTTTAAAAACGTTTAGGATTTTATTCACTATATATAGATCGAAATGTTGGAATAACTTGGATGAGCCTTTCTTTGGGAGGCTGGGTAAAAAAAAAGAATGAAATCACCAAAAGTGATGTAATGGCACAACATGATGGACTAAATTTCAACATATATGCGAAAATGTCAACTTATTATTGATGTGTAGGCCTACGACCAAAACATATCACAATGTCATGTTGAATGTCACACGTTCTGAACTCAGCCTTCACTTGTCTAGACATAGATTCCGCCAACTCATTTTTGCTCATTTTTGATGGACCTGGGCGGACATTCTTCAGTAGAACTCACACGCACAGTTCAGATAAGCAGGTTGAACCTCCCTTGTGAGCAGAGAATGACCAAAATATCCTTATGTGTTATCTAGGTTGAAGTCAGGTGAAGTTTCCAAATTTGAAAAATACTCAATTTTCCAGAATGCAAGTTTGACATCACAGCCTCTCAGCCAGAACAAATATACATAACATAAGCCATGTGTTTACATACAAATTGTCAAAGCCTTCTGTTTATACCAACTTCCATCAAAGAATAAAGTTAGCAAGTTTGTAGATTAATCAAACAACTCTGTGGGGATTATAACAGTTGTCTACTGTGAATGCTCACAAAGCTGCCATTTGGTAGGATTAGACTGGTGATTGCTGTGATAAATCATTGGGATCACAAATGTAATGCTTCCTTCTATATATCAATGTTTGAACTCTGATGCGTAGTTTACGGTCAGCCCATTGGCTATCAAGCTGTGATGATGTAATTGTCGGGGCTATCCCTGATAAAACTCTTACTCTGACACTGTGTTGAAACTGTGACGCTCAGTCCATGTGGATCAACATTGGCTAGAAGCTGGGGAATCTGACCCAGTTTGAAATGACATCACAGCTTGTAGTTAATTTACATATATTGCAATGCTAGAATAGAGTTATCTCTGACATCACAGTTCAACAGCATAGAAAAAAACTTGAGATTCCACGTAAGTATGACAAGGACTGTAAAACATGAGGTCAAATTTGCTGCTGTGACTCGAGGGATTCTTTGGACATGGTTTACAAGGGTGTTTGGCTTTGAGACTTCATGTCCTTTTACAAAAGTGTCTTAACTTGACACAAGTTATTTTCTTAGAGTGCTTTTTAAGTGAGACCAACATTTTAGATCATTCAATCTCTTGTTTGTCATATATTCCAAGAAGGGACTCAGTCAAAATTACGATTTAGGGTCATATTGAGTAACATTAGACAAATATAATCAAAATCTATTAGAACAGTTCTTTATTCTGTGCAAGTGTCTTGGTGGTTCTTATCAGGACCAACAGGTTTTGCCACAAATACAACATGTAATGTCATCTATATAATGGATTGGATTTCATGATTTACTTACCAAGCAAGTTGTTATATATAAATGATGGAAATGAACCCTTTTTGGGCATGACAATGTCTCTTTTTGCTTTTAGAGATACTTACCATGCCTGTTCCAGATGAAGGTCTGCTTGCAGAGTCTGATCTGAATTGAAAGTTATCATTGTCCATTTGATTTTAGGATAAGCAACTTTCTGGGAAAAGCAATTTAAGAAGCATTTTGATGTATCAACCTTGAAACTTATAAAAACAACAACAATTAATCCACGGAAATGAATCAATTCATTAATCACCAGAGGAAGGACATGTATACTTTCACCCACAAATAATGCTTCTATAAATGTCTCTCTCTCCTTTTTCGAGGGCTTCATGTTGCTGGAACCAGTAATTGTAAAATATTCCTTATCGATTATGAATTATTTAATGAGTAAGGACGCCCAGTTGACTCACGCCTGCTGATATCAGTTTTCTGTAATTAATTACAAAAATTAATCCAGTCATGACTCTTTTATAAATATGACTTTTTCGACAGAACTGTTGTTGCAAACCATGACAATTTACAAATATTGCATCTTTTGAAAGAAAATGTATAGTTACATGTGTTCAGAAATAATATTTTATGATTGGTCAACAACATGGCATGTTAGTCCAAGAGATATAAATATTCACTCCATATTCTAAAGTTTAATTACTCTCAGAAAATGATGTCTTTATTTGTAATTGTAGAATAAGGAAAAATCAGAATGACACAACTTTTTGTCTACGTTGTCTTTGCTCATGAGCGGTTGAATCTGAGCTGCTGTTGTGATGACTCTAAGATTGCGTATATTGGTCTGGTGTACTTCCTCTCCTTCAGGGCTTCTTTCTGAAGTGAATAATCATGATGACTGTTTGCATCCTCTCTAAGGGTTTTGATTTTACTTGTATTTGCTCATACTGCTGTTGTCTTATATATTTTTAAAAGTATTCACTATAGCCATTTTATTGTGTCATGAAAAAAGCTGACGTTAAACTTAAAATTCTTGTTATTTTGAAAGATATCACCTAAATAAAATATGGCTTTTTCAGTTCTAGTGTGAAATTTTATCAGTTTTCTGGAAAAAAAAGTGTAAGAACCATCATAACTCATGTCGAATTGCCACTTTGTTTAACGGCTACAGCTATGCTCGTGAAAATACTACATTGCTCACACTTAAAAACACACACCTATTAAAACAGCTTTAAAAAAACACTTCTAATAATTGAGGTATGGCTATGAAATTTTGCATTGACCTGGCTGAATATCCCGTCCTGCGGTCTGGAAAGTTTCACTGAAAAACATTGAGTTGTATAGGGCCACGAATTTGATTGAATTTTAGCCAGAGTTAGTGTTTTTAACACTTTGTCACATCTTTTAAATAACACAGGCTGCACAGCAGCAAACCTTCAGCGAATAACACCTTTAGGAGAAGACAATTACACCATAGCATTGGTGTCTTTACCAAATTGTATATAGGAATGCAATTGTGGTCAAGTCATGGTCATCAATTTTCTCCATTTGCCCGCTGCCCAAACGTTATCTATGTACATGCAATAGATATCGGGCCTTAGCCCACCCGCTGGCCCGGGTTTGTAAACCAGGGAAAGGCCTGATCTATCCGCCTGCCCCTGCCTGCCTGGCTGACAGACAACATTTTACCCAAGTGATAACAATACTTTTTCTGAACTTCGTCGCGTCGCTGAAGGTAAAAAGTCATGTCATAAGCTTGGACAATTACCCCAATGTGACAATGTTTTGCAATGCACTCTCGCTGGCAGAGGCGGTGGAGCTGGGGGGGGGAGAAATTCCCTCTTCACTTCCGTGAAATTACCGTGGAGAAGGTGCCCCGAGGCCTGGTGTCCCCACTTTTCCAACCTTCCAACCCCGCTGCTTGCTGGACTTCTTTGTTGACAATTTGAAATCATTAACATGTGGATGTGGTGCGTATTCTGCACATTACAGCCTCATTCAACTTTGTGAATCCCAAATTTGAAACAATCTTACAAATTGTGTCTGGCTCTTTGAAAAACCAATGGATTCAAAAACTTTGTCCAAGCGGTTAATAAGCAGGCATGGAAGGTTACAAAGAATTATCTTGAGTAGTTTACAAGTTCTGTCCTTTTTAAGAGGCGTGCATTTTTAAGTGTGAGCAGTTCATTTACAGACTTCCTTTTTCATAGTGTTACACCCGTTCATGACTTCAGAAAGGGCGGTCTTATATACAATGTACTCAAGGACCACTCATATTCACTTTGTTGGCATTTTGTTTCTCTGAGTGAGGCTAACCCTTGCAGTAACCCATTTGTTGAGGTGCCGTGGCCTAAGTGCATAAGGTGTTTGCTTGGTAACTGAGAGGTTGCAGGTTTGACTCCCACCCATGGCATGGAGGAACTGAGCAGATCCTCCATAACTCTTTGCTTCACTTCACCCAGGTGTAAATGTGTACTTGGCTATAGGCAGTGATGGCGATTGTAGAGTGACTTAGCATTGTGTGCGCTGGAAACTGCTGCCTGGCTGTATACTCCCCGGGAGTTGAGAAAGGCTCATGCTTGAACAGGCCTGCTAAGGGTGTAATTGTAAAGTCTGTTGAGACTGACTTCGTTGGTGTAATGGACTATAAAAAAGTCTACATTTACATTTTACATTTATCTATTTAGGCTACTCCTGCAGTGACAAATGCTGTGATCTGTCATGGGCTGAGTGAGCAGGGTCATCATCTTGCGCTTGATAGCCTCCTAAAGCCTTGGTCATACATTGTATATAGCATTCAGGAAACTGTTACCTGCCAAGGTCTCCCTAAAGCCTGCTTCTGATGGCACGAAACAGTATTGGCTTGAAGATTAAATTTTAAAAAGCCTCTTTTCATCTTGATTCTCAAAGAAACTAACAAAAACATGATTGTGCTTCGTGAGAGTTAGAAATTGGACTTATATCCGTTGTTTGTGAATTTGGCTAAATATTGCCATAATATCTCACAGTTTTGTGACTTCTATTACTAAAGCAGCTACATTAAAGCATTTTATATCTGTCATAGTAGAAGGTGTTTCATGATTAATTATAACTACTGCTGTAAAAGAAAAAGGCATTGAGCTACATGTTGTCCTTAATTCAGGATTGTAAAATTTAATTTAATACCTCTTTGTTGGTCCACCATATCAAATAGCCACTAATACTATAATGGTATCACCTCAGTCGCATGACATGAATGGGCAGCAATTGGGGACCAAGTATTATACTCTTGCATCGGACAAACAACTATATGAGCACTGTTTTTGATCAAGGGGAAGAGATGAGTTATTGTTGTCACACTCACATGATTTATGATGTCACACTAAGGACTAAAACCATGGTCATAAATAATTTTGCAGTTGCTCCACCATGCCAACCCTGACTGTGTATATGGTAAGTTGAAGGTGCTGCCCCTTGTGTGTCGTAATGCAATCAATTTAAAAGTCATTATCATTAATTAGGACACTGGGAGGAATGCAATGGCCTTCAAAAGGAGAATTCTGCCTTGGGGGCCTCAGCGAGAACTTGGGAAAAATAGAAGACCAGACATTGAGAAGAAATAGAGATAAACCATGGATGGCATGTTTTGAACATAATTATAGTATAGATAGATAATATAGACATTTTATTTAACGTTGTATTAAATCAGCAATATATTCATACAGAATAAATCACGTGTAATGTATGCAAGCACAGAGCTTCTGTATGACATAAAAAACTAAACTAGTCAACTACTCTCAAAACAACAGGAAAATAAAATAAAAGCAGCATTTCATACAAGCACCAATGCTAAATTTTCATGTTGAGCACCATAATAGCTATCTTCGTCTCAAACTATTTTTATACATACACTCTAAACATTTGGTTGTCACTGTAACTAGTTTATGACTACTTTAGGGTAGTAATGGTTGAAAAAATTGCTACTGACTTCCTGGAAAATCATTTTGACTATTCTATCATAATCTTAATGAATAATGACTATGTTGACTAGAGGTAAGTGTCCGAAAGGTAGTCAATTTGATCAACATCTGGTAGCTTTAATAACCAGAGTGGTACAGCTTACTAATCCAATATTTGTCACATTGACAACCTTTTCGTAATTTTGACTCAAAGAGTTGCCGGTTCAGGCACCAGGAATTACAACTCTAGAGTTGTCATCTTGACCACCCTGTGTTTAGAATGTATCAATATATATTCGGTTCACAGCAGTTAACAATAAAAGCACACAAATGGCAGTAATTGTACACTTGAGGCATATTAATTCATTCTTCAATTTTACAAAAAAAATCATATTTTCTAAATTACTTTCTTGCAACTAATTACAAACAGAAGATTTGAAAACTTTCAGTGTGCCACTTTCTTTGATACGGCTAGGGATTTCTGACCATAATTTACCACCATAATATCTTAAACTTCTTTTTTCCATAATTTATCGTATTGAATGCTGGAATATTTAAAAGGTTGTTATCCCTTACATTGTAGCTTAGCTCTCTTTCTGTGAAAAGTGACAGTATAGTATAGATGGAGCCATGGAAACTCCTTGGTCTCACTAAATCCAGCAGGCATATAGCTGATGACCCAGCATTTATATCTTGTCAGCATCCAGCAAATTGGGAGGGCTAGTTATGCTGAAAGAGACATTTGGCAGAGTGACCCACAAGGTGGAAGTGGGAGCTGTCCACTGGAAGTGATTGGACAACTTGGAGACTGAGCCCCAATTAACCTTTGTACATTGCAGTCCACATTCCTTGCAGGGCATGTGCAGGTCAGTTCAGCAAAGAAAATGGTTCCTTACTATCACGGCTGACATGATCTACAATGAGAATGAAAAGACTGGATGCATTTAAGATATATAACAATAATGCCAACCTTTACGTTCATTCAGACTCCCAGGTACTAGTGAAAGTCTAATTTTCTATTTAGATGTATGAGACTGTCAATGCCTAGGTGAAGAAAAGTTGCAAGAATGAACTGTCATACTTCCAGAGTAGTGCATCTTACCTATTTTTGAATAAGCAAATAAGTCATTGCATGCTGATAGGTAATCAGGTAATAATTTTCGTCATCTCCATGTGGCTGTCACATTATTTTACGTTTGTTGCAATGCATGGGAAATTGGAGCTTTGTCTGAGGGTGGAAGCTTCAGCACAGATCGTTATATGTCTGACAAAGAAAAAAAAAACAGTTGATAAAATGACAAGATGGAACTGTCTTCAAAAATCAAACAATATGATGAAGAGTAAAGCCTGGTGGCTCCCAGGTCATCCAGAGTACATCAGATGGATTCCCACTTCATGGTTCTTTCATTGAATAGATCTCAATGATTAATTTTGTTCTGGCGACGTCTGATTATTTGAAAGGCAGCTGCAAGATATAAGTAAGATGAATGTGTTGTCTCCGCGGATTATGAATAAAACAGAACTGATGTCAGTATCAAAAAGCTAAATATTTTCCATTGAGATACATGTACGATTGTACGTGCACTTTAAATTTGTGTGTGAAGGTTGGAAATGTAAATGCTGAAGGGAGTGGTCTGTAATTGTAATACACTGAACTTTTAAAAAAGCCTCTACTCGCAGGCTGGCATAGTTTGTCTTCTGGCAAGATGGATTTGGGCGGAAGTACATATTAAACTAAAAGGTCAAAATAGCACTTCAGGCTATTTGAACTACTTTAGGCTTGCTGGCAAGGGAGGTTCATTAAACAATCATTTATTGCACTTTTATTCAACTTGTAATTTTAAACTGATTTCGAAAGGAACTTCCACTGGTTTCTTAAATAAGTGATTCATTCAGCCCATCTTCTTAATTAACTATTTTAAATAAACAACATTGCCCTACAACCTATTGATAGGTCTGTGAGATGCTGCATCATTTATGCAATATGGTGCATGGTGTTGACCAGACGTCACAGGAAATAATCATTTGCTACCTGACTAATACAAAGTGACACAGAAAAAAAAGTTGCATCTAAAAATGGAAACAGAGGTAACTTGAGAAGGGAGCCCTTAATTGGAAGGAGGATTATGTTTTGCCGAATGCAAATCTACAGATTAATCAGTCAGATGAGATCGGACAGAAGTTGTTGTTGCACAGACTGGTATTTGCCTGTGGGTCCAAATGTCATTACTGCGGCCAGAGAAGGCTGAGACGGGTATCCGAATTCAGTTCTACACACTTCATCAGAGCCACAGGCATCAGGTCAGAGTTGCATTGAACTAGATTATTGTATAAATACAAGGTAGATAACCCAAGCTCCATCTGGTGTATGACAGCCATTGTAAAATTTATACTGGAGAACATGGGGGATCCCCTTGGTAGCTAACATTGCCTCATATGTCAACATGGTCAAGGTCAATCATTTGGGGATATGCCACTGTGCACTTTCAACACTGTGACAAAACACACCCAGTCGATATGGAGAGTAAAAGGCATGAGCAAGTAACACTGTAATCCATTTTGTCTAAAAAAGTTGAGTTGGGTGCTTGTTTGGCCCTTGGGTTCTAAGCCATCCTGCAATACACTCTGTGTAAAATTTCTACAGGACATGTACAGGTTATGGTACACACTGGATGAAAACATCTCGGAAATGTGTCGCATGCACAGCTCCCCGAGGTCTATAGTCCTGTCCTGCAAAAATGTAACAGAGAAAACAAATTAAAATGTCCTATTGATGTTATAAACTTGACTGATCTCAGGTTCAGGGAAAATCTAAGCTTACATGACAATGCCTGCTTTTGAAATATTAGTATTTGCATCTATCTATACTCAACCGCTTGTGAATCTGTCCTTTTGACTTCAGCGAGCCCACACTCTAAGAACGAAAAGGGATTAGAACAACCAAATAAGGTGCCTCGCCTTGTCACAAATACAGCTCCCCATGGGGTGCCTGGAAGCAACTTTTCATAGGGTGCTTGGGAAGCACCCTAGGTCAAAGAACCCTGGGGAGTTTACAAGAACCCTACAAGGTTCTTCAGGGTAATTGGTTTGTAGAACCTTTTGGGGTTCATGGCATGAGCAAATTTAGGAAAGGGGCCTCTTATAAGGAAGCTTACAAGTGGTTCCTCACTTGGTTTATTGTTTATAACTTTCATGTATTATATTGGTGTTCCGTACAGTTCACAGCGAGACAATCTCAACGTCTTTCAAATTGCTTCCGGTTGGTCGTCAGTCTGAAGATAACATTCATCCTCAGATAACTGATGACCATTGTGAGAGGTAAGCAAAGCACTTTATAATTGAATGCTCATGTGAGTTGCATATTCTGTGTATGTAAAAATTCTGCTTGCTACATTTCAGTCAGAGTGTGTCTGAATTTCAGAGGACTGAAACAATTACACATGAGCTTTAAGCCACATGCATTGTAATTGAAAAATGTTCTTTCAAGAGTGTAGTACATATTTTTAAAAAACCATTATGATACATTTTGTTAATTTAATATTAAAATTGTACAAAAACAAATTTCAAGAGTTCACGTCTGTTATAGATGGGGCCACATGCATAACAATTGAGAATTTATTGCAAAAGCTTTGGATTATAGATGATGCCACTTGTCCCATGTAAGAAAATATCACAAGCCAGTTCATTAAAGACTTATCGTCATGTAGATTAACCCAATTACTTTACTTACCTAATTAAACAATCCCTATAAAGGTGTGCAATAAACCTAAACAGTATATTGTAACCAATTCTGCAATCTTATTTACTGTAGGTAAGAATTCCTGAGTCAGCCAAAGAAATTGCTGTTTGATCAACCAAGTCGAAATTCCTGATTCAGATTTAAAGATGCTTAGTTTCTCAGGATTACATTAGCATGGGCTGCCCATTGCACTGAGGCTGGTGAATAGTACATTTACCACTTTTGGTCATGATTTTCTGAACTGCTGGTAAATCAGTGTGGCATTTGGTTTCTGGCGGTTCCTCAATAAATGTAGCATTGCCCCTCTTGACAAGTCAGTCTGCTGTACAGGCAGGTGAGAGTAGCTTGGCTGCAGTTGCAGATGGTGAATTTTAAGGTGAATGGGTATCAAATTGGAAACTGGGACAGCTGCCTATTACATCTGTGTTCAGTAGAAAATGCTCACCAATTAATACGCAGACGTGAAAGAGAGCAGCTCTGGTGTAAATATTGCTGTCAGCCTGTCTCTGTTCGGGACTGTCAAGTGGCAGCAGAATGCTGACAGTCCCTGGAAAATCGAATTGGGTCAACAATAATTTGATCTGTTTTGGACAGATCACCAGATCAGATCGCACAACAGCTGTCCATATTACTACGCTAAACTACTTTCACAAAGCATGGTTGCTGGCTAATATTCAGTCCACTGCTTTGAATGAAAATGTTTGGAAATCATGAGACAAAAAGAAAGTTTTGAAACTTTAGCATACACTTTGCCTGTGAAAGGGATGATTTTACTCATCAGAAGTTTGATGGTATTCAATCTACTTATGCCATTTAGTCATGTTAAATTGTGGTCAGAAAAGGGTCCAAAAAGAATGCATTCTCACTTATTTACTTGTCCATACAAAACCAATGTTTTTGCTTTGTGATATAAAAAATGCTCAATTGTATTATTCTGTTACTTTATGGAGATTTATTAACTAGGACAACAATATAATTCACAATTTCATAAAAGCTGTGTTACACTCAGCAAAATGTCTTGTCCATGCCACAAGTGGCCCCCTCTATACTGGCAATGTATGTGAGCTATAATGTATACATCCTCAATGATAAAAAATAGTTCCAACTTATTTTGGTATTTACAAGCTGTCTGCTTAAAATTGAAGCCAACCAAAGTCAGATCAGACACTTGCAGAGTTTTTGGAAATAATCTAGACCATCACTAAATGATGGAACTGTCCTGGTTTCTTCCACACTGTCCTGGTGTCTTCCACTGATCCAAATTCTGTTGACCGCTCACAGGAGCTCGCGAATTTTGCACCCTAGGTGGCAGCAAATAGCGGTCAACTTGTAGACAGGCTGTCAGCTGGCTCACAGATGCACCTTCAGCATTCCGTTGAAGCTGGCATGACTACACTTACCAGGATATGTGACTGGAGGCAGTTCAGTAAAGTCAGTGGTGTATCAAAGGGGTATGGCCTTCCCATAAGGCCTGATGTTGACATAGAGGAGATAGGAAAAACCCAGTGTTGCCCATTCACATCATGTAATGCCTCCTCTCCCCCCCCCCCCCAGGCCACTTCTAAGTATGGTCGGAGTCTCCACCTTCGCCTTCCCACAGCAGACCAGCTTGTCAGTTAGGCACTGCCTGGCATTTTTATGCAATAACCCAGCTACCCAATTATTTTGTAATTTTCCGTATTCAGTTTCAGAAACCATTGATGGATGGTGAAGCACCCCATGCATCTTATAATGTGTGATGCACCTCTCATGTGATGCACCCTATAATGTGTGATGCACCTTTTTTTCATGCACCCCTTGTTTGATGCACCAAAACGATGATGATGAACCAAAGGTTTTAACATCCACCTTGCAGGTGTTTCGCTCCACCCCTCGCACCTTTTTTTCTTAGAGTGCATTTTAGATGGTGTTGACTAAGCCATGTAGAGCTAGAATCAAACCTGTGATGTCCAGACACTCACACTGCCCCTATACAAATGTATACAATGCGCCTCACACTCATATTTGGATAATTCCTTTCATCCGTTCAGCAGGATCCATTCCTGGGCATATTTACATCACGTCTGAGTCTGTCTCTGTAATAAAACCAACTGAGTGCAAGCAAAACAGCCGCTTTTGTACTTGGGAAGCTGCTGTAAACATTCCAGAAATCCTGTCTGGTTGTGCTGAAAGAGACATTTGTCAGAGTGACCTAGAAGGTGCCAATGGGAGCTGTCCACTGGAAATGATTGGACCATTTGGAGACTGAGCCCCAATTAACCTTTGTACATGGCAGTCTACATTCCTGGAAGGGAATGTCCAGGCCGGTTCTGCAGAGAGATGGCTGGCAAAAAGCAGAAAAAATGTCCTGTATATATTGATCATGGACAATAATGAAGATATTACCGTAACTGTTGGTCATTGCAACTATACCTGGGTTTGATAACTTATATCTTATTTCAGGGAAGGATAAAATGTTTCGAATGTATCCCAATGAATCTGTGAACAAGTTTTTTGATCAAGGCAGTGTACAATTATATCCTTAAATAGAAGGCCAACATAAGTATCATCATAAATATCATGAAACATTTCCATGTAAATCTTACGGTGACAAATACAAATGTTGAGTGGCATGTTTATACAGCTGTAAAGTATGATATATGGATCACTAAGTCTTCCTAATTTTTAACGAATGATATCATCTAGCTTCTGCGGTCCCTTCTGGAATCTATATTTAGACCTTCAAGTGACTCAATCCTCGTGAGAAAATATTGGATATTTGCTTGGCACTTGCAATTGATAAGATACACACTCACTCAGCCCATAGGGCCTCCTCCACCGGGTCCTATAATGTTCAGCAGCTAGTCTCAATTCTTGCCAGTGTCAAAAGCTCACTTTCTTTATTTATTGGGATGAAAAGTTTTGAATATATGTAAGAAACTTGTAATAAAGAGATCGTCGGAAAAAGTAAGCTTTTACTGACTGTTTTCAACTGAAATATTTTCTTGTCATCAGTATTATGATAACTGGTGCAGTGATCAGACACACTATCACCTTAGGTCACTTACAAGATGGGCCTGTACCCGTTTACAGCAAATTCGCTTAGTATGAGATAGTTTACTATCTATGTAGCATTTTAAGCCTGTCTGATTGTTCATGTACAATAAAACATCCTCCTGACCTCCATGTCAAAAGTAGGAAACTTGTGAAAAATGCATCAATTCTGCTTCAGTTAGTTTGGTGTGCAGATACAATTAGCAAGTAAACAATAACACCATCAAATATGTGACTGGACTTAATGTACATTTTCATGGTTTTAAATTTAATGTGTTCAATCTCTCAACCAATCAGATGAACTATATTTGCTACGTTTTTCTGTCCTGTTGCAGAAACTCATACTTGTTGAATTTGCTGTAAGTTTAGAGAGATTTGGCCATACATCACTTGTCACACAAGAACTTATATAAGTGCACTAGCAAACCACAGAGCAGTCAGAGCACAACTCTTGCCATGTTATGCCTCATGCTAATTGGGCAAGCATTTGCATATCAAGCATACTTGTGAGGATAATTATATCATAGACTCCATTTATGTCTGTATCTAGAGCAAAGCAGTGTCAATATACATTTGGGTCATTCCGCGTCAGATCAACAAGTGGTTTCCACCAACCCGTCTGCGAATTGGCCGAAAAAATTATATGTTGTTTTATGTCTCAAAGGATGAACTTCCTGAATATTTCAGCTTGATCAGTCTATTTTTCATGATTCGACAGAGGATTGAAAATTGCTGATTTTGCCAGTTTTTCAGACATCGGTTTGACCACAATTGCAATTTTTGCTAAATAAATATGTTAATAATCCACCTAGAACATTGAAATTCGGGATCTACACTAACTGGACAATGGCAAATGTACGTGGGTTGACACCTAGTGCCTTGTTAAAAACGACAATGCAGCTATGGCCTTGTTAAATTACCCCCTCGAAAATAAATGTTCAGTACAATAAAATTCATATCTCCAGGGGTATACCAGGTATAAATTTGAAACTCCTAGGATATATTCTGCATATGTATGGTCAAATGATACTTGAAAATTGGAGATGTGTTCAGCCTCATTTTTTTAATATAAATTTTTGAAAAATATTCTATGTCTTTGGTTAAGTCGAAAGCAAAACTGGCTAAATCTCAAGGGATATAAGTAGCATAGCCCTCAAATTTTCTAATTACCTTTCATGTCTGTGGGGTATAATACAGTGAAGAATTCAGGAACATGTACAGCTTACTTTGGGTTCTTTGGAATTTTGATTATTTTTATACCTGTAACGGTAGTGCTACTGGTGAGTAGCCTTTCTGCAAAGGGTATTATAGAGAGAGCCTTTAAACTTCTCAGATATATTTGTCATATGTATGGTCAAATATTACTTAAAAATTTAAGATGTGTTCAGCCTCGTTTGTTAAAAATAAATTTTTGAAAAATATCCTATGTCTTAGGCTAAGCAAACCCCGAAACTTTCTCATTATCTTTGATATCTGTAGGGCATAATACAGGAAATAATTCAGGAAGATGTTCAGTTTACTTTTGCTTCTGCAGAATTTTGAATATTATATAGATCTGTAATAGTTGTGCAACTGGCCAGTAGCCCTTCTGCAAGGGTTTTTTAGAGACAGCCTTTAAAATTCTCAGATGTAGTCTGCATATGTATGGTCAAACAATACTTGAAAATTAGCGATGTGTTCAGCCTTGTTTTTTTAATATAAATTTTTGAAAAATATTGTATATATGTTAGGCTAAGTCAATAACAAATCCAGGGAAACATCAATGGGTATAGGGGACACATCCCTGAAAATTTCCTGTAATCTTTCATGTTTGTAGGGTATAATACAGGAAAGAATTCAGGAAGATGTCCAGCTTACTTTTGGTTTTGCAGAATTTTGCCATGCAGTTGCACTACTGTCACAGATATAAAATTATTCAAAATTCCGCAGAACCGAAAGTAAGCTGAACACGTTCCTGAATTCTTTCCTGTATTATACCCCACAGACATGAAATATAATTTAAAAGTTTCAGGCGTATGCCACCTATACCCCTTGAGATTTAGCTAGCTTTGCTTTGGACTTAGCCAAAGACATAGAATATTTTTCAAAAATTTATATTAAAAAAAATGAGGCTGAACACATCTCCAATTTTCAAATATTATTTGACCAAACATATGTAGAATATATGCTAGGAGTTTCATATTTATACCCGGTATACCCCTGGAGATATGAATTTTATTGTACTGAAAATTGATTTTCGAGGGGGTAATTTAACAAGGCCATAGCTGCATTGTCGTTTTAACAAGGCAGTTAGTGTCAACCAACGGATATTTGCCATTGTCCAGTTAGTGTAGATCCCGAATTTCAATGTTCTAGGTGGATTATTAACAGATTTATTGAGCAAAAAGTGTAATTGTGGTCAAACCGATGTCTGAAAAACTGGTAAAATCAGCAATTTTCAAACCTCTGCCAAATCCTTGAAAAATGACCGAATAGGCTGAATTTTTAGGAAGTTCATCCTTTGAGACTGCAAACAGTCTATAATTTTTTCAGCCAATTCGCAGACGGGTTGGTGGAAAATTTCTGGAAAATCTGATGATTTGACACGGAATGACCCATTTACATCTGCTAAAGTGTCAGACCCTGGTACAGACGGTGACCCAACTCAACTTGTTCATCACTTAAACATTTCACTGAAGACAACAAAAATGTGACAGTTAATTTTTTCAACATTTACACTGCGTTCCCAATTATCATGCAACTATACTTTTTCAGAATATTGCTACAAGAAATAGCCCTATTCCAATGTCGTTTATATACGATGACGAATGTGCCATGAAGCAAATGCCCTGTCACTATATTGATTCAGTAAGGAGTTACGCCTTATAATCAAGTTTTGGGATGTTTCTAATTATTATGCAGTTTCTTGGAATACCATCCATTGCCAGCAAAAATCAACAAAGTTGATTATGAAACTGCGTTGAACATATACCTCATAACACTTAAATAAAAAATATCTAGAATCATCATTTTAAATGTGGGCACCTTCACGGCCAAGATATCCATATGATACAACTGCATTGAAAAACCATTGAAATTGGCTTTTTCCTCAAAATAGAAGTGTCCCATGTTCTTAAAAAGATTTATATAACTGAAAATTCAACTTGGAATATGTCTTTAAGACACTGCAGTCCTCATGTGCGATGAACCACCAAATGTGGGATCCTTACAAAATATGACATCAAGTCAAAAACTCACACCTTTGTTTCCCATTGGAATAGCATTGGCAGTCGGATGCGCTTCATTCATTTCAAGATATTTTGCAAGTACATCGACATTGGTGCAATTTTAAATTCATTGGTTTAGAGGAGAGTGCTAAACCTAAGGTAAGCGGAGAATGAGTTTGGTGATGATTTTTTATATTGTCTGGCTAACAGCTTCTTATTGCAATAAAACTGTAATTTCAATGTAGCAGAATAACATATATTTCTTAGATAGGCCTATGGATCCATCTGTGTTTACAACGATGGTTCTACTTTTCCATTGAGTTAAGGAATAAATGTTCATGGAATTTTCGGATCATTTTGGTTGATTTTGGGTGGCAATGGATGCTTTTCCAAGAAATTGCATAATAATTGGGAACACCTCAAAACCTCATTATATGACATAACCCCAAACTTAGCCAAAGGAAGTAGACAGAATTGACAGGATAATGGCTCAATGGCACTTTTATCATTTTGTGTGAGGCACATCTAAATAATATAATTTCTTTTGGAGATATCACAAAAAGCAGGGTTGCATAATAATTGGGAACACATTGTATGTTTAATTGATGGTAATAGCTGCTGAATGGAGTGAGGTATAAGCCTTGGCTGTAATTTTATCAGAAAGTGGCATAGTACCTGTGATGATTGGTATAATGAGGGTAAGATTAGGAGAGAGGGAGAGGGAATTGTAGGTATTATCAGTTACACCCTGCTCGTTTCGAGGGTACGGGAATATACACATTAGGTGGCAGTCAAGAAGGCTATGGTGATGGAGTGATCTCCCAGGTGGATAGATGTACTTGTGATATAATTCTGCTGTACACTACATGGTTATCTTAAAACAACATGCAAACTTTCCAACATACAACCTATTTCGATCTGGTAGCATACATATCACAGGTGATTTAAAAAAATTTTCCTTGATATAATCAATGAAAGAATAATCAGTGATATATTTTGGCACCAAATATATGCAGGTGCTTCGTCGTTGCTTTTCCTTGTGGACTCACGTGTATTCCTGTTATATTGTGAGTGTTTCCAAGTAGCTGGCACTGCTTAGAATTATTTTCCTCTCACTTTGGTGACCCCCTTTCAGCGGTGTGTCCTATAAAATGTTAAATTTACCTGTTTTTTACTCTATAATTTCCCAGTGGGATCCGCAGAACAATAGGACCCTTTACAAACTATATATCGAACTGTTCGTTGAAAAAGAAGCTATTACCTTATTCAAGTTGCAACCATCAAGAATAAATATTCAAAAACATATAAGCTCTGAAGCAAGCAGAAAGTGAGTGTACATGTTCCCGTGCTACAAGCCATTGTCGTATATCTGATGTTGCTCCACAACATCATTAAAACATCATTTCTACCATACAATTCTGCGTAATGGATGGTGATGCTGTCACAATGTTGCTGCAACTTAGATGTGCCCATGGGGAAGTTTGTATCAGTGTCAACAAAACCCCAAGAAACTGCCTGAGGTTCTAAGTGACACATGTGGTCAATGTTTCCGCATCAGTTAATGTAGAATGAAAACCTATCCGTGACAGACTTAATTTGGTGAAAAAATAAGCATCATTTGACTAATAATTTTTCAAACACAAAATTTGTGTGCCTGTAAAAGGCCCTAAAATATTCTGCCAAAAATGCAGTGCTCATCACATCCTTTTTAGTATTTCTAAACCGGGAGCAGACCAAATTATTCATATTCAAACTGATAAATCCAAATGGCGCACTGAATTATAATGCCATCCCAAATATCAGCTGCCTCTCCTTTGTGACATTTGCAAGGAAGATATAAGACCTTTCTTTGAATGTCATTAAATCAAAGTATGAACAAAATGGTATTCATCAGGGGAAATGATGAAATTAAGTTTAGGAGAGGCCTTGGTCCATATATGTTATTGTGGGTGGATGGAATAGGTAATTGCAAAATCCTGCTTTCTTGCAACTGAAATTTTATTTCACTGCATTTTTACAATCTTTAAGCTATAGACCTATCTGCTTAGAATTTTCTGTTTCTGTGAAAACTTGGTGATCAGAGTGATCTGAAAAACCACCGAAATGTTAATTTTCTACTGAATTAACGTAAAATAAAGGTTGCCGATTCATTTTGTTTCAGTTCCCCCTGCAGTCTCATTGGTTTTTATTATGTGCAAGGACCATTTTGGTGCATATTGGCATGCACTCCTATTTTTCATGGTTGCAAAAAAATGTTCCTACCAAGGGTGGGAAGAGAAGGTAGTCAACGAGAGAATATTTGAAAAAATAGATTGGACAGGAAGCTGGTTTTTTGCAAGACACAGATAAGATACATTTTTGCTTGCTTACATTTTTGTATACTTGTATGTTATATGTGTATCATTCTTATGATGGAATCGATATGTCATTTTTATGAATTTGGTTGATTATATTGCTTAAAAAAAAACAATCAAACAAATTTTAAATATTTTCAGTTGTTATTTTATCGTTATTTTATGTCTCTATTGGCATATGTATCATTTTGATGAATATTTCAGAGGAAGCAGTGCCATTCTAGAAACACACAAAAAGCATTTTTGCATGACAATTATATATTCGATATATCGAAATGTTATGTGGATAGACTGCCTTTTACAATCGGTTGATATTGAGGTCAATGAATAAAAGCAGGTCAGGAGGTATCGCTTACCAAATTGCATGTTGAGGTAATTTTGCTCATTATCTTACTGAAAAATGACATGCCCAGACTAAGATGAAAATTAGTCATTGAAGCCATTCAAAAATAAGATTTTTGGAAAATTTCTCAAGCTGCTTTTGACGATTGACACCAACAAATAAAGAACAGTCAAAATGATTTTGATTCCCACTGAAGCAAAAATTATTGCTGTTTGCTGATATCAAGTTTAAATGACCACAAAAAAATTTCCAAACGATACAAAGGAATTTTGAGCTTGGCCGGATTCAGGGGTGGGTTGGCCTATGTGGCAAAGTGGCAGCTGCGATAGGCCCATTGACTCCGGGGGGCTCATTCAAGACGCCCAAAAAAATTTGCTATCAGGTTCATGATTGTGTGTTACACTAACTATGAAGGGCACAGCCTTTCAATCAAGTGGGCACTCCAACCTAATTCTAATGACTTGCCAAATTAGGCCCGTAGTATTGCTTTTCTATTTTTTAATATCACTGATGGTAGGGACCTGTGGGCCCGATGACTTATTTTGCCACAGGCCCAAAATGCCGTCAGTCCACCCCTGGCCGGATTCCACTACAAAATAAAGTGATAGAACAAATCACATTTAGTGTCACATTAAACTCTCATCCATTTTCTTCTTGATGTGATATTTGAAACCTTGGAAGTGGTTGTCATACTAAAAGTTCTCATCAGTACCATTGAAAACCAAATGGATCAAGTGATATACCATAGTTCTTGTTACAGAGGATTCTATAAACTAATTTTCTCCTGTCTTCTCAATAGTGTCAGTGAGGATAATGAAACATTTTTGTTAGGGAGCTCTTGGCTGGTGCGTAAGTGGTGCACCATTCCAAATTTTTAAAAGGGAAAAAATTCCTGCCACCAGAGTATAATTTTGGCTAGTAGTATACCTGGAGGACAAAAAAGTAAACGTGATTATTGTATATTCACCACTGATCACAGGGCGAGCTTAGCAGGGAAAAGCTCCTCCAGTTTTCTGATAACTCCGTCAAGCTCCCCTCTCACTGGTTATAGTTACTTTCTCCATTTACTCAAGCATTTGTTCCCAATTTCTCACCCTGTCCTCCTTAAGCTGCTTCGGTTGAATTTCACGGCTGTCCTTGATTTGCACTGATTCTGTGCAATTTCCATGGCAACCCCTGAGACAAACGTATAAACACAAAAATAGTCCCCCTGGGTGGAAAAATAGTCCCCCTGAGTGGAAAATTGGAGATGTGTCCGGCCCCTTTTTTTTAATATAAATTTTCGAAAAATATGTATTTTTCGGAATGTCAAAAACAAGACTAGCTAGATTGCTAGAGGTATAGGTGGCACATCCTTGAAACTTTCCTATTATCTTTCATATCTATTGAATATGATACAGAAAAGAATTCAGGACTATTTTCGGCTTACTTTAGGTTCCTGTGAATTTTGAATATTATTACAGACATAATAATATTCAAAATGTTTCAGAACCTAAAGTAAGCTGAACATATTCCTGAATTATTTTCTGTATTATACCCTATAAATGAGAAAGGTAATAGGAAAGTTTCAGAGATGTGCCACCTATTCCTCTTACAATCCAGCTAATTTTCTTTTTGACATACCACAAATAGATCTATATAATATTTTTCGAAAATTTATATTAAAAAAAAAGGGGCCGAGCACATCTCCAATTTTCCACTATTATTCGACCATACACATCTAAAATATACCTAAGAAGTTTAAAAGCTGTGTCTATGAATACCTTTTGCAGGAGGTCTACTAAGGTCAACCCAACAGTTGCACTGCTGTTACAGACAAAATAATATTCAAAATTCCGAGGAACAAAAAGTAAGCTGAAAATATGCCTGAATTCTTTTCTGTATTATGCCTCATAGATGTGGAAGATAATAGGAAACTTTCAGGGATGTGTCACCTGTACCTCTTGAGATCTAGCTAGTTTTGATTTTTACATAATGAAAAATATACAATATTTGTCAAAAAAATTATATTAGAAAAAACGAGGCTGAATACATCTCCAATTTTCAACGATTATTTGACCATGCATATGTAGAATATATCCTAGGAATTTTATATCTATACCCAGAATACTTATAGGAGATTTGAATTTTTTTGTGGTGAGCATTGATTTTTGAGGGGGGAATTTAACAAGACCATAGCTTCTTGATCGTTATAGCAAAACAATAAATGTCTATCAAAGATCCTTTTCCATTGTCCAGTTAGTGTAGATCCCGAATTTCACAGCTAAAGATGGAGTATTAAGTGATTTATTGAGCAAAGAATGTAGTTGTGGTCAAAACGATGCCTGAAAAACTGGTAAAATGAGCATTTTTCAAACCTCTGCCAAATCATGAAAAATTGACCGATTGAGCTGAAATTTTCAGGTAGTTCATCATTTGAGACATCAAACAACATATAATTTATTTAGCCAATTCGCTGATGGAGTGGTGGAAAATTTCTTGAAAATCTGATGATTTGACACGGAATGACCCTTTTACAATCGCGGTTGATATTGAGGTCAATGAATAAAAGCAGGTCAGGAGTTATCGCTTACCGTATTGCATGTTGAGGTAATTTTGCTCATTATCTTACTGAAAAATGACATGCCCAGACTAAGATGAAAATTAGTCATTGAAGCCATTCAAAAATAAAATTTTTGGAAAATTTCTCAAGCTGCTTTTGACGATTGACACCAACAAATAAAGAACAGTCAAAATGATTTGGATTCCCACTGAAGCAAAAATTATTGCTGTTTGCTGATATCAAGTTTAAATGACCACAAATAAATTCCAAAATGATACAAAGGAATTTTGTACTTGGCCGGATTCAGGGTCGGACTGGCCTATGTGGCAAAGTGGCAGCTGCGACAGGCCCATCGGCTCAGGGGGCTCATTCAAGATGCCCAAAACATTTTGCTATCAGGTTCATGATTGTGTGTTACACTAACTATGAAGGGCACAGCCTTTCAATCAAGTGGGCACTCCAACCTAATTCTGATGACTTGCCAAATTAGGCCCGTAGTATTGCTTTTCTATTTTTTAATATCACTGATGGTAGGGACCTGTGGGCCCGATGACTTATTTTGCCACAGGCCCAAAATGCCGTCAGTCCGACCCTGACCGGATTCCACTACAAAATAAAGTGATAGAACAAATCACATTTAGTGTCACATTAAACCCTCCTTCATTGAAAACCAAATGGATCAAGTGATATACCATATTTCTTGTTACAGAGGATTCTATAAACTAATTTTCTCCTGTCTTCTCAATAGTGTCAGTGAGGATAATGAAACATTTTTGTTAGGGAGCTCTTGGTTGGTGCGTAAGTGGTGCACCATTCCAAATTTTTAAAAGGGAAAAAATTCCTGCCACCAGAGTATAATTTTGGCTAATAGTATACCTGGAGGACAAAAAAGTAAACGTGATTATTGTATATTCACCACTGATCACAGGGCGAGCTTAGCAGGGAAAAGCTCCTCCAGTTTTCTGATAACTCCGTCAAGCTCCCCTCTCACTGGTTATAGTTACTTTCTCCATTTACTCAAGCATTTGTTCCCAATTTCTCACCCTGTCCTCCTTAAGCTGCTTCGGTTGAATTTCACGGCTGTCCTTGATTTGCACTGATTCTGTGCAATTTCCATGGCAACCCCTGAGACAAACGTTGAATCAGCCACTGCTTTGTTGTGACAAACATTCGTCCTGAAGCTGAATTTGCTGCCTTTACATGCCGGTTGCTTTTACTTTATGCCTCTGTTCTCCACAAGCCTCCACCATTGCTGCCTATTTTCATTTTCCACCCTTTGGTTGGATTTCATGCTGGTAAATGGTTGCTATTAATTAGATCATGTTGCCATAACAACCCTTGGGAGTTGAAAGGTGACATTAAAAGGTTGAATTAACACATGGAGATGGCAGATGGCTGAGGCACAGTAGAGCAGCTGCCCCAGGAAGTTTTCGGTCAAGCTGAGCTATCCGTCACCAGTGAGGTCCCTGCAGGAACTGGGGTGTACGTTTCAGGAAGATGGTCTAGAAAAATAGAACAATTAAGGAGGAGATACTTTGTACCAATGGGTATATGCAGGGTATAAACTAACCATTCAACAGAAAAGTCACATCTTCAGATAATGCAATAAGGTAAGTGTCTGTGCCTGGCAAGTGAAAGAAGAGAATGTGTTATCTTCCCATGAATCCCATCGCACCAATTAATATTCTTGAGCGATCAGAACTGACTCGGCAACTTTAGAGAGCTGTACATGCAATATCATCTACTGTGGCTTTTTATTAGTTTTGTCTGTCAGTGATGTGACTACAGGTCCTGTCTTTTAATTGAAGTGAGAGGTCAAACTTAATGAAAGTCATGTAACATCACTGGCCATTGGCATATGTTTAATTTACTGACATGGATTGCACCTACATGTATTAAACATAGCTGAAATGGGAGAGATGTTGTATGCTCAATAATTTCGGCTATGTGTATGTTGCTCCAAGGGCAGATATATATGTAGAAAGTATATACAGAGGATACAATACAACCATTCACATCACCTGTGTCCAACGATGTGGTGAAGAAGAGATACATAGCAAAGCAGGAATATGCTTAATCAGATATCAAATATGTGCTGATACCTTGATAGGACTAATAAATACAGAATCTGTCCGGTCATTGATACGATACTATCCTGAGTGTGATAAATATCCATTTCTGTACAAATCAGTTCAATGGATTATGTAAATGTAATATTTATAAATAACTTGGCTTGCAACATTTCGAGTATCAAAAGGTTTGATAATTCATGACTGAGATTATATAGGGCATGGTGGGGGGGGGGGGGGTTACCATCAAATGGTTACTTTGACCTTGAGATGAGGAAAATATTCAGTGTTGCATGTAACAGAAATAAAATGTGAGGCATCACAAGTCATGTGATGATATCCAAAATTAAGCTATGAATATATAGTATTTCTTAAATTGTTCATAGAGGATCCCAGTCAGTTTGACCGGGCTATGCCATTACAGGTTGTCCTGATTAAGCAACTCAGGCATGGCACCACATGCGGGATGTCTCTGGCTGTACATTGACAGAGCAGATCAGACCTAATTTGAATGCCATCTTGCTATGGGATTTTATGCTATCATTTTATAAGAAAACATTATATATCGTTTGTGGCAGAATAATAAAAACTTGTGGTTTGAATATGTCTATATATAAAACTTCATAAAAATGTCAAAGATGGCATCTGATATTCACTTTGCACTTGGTCATGCTCGAGCGGTAGGTCAATCTATTGTTTTGATGGTGCACTCTGTGAAAAACTATTTATTCAATCTTGGCAGATGTGTCAAGAGTATGCCATATTTACTGGCATTGGACTGACTTGTTGATGACAGTTGTTTAAGATTTATACAGCGTCTCTTCCAGTTATAACTACTCCGAAGCGCTTAAAGTATAGGTTATTCACCAAGGAAGAGGGAATATGAGTATTGGTGTGGAAGACATACACATAGTCAGATATTTTGTGGCAAAACTTTAAGAGTACAAAGCATACAGTCATTTCAATCCATTTCATGGTTCCCCATTATACAGTTTACAGATTTTTCAGTTGTCTTACAGTAGACGAAATAATAATGCTTACATTCACTGCTCTTTCAGGCTGTCAATGATGTCATTCCCTATACCTGCCATGTTAATGCCAATACTTTCTATTACTCATAAATGTGTCAGTGACTCAGAGCCTATACATACCATGTAATTTCATGTGAGTAATAGTTTAACCAATGACCTCACTGATTTCTCTCCAAGTGTTGAGCCTGCAAATGCTCTGGGGGACAAAAATTTCACAGTTTTATGGAACTGTAATAATGAGTAAAACATGCAGGATTAGAATGATTGTTACTGATCTTACACAAAAGAGACATTAGCAAGATAGATTGCTTAGCTACCAAAACTGCTAACTGAAGAAAGAATATATATATATATATAATATTAATGTATATGTTTTAGACTCAAAGCTGTTTTGGGATAATTATTTTCATATGGTTGGAAGTGAATATACAAGATCTTCAACAAACATTGCAAAGTGTGCACAATATATGACACATCAACAGCTCTGCTTCTGACTCATAAGCCACCTCTCCTATGTTCAGCATAGCAGTGATACACATCACTGGTAACATATACATGTCACTAAGTTTCCTATGAGTCAGTGAAAAAACCACCTGTTTCAATGGTGAAGATTGGAGCAACACCTTCAATGACATCATTGACACTCTGAAAACAGCCAGATGTAAGCACTCGAAGTTCTGTAAGTTTTGTAAGAAGTTCTTTACTGTAATGCTGGCACCATGAAATATTACACAAATCATGAGAACAGACACTTTTTAGGCAATCTGGTAGAGACATCTGGTGGTGACCCAGTGGTGTTCTGGAATACCCTGAAATCTGATTAATCAATTTATGACCAATTAGGACAGGGCAGGTCTTCAACCTGAAATGCTTGGAGGCTAGACTTATATATACATTAGTGATGCAAAAACAATTTGTGTACTCATAGTCAGTCCTTGACTTGGTCTTAGTCAGAATTTCCATGAGGAAAGATGGCCTTCAGGTAAAGAGCATCTCTAAAGCTTCTTTTTTTCTTTCTATCTTAAATCTACTATAATATATATGCAGGAGAGATTTAAAGAGGCGGCGAGGGTTTTAACCTAAAGTGCAGTATTATGCTCAGACAGTGGCTGAAGTTGAATTCTGCTTGTATCAACGTTCATCTATGGAATACCCATCCAAATTGGTCATTGCAATTATCACAATTGATACATAAACCTGTGATTTACACAAGTGAAATACTGGCATAAACAGTCTTATTCCATGTCTTGGTGTCTATGCTTCTCGCATCATCAGTTTTGCCAGGGCTTGTGATCATTACAGTGATTTCTCAGTGAGGCACATTTCATTTATGTGATTCTCGCCTCAGGCAGGGATGTAAATATAGGTTTTTATGCAAACAACTTTGCAGTGTTTACAAAAAACACGAAACAGTGATTATAAAATTTGCAAAGTCCATCAAAGAGATTAAAGAAGAGATTCATCTTCCGGTGATGGCATGTAGTACTCGTTTTGTGACAGTCAGGTCTCTACCCAGAAGCTCTAGTTCTTAGATTTCAATTCCAGGGTCTTTTGTGGGAGGAGATGGAAGGTTGGACGTCCTTAAAGGCCTTAACATCACATGTGATTCCTAAGTCTCACTCTCACACCTCCTTGCACCTGACTCTGCTTTGTTTTGGCTTATTTCCTCTGCCCTTTGCCAGGTCAGGTTCTGGGATCTCAACACTTTGTAATGCACCAGACAATTTGTATTATTTTTTCTCTTGCAATTTTATATGTAATATTAATTTCTTCCCTGACGCAGCCTTTTTTCCTGCATACACAACTATAACTGCCAATATCCACTATTGTGCCCAATAGGCCTATTGTGCATGGATATTAGGCCTTTGTGGCAAAACATAGGGTCTTTTGGCACATTATAGGGTCTTTGGGCAAACTATAGGCACTTTGGCCCCAGTTACGACTCCTTTTGGTATGACTTTCCCAAAGTCATCATATCACATCCTTCAAAATATGCGGGAGGCAAGTAGGGGACACTGTAGTTAATAGTTCGTCCAATGAGAATGCCACCTAATATCCTGTCCAATGAGAATCCGGCCAAATATTCAAGCCAATGACAGTCAGGCCTAATATCCACAGAGCAATGATCGGCCAGTGGATATTAAGCTGCATTATCATTGGACACACTGAGAATTCAATGAAATTCCAATCTAATATCCAACAGCCAATGAAAATTGTGCCTAATATCAAATAGCCTAATACATGTAGTCAAATAGGCTCTTTGGTCAAAGTCAAAGACTTAGCCAAAATCCATGACAGTCTTTTGTGGATATATGTGGATATTTGTGAGTGAGCATATATAGAGGGAAAATACGGGGGGAAATATGGACTTAATGAGATGCAAGAAGACATTCGGTTTTTGAATGATTGTAAAATAAACTCCGTCTGGCCATAGAATTGTACTACTTAAAAACCAATCATTTAAGAGCATTATTGATTTTTTTACTCAGACTTCGCAGCCCTAATGAACTGTCAACAATCAAGGATCACTACCATATACACAGTGAGGAAAATAAATATTTGACCCCCTACCATATTTTCTAGTTTGGGCATTAGCGCTTGCTCCAAAAATCTGAAATTTCTCAGGTAGATCTGGTCCAACATTAGAAGACTGGTAATGCACAAAAAATAATTGAATGAAGCATTATGTAATATATTTGCTTAAGAATCCAAATAGTCTTCGGAAACAAGTATTTGACCCCTTCGTTTGCAAAGGGTTTTATCATCAGGTCTCTAGAAATACAGGTTCTCAGGTGAAAATATCAGGCAAATACAGGCTAAGCCATGTAATAAGCAATGAATATGGTAATGATGATAGCTGTTCTGTGCACTTTTCTGCCTGCGAAACTGATGCAAGGCAATGTAATTTTCTTACAAGAGTTCGAGCCAAGATTGTACGATTCCAAAAGTATGATCAATAACTATCCCGAATTTCCAATTGATATCTAAGGAGTTTCTCATTGTCTTTTTTCAGGCAGTGGTATGCTATGACTCTCACTTCATTTGGAATTTAAAATCATCATGTCGCAAATGCATGACTATAATGTTGATTGATATTTGAAACCTCTCAGTTAACCTAAATTTGTAGAGAATAATAATGTCTTACGTATACATACACTTCTGTATATTTTGAAAAATGACTGGTTTTAGGACAGAAGGATGCATCTCAAAGCAAGGACCTACAGTACAAATTTCTAAAAGTGGCTCGTCATTTAAAATCTAGCCTTAGCTATCTATCCATAGCCATTCTAAGCTAAACTAAGCTACACTTATCCATAGCTAGCCATAGCTATCCACAATTACTATTGTTTAAACAAGGGGTAAAGAGATTCCAGTGTATACAAAAGAATAGAAATGGAGAGCTATGTATTGATATGGATATGACTAGTAATGAATAGCTATAGACAGCTAAGTTGAGCCACATTTAGAAATTTGTACTGTATTAATATCATAGAAATGATAAGATTGACTTTTAGCTACAAAATATCAAGCAAATACATTTCAAGAAAATTGAATCATGAATCTGAATACTGTCATGACAAGCACAAGTTACAATAGGAATAAATGCATCATATTCTTGTTACATATTGCTCTATTGCTGCCCGATTGCCCACCCATGAGAACTGCTCAGCTCTTAGTCTATTTCTACTCCACGCATAGCAAGTGTCGGACTTAATTTGCATCTTGAATGAAAAACAATCTCAGCTGCAGGTCACGGAATCTGATGATTGCAGACCAGTCGCAGCTACAAAGGTGTCTTAAAAAGGCAACACCAAGAAGCCCCTCAGTCCACACTGCCGCTCTGTTTGGTGGAAGAATCTTGACTACTGATGACACTTACCTCCATAAATGAAAGGTAAAATTCCACATAATTGCATATTTAATGTGTCCTCTGCTAGAAGGAGGAGATCAGACTCTGAGCAAATGACCTCGAAGCTAAACCCATCATGACCCATGAATAATAGCGGTGTCGCCCTAAAGTGATAGTCACAGACACAATGTATCCGATTATTTTCCCAGTCTGTAAAATATAATAATATTAATCTGAAATGGTAATAAATGATAATGGTTAAGGGATGTATATACCCAATGGCTGTGCAAATGTATATTATAGAAATGGAAATTTGATATGTTTCATTGAATGATATCATCTAGCTTCCCTGGTCCCTTCTGGGCTCTATATTTAGACCTTCAAGTAACTCAATCCTCGTGAGAAAATATTGGATATTTGCTTGCCACTTGCAATTGCCCATAGGGCCTCCTCCACCGGGTCCTATAATGTTCAGCACTCTGAAGCTTTAGTCTCAATTCATGCCAGTGTTGGGCAAATGTTTTTGTCCTTTTTATTTAGTCATAAAAAGTTACGTATTTGTTATAAATGCAACATCATCAGAAAATACGTGCTAGTTATATCCCGCGTCTGAGGGAATATGTGATATATATACCGAGGCGTAAGCCGAGGTGTATATCACATATTCACGAAAACAAGGGATATAACTAACTTATACCCAAACACAATAAAACATAAACAAAGAGATTTAAAAAATAAAATAAAACAAGAAGGATTTGACTGAAATAGAAAACAGCTACAAACAATTTGCCAAGTGGGATTAATTAAATAACACGAAAGTATCAGTTGAAGAAAAAAATCCAAAAGGCAACAGGTTGACATGTGAAATGAAATTCTTACTTATACTGAGAATTTTCTGGGATATACAACTCCAATGCATGTGAAAGGCATTGTAAATTATCAATAAAATTTTTACGAAAAATCTAAAGATTTCCCCACTTCAGCAAAGATTCTCTGGGTGGATTTCCCATACATATTTTTTAGAATCTGATTATTGAAGCAATTGTGATTTCAATACTTAGCATAGGCAATTATTAGGCATATAAGCGTCCCAATTACCCATTCAATACATAAATGTGCTCAGGTAATATAATAAGGTAATAAGTAGCTAGTAGTAGCAAAATTATTAGAAAAAATATTTGGAACAAAATTTTAAAAGTGGAAAACGAATATTGAACAAACATTTGGGGAAAAAAATAATCTAAAAAAAAAATTGAAAAACAAAATTTGGAACAACTATGAGGGCAAAAAAATCTGGGGAAAAAAGTTTGTGAAAAAAAAAATATTTGAAAAAAGAAATTTTGGGTGAAAAAAATTAATTAATTAATAGGGTAAAGAATTAGGGGGAGGTGGAAAAATTATGATGGGAAAATAGGCAAAAGAAAAAAAAAGAGAAAAAAAAAATAGTTTAAAAAATCAGGAGAATGTACATATATGTGCATTTGGATTGTTAGGGGTGACCATCAGTATAAAGGGGGAGAGGGGCTTGGAGTTTTAAATTCATGGTAACAGTAAAGGACCAAATTATTTTGAGTGTGTTTTTATCGAAACAAAACCATGTTATGAAATATCCCCACCACCAGTAATTATTTATTTTAACATTGCTCAAAAGTAATTTATTTATTTTACCAAAGCTTGAATATATTTTTTTATTTAAAATAAACTGCAAGCCTTCTCCCCCTCCCAGATATCTTATTTGGTTGAACCCTTAGTAGTCATGATATTTGCATAAAAAATCCAGATTGGGTTGAAATTGAAGGATTTATGGATTTTAGGTTTTATAATACTTTTGTTTATTTTTGTTTTGTTGTTGGAAATTCTCTGTTTGGTGCAGTTTTGCTGTTTGTGTTGTGAGATTTGTTAAACAGTGAGGCTTTATATACTCCCATGGGCGTATAAGTGAACAACAAAGAATATAGGATATATACCAGCCAAATACAGGCTTCTGATTGGCTGATTGGTCATAAGTATGGTATAAATACTTTTACCAGACTGCATTCAGCAGAAAAGTGTTTGATATATTTTAAACCTCACACGGTGATCAGACGCACTATCATGATATCAACTTCTGTCACATACAAGAAATACCTTGCAGCAGAAGTCAAAAGGACCAATTCAGAAGTGGTTGAGTTTGTCACCATGTTTTGCACAGTTTGATACAGGAAAAGCATTACATGTTTTTGAGGTTCTTGAGTCTATCCTTTTGACTCCAGCTGTAAAGTATACACTGTACTTGTACATATGTATTGCTTATGTTTATATATATATGGCTGTTTTGTATGACACATTGTTTGTCATAAATGTACAGCAGACCAATCACAGTACCAAAGCCATATGATGCTAAATACTAATTGTTGAGTAATTGGGCTGGTGTTTTCATATTATTCCTATTTACATTAGCGATCTTTGCAGATTGTCGTGGCGGTCCATTGAGAAATACACTCACCAGCAAAAGAAACGCAACACTTGATATTGGCTTATAATTTTGCAAAGAAATTTTGATCCTTGGATCAACTAGTGTCTTTGTGCCAAAAATTTAGCTGTGACCATTTCCTGTCTGCCTTTTGACTAGTTTATCACATTTCAGTTTTCGTAATAAAATATGACCTTACCGACAAGTTACACCAAAAATTAAGGTGCCATTTTAAATAATGCCCAAGCAGACATTACTACTGTACTGCAAGTCTTGCAAGATATGATATGCACTAAATCAATTCATAAAACCATAAAAAAATCGTAAAAACCCTTTTAAGCGAGTGACATCACAAGTCTGAGTGGAAAGTTGATTTACTGGAGTAGTGGTTGGGGTTACAAATGACTGACCACCAGTGTACAGTGCCGTCTGTAAATTAATGAAGCTGCTTGAAGCACAAACCCAATGTTATTTCAGTGGGAGGGGTGGTTCACTTACTTATCAAAGACTTTGACCCATACCTTACTCTGAGTACAGCAAAGGAAATTGGTAGTCATTGTTATCTCACATCCCTCAAATATCGGCTTTCATGACCAAATAGGTTTCCATGTCATCAAATTAGAATGCATGCTTTTACAAGCAGTTTGGTAGAGGACGTTTAGCATTGCGGCAATGGAAAAATATCACCCGTTTCACTAACTTACAGGCAGCACTTAGAACTGCAGTCATGAAGCGCTTTCTTGTGGGTCATGGGTCCTTCAAGGTTTTCAGACGGCACTGAAAGGGTTACTCAGTGCAGGAGGAACATTGTCTTGCAACAAGCTTGGGGGACTGAATGTTTCGCTTGTTTCATGAATACAAAATGCTTTGAATGGTGAAAACCATGACCAATCTCTTTAATTCTGTCTGGTTTGCCTGCAGGGTTGATTAAGATTATTAATGCCGTAGATCTCTGGCTTATTCGGGCCGAAGGACAATTAATCTATTTGATCCTGCCCTCGGGAGCGTAATTTACTATTTACAGTGAGGAAATGTTTCCCATGAGAGCCAAACAGAGCACAAGAATGACGAGCTTACATGTACCAGTTAATATTGTATATGTATATGGATATAACCAACACTACTATAATAAATCTCACACCCTGTGAAAAATGCACACCCTTCTATAATCCACACCCTTCAGTTCTCACCTCCACTCACAAATGCTCTACTACAAAATGCTCTTGCTGTGATTCTGTAAAATAATCTATTTAAAGATTAATGATTGCTATAAAAATTAGCTATTTCTTTCTTTTTCAAGTTAGGCCATGCAAGGATGAGCTGGGGAAGAGGCCCATTTCTAGACAGTTCTTCAAGCGGTTTTGCACCATTGAGACAAAAATATTGATGTTGGTGATGGACAATGCTATTTCTAAATGATTCCCCAGAGAATGCTTTTTTAGAGAATGTTGATGTATTGCATACCTGCTTGATGCATGCTGAAGTCAGTCTTTTAAAATCATTGTCTGTGTTTACTGAGCATTTGTTCCCAATTTCTCACCCTGTCTTCCTTACGCTGCTTCAGTTGAATTTCATGGCTGTCCTTGATTTGCACTGATTCTGTGCAATTTCCATGGCAACCCCTGAGACAAATGTTGAATCGGCCACTGCTTTGTTGTGACGAAGATTCGTCCTGAAGCTGAATTTGTTACCGTTGGATGCCGGTTGCTTATACTTTACGCCTCTGTTCTCCACAAGCCTCAACCATCGCTGCCTATTTTCATTTTCCACCCTTTGGTTGGATTTCATGCTGGTTGACGGTTGCTATTAATTAGATCATGTTGCCATGGCAACCCTTGGGAGTTGAAAGGTGACATTAAAAGGTTGAATTAACACATGGAGATGGCAGATGGCTGAGGCACAGTGGAGCAGCTGCCCTAGGAAGTTTTCGGTCAAGCTGAGCTATCCGTCACCAATGAGGGTCCTGCAGGAACTGGGGTGTACATTTCAGGAAGATTGGTCTAGAATAATCTTGAGAGATTTAAGAGGGAGCACAGCAGAGCTTCTTTTCTGGTGATTATGAGCTGTAATCAACAGAAATTCTGATTATGGACACTTGCAAAATCTGTGTTGTAAACACAAGCAAACATACAAACAGTTTAATTTCACAACTCTCAAAATTATACATACGATTAATAAAATTGCCTGAACTGTGATACCAAGTTTCAACAATTTACAATTTTTCAGGTGCAACATTGTGAAACACTATCAAGTATTTTAAACTATGACCTTATAAATTTGACGACCAAACTCATTTTGTGAGATTACAGAGATTTACAATTGTTTTAAAATGCCTTTTGAAAAAAAGCTCAAATGGAGATGGAGCCAATACACAAGCACGTGAGATGTATGCTGGACATTATTTTGACTTTTTGCAGAATTTAGAGTTGAACATGACTTTCGTGAAAATTTTCGTTTGCTTTTTGTCTAGAGAAGAAGTGCGAGTCAGTCATGATCTGCCATTGCCGGAAGAGAGGTACGGCTGTACTGTTGCTATTATGAGCTTGACAAATAGTTTAATTGGTTAAATATCACTCCCCTATAGATGGTGCATACTTATGAAGTAGGTATGCCATAAAAATATATGCTAGACAATTTTCTTCAAAAAAATTAATGATATTGGGGAATTGTCTGCAAAAATGTCACTTGGATTACTTTCAGTTGTTAGTGATATACTTGCCTTTCCTATTCTTTACATGAAGTGAGTAGTCAATTAGTCACAGACAGTGGCATTACTAATGTACTGACGTTGTACTTATAACAGGAGTGAAATTTGAGAGCAGTAGGAAAGACTTCCATCTTCTGTGTTTGCAATATACATGACTTCAGACCATACACATAGGTAGAGATACACACAGGTGGGGATAATTGATTTTGTACAGCAACTTATTGAAAGAGAGACCTACCGTTGAAGCTGCTGACATGTGTAGTACAAGTAGGCTTATCAGATATATGTGCGTATACCATGATATCGTATGATAGGGCTGATAAAGTACCTGTGTGTGATACTATTGATTTTTAGCATGTGATAAATAGCCTTTTTGAACTTAATCACGCAGCATTTGATTATAAAGGTTATTAACCAAGGGAGAGGGTATATGTGATTTATCAAGAGCTTTAGTTCGAGGTGTGATAGACACATATTCCTGATCCCATGTTGAATAAGCAGCGTATGCCATGGGACAAACACTCAAACAATCAAACATACGAAAAAAGTGGAAAACCAAGAATAAGGGAATTATAGCCTTGAAATACAGGCATGTGATTGGCAAACAGCGGCATTGAATTGTATGAGCGCTCTTATCACGTCCCCAACTTGGCCCGAACTGCACATTGACCCTCCCCATGGTAATGCCAATAATTGACCTGAGTTCTGATACATGACTTTCAGGTCAGGATACAAGGGCCGATATTTTAGGCTTTTTGAATATTGCTGGTAAGGAGGTTTTATAACTCATATTTAAAGGTATGACTAACTGTGAGTCCAGCATTGACCCGTTATGTTGAACGCCATTGAATAAGGTTACTTTGGTCATTATGGACTAGGTACTTACGTCATAAGATGAAAATGTTCAGTGTCCAGTGTGTGTGTTCCAGATATACAATGACATCCATTATGGGAAGTGATATTAAGATACCCTAAGAAGCCATATATTGTGTTTCCTCTATGTGAAATAAGCCGATAGTCAGTCTGACCAGGCTCAGCCGCACTGAACAGGAAGATTTCAGGTTGTGCAGGTCAACAAGCAACAGTTGCGACTCGTGGACTGTTTATTCGCAGGTGCATAGATAGACACATACGAGGGGCGTTCAGAATGTTCGAGGCTTTTTTTCATATGGACACTTATTTTCAGTCTAGAACTATGAATTTTTCACAGGATAAAATTCAGCATATTTGGACAAAATTTTGGACAGTTTGGACATTTTAAAGTCATTCTGTGGTTGCCATGGAAACTGAAAGTTCAGCTTCTTGGGGCAGATAATACTGAAACCACTAAAGCCAAAAGATTTTGGCTGTGAGAGACCTCTCTCTATCACTTGCATTAGTGAGATTGACAATATTTGACACAAGAAATATAATATTAGCCTTAAAAAAAACTCCCAAGCTCACTAAAAGCATTGATTCATACACCTGACCCATTGAAGTAAATGTTCCTTGAAGTCCCCCAAACAAAGTTCTGTGAAAGAATTTCGGTCATCCAAAGCCTTTTCTGCTCCAGTGCCTGAAACTATGGCCTCCATAGACTAAAGTAAGGGACTTATGTCAAGCAACATGTCACAGGAATAGCTAGGATGGATAATGCTGTCCATTTTGGTCTCTTGTTCATACTAGTGAATCCATGCTTTCAAAAGTCCTTATGTAGTCAGGGAAACACACCTTTGCCTCCTGAATTTCCCTAGCCAAATCTGGCATGCAGGAGTGCTTTCCTACACGGGTTCAGTGTAGGAATACACACATTTGGTGTGCTTGAAAGCATATTTAGAAGCTTATACCATACTTTTGTGTCAAATATTGTCAATCTCACTAATACAAGGGATAGAGAGAAGTCTCTCACAGTCACAATTTCTTGGCATTCTTGTTTTCAGTGTTACCTGCCCAAGAAGCTGAACTTTCAGTTTCCATGGCAACCACAGAATGACTTAAAAATGTCCGAATTGTCCAAAATTTTGGAAATCCATTCCAAATATACTAAATTTTATCCTGTGAAAAATTCTTAGTTCTAGATTGAAAATAAGTATCCATATGAAAAAAAGCCTCGAACTTTCTGACCAATTCAAAGCAAACATGGATCACATTGTTTTTGAATATATCAGTGAAGGGCTGATGCATTACCTCAAAAATGTGAATACCTAATCAATATCTATTTAATCAATACTGTAATTGGCCCACATTGCCAATGAGGAATTTCTTATTATCTTGTTTACTGACAGAGGGCCGTAAATGGTATGGCTTAATTATCATCTAGAATCTGTTCATCATGCCATGAATGCATACAGTGAACACTCAGCCGCTCTTGTAGGTGATGTGGTTGTGAAACCTCTCGGTTATATAACTTTACTCAAACATGAACAAAATGTTATAAAACCGGCTTGGGGTGATACCTGACTACAGAATGCATTTAGGGCTACTATGTTGCAAAATAAAGGAGAGTGTGCGAAGTCTTCTTAGTTCAGATTTCGCATTTGTGCCGAAATGGCTGATGTCATTTACAGTGTGCGGTCAGCAGTTTTCCCTTCAGCTTCACAGAGAAGTGTCTGTGTATTATACTGCTAGCTGCATCAATAAATCCTTTTCTATTGCTGTTCCCAAATGCCCATGAGAGCAACCTAGCCCTGTCCGTACATCGCACATAATAAGTGTCAGACAAAATTTTCTTCTTGAATGTAAAACAGGTTATTTCTGCTGCAGGTCACGCGATCTGACTGTCTGAGACCAGTTGCAGTTATACAAAGTAGTCTTAACATATCACCCTCAAGAAGCACCTCAGTCAACACTGCTGCTCTGTTTGGTGGAAGTATCTTGACTATTGATAACACTTGCCTCCATAAATGAAAGGTCAGAGCTCAACATAAGGGCTTTTTTGATACACTGTCCAAAGTACTGATGACAGATTGAAGTGCAGTTTATGAGAACTTTATTCAGCTGTTCCTGGTTGAAGCAGCCAACTATTAAATTGACAGTAAAATACTATGTAGGTGGAAAAAAATCACATGCATGCTCATTGATACTGCTGTAAACCATTTTAAGTGAGATATGCTGACAGACAGAGGTGGTGCAATGCAGAAACTTCCCACTCAAACAGAATCGTGCGAGTTAATGTATCTTCCTTTATATGAGCAGTGCGTGCCTCACAGTTATGAAGGAAACTGCTGTGGCTGCCTATGAATATGAAGACACGTTCTTCGGAGTAGAAATTGTGAGAGATTGAGAACTGCTACAAATGTGGTCTTTTGTTATTGTGTAAGAACAAGAGTCACACTATGACTCTGAATGAATGATGTGTCATCACGAGCTAAAGTACCTGTCATTGGTAGACATGACTACTGAAGGGTATGCCAATCAACTCATGGTCCAATGATCACAGTGTTATCAGTGTGTTGGAAATTCTAAATTTTAAGAAATTATGAACTCTTCTTAGCACCTCACCCAAAACAACTATAGGCCTATATATTACTGACTTGGAAAGAGTCTTGTGTTGCTGGACATGAGGAAATATTGGACTTCTATTGTTAAAATCCTAGCAACAATACATCTTATAACCCAAGCAGAGTGATATTGGCCAAAAATCTTAAGAAACATGTAGGCCTATATAAACAAGAAAAGTACCCTTAAAAAGGGTACTGCATCGATTTTATCATGAACCTGAAGGCATGTGGCATGTAATTAAAAAGTTTTAATATCCAAAATGAGTAGGCATTTTTATGAAACAAATATCTAAGCCTCCCCCTTGTGTCATGCATATGTTACTTAACCAGGAAGGTTGCAAATAAAATTAAACCTCAGTTATTTGAATGAAAATGGTGCCTTTTGTTATTTTGTTAATTGCTATGTAGAAATCTGCAAATTTGTTTGTACAATTGAATTAACTGTGACATGTTTGTTTTTATTATGTTATGCATTTCTCAAAGCAACTGTATCTTTCAATTCAACTTCACACCTATTCAACAAAAGTTGATTCCCCCCCCCCCTGCAAAAAAACCCCTAGATATGCCACTGGTCGATTTTGGCCACTGTGTTTTAGCAATTGAAGTAATATCCTCACAGCGTAATGCGCCGACATGCTTATTTGCGAACTTAATACTGTACGTAGAGCAAAATTAATAACTGCAATGAATTCGGAGGCGTTTATTTAATATATCCAGGTTTTTAAATTTTGAAAATCGGACATGTATTAAGGTCTGTAGCCCGATTTGTACTTTCTGTCCCTCTGAAAAATGTCTAGCTTCGCCACTGCAATACACACTTTTTGATGACGTTTCACACGGAAAAAATATCGCCAGAAATATTCCTAATCTTGTTGAATCGATATATTGTTAACAATACTTACATATAAGTTTTTTTATAGGTTAAGACATCGATACAAAAAAAAATCTCACTAAGTTGCTACTTCTATCAATGGTTGCCATTTTGAGGAACATATCTCTGTTAAAAACTCATGTTGAAGCACTTACCCCAGGTACTGTCAGAGCGGGAGAAACCGGGAAATTACCACTGAAATAGTTAATGAGCCTTTAAAAGAGGGAGAATATATTGGGCTTTATAATATATCTTTTAGCATATAAAATAATTTACTAAATCTACATTATAAACAAAATACGCTGCTCAAGATATAAATAACAGCTACTTTATTTTGCACGCTGCGATTTTGTTAAAACTACTACTCCTCAAGCAAAACACCAAGTGAGGGCTACCAAGTCTCGCTTGTGGCTTGAAAGATGGAAATCACACTTTGCAGCCCATATATAGAACACAAGTGTTGACTGTGGTTGCCTGACGTTGATGCCCCGGGACCGTTGTGTAACTCAGTGGAGACTCAGAGACCTGATACTCACGTCATTCAAGCAACGTGACTTGCAAGGCAAATTGCTTCTTTAAAGTCGTAAAAGAAAAGACTAGTATCAGTCAACCAAGTCATAAAGCACCGATAATGAGAAAAGTGGATACTACTTGGAACACAAAATATAAGGACATTTAACTAAACATATACTTACAAGACGAAATTATGCACGTTGGCGACATTCCATTGAGTGTGTGCATTGTTTAACATTCCCCTTGGTTATTTGGGAAAGTAGAGTTGCTTTGCTTTAAGCCTTCAACTCCCAGGGCATTCAGCAGTTTCCTCAGCTGTGCTTGCTTTAAGTGAATTAGGCCTCCTGCCGAGAAACTAATGGAAGTATTAGTCTCACCTGCTACTCTGAAGGAACATTTATTTTTGTAGTCGACATACCTTAATTGGATGCTTTTCGAGACATTTTGAAATAAGATAATCTTAAAATTTGTTGCAGTTTATTTCCTAACTTGTTTTTTTGATGTGCTGATTGAAAGACAAGAATAGAATTGCTATTCTAAATGTCATTTCCTCCAGAAGGTAATTTGTGGTGTGTTGGGTCTTATTATACGGAAAAGGGAGGGCCACATTGATGTGAAATTGTCTTGTGTAATAATTAATGTTGCAATAAGAATAAACTATACTTCAAATTTCATAAAAGTTAGTTTTTCTTAAGGCGTTGAAATTGACCTTTCTGTGAAAATGTCTTGACACATTTGATGAAGTCTTATTGCCCTTTTTACATTTATTGCAATCATAATGTTACAATATTATACTCTTCTCTAAGTGCAAGATCTACTGAAAAAGATTTGGAAAATATTTGTGAACGACATATTCGTGTAGATCTAGTTGACATATAACTGATAGGCTATATACATTCAAATACAATATTATACAAATACGGCATGATATGAGTGCAATATGAAAATTTATTTGCACGAGGAAATTCATATTGAACGAGGGCGCAGCACTCCAACCATGCAATATGAAAAAATCTGAAAAAAAAAATTGTAAAAAAATTTTTTTGGAAAAAATCTCATATTGCACTCGAACCATGCAATATGAGTTTTTATGATGGCGTCATGTGACTGATTTCGGCCAATCAGCATCGCTCTAGCATAGTGGTCATGTAATAATATATGATACAACATATTCATGTTGATGGAAGTCCCGAGTTGATAGAAGTATTTAAAACACCTCACACATGTAAGTCATAACGAAACTTTTCCACATTTATATATTTGAATTGTCAATAAAATTTACATGCAACATTATAACACATGTATCGGTATTGGTATGTTAGTTATCCACGTAAAATTATATATATATATTCTACAATTTTGCAATTGAGACCACAAAGCCATCCACATTAGGAAATAGGGAGTTATTTGTAGCATTTGACATATCATCATAGCATATTCACTGAATATTGGTAACTGTATGAATAAATCTCTTTGCTTTGGCTTTTCCCAAATACCCATGAGAACAGTTAAGCTCTGTGTGTTGTCTGTTCACCCTTCACACAAAGCAAGTGTCAGATTTAATATCCATCCTGGATGTAGAACGAGCCATTTCTGCTGCAGGTCACGAAATCTGACCGTTCGAGACCAGTCGCAGTTACAAAGGTGTCTTAACATATCACTATCAAGAAGCACCTCAGTCAACACCGCAGCGCTGTTTGACGGAAATCTCTTGACCACTGATGACACTTGCCTCTGTAAATGAAAGGTCAGGTCTCAACATAACAGCATATATTGGACGCACAATTCGTCCAGAGAGACAAGATCACAAAGAATGTGAGGCATGGTAGTGGCACTGCACTGAAGTGCTGATAACAAAACAGCCAATGATCTCTTTAATATGGCGAACGCAATTTCTGTCCATGTGCCTGAGAACTTGTGGTTGTATGATTAATATCATTTGCTTCATACAGCCTCCCAATCTTATCTCAAGATGCATGCAGTATGTGTTGAAACTGTTTATTGTACACTTTTTTCTTAGATTGAATAGACCTGTACAGCATTTCTTCTGAGCAGTTTATTGGAAGAGGCGCTATATAAATTAGTATTATTATTATTATACCATTCGACACCTCTGTCAACCAATCACATTACAGTATTTCAGGGGAATAACTCCCATATTCTTTGTTGTCCAGTTATCCTCTCATGTTTGACTGTTTGAGTGTTAGTCTCATGGTATAAGCCGGTTATTCACCATGGGATCAGGAATATGTGTTTATCACACCTCAGCCTAAAGGCCTCGGGTGATAAGTCACATATTCCCTCTCCCGTGGTGAATAACCTTTACTTATTAAGAGCAATATTCACTTCGGAACACAAATGTCACAGTGACCCAGCTACAATGACTATAGTTTCTATACTGCATAAGCAAGTTTTTTTTCTGTCAGCTATACAATAGCTATGTCTATTAATATGTGTCATCTGTCAGACTTCTGTCTGATCTTTCTCACCACTAAGATAATAAATGGGCGATAATCAGTCTGGAACCAGACTGCTTCTTTCCCCATCCCCTTATCTAAAATTATTTAAATAACTGAATGCTCCCTTTTATGAAATAAAGTATGCTCCCTAGGGTAAGATCTTTCCCCATCCCCTTATTTATTTCACAACAATTAAAAATTATTAGATTAATTGGATGATCCCTCTAATGAAACACAGAATGCTCCCTAGGATGAGTTGCAAGCACCGCTTGCCGTCTGGAAGAATTCAGCATGAATTAGAATCCTAGGGGGGGAGATAGAAAGTGAGTCCACTGGAACACTTCATAATGATACATAGTATCCAACTATTCATTCTATTTGGACAAACAGACTCTAGCCACTTATATGAGGCAGTTATAAGTTTGAATATTAGCAGACGACAAATGACAGTTATTTGTTTCATTTGTGCCACATGTGGCGCCATCTATATCTGTACCTCTACACAGGCTTTAATAAAGTCACCACCTTTCATCTATTATAAGCAATACATCAAACTTTGTTATGCCACATGGGGGATACATACCAGATACACAACTTCATATCATTACTTTGTGTTTTTTTGACATATTAAAAGCCTGTTTACAGCGATTTTTAGAGAGCCATTTTATGTCAAAATGTATGATGTGTGATTTTGATAAGACATGCCAAACTTCTCTTTTAGTGTTCAGACTCTTCCCATCAGTCTTGACTTGGCTTGGGCAGGCACACTGATTTTAATTTTGTTTCAGCTGACCTCCCATTTCTGACTGTCCCTCCACGATGTGGAGGCTTTTAATCAGAGGGATAGGTACAGTCTGGGCGATAATAGTACTTTCTGTTACCGAAATTGGTCATGGTGCTGGGTGGTTTAAAATTTTTTCTAATTTTTGGTGGTATTGAGAATCGTGACCAACATTGATAACACAGCAAAAAGCCATACTTCCTGTCTACTGACCAACCACAGAGGGGTATTCTGGCAGGAAGTAGTTCAGAATCAGACAAAACAAATTCTGCAAGGTGTCACTTGGCCGAATTAGAACCATTAACTTGTCATTGTGCCCAGATCTGCATCCTACCTGTATGCGAATGACAACCTACAATGCAGATTTCAATGTCACTTCATATATATGATGGCCGACGTCTTCTCACTTACATGAGGGCTGCCTATTAGACTTACAAGCCTTACCCTGCTTGCAAAGGAATCTCACCCAGTGTTTGTTTCCTTTAAAATTATTAGCTTAACTGAGAAGCTATTGTGGTCCATGGCACTTCTGCATGCGCGTTTGTGGGTATCAGGGTATGTAACTCGATTCCTGCAAGAACTACAGGATGGATTTATATTTCCTCTGGTATGATGTGTCCATTTGTACTACACAATAGGGTCATTCTACAGAAATGTTCCCATTTGGATGGCAATTTTACTGTTATTCAAAATTTTTAAAATGCATGATTTGATTAGTCTGGAGGTCAGTAAAGGCTCTGAATAACATCTGGCAATGGTTGCCACTATTCTTTTCTCAAATTTAATTTTGACTAAAATTAACATGCATTTCCAGTGAGTCATTACCGCAACAGTGGCAAATTGTTCTGGTAATGACACGTTGCGGTAATGACAAATTCAGCTTTAGTATTTTTTTAAGAGGCCCAGTAGCACAGACAGCAAGGGAGGTTTAAGAAATGTGAACTAGAACAGCATTGCTTCATGACGGCTAAAGAAAAATTTTGCTGCATTCCTTTCTTGATTGTTAAATGTCCGTTGCGGTAATGACACATAATAAACCTACTCACTCAAAATACGAGTTTTAAATGGATATAAAATATCTTTCGCCAGCATGCAACCTTTCTGTCAAGCTGTTCGAGTAGTCTTATAATGTCATGTGACTGATGATGACACTTGAGGGAGATAACGAATGGTGCCTTCATGTATGCTGTGCGTGCCCCAGAGTTATTAAGGCATATCACTTTAATGGGCTGTCTGTGAAAATAAAGACACTTTTGTTGTTGCAGAATATTGTAAGGCCATAATTAAGGGCTCACAAGGGTGAGGTGGGGCACGCAGTTTTTTTGGAGGGAACCGCTATGCTTATTGTATATGTTAAGTTGTTGGTGATAATCAGTGACTAATCATAATACTATTATCATATATTGAAGGCCATTTTTTAACATAGTAACTGGGAGACCAAATGGTCTCACAGTGGACAGATTTGGTCTCCCAGTTATTGCCAAATTGGTACCACTGGGAGACCAAATGTTTTGAGAAGAAAACTATTCTTCACTGTTGTTACAATTAATTTCTGTTCATATCATCTCTTAAATTGAAATTTTTATTAATCAAAATGTTCAACAGAATTCGGCCCAATTCTTAAGAAAGCAATCACTTCAATACTTCATATAAAAACATATTAGGAGTCTTAACCATAAATGTATCTCGTAAATCTTCCTCGCATCTACATATATTGCGCATAAAATAATCGTTTTGATATGTAAGGAAAATACATCAGTTTCAAATGTGCACATCAACTTCAAATTAGAACAACCAAATTTATGATTGATTTATGAAAGCTTCTCAAAATATTTGGTCTCCCAGTGGTACCAATTTGGCAATGACTGGGAGACCAAATCTGTCCACTGGGAGACCATTTTGTCTCCCAGTTACCATGTTAAAAAATGCACTGAGTTGCAGTAAATTTTCCTTTAAACATTTTAGTTAATGAAAAAATATACGAAACTTGACAGATCAAGTTAATTTACGGAAAAGTAGTTATTATCCTTCCAAAAAGTACGTAGAAAGTGATATTTTTCTTGTTAGGTGGAAGTGTGACATCATATGGCAGTTCCCATAGGTTAGCATTGGAAATCAGGCGTTCCATGTGAGGTCACAGGTTGTTCAGCCAATCATTGCTCACTCTGCATAGTATGTCATATCAAATCTGTGAGGTAGTATACCAGCATATGACTACATGCCATGTGTGTAAAAATGAAACACATTCAGTTGTGCCCGCAGTCGCATATCTAGGAATGGCATTGGAGGAGGCATGTTAATCTTTGGCCTGAGGGGGGAGGCATGCCCCTCAATGTTAAACCAATGGCACACAAAAAAGATTGCTCATTATTTCGATGTAAGATTGATCACAGAGTTGATCCTCCCTCCCTTCTCCAGAAGAGTTAATCCATCCACAAAAATGTGCAAATGTGTATCCCCTTCATGAGACACCCTAGCTGTGCCACTGGCAGCAAACAGTAAACAACATTCAGATCAGGCAGCTTATGAGTGACAGTTGTTTATTGATTCACACAGCTTGTAATCTTCTTCTTTCACTCAGTTATGCTTCATGGCACTCTCATACTATGTCATATACCATATATGGCAATTCTGTGAGGTCACATACCAATTTTGCTAGATTTTTCAAAATCTACATACTTTTTGGAAGGATAATAATAAACGCTACCAGCAGGGTGAGCATTAATGTTCAGCGTCTTGTCTGAGTACAATCAAAGCTGTCACCTCAGGATTGCCTTTCATATATGAAGCTCTCCAGTGCAGCAGACCATTGTCACAATGCTCCAGTCTGCCACCTCACCTGTTTTGTAGCAAGAATAAATGTAGTGTAAAAAAGTAAATCCTAGCAAAAAGATACAGCGCAATTCAATATTAACAAGAGTTGATTTTTGCATATGTAGTAGAAGCGGCAGACTTACTAGCTTTAGGTTGTCACAATGATAGACAGTTCACTTTTTCGTTGACTCTAATGTCATTTCAACGTTATTTTTAAAAAGTTACCATAGACAAATGTCAAGTGCTTTCAGAATTGGACATAAACATTCCTTGTGCCATTGCCTTATCCATGCCATGTTATTCTCTATGAGTCATAAGCAATGTATGAGGTCATATACCACACTTGCAATGCTGTCAAAACAGGTGAGAAACTGAGTATCAATGAGTTCACAAATTGCTCAATGACAAGTTGACAGTGTATTTCAATGCTATGGATAGGGCCTGTTGTGAGGTCATTGATGTCAACCGTTAGCCAAATGTGAGTACTTGTCATTCATTGACTGAAACTATAAAAGTAACTTGCTTGAAGCTCCAGGTCCAGTTGTAACTTTAACCAATGGTTAGGGAGTGACCATTCAAAAATCAGGTGGGGGGTGGGGGGTTTATATATCAAAAGAAAGTCAGATGCTACGTTTCAGATATAATGAAGTTTTTTTTTCTCTGAATATTTCTTGTGATGGACCCTGGGGCACCATGAGCCGTGGCATCGGGGGCTGTTTACATACATGTTTTATCCTTCTCATTCAACTGTAAAGAACTGATACCTCATAAACCAGATTTTTTACTTAAAATCTTCCCTTGGCATACACCACAATATGGATCAGATGGATTTTACATATATTTCTATGAAATAGCACAAATGTGTCCTAAACCGCTGCTGATGTCTTGCACTATAGTTCTGGGCTTACAACGGTAGAAAATGGCTCATGGTGCCCTATCTCCAAGTGGCTCATGGCGCCCCATTTGTAAATTTCATTTATTAGTGCCTATCATGATTTTCCAGCTTATCATAGAATAAATGTTATGACATCATCCTAGCACATGCCTTACCTTCTCTGAGAAGACTAAGTTTTATGACGATGCCGGAAATAGTTAAAGTACCAGAAGTAAAAGTTCCAGCGCCCAATATGTTTACTTTTCACTCAAATTCACTGGTCAAAAGTATTTTTTTCAATTCTTGGTCCTACATTGAAAAGAAAGATTATGATTGCTACCCTAGCCAGTTCTACACTATTAACAGAATATATGGTCATCCTATCGAGCAGTTCTATCTCGCCGCTTTTTTTGTAGGGCCATGGTTCATGGTGCCCCGTGGCTCATGGTGCCCGCTATCCCCTAGACAGACAGAGGGCAGATTTCACGAAAAGTGCTCTCAGCGGGTAACTTAAACTTTCCAACCCTTTCGTTATCTCTCTGTTGCTTCCTGAAGCAAGTTAACCTATTACTAAGTACATTTTATGAGCTAATGAATAAATATCAATAAAATAATCCTAATATATGTAACTTTTTGCTCTTAAAAAGATATCTTTTTTATTCCTCATGTGGACAATTTTGGACTACCAAACTTACTGGTGATCAGACATGCTGACTTTGGCACAGTGTGCATGCCTACAAAGCTAGGGATATATAAATATTCATAGGCTTTGACATGAACTCCTGGGAGGTTCTATAGGATTTGTCACTTGAAGTGCTTTACTTGTTCAATGAAGAAAACTGAAACAATCAATTATATAACGCAAAACAACTATGAACCAAGTTGACATTGATTAGCAAACCATTTAGGATTATAAGTGCATTAACCCATCATCATTAACAACAAATGCTTTGTGTATTTAAGTTATGTTTATTTCAGCTTAAAGTCATGTTCAAAGTGTTGTGCTATTTTCGTCGATGTTAGGATACACATGGTGATCAGGGAATAAAATAGTTATCACACCTACAATCATTTGCAACCCAAGCTAACTGGGCCCCAATGTTCTGCTAATCTTGCAAAAATACTATCACAGGAAGTGACTACAATAATTTTATAGAAGTATTCCTCATGCTTTGTGCTGAAATTTCTGCCGCAAAGAAGTCAACAGAAGTAGTTTAAGGAATTGATAGTGAATTGTTTTGTGGCATTTGAAAGGTTTGAATCATTTTTGAAGCCCGTTGAAATTTAGCCCAGGGGGAGGCAGATCATGTGTTGGAACAGCCAGCTGCAGTAAACAGAAGGCTAAATAGGATTATTACTCTCTTATTAATGACATTTTAATCTGTAAACTGTGTTGGATAAGTCAAGTTGGTCTAATTCGATTTATTTGTTATGCAAGCAGTGGATGACACTTTGTTAAAATGTCAAAAAGTGATTTTTTCGTGGAACCCTCACACAAGCAGACAGCCACATTTTGTATGGACAGTGCTGCCACCTTTGCCAACTGTGAGTGTGGAATCTGCTAAAACCAATTCAGGAAAATGCAATATGTGATTGATAAAAAACATCTTGAAAATTATTTTGGAACCATTTTTAATTGTGTTGATCATTATAAACTTGAAAAAAAAATTAATAAAAAAAGACTGCTAATGTAACTCAATTCCATCACAGGACACTGAGGCTACATTAGCATGGGGATTTTTCAGTGTTCTTGCTAACGCGAAATTCTAAAATTTTATTGAAAAAGTGTCTTTTTTTCCTATTATACATCACCAAAAACAAAAACGACTGGGTGTGGTAGCTGTTTTTTTATTGCTAATGTAACTGCAATTTCGCATCTGTCCATTTCATAGTGTTGCATAAGCAAAATTTGTCTATAAATTACGTTAATGAACACATGATTAGATCTTAATTTTTTTCTGAACTGAAAGCCAGGTCTGCCAGGAGCAGGCCAGGGGTGGTACCCTGCTGGTAATTTCATTTTATATGGCGGTAGGATCAGCATAAAAAATTCCGTCCTCCATCATATAACGTTGTTACATTAGCACAAGGCCGTATTTTTAGTTATTCTGATCTACCAATCCAACAGAAAACAGTGTTTACCCATGATTTTATCTTTAAAATAATTGACACAATAAAAGATTTAGATTTCAGATTTCTTTTGTCTAGCCAGCTATTCTTAGAAAAAGCACCCTGAGAAAAGCTACGAATCAATTATGTCTGGCCTTATCGGTCTTGTGCTAATGTAACTTGTGGTAAGTCATTTTGCAGCTTTTTGTGAAATTTGCCAGAGATTGAAAGAGAGACCATAGATAGATAAATATACAGATAGATAGATATGATAGATAAAATTAATGGTGAAATTACACCACATTTAGGGACCTTTCAGAATTTAACTTTCCATCAAGAATTGATACCCCCCCTTGAGTCTCAAGTGGATTTTTAGTACCCCACCCTTAGGTTTCACGCGTATTTTTAGTACCCCCCCCTCACCATACAAAGCAATAGACACATATATATACTGTTATAGGTACACGGCCACACGTGCAGATTCGCATCATTTCGCGGACTTTTGCGCATAAAAATGTCTAAATAAAATGAGTTTATGCGTGTTTTTTAACATTATTTCTTTGTTAAAATTTCTTACCCCACCCTTGGAATTGTTGTCAAAAATTAATACCCCCCCCTTGAAACACGTGTGAAAAGTTAGTACCCCCTCGGCCAAAACTCCCACCCACCCCCCCCAGTCATAAATTCTGAACGGTCCCTTAGCACTTTAATTTCATTTATGGGTTTTGAATTTTTCACAAATGATGATGACTACCACAAATTCCGATTTGTTTACACTTTGAAGTGACATCCAGAAATAAATGTTCCCCTCCCAGAGGAAAAAATAGTACTTTTGAAGCAATCTTATTATTTAAATTGCCAAATGTACTACAAGGGAGTGTATGGATTTGCATGTGGGGTCGTGGGGATTATAAATGAAGCGTGATTTAAATAATTTGAGCATATATTATACTCTTTTTTCCTCTGGGCTCCCACTTTTAAAATCTTGACTCCTGCCCTTTGTGTTTGAAACACCTCCTGGAGATTAAACCAGTTTGTTCTCTTTTGCAGTTTGTTCTCTTATTTTTGAATTCTTGTTTGATTATTTGTTATCATCACCTATTGCTGGCAATGATTTCAAGAGTGCTCAGCAATGCCAACGTCCTCAGTCTAAGTTGCCTGCAGCAACGTGTAGACTTTGATCTGGGTCTAGGGTATGCCAAACTCAAGCTCAAATGCCCACTGAACGAGCACATGAGTTTTTAAGAGAGACAGCATACCTGTAATTAGAATGCCTTTTAAAAAAGTTTCCACTTTGTGAAGTGTTTGAGTTGTAATAACAAAATCCCGCTTTCCAAAAATAGCACCTTAAATGTATGCCTTTACCAGAACCGTCTGTTTATAACCTGAATTCAATTATATATTTTTGTCATAGCACCCATCAAATTATAAATATTGAATGTCTTACAAGTAAATGGAAGCATACAAATTGCAAATGGAGCAATGCCAAGTCTCACTTGTGGCTTGAAAGGATGGAAATCACACTTCGCAGGCTGTATATAGAGCACAAGTGTTCACTGTGGTTGCCTGACGTTGATGCCCTGGGAACGTTGCGTAACTCAACAACTTCTAAACTTGTGGATACTCAGAGACCTGATACTCACATCATTCAAGCATCGTGACTTGCAGGGAAAATTGCTTCTTTAAAGCTGCAAAAGAAAAAGACTAGTATCAGTCAGCCAGTGGTGACAATGAGAAAAGTGATTGCACATTATTGTGTGTGACTTATGAAAGAATAACCTTGGTACAATAAAAGTTGGTTCTATTTAGAACATTCAGGAAAAAGACAGTGGGTTGCTGATGTATTATACATCCCCCTGGAGCAGTCTTCAATTTTTTGTCATATTTTCCTTCAGAAATGCATTATAAATTCCATACTTTTACATGCTCATACTGACCTCTCTTGCAACCTATATGCACCATGAAATACTGGGTTGTAAATCATGTCAGAGTAGAAAAAAAATTAATCAGTGAAAATGATTGTTGCAAAAGTATATGCCCCTGTAGGGGAGACCGGGGTAAGTTGTGCCGCGGGGTAAGTTGTGCCGACCACTGTTGGGGTTAAATGAAGAACTGGGCAAAGAAGGCAATGCCACCCATATATACCCAATTGGTCAACATCATCAGGCACCAAGAAAAAAACTACCAAATATAATGGTATGAAAAGCTACACTAATAAATTCAATTTTGTTGCTGAAAACTTGAAGTGCCGAGGACTGACATACTGGTCATTTGGTATTTGTAATAAGATGATGTCCTTCTGATAGGATGGAGTTAAGAGGTATACCTAGACATTTCTGTTGTTAGATTTCATTTTGCATAGTTTGTTTATTTTTGACAACCAGTTTCATCCAGAAAATCAATTTGGGGTAAGTTGTGCTGTTTTGATTGGGGTGAGTTGTGCCAATGGTATGACATAGGAATTAATATTCCATTCATCTTTTTTTGTCTAAATTTTATGCAAGGCCTAAAAATGTTGTGAATTAACTTACACTGAAAGGAACACATGTTAAAAGAGTCATAACAGCCTCTAAACAATAAATAATTCTGGTTTTTTCACCATTTTAAATTTGTGAATAAAATGGCTCATAAATGTCTGATTAATTTCATGTAACATGTCAGTCATACGTTAAAAACATGATACAAGTTATCTATCTGAAGAAACGGGTGAAATACAAGATTTTTTTGGAATAAATTAGGCGGCACAACTTACCCCATCACGCGTCACAACTTACCCCGGCACCGGGGCAAGTTGTGCCACTTGACCTACTTTTTTCAAATGCCTGCCATGACGTTACCAATGGTCGGACTGCCCTAAAACTTTGGTTGATTCTGGCCAACGTATTATATTTTAATGTCTGATTTTCAGATTGCATGATTAATCTTTGCTTTTTCGGAAAATCAGCCTGATGAAAAAATGGCACAACTTACCCCGGTCTCCCCTATGTTGTGGGACTGTATGAAGCTATAAAAAGGTTCTAGCTTACAAAATTCCTAGTGAACATTATGGGAATGATTATCTATTGTTTTAGCAGTTAGTGGTGTTTTAAGTCATTTTCTAAAAAAATAGTTCTTGTGTAAGATGGTCCAGAAATAGCATTGCAGGTGCCATTTTCGCCTGCTGTACAAATTTCGAACCAGCTTCTTAGATAAATGAGAAAATGAGTTGGAAAGGTGCATACTGACCCTGATTTAAACTAAGAACACTTTCAAAATGAGTATGATAACATTTTTTGATAATTTTCATGTTTTTTCACATCAAACGAAGACTCCTAAAAATATCACTGAAACTTCACTGATCACTGTCAAATTTCACCTCCTGTATATTCATGACTGATAGAACAATGTATGAAAAATGGATTTATAGATACTTTTTCAGTCTGTCACTTTGATATAGAAAAAGAGTGGACTGTGGCACTGTGAAAATGGCACTTTGTGTGTCATCATGCTGACGATTTGTCATGATCATAATTATCCTATACTTTCAATGTTAATTTCTAATTCTATATCAAAGTGTTTCGCTGTAAAGTGGACTGCGGCACTGTGAAAATGGCACTTTGTGACTCATGATAGCCGATGAAGTGTCATCTTCTCTACTTTCAACATGGGAAACAGAGAGGCTGTTTGATTGGTCATGATCAAGAGTAAGCCATTTGACTTCTCATAACAAATTTTAGAGTGAAAATAAGATGCGTAATCCTTTCGTTTGCCTGTCACCAACAAGTGGAATAAGTCTCCTTCAATCAAATTAACATGGAAAGTACTGGGTTTGATCATGACAAATCATCAGCATGATGACCCACGAAGTGCCGTTTTCACAGTGCCACAGTCCACTTTAATTCTATATCAAAGTGTTTCGCTGTAAAGGAGTTATCCTGGGCAACTCTCGAATATCGTTTTGTTCACATGCCTGTTTAGTCCATGTAGGCTGTGACTACCAGGAAACACATTTTAAAGGATGTCCTACACATGTTCTATCATCCTCATCTCTCAGTGTAGCCTTGGGTAAGCCAACCCTGACCACATGGGTTGTGTTTCAGTGAAGTAATCATTAAAAGATTAACAAATCTCCTGTGTGAAAAACATAATTCACAGTTTGAGACTGTTAACAGCAACTGAAATAATGTTTGAATGTTGTCACTGTTGTCTTGTTTTTCGTTTTAGGTATTTTCTTTGTAGAAAACCACTGACAATTAACAATTATTTAAATTTCGGATTTTAAACGCCGCAAAAAAATCTGTAAAAAGATTAGCTCTTACAATTCTGTAAGTGTTAATGAAGTGTCAAAACAGAATTTGCGTCATGCTGCAAGGGAGATTTGCAATATACGTACCAATTTTACGCAATGGACTGATTTTATTGATATGTCTTTCACACGTTGTTTCTTTTGTTCTTCAGGTTAACTGAAAAGAAAGTTAAGATGACACAAGGATTTTACCTCCAGATTGCTGTAATAATTCAAGGTGAGATGGACATTTTTGAAGTTTTAATTTGGCGGTTGTTTTGGCTTACAGATGATTTCATAATTTAGACACCTATGGTCAGAAATACACAATTTTTCCTGAAACTTTCATTTGTCGAGAACCTGTATGACATCACTCTGAACAGAAAAATGACATACTACTTTTAAGGTTTGACCATAGAAGTCTAATTCATTGATCTCCGAACTGTCGTTGACCGAGGTTGTTCAAGTGTGAATTTTCGTCTGTGTTTCACATATTTTCTGCGCATGAATATTTGAGAAACACAAACAAAAAATAACACTCTTCATCCAGTCGAGTATCAATCATTCAGAAGATGGAAAAGGTATTAGATGATAATCTTGTCTGTGCAGAAGACTTTATACAAAATTGTGAAGTTCATTCTCCACCTCGATCCTTAGATTTATTTCATTTTATTTATTTACATAAACACATAAAGCGCCGGATTCTTAAAAAATGCTCTAGGGCACTGTACAAACAATATAGGACATCGAATATAATTTATAAAGTTAAAATTGAAGTAAATAACATTAAAGAAAAAACAGTGTAAAGATAATTAAATTTAAATCACAGATTATATATGCTTGTTTAAAAAAGTATGTCTTTAATGACTTTTTAAAACTATAGAGTGTTCATGAATTGTCCACATTTCATGTAGAAGGGAATTCCATAGAGTGGGTGCAGCCACCCTGAAGGACCTGGACCCATATGTTGTGGTTCTGGAACGTAGTATGCAAGTTGGCCTGTACTCCTCTAGTTAGTCATGGAGATATTGTGGCGCGAGTCCATTTGAAGCCTTGAAAGTGTGCAAGATCACCTTATACTTTGTCCTGTACTCGATAGGCAGCCCATGTAGCTGTACAAGGACTGGAGTGATGTGTTCGTGGTGACGCCTTCCAGTGATAACACGAGCACAGCTGTTTAGAACAAGTTGGAGTCTGTTGAGCAGATTTTTTGGCAAGTTATACATAAGCACATTGCAATAATCCAACCTAGAGATAACACTGGACTGGATGAGGGACCGACAGGCATCTGTTGTAATAAACTGACGTATCCTACGTATTTGGTGGTAGCAAGATTGTACTAAATGAGATACATGCTTCTCCATTGTTCTCATCATACGGACAGACAAACAGACAGACAAATTCTTTATTGACCTGTGTAAAAAATATACACCCAGCCCTATATGGGCTTACAAGTCATTAAAATAATTCAAAAGTAACTTTAACAACAAATTTTCTGGAAACTACAATATTAAAGCATTTACAATCACATATTTACAATATTATAACATTTACAAACACATATTTACATTATTTAAACAACGAACTTCTTCGTCTATGGAAAGCTTTAAACAAATATTCTGCAGTAAATTTAACTAAATCCTTGGACATCAACAACTTAAATTTTTCTTGTAATGATAAAAAGTAAAAATCCACACAATAATCTAAAACATGAGTTAAAAGTAAATTACGTAAATCGTTATAAGTATTACAATGGAACAAAAAATGATTTTCATCTTCAAACACATGAACAAGGCCCTCCAAAAGTTTAAATACACCTACATGTAGATAAGGGATATTTCTTGTAAAAATACTTCATTTCGAATGGAATTTCATTTTATAGGCCTAATTACATCAAACAATATCTGAATTCATATTAAGGCCAATATGTCTCTTGTTTCGTCGTTTTAAGTCATTTTGGAAAAAATTTAGTTCATTCTTCAATATCCCATGTTATGCTATTTTATGAAAAGTTGTTACAGCCCATTTATATTCTAGCTTTATGAAATTTAATCATTTTTAAGTGTTTCCACACGTTGAAATTTCACCTTTACAGTTGTTTCAAGCCACGCAAAACCTGTTTAACCATTTTCGGGTCTGAAAATATATGTTAAAGTTAATAACGATCAAGTGCCATGAAGCTGCAAGATAACTGGGTTGTTTCAGCTTTTTACAGTAAAATGTAATAGGAGATATCAAGAAAATTATTAAAATTTGACCCAAAATGACCTAAAATGATTGAACAAAGACACCTTATTGTCTCAATTTGAGTTTCCATATTGCTGTGAAGCACCTGTATTTTGTAGTCTTTGTTTCGTATTTGAACTCCAGATAGGAATAGTTTCTAATATTACGGCATAAGGCACCCCGATAATATTATATCTATGTAAGTTTTAAATAGATTTAAAATAATTTCCATTTTTCTGTTTTCTCGGTTCATTACTTATGAACACTGGTTCGCAGATAATTCTGGCCATATACCCGAGGCCAAGAGTCCTAATTATCCTACATATGCAAAGAGGCATTTCTTATTATCATATTTCCTCAAAGATCCTAAAATGGCATGACTATTATTATTAGGAATTTACTCATCACGCCAGGAATGCACTTAGTTATACAGAACAGTTCATCAGCCTTTCAGTGTGGAATTGTTATGACACCACATGCAAAACTGAAGAAACAGAATAACATTAACAGCTTTGCATATATTTCGGTGATGTTTCGCTTGAAAAAAGAAGAGCCCGTATCTGTGCTCCTTCTCGTTCAAACACCCTGATCGACAACTTCAGGCAAGGAGGTGCTCAACACATCCATAAATTCTTTTCTTGTGCTATTGAATTGATATGAATTTATGGTCTCTTGTATTTGTTCTCAAGTTTCCTCTTCCACAACCCCATGACCCCGCCATCCAGTTCCTTTTCCAATTCCCTATGTCTGTGCCTTATGTCAGTCCCTTCATGGACATGCATGAGTAAATTCAGCTTTTCTGCCAGTATTACAGCTGAAATTCTAAAAAAAATGCAAAGTACATAAAGGAGGCTTTTAAAAAATGAGCCCGTTTCAACTTTCAGGGCAGTGCAGTTGTTCTATCAAAGGGGCGGTTGCCTGGTAGTTGCAAAATGAGAATTCTTGCAGAGTTCACTGCCGGTGGCAGCTCCCTGTTGCCTCTTGTTCAGGATGCAAAGTATGAATTATGTGTGCAGGGTAGCGTTTTACTTTTAGAGGCACAATCTACTGGAAGGCCATATCTCCTCTTGGGTATTGTCACCGCTGAGCTTTTAGCTTCAGAGGTGTCTTCATTCTTTCCTCTTATAGGAACTTTCCTCAAATCGCCATGAGCCTCAAGGCCTTAATTCTGTAATATCATTTATATTATTATTGTATAAAAGTAATGTGATATATTATATTATTGTGTAATGAGATTCAATGATAGCAACGGGGTAGAACTCACCCCATGTTTCCATGGCAACAGTTACCCTGGTGTTTCTGCGCAGCCGCAGAACACCCTAGTAGCAATCTCTGGGGGCAAGCTTGTTTGCCCAGACAGAACAGAGCCCGCTCCCGCTGAGGCAGCAGGAGGGCTACCTGTCTCCCTGACGGGGTGACGATTCGTCAGGTAAGGGTATTGTTGTTAGAGGTATGATCAAGGGTTACTCTTAAAGGAACCTCAGGTCATGGTTGATTGAGATGGCATTAGTTAATGACGTATGTAATTCGTTAAGATCGTTGTTTAATGTATTGATAAGTTGGTTACCATCTGCTCTTCGAATGACTCTTAATGTAACAGTCTATGAATTGTGTATTAAATGGATAAGTGAATCTAAACTGTTGAGCCTCTGGTATTTCTTGAGTAGGTGTTTCGTGGTGGCAAGTGCTAGGGTGTCTCCCGCAGGATCCCCGGCAATGAGTCCATCTACTCAATTAGCTACCTCTGACAAAGATACGTGCGTTAACCTTACATGGGGGCAGCTAAAGATGGCATGGTGAGAGAATTCCGGTCTGCGGCTTCTTGGCGCTTGTCTGCTGTGTCACACTGTCTCTTGATTTACTACGTTTTTCAAATTTAAGGAATAGCAAACATATTCAGTCCTTGTACCATTGAATGTATTGACTTAACAATGGTAAATTAGGCATCGACAGCACACGTCGAACTGTAGAAGCAGAACTCTATGAAATAGCATAGAAATAATTCTTCATATTTGTAAATGATCATACATAGCAACTCAATGTTTGATGTTCGTACGATGTAAGATTCACATTTAGTGACGTTTCTTTCCGAAACACTAGCCTTGCAATGCTATGGGCTATGGGCCTACGGTTTCTTCGCATGAAGAAAGTCCACTTCCTCGATGTGGAAATTCGATTATGTCACAACTTCATATCATGCATAGCGGGTTCGCCAGCTATGGCTAGAGAGCATTGGTTCAGCGCCATGCCATTAGTCGCTGTTTTGGTCTCCTAATTAGCTATTGTTCTGCTATATCGTTCATTAAATTGATTAATATGCTCTACTAAACATGCAGAGCCCAAAGCCTAAATTTAAATTCACGAAGTTTTAGAGAGCCATGTTATCCCACCTTAATTCACCTACTAGTATAGGGGGCGCAATTTTCCTACCAGGTAGCTCAGGGGCTTCGCCCATATCTTTATTTGGTTACCTATTAGCTCATGTTCAGCTTCGATATGCCTGCCTCTCATCTTCCACACTTCTCACAACTTTACCTACACACCTCATCCAGACCCGGACCAGACAGCGCACTCAAGTCTCTGGGGCATCTCTCGCATCATTAGGCCTTCCTTGCAACACAGCACATCTTCCAATACGGTAGGAGCTCATTTTGCAAACATTAATAGGAAAGGCACTTGATTCTTATTTCCTTAATTTATAATGTTTTCTTAGGCTATCTGTCATTTCCTCTTATATTTTAACTCTTGCATTTTAACGTTACATTACCAATATGTCTGTCTGTTTCCAAACACATAGCATACTATTTAGATTTTATATACACGGCACTTAAGGTCTAATAGCCTGGTCTCATGGCCACGCTATTCTGCCTTCTTCTTTCCTCACTCTGCAACTTAAATATGTAACATTTCATTACTTTTAAAATTACTAATTCGCTATTGCCCGTCCAACGAACATTCTAGAGAATTTGATTATCACATACTGATTGTCACCCCATCATTGTTTTCTTGAGTAACAGCATGCTCTTCTTCATTTATGCATGTTTCCATTCATTTATTGCCGTTGTGCGCATTGATCATTGATAGTGTATCGTGTTGTATTTTGTTATATCAGGTCTACTGTTCTACTTTTAGCTAGCCAAAGTTAGTTATTTCAGTTTCTTATTGACTTGAAGGGACAAGTCGGCATTTTTCTCCATGTATGGTGACGTGTTACAGTTAATCCTGCATTTTATATATATGTATTTAAAGCGAGACAAGTAATCACTTATTTCATTATTACTGATATATGGTTCTCAAGTTATGTCTTCATTCCCTTATTTTTCGGGTCGTTGGTTGATATGTGTTATGAGTTACATCCACGTTTATTGCAGGGAATCGCTGTGGCACATTTTGTAGCCTTTACCCTTATTTTGATTTTAGGCTCTCTTTTTATACGTAATCTCCCTCAAATTAGTTATATTTTTGCTCTAGTAAGTGCTAGTATGCACGGTACACTTGCTCTTCTTACATCTATTTTCGCTCTGAATGTCTGTCCCGTTGACACAGCTGACACTTCAGCAGTGGTTACTTAAGTTCCGTTTGGAAGCTCAGACAGCGGTTGATGAGGGATATTTGTCTGCTCGTGCTTCTCGTTATATCAAACATCACACCCCTACTATTCTCTTTAATAAATGGTTATTGTTGGCTGCCAATGATAGGAACACTCAATGGCATGTTTACGAGTCGATCCTAGATCAGCTTGGTTATTTGTCTCTTCCCTTACCAGAACTTGCTCTGTTTCGTGAGGCTTCTTTTGCTCGTTATAAAACGTATTTGAGAAAACCTACCAATGTATGGCTTTACCCTCTTACCCTCATGATGTCAGAAACTGACTCATCTTCTGCTAGTACAAGTCAGGGCGATAAGGGACACATCGATGTAACTGACATTTACACTGACACATCGCTTTCAAGTGAACAGCCTAATACCTCGGGCCAACACATTGCCCAACAACCAGATAATTCTTCATTGACTGTTCCTTTACATATAAAAGTTGGGGATATTACTGACGGGTCCCGTGTTTCCACACCTTCTCATGATAGCTTAAAATCTCGTGAAGTATCACCTGGCCGACACGATTCTGATTCTGACGAGGACAATTCACATCTTGCTCTAAAGATTGCTAGAGATAAGGTTGATAATTCCGATAAAAATAACTCTGCTGGCCATACCTTTGATAGTGATAACTCTGATAAACAGTCTTTTGGTAGGAATAGATCTCCAGCTCTTTCTGATTCTGAACGTCAGGAACATCCATCTAATATTGCTGGCATTCCTGCAAATTCTAATAACGCTGAAACAGGTGAGGATAATTCTACCTCTCAGGCTGGTCAGTCTGACGCCTCTCTTATACATCAATTAGATTCTCAGCAACCTGCTGGTGCATCATCATTTGATAATACTACTCAACAAACGCCTGTTTCACAGCCTGGTGCTGCTGCACAAACCCCTCCTGTTACGTCTACCGTGAACAGCAGTGAACACCCCCAATTACCTCCTGTTTCTCCTAGTCATTCTCTACACGGCTCTGATAATCATCACCATCGCACCCCAGACGATAGTCCACGATCTTCCCCCAGCCATCAGACCCCTCCACGTGAACCTGGATCAGATTTGAGCGACGACCAAATTCCTTCATTGGGAGGTCTCCGCCAACAGCATCAAGTCCCTCCTCCTGAGGACCCCTCAGTGATTGATAACGTTTCCAATAACGCCTATCAAAACCAGGAATTCGACCAGTCTCTTAATAACTTTCAATTTAATCATTCTTATCAGGAGCCTCCATCTCAACAACACCCCCCATCGCCTCCCCCGGGCCACGCACAACAACCTCCCCCGCGGACTGACACGTCGCCCAGCACCACCCGGCCTGCTCCAGGACCCTCTGCTTTCTCTGTACCCCCCGTCCCATCTCATCCATCTGCTCAGAGAAGCCAGCCCGCATCTTTCACTTCTGTACAGACTTCTCTTTTTCATGATTTTTCTCATTCCCATGTTATTGTTCGGGACGACTTCCCTGACATCTTATATGCAGTACTTCAGCCTCCTATTCCTCTTACTCCTTTATCTATCAAGATTCACGATTGTAACTTTATTCCATCACTTTTGCCCGATGGCACTAAATTCTTTACCTTGTTTGATACTGGCAGCTCACACAATTTGGTTAGCACGTCTCTTATCAAACGTAGTCCCTTTTTGCAGGGCCTTCCTCGTGTTGATGCAGATCCAATCAAGCTTATGGTCGGCAATGGTTCTTCTATTTCTATTTCTCAATTTATCTATTTTGTCATTCAGTTTGGCGAGTGTAAGGTTCCTATTAAGACCTTTATTATCGATGTGGCTTCACCAATTGATTGTGTTATGGGCTTGGACGCTCAAATTAGATACAAATGTGTTTTTCGCTCAGCAGAATCACGCATGGATATTTCTGTCGACCAAATTTTACTCGTCGTACATAAGTCGACCACTATAACACCTAATACATCCTGCGATGTGCCAGTTCGTGTAAATCATTTGGCACAATATCTTAATGGTCCATTTGAGGTTAACATATCTCGCATTATTTCTGAAAAGAATTACAAGGCACTTGTCGATTTGCGCAGTGGCTTTGGTTCAATCAGAATTAATAATGTAGATTCTGAAGATATACATTTGCCTGCTGATATAATTCTAGGAGCACTAGTTATGGATATCCCATTTACAACAGCGCCTTCTGTGGTCCAACAGCCTGATACCAAATCTGTTGATGATAATTTACTTGATAACACTAATTATGTCATCATAGATAATGGCCCTAATGCTATTTCACAGCTTTCATACCCAGATTATGATGCTATGGATCCTGACACTCGTGCTCAAACTAGACTACGCAATTATCCATGGCTTCAACCTGACGATCCAACTATACGCATGACTGAATTCGATATAGTTAATCAGCAATTGAAGCTCGATAAGTGTGCACTTCAGCCTAACGAAGTAGATACACTTCGTGAGATAATTTTATCGCACACTCCAGCCTTTAGTTTATATGGTCAGATAGGAACCATCACCCGATATGTCTGTGATATCACCCAACAGCTTATCACTGATTGTTCTTTTAAAGCACGCCCTTATATCACTTCCCAAGCTGATATCGCTTACGTACGTAAACAGGTACAGAAGCTTTTGCAGCTGGGAATTTTCAAAAAGGAACTCACACAAGCTACCAGTGCACTATTCTTAGTCCGCAAATCACGCACGGACGAAAATCCCCGCCTGGTCGGAGATATGCGTTCTGTCAACAAAGCCTTTCAACTTTTGCAGAGGCCTTGTGCTAATATTGATTCCTTTAAGCAACAAATGGGCAGTCGTCCTTTTCGTTTCGCTACGGCCATTGACTTAAAACAAGCATTTTTCGCATGTCAAGTAACTCCTCAGTCTCGTCAGTACCTCGGCGTCGTTACATTCTATAATGCAGAGTCCATAACCTATACTAGATTACCGATGGGATATATCAATTCGGGGGCGCTATTCGCTGAAATAATGACTTTAATTACTGAAGAATTGCCACGAATTTATGCAGAATGTGTTTACAACTACTATGATGATTATTTGCTTCTTAGTGAATCCTCTGAGGAGCATCTCGCTCTCATTGATGCTGTTCTTGCTCTTTTTCATAAACATGGCCTGGTTCTTAACTTGGCTAAGTGTTCTTTTGCCTCTAATTCTACCTTTCAATTTCTTGGCTTTGATGTTGATTTACAGGGACCTAATGGACCTACTTTGCGTATCAGACAGTCTAGAATTGATGCTATTATGAACTTGCAGGTTCCTCAAAATAGGAAACAGATTAAATCATTTTTAGGCTCAATTCAATTCATTTCTTCGTTTATACCATCTTATCAAAAGACAGCTGAGCCTTTGACGCGCCTGTTGCGCAAAGCTAACGAATTTCTCTGGACTGATGAACAACAAGTTGCTTGGGATGCCATTAAGAAAGTTCTTACATCACCACCCATTTTGTCATTCCCAAGACCTGAAGGTGAAATGATTCTGGTGTCTGACGCATCCAGAACCGCTTCCGGTGCAGCTCTTTATCAGTTACAAACTAATGGAACTGATGATACACCTAAAAAAGTTTTGTTAGGTTATGCTAGTCGATTACATGGTAATATTGCTACCCATAATTACAGCATTTCGGAATTAGAAATGATGGCAATTTACTTTGCTGTCCAATCATTTAAATATTTTTTAGCTGGACGTGGTAGGTTTACGATCCTGACGGACCACGCCCCTATTGCTCAAATTCTTAAATCTTCCAGTCATTTTGTAACACCTCGCATAGCAAAATTCTATTGGAAATTACAAGATTACCCTTATCGAATTTATTATGTAAAACCAACCACTACTGAGTTGAAATTGGTTGATATGTTATCTCGTCATCATAACACCCAATGGCCAGCAGATGCTGAACCCATTATTCCAATAGCAGTGGCTGATAAAGATAGGAGCATTAATGACGAAGAGCAACATTCTTATTATAATTTCCTGGATACCAATACTCATCCCCTTTTGACATCTCGTCAAACTTACTATGAAAATCTCTATGCTAACTTTTCGGGCTATTCTCTATTTTGTGTTACAACACGGGCCCAGGCCAAGGAACACTCAGATAATGGTATCTCCCACCCTACCACACAGCCCACAAAGCCTATAAAACCACTGTCCCATCTTACCAGTGAATGTACCCATACCACTGGACCAGTTTTACCCATTACCGAAATGAAATACAAGACCATCGATAGTAATCAACCTACTATCTTGACTAAAATGCCTCATCAAGCTGACTTAGAACCAGCTATTCGTAAATACATCACAGATGCATTTCATTACGTCAAGATACCTCATGATAGAGTCCAGCTTATAAATGCCCAAAAGCAGGATTTGTATTTGGGACCGGTTTATAACTTCATAGCATATAGCACGTTACCAACTAGTAAGCAAGTGGCAAATCAAGCAGTTGTATTATCTAATCATTTTGCTTTAATCGATTCACTCTTATTCTATGTTCGATCTAGTCCTAAAAGGCATGACGTCATTCTTAAATTGGCTATTCCTAACATCTATATTTTCGACATCATTGAATTCTTTCACTTAAATTTAGGTGCTCATGTAAAGTCTAATAAATTGTATGATGTCATTACATCAAACTTTCACATTAAGAATCTCATGAAATACATTTTGGATTATGCCAGAACATGTTTGATTTGCCAGCGCTCGTCTCAGGTTATCGAAACAAATAAGCAAAGGGAATTTGTTCCTAGATTGCTTACTGATTGTACTCCCTTTGTGCATATACATTTTGATATCAAAACCTTTCCCCATGCTACTGCTCAAATTATTCATTGTCTCATCCTACAAGATATTTTCTCCCGTTATGTCGTAGCGATCCCGTTACGCAGTAGAAAAGCTGATGAGATAGCTAAGAAATTTATTGAGCATTTTTGTTTACCATACATGATACCTCATAGGGTGACTTGTGATAAAGAAGCTTCTTTCGTTGGTAAAATTATGACAGCAGTGTTTAAGTCGTTGAATGTTCAGGTTCACCTTGTCCCTACAATGATACATTCAAGCAATATGGCTGAAAGGGCTATTCAATCTGTTTCCAACCTATTGTTAACTATGATAGAGTATAAGTATTCTCAATGGCCTTCCCTTATTCCATATGCTTGTAAAACCTATAATTCGTTGCCTCACGCAGTTACCAAGTATTCTCCTAATTTCCTTGTTTTCCTTAGAGAAGACCGCAATCTTGTGGATATTAATCCCGAGGCACTTTCTGTGGTTGCTACTTCTTATGATCAGTATGTATCTTCGATTAGAGAGAAATTGCGGTTTGTTAGACAACAAGCTGTGGTTTCTCATAATAAAATTAAGATTAGACAGACCCAGCAACACGCAAAACGTATGCCAAAACTACATTCATTTAAAGAGGGAGACCTTGTCTTATTACTGGCACCTAAATATACCGGGGTGCAATATTCTACCAAATTAAGCATTAAGCTTATTGGCCCATTGTATATTGCATCAGAGCCACTTTTGAATCAATTTTTGCTTAAGACAATTGACGACCGTACTTTACCAGGTCTATTCCACATAGGTAGATTGAAGCATTGTATGGTTCGTTCTAAGAATGGTTCACCAATTTATAACCAGCAACAATTGCGCATTCAAATTCTGTCCGAAAATCTCAAGATTGATGATGTGGCTGCAGCCACTATGCAATTACACAGCGACGAATCTCGAGGGCCTCCATTACAAGTCCCTACCCCAGCCTCACAGGTCAAGCCTGGCTCTTTGTCCCAATCATTGCTTGATTCCCATGATCTTTCACATCCTTCGCATCAATTGCCCCAGCCTTCTTATAGCATGTTAATTTCTAACCCTGATGCTCTTCTTTTATATTTTAAAACTCGGCAAGATGATACTCAACCAGGCCCTGGGTCTGCACTTCATGAATGGCCCTGTATTCTCGATGATGACAGTACAGTCACCTCAACAATAACATCAGCCCGTTGGCGTGACGGTCATCTCCAAGTATATATCAACTATCCATCTCAGATATCATGTGTATCTGCTTGGCATTTTGTGTTTCAGGAATATGGTCTGTTTCCATTGTTCGACTGCATTTCGAACCTGAGACCTACAGGCCGACCTTTCTTCCCTATGACTTAAGTTATTAAACCTTTATTTGTATCAATATTATCTTCCTCCCTTCTTCCCTATGGATTTGCTTGGATCGTGGAGGTGCGACACCCTAAGACTCTCTTATCCAACCTGACCTCAACCTGCTACTTACTTACAATAACATTTATCAGTCAGGATATTGCTCAACCAAACGCAATGACTAATTAAATATGCAATGATTGTGATTGATAAAGCTGAGCTTGAATTGCACCAATATGCTTTTTTCAGTACCTCATAACAACGATGTCGCTGTTCAGTTCTTCACACATACAGGGGAATGTTCTCTTCTCCGTCCTTGGCTAAATGAAGGCACGGGACCTTACTCCTCTCTGATCCCACCTGATAACTACCCTATTGATCAATTGCTAATTTTATTAAACACGGCAATCATCGTGTTAAATATTTTTCCCCTACACATCCATCTAATATATATATATATTTTTTTTTTCTGTGAAACCTTTATGCTAACAATTTATTGTGGTACGATATTGTATAATAATCTCTGAGCATTAAGTCTTATTTTCAATATAACCTTTATCCTATTATAACATAGCTCAGGCTTATAGCAAAGTCAATAATTCCGAGAAGGATAGTGACCTTTCTTCCTTCCTGTAAGTCATAAACATACCTAAAACTACTCTATAACCTTTTAGCAAGGAATTTGCAGACTTTTCAGAATCTGCTTATGTAAGTAAAAGCACCTCTCCAGGTAGTGCTCTAAAACGTTTCCATTGCTCTCCTTTCACAGGAACGGCACACCTTAAACAAGTCTACTCACCCCTCCTTCCAAAGTTACTTTCTATTTATCAGATTTAGTAAGCTAAAACGTTTTCCTAGCCAAACCTACTTGAGAAACGCCTTCCCCCATCCCTCATGTTTACTTAAGCTAAACTTACTGTAGTTTCGTTTGTCCATTTGCCAGACAATACTTCATGTCTTGCATTTTACCTCCTCCATGTGTTTACCCCACATGACACATCATTCCTTCCAGAACACATATCTGTTTCAGACACACACTTTATAGTGTCTCACTAGTCACCTCCGCGGTATGTGAATAACACACCAGTCAGACTCCTCAGTCAACATTCCTTGCATAGTCAACTGTAGTCGTTGTTATTTGCGATGCCACCTTGTGTTGGAATTACACATCCTTAAGAGTAATTGCACAATTACAAATCCTGACTTAGACATTAAAAGTCAAATATCAAAGTAAGTTTTAAAGATAAAATAACGACTATAAATTGCTTTATGTCTCATCAATGCTAAATGACTGCAATGATTGTTGTTTCCAGTAAAGTTTTTAATTGCCATTTCCGCATGTTTCCACATGCTGCCACATATGGTCTCATGAACGTCCAGCATTTCTTCCATAATTCCTTATCTATAACTTATGTCATGGTCCCCCAGGCTTTCATTTTGCAATAATACCTAAGTAACGCCACGCGGTCTGATGCAACCTCAACTTTGCCTAATGAACAGGTGCTTGCATCACTTTCCTGGTCTGTTTGCAACCGATCTTTCCTTGGGACATATCAAGCCATATGGCGAAGTCAATCACCATAGACGCATATCAATACGCACAGTTGCCACCGCACATGCCTAGGTGCACAAAGTCCATTATGACCACCAAAATATCAGAAACAAGCACTAATTCATATACGTACATACATAGAGCTGTTCCCGTCGTTGCTATTAAACATAATAATTAATGATAATTAATGATAATGAATGATAACTTCTTGAGCATCAATGCTGAACAAATGAGTCATTTGCACTCAACAACGATCTCCTAAAAATCGCATCATAAAACCATGGATGCATTGGGCTATTCTTTCTTGTTTTCGCAAGGCTTATACGATGCACTCATCCTTCCTCGTTTCAGCTTTTGAGTACGTAATGCATTGTCATCGTCTGGATTTCCTTCAGCCACGCTTGGCTTGGTCATCGTCCAAAAATTTCTTGTGCACTACTAACAAGACCTCAGCCTCCAAGCATCATCAAGTAAAATATCCTCTTCATACAGCTTCACTATAGCATTCCTCCATAGTTTTCCATTTAGAGATCTCTGACAATGATTTCCTTTTGGACCTGCCAGACAGGGCGGCAGTCATCCTACAGTACTCTCATCTTGTCTTTTGCCAATTTGATAATAGTAGTGAGATTGGAACCGACTATGTTCAATCAGTGATTGGAGTGCCTGACGAGTCCTTTGGGCAATCACACCGTTTCATCCTTTTCGGTATTGTCCTTGTTCTGATTGGAATACAGATTCACTATCCTTTTGAATCGAATGCTTCCAAACTTCCCAATAAAACAAGTGAACAGCTCTCCACCGATATAATTCAAGATCATGTTTAGGATCTTCAATTCTAGGTTCAAAGGGAAATTAAGTGAAATACAGTACTCAATATACGGACAATGCTATATCGACAAAATGATAACAGAACTGTACAATAGCAGTGTTAACTTAGCCTTCATAGTCCTACTCTGGAATCTATGCGTGGGACAACAAATGTATAGCAGTAAAGTGAAGTCTCCACGTAAGCACTTTCCCTAAAAATTTCACAAGTTTTCTTTTGTGCTGACCATTCACAAATGTTCATGGTTACCAGCATACAAGAACAATATTCAGGTATTTTTTCCTTTTATTACAAGGCTGACCATCGTGTTACCATTGTACATGAAGTACATCTTATCTCCTACCATTCAATAAATACATTATATTCCAATTCCAATTACAAGTCATTCTTTATATGAAGTTCATTGCAGTGTCCCTGCGATTCGAACCCGCGACCTCGCACATACCCTTCCTTCCTCCAAAATCAAAATCTTAACGTTAGTGTCCGGACGCGCTGCCAATGTCGCCACCGAGTCCACTGACTTGTAGCTCTTATAATTACATCAAATTAATTTCACCTTTTCTTCCACATTCAGTGTCGCCATAAGCTGACGAATGCACGAAGTTTATTGTATCTTCTTAGCTCTTTTAATATCATATCGTCCAACCTGTTCGCATTAATTTCCTCTCTTTTCATATAAATACAATAATTAAATTGTTACAGCACATTTATTTTGGCCACGTGCATGAATCATTACCCGCTATCTTCAGTGTCTATTTTTAGATCACTCTCTCAGTTTGAAATGAAAACGAGGCTCTCCGCCAGCTCAGCAGCATACATCGGTCACTAGAAGTGTTAAAAATATGCTGTTGGCCGGTTCGGCCTTGGTCTAGAGGTAAAGTCATCCCGTGCGAATTGTGTGCGAATTGTGACTAGGACTCACGCATGACGAAGTCGAACTTCGTTGCTTCGAATCCCGTCGGGGACATGTCCAGATACTTAGTCAGGTTCTGTACAGCTAATTTCCAGAGCTCTTCTGGAATATCAGACATAAAGAAAATTACATCCACATTCACACAAGCAATGGCTCAGTGAGTTACGCTTGATGATAAACACCTCCTATCCTCCAAAGTCCGAACCAGGCTTTTATATTCGTTACTGTGTCTTGTTTATTTCAGTGACAATATGACAGAAGGTTTCCTTCTTTCATTTCCTTCACTTTCTCTCGTGTAACACATTTGTTTTGCGTTTGGGCTTCTTCCATTATAAAAATAATGCAGTTCCATAGAGAAGAATATTCTCTTGCGAATAATAAAGATACAGGGGAATCTACAGGAAAACCTCCTGGCTCTTTTGTTGTTAAGTGTTGTAGCTCTGGCTATGAGTTGTCACTTTGGCAATTAACCCTTCCATGCTTCATTTAATAACATTGGACGACAATAGAGTATACATTTGTCAGTGCCAATAGTCGATTGTCATTGTTGTTTACTGCTCATGGATATCAATCCTGCAGACCTGTTGATGAACGCTGTTGAGTCTATACCTAAGGATAGTACAGCATATCTTCAATAGTTCGATTAGAATTTCAGTTATTATAGACATGTCAATAAATCGGTAGACACAAGACTCAATTTAATTTTCCTTGAGTTACTTCAAGATGATCCTAGGTACTCCAAATACCATTGGAACACAATCCTATGACATCAGCGTCTTATTTTGGTACTTTGATACCTACTCTCTTCTGCACAATACTGACCTTAGGTCAACATGAATAAGAAAAGAATTACAAGTCCTCTAATGTGAATTATGGATGCTACCTTTGTATAGTGCATACCTGTATGTCAGCAAAATCATGCATAGGTTGCTTATTATCGCCAAATAACAACTGAAGGGATCACCTGCTCGTGGTCTATTTCCACCTCACTGGAAAGTATCATCAGTAAGTGTCATAATGACAGTGTCTTGCTTCAATAGTCCTAACCTTTATATTTTGTCCATACACAATTTAAAGGGTCGTCCGCACGTAGCATATTGGCTGTACCAAAATGCCTAGTCTCTCGATTTCATATTTACATGTATTCCATAATAATCTTTTATACACAATATACCGAGTGTTCTATATAAATGTCATTACAAATAATGCTAAGTTTCCTTGCTCCAAGCCTTCCTCTTGAGACGCACATATCTCTCAAAGATTGTCTCCTATCATAGGATCATCTCCTTCCTTTAGGACATGTTTTCCTCAAAAATCTCTTCCGTCAAGAAGTATCGGAGTGTGTCGTTACTGGCATTGTCTTAACCTGCTACATTACTAAATTCGATTGTGGCTCAGCATCCTGTGCATCTTTTCGACGTTTGGTTCCTTTGCAATGTCCTGTTTCGTCGACATCCTGTCTCACAACGACATCCTGCCTCACAACTCATCTCAAATAAATAACAGATATTTAATTTAATATCCCACATAATTTCACAAGCTTTTCTGTCCAGAAATAGTTGGACTTATTTCAGTTGACTGTGGACTGATAACTTCCGTTCTCGTTGAATGAATGTCTCGTTAACATCTAAACGTTATCATTTCAGTACATTAGCTAGCACCCATGAACCCATGGGAGCCCAACATCAGTTTCCCGCACCTTATCAGTCTTCTCTTAAGCTAATAATTAGTTTAATAATTCAACTTATGAATAACCTTCTCCTTATGTCGTATTCCTCTTTCGCACATATTCATGCCACAGGTGTCTGTGTGATACTTCATGCGTTTCTCATGGACAAAATTGGTTATCATTCTCCTCTGTCATACAGACTTGTACTTGCCTTTAAGATTTCATATGGCTTAATGAGACACATGAATTCTTGACATATGAATTCATCACTCCAACCGAGCTGCCAGCAAGCAGTGACACACAAAGGTGAAAAACACAGAGTTCCAACAACATTCAAGCAGTTTCATCCTGATTACATAATCCGAACACATGTGTAATCACTTACACCTAAATTAGTCAGACCTATCTTCACACCATCTGCGATTCCTCACTTATACCCCCCCCCCTCCCCTCAGTGATACTCTACCCCTTGTTTATGGCCCCTCCATCATTTGGTATTTGTCTTCCGTTGACTCGACTACTGTTTCCTCATTGTATTTGCAACAATGCATCGAAGGCGAATGTCGTATCCTCCTTCACACAGTAATATGGAATGGTCTACAGCAACTGGTGTGAATGTTGCTCAGCTACAGCAAGTTCCTCAGTTCCAGGGACCTAAGCAGACGGTTTCTGTTGCTACTCAGACCGAGGCTACATGCATCTTTCATTCACCTCCAACCCTCGATATTGATGCTTTTAACTCTGCAGCCAATTACGTGGCTTGCACTTATGCTCAACAGAAACCTCTGGTCAATGGATGGGACTCGGATTGTCCTAGTCCTACACCAACACCGGACTCATCATGGTCAACAGATGAAGATCTCCCGGGCTACACCATGTCAGCCGAAGCAGCTGCTCAGCCTACACATTTTTTGCCACCATTGCGTCCAAAGCCTTTTCACCATCGTCATTTCTTTGACAATGAACAGGAAGTACACATGGTTACATCACTGCCGATGTATACGTCAACTCCAGTGTCATCACCCCCACTGTTGATGCTTTCTCAGCGTCTTCATTACATACAGGAATTACCCGAAGATTTCAATGACGCAGAGGAACAACAAACCGAATTGAAGTCGACTCTACAACAACAGTAATCAGGTTTCCTTTTAACCTTATGAACTAATGGACTCATTCAAATCCATTTACTTCTTTAAAAATATAGACTTCAATGTACCAAGGAACAGTTTGACCCATCGAATGCCTTTCTCCCTGTTAATCGAACAATTATAGCACATAATGTGAACGCTATATCACTGACTTTTGTGTTACCTACAATGCTGATTTATACATCTATTCATTAAATTTACAAATTCTTACCGAATTATATTCTTCGTCCATTCTTCATAACCAAATAGTCTTCAAATATTTGCATTAGCACACCCTAACATGTCTTAAATTTCAACAAGAGTTCTCGACCCGCACATTTCAGTAACGTGCGATGATATCTTGCATTTGTTGCGTCGCCAACTTGTTGCTTACATGCCACCAGGAGGGTGTAGTCCCTTCATTTCGTTCCCAGACCAATACGGTTAACCACCGTTATGTCTTTTCTGTAGCTCACACGCATTCAGCCGGATTATTCATCTGCTTTGAGCCCACCAACAACGCTCTTAAACCTTGCCATTCTTCGTTGAGAGTTGTTTTCCATCTCTTATCACTGTGTTCCTTGTGACCAATCGATAGTATTTCCATACGTTGGCCACTGTCTCCTCGCAGCATTGACCACGTATTCCCTTGTTCTTTGCATTTGATTGCCTTCCTGATATAGTACTTTATCGGCTTATCATTTTATCCTCGGTAAACACCATTATTTGGTACGCCTATTTCAGAGACAGAGACTCTCCACAGAGATCCATCACGATCCTTTCTTAGTAAATCTGATTGTCATTCAGCCTCCAATTGCCTTTTGTAACCTCTTGTGACTATTTAAAACTTGTTTCTTACCTATCTTTTAGTTCTGAAACTATTTTTATGATAACATTATTTTATGAGATTTTTCTTTTGAAGTAATGTTACCTTTTCTTTGGATAACGTGATCGTGACAGTGAGTAACACTTGTCAAATTAAGTCGAATTCAGTTTGTTAAAATTACCACGTTCGTATCATTAGCATTTTGTACATATTCCATTCTGCATTTTGTAGATATTCCATTTTCTTTGAATATTACTGAATAAGTTTCTTTTTCTGCATTTTCTGCTCATGTTGTGAGTGTCGTTTATTGCAGATATTAGCCGTCAAATATCTTGCCAATTGAGAAGTGATTATATGCCATTGTTGATAGACTGTTTTCTTACAAATTATCCACTACTTTCCCGTCATGATATGTAGGTACTGCTTTGATTGAGCATTACTATACTGCTCTGATCCAGTATTATCCTTGAGCATCTTTTCTTATAATTATTGTGCAACATATTATGTTGAGTACGTATCTCAGTATGTTGCAAGTTCTCTGCCTGTCGGACTGGGAGCCCGGCCATAATTTGGGGATATCTTGTGCTATTTCATGTGTTCCGGCTCATGCCGATGTAGTTATGTTAATGTGTTCCGACAATGTGGTCGTGAGTTTAACCTTAGCACATAATTTTAAATGCGTTTCTGTGGATTTTGCTCACCCAGTGATTGTAGCATCGCTTCGCATTTTGGGGAAAGAAATTTTTTTTTTTTTGTAAATGACCAACTAATTGTACACAAATTATAGCTAGCTAGCTAATTCCTTTTCCATAGTTCATTATATGGTATGGCATCACAACATAGCCCGGCAGGGGGCGCTTTCCGTGTTGCCATGGCTTCACCGAGACTGCTGTGGGAAGCAGTTTCTTGTTGCCTTGGTAGCACCCTCGCCAGGGGCGTAGCCAGAAAGTAGGAAAGGGGGGGGTTTGTTCCAGATGACCTTGGCGAGGCCCGCAGGGCCGAAGCCTATTTTGGCAGGGGTTCTGGGGGCCGCTTTAGGCCCCCAGAAGCCAACGGATTTTATTTTGACGGATATTGCTTCTGAGCTGTTATGAGGCTATTATTTTGTCATTTAAGGTCTAGTATAAAAAGCTAAAAATGCTGGTTTTTCAAAACATTTCTGTCATTTACCACTGACGACTTCTGATTTCAACACAACAGTTGAATTTGACCTGCACAACGGGGAGCTCTCAAGTTCATCTTATGTGTGCATAGAGTATAATTCGTTGTAGTGTCAGCCAAAATGTCAACAACTTACTGGACTGATTTGGATCACTTGCCAGGCAGGTTAGTGAGTGTCAATTCAGCTGTCATGCCAAAATTAGATCTCGTTGAATGTATCATTACACAAACTATTTGAGATTACCCCCCAAAAGTGTCCAATTACTCCAATAATGTTTTTCAAATTTTTTTTTGTGCTTTGGATTTGATTGGAATATTTGTCAAGTTAAAAGTTAGTGTGTGAAATTCTCGTCCTTGGGTTGTTAACATAATCAGAGACAGCATTGGAGATTAATATACGAATACATAAATGTCCATTGTACATCAGCCCCTATTCTAAATACATGTAAAATTTGCAAGGATGCGATTTCTGGAATCTAAATCCATTGATTTAAAAACTTTATCATAGACGTCTGGGTTTAAAATGACCAACAGTCTCCAATTGGCAAACATGCTACCTGTTATGGTTTGTCTGTTGGTAAACATAGGAATGCAAAAATAAGTCTCTCAGAAGAAAACACCATAAATTTAAAAGAGAATTATTTTCAACAAAAGTTGCGGATCATTGATCAACTTTCAGAAGAACAATTCAGGCCCCGCAAGTCTTGATTTTCCATGTATTTATATCAAAGTTGACCAGCAGACATTCCACCGATTTATAATCTTGACTTAATTACACTAAAATTGCAACAGATGGAATTTAGGTTAAGAATAGGCTAGATCTAAAAGGAACGAGTCAAAGAAATATTTCATATTTTTGTAAAATCTGCATTCGCCGCCCTGTATGGGTTGACGCCAAGGAAAACTCCTGGAACAAACTTTTGTGATGAAAAATGTAATCTTAAAATTGTATTTTCGCATCAAATTCACACGCATTTGGTACTTGTGAGGACTTACTTTTAAAATTCTGGTAAATGTGACTTAAGTTTTGGGCCAAAGGGGGGGGTTCTGACCCCTATATCCCCCCCCTTGGCTACGCCCCTGACCCTCGCACCTTATATGGCACGCTACCTGCTGTAAAATTTTCGGCTCAGCCCACAGGGCCCAGCTCTTGCGGAGCCAGTAAAACCTTAGCTTACCTGCTCTAATCTTTACACCTGTAGAGAGGCAGCAGTCCTACATACAGCTTGCAACATTATGTAAGTACACCTTTTTCAAAGAGTCATTTACCGGTCATTTAGGACCACCAACCTGCATATACGTTTACTAATTAGTAAACTGGGAATTTCTATAGGCATTGAGTATTGTTGATGAGGTATCGAGTCGTGTTGTATTGAGATAAGTTCACAGTAATTATACTCCCAATTTTTCTTACACGCGTGTAATCGAGGGAAGGTACTTTATTAACTTACATTTCTTTGACGACAATTGTTATCTTTTCAGGTCTGGTCGAGACTCTCGATTTCAGTAATTCAGTATGATCTTAGAGTACATCTCTTGCATTTTCTGTTGACATACACAGCATTCTTTCATATGATAGGAAAAGTAGTTGGAAAACTCGTCTTGCCTAAATGTTATGAATACTTATTTCCGTTGATAATTATTTGTGTATTGATAGTCGTATTCGTTTTACATAGGGTATGTCGACCTGATTGATGAATTTTGCACGCTTAGTATGCTAATCGTTACCATTATGTCTCCTTGTTGATGAACTTCTTTTACCTGTTATCTTCGTTTATGTGCATGTCTACATTAATTTAATCATGTCTTTCTCACCACCTTATTGGTTGATAGTTATAGTACTACCTGATTTTACCAGTGATGCTAAAATATTTTAGCCAACTATATACCTTCCTACCTCATTATAAACATTACAATGACGCTAATTGTCCTTTTTCCCTTCCTACTCCTTCCCTTGGTTCCAGCTCAATCACCCCCTCCATCTGATTTGCAACGAATTGCTGAGCAAGACGCTTTTCTTTATAAGAATTTTGGATTTACCATTAATCCAAACACGGCCGCCGTTTGGGCCAAGCGTACGTTGCTTCAAACACAAGACCAACCTATGGCTTCTTGTAGAGTTTCTATGTTTGATGAATGGTGTTCTCGCAAACGAGACATATTTACATGTGATTTGGGAGCCAATTTTTCTACACCTCCATGTGTATGGCCTCCCGATTCACCTCGTATCACAAAACTGATTCTTTCTTCTGGCGCACTTACTAAGGACATTATCTCTTTCTTCACCACTATGCCTTTCATGAGATATCTCACTTTACAAAATCTTACTTCTGCAGTAAGGTTTCCTGACGTTATTGACTCATTTCCCGAGATCAATTTTTTAGATCTGCCAAACACTCAGGTTACTCATGTACAGTACGTCCAAGCACGTTCACAGTTACATGCTATTACTAATTTAGTCCTTGATGACGCCTCAGTCTTCGCTCCATGGTCTTCCCTTTACCGTTTAAGACGCATACAACTTACCTTACTTAGGGATTTATCGTCTCCTGCCTTACCTCTATTACCACAAGCTCAATTAACTCATTTAGACCTTACCATACACGGTTCAACATCTTTTCAGTGGAACCATCTCGGCGTTTCACAAACTAAGCTGATATCTCTTAGACTCCATCTACCAGATATGACTCGCCTCCCATCTTCTATGCCTTTCAATAATATACAACAATTAAAATTACAGGCTTCTAACGTTCCTTTCGAAGTTTCCAATCTCTTGCCTAATCTATCAGCACATCAATCTTTTAATTTTACACGACCAAAACCATTTCTTCAAACACTTATTCTTCAGGGTTTCTATTTTCAGAAAACGCAACAATTTAATATCTTAAATTTAGCTAAAATAGTTATACTAGATTGTCTTGGCGGAATACAGAATCTTAATTATCCAACATCTCTCAGAGTACTTAGACTCAGAAATATTACTACTTCAAGATCATTAAGAGATCCGTTAACAAACATGCCAAATCTGCGCACTTTCGAACTAACTCATTCTAAGCTAACACTTATTTCCAGAGCATATTTTAGATATGTCGATCAACTTTATTACTTAAATTTATCCTATAATCAGCTTCATACCTTTGAAATTAGACATAGAGATATCCGTCAGTTAGCTGTAATAGATCTTAGTTACAACTCCCTGTATAGAATTTCTGGTCCTTTCTTTATTAGAGACCATCTGGAATATATATTTTTGCAACGTAACAATCTGCAGTATCTAGATGGCGTTAACAAACAAATTTACTTTCCTTCACCCGAAATGAAAGAACTTGATCTAACATCTAACCCCCTTAATTGTAATTGCGATTTGGCAGTCTTCCTGAACACGTTGCCTGATACCACTAAGATTTCTGGTACTTGTCAAAGTAACGTGTCTTTCCCAATTCAAAATATGACGTTCGAAGCATGTGATTCCATCCCCTTACTCCGTTCATCCCGTTCCCTTAGAGACCAATTACGCCATATGCAGCTTCTTGCATCTGTCCATCACAAGGATGCTCGCCCACTCACAAGCAGCTCTGGTCTTTTCCCACCAGACGCAGCTTCACGTTGGAGCTCTGCACCCGCACAGCTTCTCCGCCCAGACTATGGCGTTGGCTATAGTTATCGAGGACAAATTTTTCCCAGTGTTGAATTCTTTATCATCAATGCTAATATTTTCTATCCCGATTTCCATATTCCCACATTCACTTGGGACCTCACAATGTTTGAAGAAATGTGTCAATCCCCTGATGATTTAATTGCTGCAATATGTTCTGATTTCGCTCCACTCTTAAAGAATACTATCGATAAAGTTGATTCTTATAAAACAGCTTTGAAAGCTAAACTAGCACACATATCGACTATTTTTACTCAACAACATTTTGAAGAATATCGTCGGCCTCCTCCAACTCATTCTACCCCCATTGCCCCCCCTCCTCTTTCAGCAGTCCACCATCATGCTAAGAGGGCAGTTCCCGATCCACATTTTGTGCATGACACATTCTCATATTCTTTGATCAATACTCGCCACCCAGTCGTCCTAAACGAGCGGGTCGTACGCCAACACCTCGAGATCCCCTTGCCTTACCTAATACCGATGATACATCTAATACAACTAAACAATTAATGCAATCTACTAACGAAACTTTTCGTGTCAATATTAATACCCAGGATTGGCAATCCGAAGACAGTACTGCTTTCTGGCTTTCAGTTACTATCCCACAAGCCGGAGCAGGTATGTCTGCTAATATTAGACGACAGAGAGATCAAATTTTTGTAAATACTATTGAGTCTATGTCTGCACGTCAGAATCTTATGAGGGACGCTTTCCTTGAAATGCGTTCTGATTTGGTTCTCACCATTGACGTCATAGCCAGTACCTTCACCAACACCTCCAGAAACATCAAACTAATTCATACACTTTTAAACGAAACCAATCAGGAAATTATTTCCCAATTTGCTGTGGTTAGTAACGCTATAAACGCATTACAACGTAAGATTCAAGCCACAAGGATCCTTAGCCTGCTAACCTCTAAATATCTTAGGCTTTGGTCCCAACAAATACAGCAACTTCATATCCTCTTAAATGAAGCTGATAAATTAATTACAGCCTTCCACGACCTGGCTGCAGGTAAAATCTCACCACACGTTCTTCCAGCCTCATATGTCCATAAATTAGTTCGCAAAGTATCAACGGTATTATATTCATGGCACAATAGTTATCAATTAGCTTTTACGGATTTGGCTCATATCTATCAGAAATCACAACCAATCTTTATGCCTACTCGACATGGTTTCTTACTCCAACTTCTTTGGCCAATCCAACCTAAGAATTCAAAACCTTACACTTTGTATCACACAGAGTCACTCCATGTACCTGTGGTAGCTACTCCTGCTTTCCAAGACCGCGAGTCTAACCATGATTACACTCGTATCTCTATCCCAAAACCTTTTCTAGGAGTGCAGCACGATTCCTTCTTGGAACTCAGTCTTGAAGAGCTCCAGGAATGTCTCAACATTGACGATCAATTTCTTTGCACAGAGTCAACAATCCAAATCGATAGCTCGCAGTTATCCTGCAACACTGCAATATACACGAATGCTACCGCAGACGTCATTTCTGAACTCTGTCAGGTCGATTATTTCTTCGAACCTTTTCGTGCAGCACCTCGTGTAATAGACGCAGGCAACCAGCTTTTAGTTACTGGCTTATCACTCCCATGGACTCGACGCTGCTCCAATGATCGCGTGGCACGTCCCGTTCCTGGTAGCCTTTACGCTGTGCTTCAGCGTGGCCAGTTTTGTTTTTGCGAATTCTCCTCCCCTTCAGGTTTCATTCCCAGGCGTATTACAGGATGCCCTGCATCCGAAAATAACCAATATAAACCCTTCTTAATCAACTATACTATTAACGCAATTGCGATGCATTCTTTTGAACGTGAATTTAACTTCACCAGTCTACCACCATATGAATCTTATGGCATGCCAAATTTCACTTTGCCTAAATTTGCAGTGGCTGCCAGAATAGCAAATACCTCACTTGCCAATATGACACATGGCATCATTAAGCTTAAGGAACTTAGTCGCCTTATTCAACAAAAGGGTGACGATTTTCTGCTTAAATGGGCCGAGCTGGAAGCTTCCTTTTATCTTTCAGCTTGGTTCAGCCTTCGCCATTGGATCCGTGGATTTGCCTTCATCGGTTCCATAGCTGGATATTTGTCTCTAATTTTGGTAATATTTATGTATTGTCGTGGTAGATACCTTAGTGGCCTTTTATCCTCTATGGTTATGGCTACTCATTTTAAACCATCCCACGCCAACCTAGTCATTCCAGGACGTCCTTTAAATTGTGATTCAGTCAACTATGTAATTTACCCTGTTTCTATAAGTCCTGTCAGTCTTATACATATCACTACCCTTCACCTTCTTACTATTTGCGTCTTTTACATGGTAGTGAGCTTGGCTAAGCATTGTCTTCATAAATGTTGTAGGGATTTCAGAGTGATGCATCGCTCACCTGAAACCCGCAAATTTCCACAGATTGAAATACTACCCATTCAGTACAGATAAAACCTTATGCCACCACTTCTGGCCTGGCTGCATCAAAGAAAATGACCCCCCCTACTCGCATACCGACCCGTACAACCCCACCAAGGCGGACTACCCCGCCTCGCCGGTCCACTTCACCCCGGCAACCATCGGCCCCTCGCATGGGTACCCGAGTTGACACCCCCCCTAATCGCTCAGTAGTTGATATCGAGATGGAACCACGCCCCACTCGCCCTACGTCACTGTTGCTCCGCCCAACTTTCCCCCCTCCCCTCCCACCACCCCCCTCTCCTAACGATACCAGTACCAGCGTCTGATTTTATTCTAATGCATGTTTATGATTACTTCCCTTTGCACTGCATTTTTCGTGCAATAACTTTTCCTGTTACAACTGCATTATAACTGCATTTCTTTTTCCCTTTTCTATCTGTATGTGTATTTTTGCATTTAACCCTCTCATAACCACGCTTGTATACCCTTATATTTTAGTCAGTCTGTGAAGAATCACACCTTGTTGGTTCGATCGTATGGGTAAAACTTTAATGACATATGCTTGAAAGTATGCATATATTCTGTGCATACGCCTTATGCAAAACCTTCTCATCCCAAAATTTCTTAATCTTAGACTCAAGTTACAGAGTGATCTTCTTCCTTTATTGATGTGATTCATTTTGATCTTGGGGAGCTGATCACCATGATGATGCATCATATTTTGCCGTGATTTGCTACCTTTCTATCTACATTTAAACCACTCTTTTTCACTTTTAATTATAAACACTTAACGACCAGCATCTTGCTGGGATTCAGATTATTTATCTAAACCAATTATGATATTCCTTTTCTTATTTCTTATTTAAGTTATTTATATTTTATATACATATCACGTGCCTTTTCTCTCATATTGTTTGCAGCAACCTCATTGGTTGAGCTCCTAGCCTGTTTCTTAAAGTAATTTCAGTATGACTATTGCATACCATTTTAACGCTGTGTTGTCACATAATTTGCGGGAATGTCTCTTTGATCACGAGTTGCTGGTCGGGCTGGTCGTCAAACATCAGTGCAAGACTTGCTGTGGGCACCTATGATCAGAGACACATTCGATGCATATGTTCTCTAATCTTTGATCTGAGAGAGTCGTTACAGAGCCTGTGCTTCCACTGTGACTTCTACTGTCACGGGCACCCTATCAAGAGACACGTCCGATTCAACATCCGGAAGTCAGTCGATTGGGGCACCACCTCTTTGGGCACCACGCTTGCGCATGGAACCACGTTCCACGTTCCGACAGCACGTATGACCACTTCGAGTCGGCCGTATTGCTATCATGAAATCATGGCACTATGAAGAGGGCACCATTTCGGGGCGACCAATAGTGTGAACATTCCGTTTCACTCCATTTCCGTCGTAACCACGGCAAGCATATCGTTGCCTTGACCTGGTTCCAACATGGGGCTACATTACTGCAGAACTTTCTTTGAACTTTTGTGTCTGGCTTGGCATTGTGCAGTCTTCGTCGCACATGTCACCATTCACAACCGAGCTCACATTGTATGATGATATGGTGATGTCATCTCCTGCTTGGCTTCCTAACAGTCGGCTAATATGGATTGCCTCTGTTTCTACAGCAAGCATCAACGAACAATCGTGCTTGAAGAGCATGGCCTCATTTTCAGTTGGTGACTAATATGGATTGTCCCAACTAGCTTCCGGCATGCATCTTCTTAATGACACTCTTTTCCTCTGGGTAACTAGCTTATTCAGGTGGCTAACACGGATTGCCCCTGCTATCAGTTACCGTCGACAGAAACTAATATGGATTGTGTCTAGTTCAGAAGAGTTTCCTCACCACGCATTCCCCAGCGTTCTCGCACAAAGTTGTGCTCGCACATAACACATAATAAACATTGTGATCTCAGAAAGTGTATACACGAAAGACTCATGACGACGTCTTCTTCTCCATGACCCAGCAAGGTCCACCTAATATTGGGATCCTCTGAATAAAAACATGAAGGTCGTGTCAAACGAGTCACGTCCTCCTTCGACAGACCCCAACATATAAGTGTGACAAACAGTTCAAGGTGACGATCAGTCCACCTCCTCCTCTGCCTGACCCTAACCTGGGTTAGTCACGCAACGAGGCCGGTCTGGCAAATCTTCGCAGTACTGCAGCTATATCAGTCCCTCGAGTCTTCAGCATATTCACCACAATACCAGTTACTCGCTCAGAACATTTCCTGTCTCCGCTAAAGTTGTCGTGCCTATGGCACCACATCAAGCTATTTCCACCACTCCGGTTCGCACCTCGCCTGTGCTCCATTCACAAGAGACAATATTCCTCCGAAATGACATTGACCGACGTGTAATGGTAGTTTCTCATGGCTTCCATTCACTTCGCCACTTAGGTACAGCTGAGAACGGTGGAACGACCACTCATCCAGGTTGACATTGTTGTTCTGTATCTGTTAGAACAGTAACAACCCCCTCATCGTTTTGGGTGGATGGTAATAGGACCTTGAACTCTCGCAGCTCGTCCGTTAGGTCCACGACGTCCGGCATCTTTCAAGTTGCCAGGTCGAACACCCTGTTCGACCCTGAGAAACACATCGCTGTCGACACCTCGTTTGCCCTTGACAAACACATCTCATGTGAACTTGACAAGCAAATCGCTATCAACGTCCCACCCTCTGCACCACGCACCGAGCGTCGGTGTTGCCTCCTTCGCCCTATATCAATGACATATATAACTGATTCTTCCAATCTTCTCGTCTACACATATACAGATCATGTTATCTTCGACATCATGTATTGACTCTTGACTAGTATTATGTAAAGTGTATCGCTAAAATAATTGAACTTCCAGTTATATGTATCGCTGATCAGACATTTATGCATCCACCAACAAATTACAATTAAATTAGATGATATAATCCACATTTTCATTAAAGTAGATCAATTCACTACGCAAATCTTTACCAATGGTTATGTCTCAACGTGTCCACGAACAGTTATCACAAGTCAACTCTTGCACTGAACTTTCTCTGTAAACATCTGATCTCATTTCTTATAAGCTTAAAATAAAATAGACTTATGTTTTAAATCTCATTTGATAATTATTCTGGTCTATGCATTATGCATGCCAGCCTTCTTATACAAGTTTCCTCAGGTGTATTAGTATGTACCTATGTTTTCATTATTGCTTCACTGTACCAGTATACTGTTTACCTATTTTCGCATTGTTTTAATTCTCTGTACGCCTTATGCCTACAGTTCACTCGGATTGTTTAGAATATACGTAACAAGTTCTACGAAACCATAGTCCACTATTGATTTCTTTATCTCCATACTGGACTATTGTTTTATCATTTTGCTTATTATTCTGCTAATTGTCGCTTTTAAATTAATAATTGTCGCTTTGATCCATGTTATTGTTGATATTTGCGCTTCGACTATATTTTGTTTATGATTTTATTGTTGTTTTAAAATTGCTTTTGTAGTTTAGGGTATCGGACATACCAGCCCATTTAAATTTATAAGGCTGTCCTGTCTTAATGCACTTCATGCTCTTGGTTTAGCTCTATGCATATCCAATGACACGCAAGGGATGATACCCGTAACTGCCCTTGATAAAAACGGCTACTTGACTCGCCTGGTGCTTGAGTCTCTTTTGCTGAGGAGCCATGTAATTAGCGGCTCTATTTCCGAAAATAACGTTGGCCGACGAACCAACGATTCACAAAAAATTGAAAAATTTGGCAAATAGGTCATAAGAATAACTTGTCCTTTTCTGTCAATCATTAAACTTTAGATTTCACTTTCCTATCTGAGCTCCCCTCTCAGCATCTCATTGACACCATTGCAGGACTGTTATTCAGTTCCTCTCCTTTTTACGGACGCAAGTCATATTCTTGTTTCCCTTTCAAAATTTTTTCCCTTTTTTCCGAATTATCTTCCATGGGCATATTGCACACGCCCGATTTTATCTTAAAAATTTTTTCCCCCCTTCCGCCTGCCCGGTGGTAGTGGTTACATCATTCTGATGTCACCACAACTTTCATTAAAGCACTCACAAAATTCAGGTGCAATGAGATGCGTTTCCTCTGTCCGTACCTAAATTGGTATCATGTACAAAGTCGATTAACAATCCTCTCAATAGTTACACAGATCTATTAACAGGCCTTTACATCGTTCTGTTAATCAGCATGAAGCATTCAGGCTTCCATCTTTGAAAGGAAATACCTTTGCTTTTCAATGAATAGTTACGTTATTAGGCACAGTGTATATTAATTCATTATTACGTGAATGTAATCCGTATTCGATTGTAAGTTTAAAATAATGTTTTCTTCAAACCGGAGAAAAACCATCTTATAAAAAATCCTCGATCGGTCGGGATGTCACCGCTGAGCTTTTAGCTTCAGAGGTGTCTTCATTCTTTCCTCTTATAGGAACTTTCCTCAAATCGCCATGAGCCTCAAGGCCTTAATTCTGTAATATCATTTATATTATTATTGTATAAAAGTAATGTGATATATTATATTATTGTGTAATGAGATTCAATGATAGCAACGGGGTAGAACTCACCCCATGTTTCCATGGCAACAGTTACCCTGGTGTTTCTGCGCAGCCGCAGAACACCCTAGTAGCAATCTCTGGGGGCAAGCTTGTTTGCCCAGACAGAACAGAGCCCGCTCCCGCTGAGGCAGCAGGAGGGCTACCTGTCTCCCTGACGGGGTGACGATTCGTCAGGTAAGGGTATTGTTGTTAGAGGTATGATCAAGGGTTACTCTTAAAGGAACCTCAGGTCATGGTTGATTGAGATGGCATTAGTTAATGACGTATGTAATTCGTTAAGATCGTTGTTTAATGTATTGATAAGTTGGTTACCATCTGCTCTTCGAATGACTCTTAATGTAACTGTCTATGAATTGTGTATTAAATGGATAAGTGAATCTAAACTGTTGAGCCTCTGGTATTTCTTGAGTAGGTGTTTCGTGGTGGCAAGTGCTAGGGTGTCTCCCGCAGGATCCCCGGCAATGAGTCCATCTACTCAATTAGCTACCTCTGACAAAGATACGTGCGTTAACCTTACATGGGGGCAGCTAAAGATGGCAGTATACATTTTAAGAAGCACTGTGATTAAAAGTCAAGGACTGCTTGAAAAACTGAGAAGCTCAGTGAAGCACTGCCCAGTATACAAATCCCAGAGCATTCCAGCACAAGACCTGTCCTCCACTAATTGGTCATTCATTGATTAATCTTGGTGGCAGGGGATTGCAGCAGGCCACTGGGTCACCACCAGATGTCACTAATAGATCTCCTGAAAGTGTCTGTTCTCTTCATTTGTATTTGGTGCTTTTTGTTAGCTATGCCTAGATAGTGAACATTTATAGATGTCACAGAGCAGAACCAATTATATCTCACCAAAAATAACTATTGCACATAACCTACATTTTAAATAAAAACAATTTCAGAAAATGGTGCATAAACATCGGAATAAGTATACTCACAGTCTGAGAAATATGTAGGCTACAAGCTGTCAACAAGTGGACCACTGTTTCATTGCCACTGATTTTTCCAGCCTTGGCAGAACATATGCTATCATGTGTTGCCACCTAGTGGTAATTGTGTAATTCCCGGAGCTCCAGTGAGCGGTCCACACCAACCAAATGTGGGGAACTCATAAAGTATTGTCTGGAAGAAACCAGGTCTGTTTCTGAGTATGCTGATATCCTTGTCTACTTTCTTAGAGCATGTGATTGGCGAGTCTTACTCTGGTTAATCTCAATGTTGAATAGAAACTTTGTGAATGTGCCATGAAATTGGAACTATTTCCTTGGAGCAGCAATGCTGAAGCATACAAAACTAACCTTTGTGCCAGGTGGCAGCAGCATGCAGTTCTCATTTTCACCAGACTGGGCTGCAAGTGAAGCAATTTGACAGGTGTTGTATTAAATCTCTTACTACAATACATGTTGCATTGCTAGCGACAGCTATGTAATGATTCCTTCACCAACTATATACATTTGTTGTCTCTTTCACTGATGTTTAGTCATAAGTCATGACATACAGGGAGTCATGGCAGATATCAGGACATTATTCACATCACAGAGCAGTCAGGTGATCACTCGCATTTATCAAGCTGTCATTTGGGCACATGCATCAATTCATAATTACACCTTGTGTCTATTTATTGCATAGCATGAAAAGTAATAACACTCCTCCCTCCTCTTCCATGACACGCAAAGGCAACAACGGACACCGTGAATCGGCAACGGCTCATGGATCGCTGATGATACCATCAAAATCATACCCACAAGCATAACATTGGGCACTCTTGCAGCGTAAGTGCTTTCCAGCGTCTGACAATTTTCTATCCCAACGAACGTGTCTTGCTATTCATACACTACCCAGTTATATTCCCTCATCAATACGAGGCACGTTTTGCACACATGCCTGTAACGAGAAGGACACAATTCTTTTGTTGAGTGGCAAGTGAAAAACAAGTAAGTATATCTCTCTATTGTGATAATGAATGATAACAAACAATTATGAAAGAAAACGAATCATAGCCCACATGTATCAATGTCACGAAAAACCAGGTCCTGTCACTTTTATGGAAGTTACTTAAAAAAACGATGGTTTTATGATGACAGCCGTGTATTCATTGGCCTTGTTATAATAAGTCCACAACAAAACATAGACACAACTTAAAATGTGCCTTTGCAACACACACCCGTTACAGCTGGGGTTAGGAAACGTTCAGAATTTATAACTGGGGGGGGGGGGTTTGCTGGAACTTCCCGTCAAAAATTTGTGCCCCCCCCCTTGAGCCTCATGCAGATTTTTAGTACTGCATCCTTAGGCTTCATGCGAATTTTTAGTACCCCCTCCCTCGACATACAAAGCAATACACACATATAGCCTACTGTTATACACGGCCACGCCACATGTACATATTCGCGGACTTTTTCACGTAAAATAGTGCAGATAAAGTGAATGTATGCGCGTTTCATAAAATTTTTTCCTTGTTAAAATTTCTTACCCCCCTTGGAAAAGCTGTCAAAAATTAATACCCCCCTTGAATGAGGTGTGAAAAGTTAGTACCCCCTTGGCCAAAACTCCCATCCCCCCAGTCATAAATTCTGAACGGTCCCTTATTAAAAACAGTAGACAGACCTGTACTAGTAAACGACCTGTGTCTCCTAAAGTGAAAATGATGAGTGTTCTCCAGTGGGACAGTCTAATTTTATTTGAGTAATTTTCAGCAGTTTCATTTGAGGGCAATCAAATCACACTCTAAAAACAAACGCCTGTTTTAAACACATTTAAGTGTTAAATTACATAAACACGTTTGAAAATAAACACTTTCTACCAGCATTAACAGATTTAAGTGTTTATCAAACTTAGAATATTTTCTCATGTATGGTTTCAGAAATTAATGATCAATGTAAACAAGGAAATTTTGGTTATAAGATGACAATATGTCATAAAATGTCTGTGGTAGCATATTGTGTCTTTTATCTTTGTTTGAATGCTCCCAAGTGCAAGAAAATGTGTATTATTTCTTTTTAATGAAAATTTCAAAGTCCTTTAAACACATAGTGTTTTTGCAAGTTTGCCGGATAAACACTTCTAGTGTTAATCTTTAAGGAGGCAGACAATTTAAAACAACATCACAAGCGACCGACCATGAAATCACAGCTTTCTGTACTTAACACAGATTAGAAGGCATGCATTGTGACTTAAGTCTTCACTGAAGTAGCTTATAACTGGTAAGCACAACTTAATATGATATATTTGAATGCTATTTACTCTACAGCAAAGAAAGGTATTTTCAAACTACATTTTGATTAAATGGTATTTATGTACACTATACATGCATATGTTTGCTAAGAAGAACATGTTAATGGCAGTATCTGTACACAGCATAACATGCATTTTTACATTATTAATTATCATTTTATCAGAAACATTTGGAAGTCTATCTAATTTCTAGATTTCAAACACATGTAATATGTTTTCTGCACTGTGCACTGGGGAATGGGCAGAGATAGGGGGAGTTGGGGCCATATGTGCCCTGTATTTTCATTGGTGTTTATAACTTCTACCAAATTTATTTGACAATCATGAGACAACCTTATTTTATTTTCAGCAGATATCTGGACTCAATTCATCGAGTGTGATAAATATTTTTGAAGAATCCAGCTACAATTAGCGGCAAACCAATATAATATAAACTTCGCTTCTACACTGTATCTAGCAAGTCACTGAGGTAAATATCACATTATAGAGAGGCAACGCTATTTTGATAACATCAATCAACCATCTTTATAAACACATGTAATTGTTAACATTTCAAACCATCAAACTGCAATCAGATTATTTAATCATATTTTAAAATTTTGGGATGAACTGGATTAGGGGGGGGGATAGGCATATGATTGTTCATAAGGGCATGCTGTGCATCTGGAGGAACTTCAGACTTTTTTTTTTCAGGGATTTTTGATGGAGGTCTTATGTTATATATCCAATTTAGGCCCTAACTAGTTTTTCCGAATATCTATGAAAGGGGAGGGTTGGTCTAGTGGTAGCGTGCTGAACTGCCAATAACTGGGTCCAGAGTTCGAATCCAGCTCTTGCCGGGTCACCTGGGCCTATGTTGGACCGCTGTTTGGATCATCTTTCGCCTACCAAGTGCATAAATACAGGACATAAAGCCTCAATCATCCATTCATCCGAATATCTTTAAGATATTTTAATTGTTCATTGCAGTTTTGTATTTTGTAACTTTTTCTTTCCACAGAAATTTGGACCCGAAAAGATCTGACAAAAAGACAGCTGCAACATAAAGCAAAGGAGAAAAATGAAAGAAAAAGCCACAAAGTCTTGGAGGTAAATATTTAGCATAAATAACATTTGGTTAACATGCCTGTCATAATACCTATGTTTATAATCTCCTGGTTCTGTGGCTTTGCTTTTGATACATCTAATACTTTCATATAAGTTAATTTACCAAGACTTAGTGTCACTTGAACACTGTTTAGGTTGGCCATTAAATTGTTGGTTTATTTTATTCTGATCATATGGGGTAAATTTTTGAACTATTGTCTGGTCCCCACTATCCCTGAACAGTTCTTCTGCAAAATAAGTTGAAAGCATGCCCTGATTCTCACTGATGAACTGCAAGTCATATCGTTCATACACGATTCCCTAAAGATCTGCATAGCTGCACTTCCTATTTTTTTCACCATTTCAGTAAATTTCTGAAAATTATGTATGATGAGATATTATGTCAATATTCATGATATATTATGCCTAAACATTTAATAGTAAACAAGGATTGATTCATTTGCAGGTGGACAACATTGACAAGAACGACGTATCATTGAAGAAGGTTCCTCGATCTGGAAACATCTCCTTCCATATTTTTGCACTCCAGTCACTTTCTCAAATGGATTTATACTGTTGCTGAGGGACAATCATTGTCGCAATCATATTTGAAGCTTTTACAGAGGCAATGCACTTCTTGTGTTAAGGACCTTGACTATCCAGTAATATTTGGACAGCTTCTTGAATGTTAAAACCATCATTTGATTGTATTCTAAAATAGTCATATCCATTTTCAAAGAAACACATTTAAAGTGCTATAAAAAGAAATTTGACTCTTATGTGAGAATTTGTCACTTTTTCTGCACCCCCTAAATGGATTGCATTGAGAATCAAAACATTTTTGAATGGCATTACATCAATGATATGGATTATCACGTGGAGTAACGGGATACCATTAAAATGCAGACAAAATGATGACATGGTAAGATTTTGACTGTACACCAATGTACTAACCAAAAGGTCTTCTATTTTTCATCACATTAGGGTAAGATGGGGGGGGGGAATTCAAATGCAGTAGGCCTAATATGAAACACCAGTTCATTGGGAATATGATTCAATTGTTGAATTTCTTTGAGAATTTTGCAAGGTTTTATTTTATTATTATACAATGATTGAATATATCCTTCATGTCAGTGCTCAATTGAAGAATAAAATATGTACACAAACTATCTATTTTCTTGTCATTTTTCATTGGCTTTGAAAGGGGGCTAAATTATCCCAAACTTTAAGGCAAATCCAGCCCTTGTGATGACTTATTATCTAATGGTGGCTTGAAAGTGTCAAACAAATAAAAGAATTTAAGCTTCCATTGTTAATCCATTCCAACATCCCATGTATTGAAATGCACTTTCGAGGGAGGGCAGGCACAAATATACGAGTATACCATCCAGTTTTTTTTTGTGTAAATACATTAAGTGGCACTAGTAATTGCTTGGTCCAGGGTTTGAATCTAGTTCTTGTCGGGTCACCTGGGCCTATGTTGCATAGCTATTTCAATTAACATTTGCCTCATTGCTGTGACCTCTTCACTTGGTAGCCTATTGAGTGCAGAAATACAGGACGTAAAGCCCCAACCACCCATCCATCCTTCCATCATTAATATTAGCAGTCATCATCTGGTTATTATAAGCTGTTGTTTGTAAGTAATGAGGATAGTTAGTTTAATTACATAATATTATGAAGTATTTAAATTCAATTAAATCTATATTTTCATTTTTACCTTCTTTTTTTTTTATAAATTGTTACTTGATTTTACTATTGTAACCATGTGATTTATTCAGACAGCAGCTGAACAACTGATATTGTGATGTACATTAACAATGTGTTAATACTGCAACACCAGAGTGTTTAATTATAAACGCTTTTTGTTTAACACTTTAATATGATAAACACCTTCTCTGCAGTCATCCTGGAAAAACATCGAGTGTTTAAGATCAAACACTTTTATTGTTATAAACACTTTTTAGTGCTAATAAAGTGTAACAAGCTATTAAAGTGTTTTTGTGTTTATAATCAAAGACACTTAAATGTGTTTAAAATCAAAAACACTTAAATGTGTTAAAAATCATAAACACTTTCACGCGTTTATTAAGTGTAACAAAAAAGTGTTTATTTTAGTGTTGTTTCTTAAACACTTGTTTTTAGAGTGCAGATAATGATCTGATACTTATGCATCTGCCTGTCACCACTACTTCAGTGCGATGCCACTATTACATGGCTTCAGAGGCCACTTGCTCTCTGATCCCTTCCTTCTGGGAGGATGGCACATCAAAAATGCCCTTATGTTGGCATCTGACCTTTCATTTACGGAGGCAAGTGTCATCAGTAGTCAAGATTCTTCCTTCAAACCGAGAGGCAGTGTGGACTGAGGTGCTTCGTGACGGGCATATGTTAAGACACCTTTGTAACTGCGACTGGTCTGCAATGGTCAGATTTCGTGACCTGCAGCAGAAATTGCTTGTTTCACATCCAAAATGGAAATGAAGTGTGGCACTTGCTGCGTGAAGTACGGACACACAGACTCAGGGAGCTGGACTTCTCTCATGGGCATGGCAGTTTCTCTTTGAATCAGAAAAGCAAAAAGCAAAGTGCTGCTAGCGAGTATACCTGCATCCAGGGCCACAGAGGCTTATCTATAGAAATTTCCTAATGCGGGGAGGGAGGGGCTAGTAACCTGCGGCAAATACAGGGCGATCCGCATAATTTCTCATCTCTCACATGTTTATTTTGTGGGAGGTATCGTCCATAGCCCTCTAAATATGCCACTGCATGCACAAATTCTGTAGATTGCTTGGTTGTCTGCAACACACAAGGTAGATATATATGTCCAGCAAGACCCTCAAGTCATCGCTTTAACTAATTTTGCAAAGATACATCAGATGCAACAGAAACTGCAAGAAGCAACTTCAAAGGAGGAAAACACGACACACAAAAAAAAAGTTGTTTTAACCGTCACATATATCTGTAAAGTCTCTAATATCCATAGCTTAAAATTACCTGTTGTAAAAACAGTTTTTATAGAATTTACTGTTTTATGAAAACAAAGGCTGCGCTGCAGCATACCCTCGGCTATTCTGGGTGGGGGGGGGGGCCTGGACAGTTTCTCTTTGAATCAGAAAAGCAAAAAGCAAAGTGCTGCTAGCGAGTATACCTGCATCCAGGGCCACAGAGGCTTATCTATAGAAATTTCCTAATGCGGGGAGGGAGGGGCTAGTAACCTGCGGCAAATACAGGGCGATCCGCATAATTTCTCATCTCTCACATGTTTATTTTGTGGGAGGTATCGTCCATAGCCCTCTAAATATGCCACTGCATGCACAAATTCTGTAGATTGCTTGGTTGTCTGCAACACACAAGGTAGATATATATGTCCAGCAAGACCCTCAAGTCATCGCTTTAACTAATTTTGCAAAGATACATCAGATGCAACAGAAACTGCAAGAAGCAACTTCAAAGGAGGACAAACACGACACACACAAAAAAAAAGTTGTTTTAACCGTCACATATATCTGTAAAGTCTCTAATATCCATAGCTTAAAATTGCCTGTTGTAAAAACAGTTTTTATAGAATTTACTGTTTTATGAAAACAAAGACTGCGCTGCAGCATACCCTCGGCTATTCAGGGTGGGGGTGGGGGCCTGGACAGCCCCCCCAAAAGAAATTGGAGAACAGTTAAACCATGGTCCATGGGCAAAGACTATTAGGCCCGTTTTCACCAACATGGTATTAAGAGTTATGCCAGGTCTTAGCTAAGACCTGGTCTGGCTAAGCCAAACACTCAAGCGGAGCAGGATCAAGGAATTTCAGTTCAATGAATGTAACACGTTATATGTGAACAGCTCAACTGCTACAAACACAATGTCTCAATTTCTCAAACACAGCCAAAGGATATGCGGATATAGAAGGGGAGGGGTGGTTGACTGGGATATTTTTAAATATATATCTATATATTCATGATAAATGATAATAACTACTTGCCCAGTTTCGGCAAAGAAAAACATAGGCTGCGCAGCAGCATACCCTCGGCTATTCAGCAGGCTATTCTGAAGCCGGTGAAATCAATTGACATATCGGCGATAGATTATGACCCTCAAGTACAGTTTTACCAAACCAGTCATATTTAGATGCCCAGTCTCCCTTTGTATGGCCCAAGTCTCCAACTTGATGGGGAGAGCTGGGCCAAAATTTTTACAATTTTCATATGGTTTTAGCTCATAGGTTCATGAACATATATATCAATGCCCCCCTACAGATATATTCTTAACTATTTCTAGATGCAATCAATGTATCAAGAATGTTTGTATAATCATAATGGTCTCTCAAGCTTCCTTACTCTTTCTGGCTGACGGAAAGTGTTTTTAGATGAATGAAATGTCAATTTCTCTATTTTATATGATGTTTTATTGTATTTAATTTTGACAAATTCCCAGCCCTAGCATTCAACAGATTCAAGGTACTGAAAAGAGATGTTGCAATGAAATAAAAGGGTCACCTCATTGCTATGTCCTCCTCCTGTCCTAATTAGCCAACCAATTAAGTGCATAAATACAGGAGGTAAAGTCCCAATCATCCGTCCATCCGTGATTCTCTGGATGTATTAGATTACATAATTATAGATGATCAATCAATCAATCAATATCTAACTATCTATCTATCTATATATAAAATATCTATCTATGTATCTATGTATCTATCTATCTATGTATGTATCTATGTATGTATGTATCTATCTATCTATCTATCTATCTATCTATCTAACAACTAATCAATAGTGCAACATGAAAATCTATTTGCTGGGATAAATTCACAGTGGATCTATCAGTCAAACAATTAATTCATCATTCATTCATTCAATCAGTCCAATCAGTCAAGCAATCTTCAGTCATTTAAACACCTTTAATCTAAAACACCTTATCCATCTATCCATCTATCCATCTATCCATCTATCCATATCTATCTATCTATCTATCTATCTATCTATCTATCTATCTATCTATCTATCTATCTATCTATCTATCTATCTATCTATCTATCTATCTATCTATATATATATTGATCTATCTATCTATCTATCTATCTATCTATCTATCTATCTATCTATCTATCTATCTATCTATCTATCTATCTATCTATCTATCTATCTATCTTATCATAAATTATGAATAGAATAAAGGCCTGCCTAAAAACAGATAATTTTATAATAGTTAGGTTGTCTATCTATCCAATCTATCTATTTTAAATATTAAACTAAAACAATGTGTGGCCTACAGATACTTTTTAATAAGACTAATACATTTACTACTTATCACCAAAAAGGTTAAATGCAGTCCAAACTTGGCTGTATAAGTATAACAATAGCTGAAAAGGCAAAAAATAGCCTGCATGGGATATAAAAAGTCACATCTCAACTTCTACTTGGCCTATATTTCTGATCTAAATTGGAAATTTCATTATAATGTTTAAGATAAAAAAACTAAGGCTATCAATGCAGTTTGAAAATATTTCTAAGAAAAAAGGGAATTTTGTTAGAAATATAGGGGTGCTATTCAACTGCTTCTGTACCCTCCCCTTTGTTCTTGGGTTTGGCCATTGGAGAGGATTAGTGACATCATGTTACATAATGTCCATTCAACAGAAGCTGCACCCTGTCCCCAAACAAAGCAGTGACACTTATTGTCTTAAAGGTGCTAAATATGCTTTGGGTGAGATTTGTTATTGATTAAAATTCAAATTTATCCAACATTAAATATCTTTGGATATAAAATGAAACATTGAAATTCATAGAATTAAGGTTTTGTTGCATGCCAAGTAAATTTCTAAATAACCTTGTATTTAGTTAAATCATTTCTGCAATCATTATTTGATCACATTTAGTTTTTATGCAATATTATAAGTAAAAGCAGGCCTGACATTAATTTAATTTCTTTCCTTTAATTTACATCACTGAGGTTAATTTTAGCAAAATGGGGTTTTGAGATTTCTTGTCAAAAGTTCAGAATGGTAAGGCCCCTTGAGTCAGAACTATGTGCATAAAGCATATTTGTATATATATAATATATGTATATATAATATATAATTTATCTTATTAAACCACATAAATTCTGAGGAAGAATTTCTGAAAAAAGTATACTTGGGGCACATTGAATGACACTTTGAGTAACCAAGATCCAAAATTGACTGAAATGTGACAATTCAAAGGTCTACAGTTTTTTGCCTATTTTTAGCAATTTTTGTCTTTTCATGTTCAAAAATCTAATGATATAACAGATATATGTATGAAAATCGTGTGTTTCTTTCATGTTTATTCATTTTGTTTACATTCAAGAGCATTGCATGACTTGATTAGAAATGAAATGGTCAGGAAGTTGATATTTTCACATTTTTGTGAATTTTAAACTTCTTCTGTCGGCCTAAAAATTGCATAAACTACATACAAAAAGTTATACTTGGGGCACATTGTATGGCACTTTGAGTAACCAAGATCCAAAATTGACTGAAATGTGACAAATCAAAGGTCTATAGTTTTGGCCTTATTTTTAGCAATTTCTCTCTTTTTATGTTCAAATATATGATGATGTAACAGATATATGCATGAAAACCATGTATTTCATTCATGTTTATTCATTTTGTTCATATTCTAGAGCATGGCATGACTTTATTAGAAACGAAATGGCCAGAAAGTGGATATTTTCACATTTTTGTGAATTTTAAACTTGTTTTGTTGGCCTAAATTATTGCGTCAACTACATAATGGCCATAAAAGTTCCTTCTTGATAGGTTTAACTATAATACCTTTTGGTTTTTAAAAATATAGTTATTACTGTTTTGGCGTGAGAGACCAAAATTCCAGAAAAATGTAAAAAATTACACATTTTTCCAGTATTTTGGTTTTTATGCAAAATTCGTTAGATGGTCACTCTAAACGATGCAAGCAGTTAAGAGACCTATATTTTAGACAACTAAATTCTAAATTTCAAATGTCTAACTCCAAATTTGAGGGATTTGCAGAGGGTTGAAAAAAACCCATTTTTTTACATTTTTGGTTCATTCTTTGAAAACTATTTTAGGTAGAGCATTCAGACCCCCAAAAGGCACAACTAGGGTATTTAATACATGTTATGGTAGATTTTCATGCCCATAGGTATAACCGTTTTCGAGTTCTGGCCCGGAAACGAAAAAAATTAATTTTTCCGAATTTTCAATATTTTACAAAAACTGTGGTCATCACATAAATATGAACTCCAGAAGGCACATTAACACTATAAGACCCATTTATGAGTCAAATTTCATATATATAGGTGTAATAGTTTTGGCACAGAGGCCAATACACATTGTGTGACGCCGCCCGCCCGCCCACCCGCCCGCCCGCCCGCCCGCCCGGCCGCCCGCCGGACGGACAAAAATTTGCCATGCTAACTACAATACCCGACGGCAATATACATTGCCGAGGGTAAAAAGAAAGAGTTCTGACACATCCCCCTTTCCATCAACCAAGCAACATGTACCAACTCACCAACCAACAAACCTATCTACATGTATCTACTTAGATATAATTTGAGACAAATTAACTATTTTCACTTCAATAGGCCTATTTTGAATATTTTAAAATGTTACTATGACATTTTTCATAGTTTTCAATATATCTTGTAATGACTGATTCTCACAGTATCATATTCTTTCACACAAGCATCAAAGTTCTGTAATATTTTAAATTGTTTTTGTCTTACTGAAGCCCAATATCATTGTATTGGACATCCTCAACAACATTGGTGTACCTTGCACAATTTAACATTATGGTAGGCCCCTCCCCAAGCTAAAGGTGGAAACAAGCTCTTTTTTCTATTTTGATGTGCTGAACAAACTTTTTGTTTCAATGTCATGTGTTGAACAAACTTTTGTTTTATTGAAAGTCCAGAGCCTCCCTCCCCTCTCCTTTCCAAGTATTATCTGGTCAGCCCTTCAAATTTACACCATAACAGTTTGAGATCACTGATCTGTAAGTTTGTAAAAAATGTTATCTGGTCAGCCCTTCAAATTTACACCATAACAGTTTGAGATCACTGATCTGTAAGTTTGTAAAAAATGTTTGAGAGTCAGTGATCCTTGACTAGTCTAAAGACTAAAGCACAGTTGGTGAAAGGGACTTAGTTAAACCAGGTTTGAAGAAGTTAATACCGGGACTAACTGTTAAAACAATGTTGGTGAAAACGGCCCTTAAGGTCTTGAAAAATAAAGTCTGCCCATCAGCAATTTCGGTTTTCACATTGACAACTTATAATATTTCAACCATTAATCTCCTTTGGAACCAATTTTTATCTATGATATTTATGATTCATTCACATTTAATTTTCATGCAAATAACTAAATAAAAGTGGGCTGTCATTACTTTATCTTCTAAAATTTACATCACTGAGGTTAGATATTAGCCATAATGTTATCATTTGGAGTTAGTGTCAACATTTTAGAATATTAACAAACAAATGCATGTCTTTGAATATGCTTAATACTTTGAAAGTCCACATGTATATATATTTCCCATTGATAATACTTGATGAGGACTGGCAAAAAAGCAAAATTCAGACATTATTGTGGAAATTTCGATTTACCAGGGCCAAATATTGACTGATATATGATTATCTGACAATCCTTAATATTTATTTAATTTTGCTAATATTGATCTCTGCTGTGAATAAATTTTCTTATATTGCTCAAAATTAGCATGATGATGATGTGAAACACGGTCAGGTTTATTTTGACGAAAAATGTCAAAGACTGGTATGATACAGAAATGAAAATGGGGTAGACATAAAATTTTAACAATTTTTTAAATTTTAAATCATAAATTTCAGTGGAAAAATGTGCAATAACTCATGCAATGGCAGTGATATTAGTTTATAGTGTGTCTAACTACAATAAGCTTTAAATTAAATAACTTAACCATTACCATTTTGGCTTTTCACGCAGAAATGTCAAAGAATTGGGATTTTTATAATTTTTGGGTTTTTATGAAAATTCATAGGACCAACATTCCAATTGAGTTAAGACATTTAAAGAGACATAATTTAGACACCTAATTGGGAAATTTCATAGATTTAACTCCAAAAATTGATTGGATCATGCAGGTTTGAAATAATAGTATTTTTTCATATTTTTGGTAAATTTTCGTCAGTTCAACTTTCTCAGAGCATTAGACCCCCAAAAACACATTTTGAGTATTAAATGCATATATAATATGCAAATTTCAGTATCAAAAGTAGAGCATTTGTTTATTTCTGTCCCAGAAACAAAAAATAATAATTTTCACATTTTTCAATGATTGTGAGAAAGGTATTTATGTCATAGGGATTAGACCTATAACAGGCTCAACTGGGATAAAAGATACCATATTTATCCGAAAATGATAAATATACATGCCATAGTTTTGGCTTGACGCCCTATACACAAAAACGTATTTCTTCACTTTTTTCAATAATTGTGAGAAAAGTATTAATCTCATGTGGATTAAACCCCTAAAAGGTACAACTATGATAAAAGATACAATAATGTCTGAAAAATAAAAAGTATACATCCGATAGTTTTGGCATCACTCCCAATACACAAGTGGGACGCCCGTTATCCGCACGCCCGCCCGCCCGGGCAAATTTTCCCAAAGTAACTAAAATACCCGTCGGCAATGTATGTATACATTGCCGAAGGTAAAAACGACATCATGTTTTTGCCGTGCAACTCACAGAACCAACAATACTGATGGAGAACAGCAGTATAAGGCCACTTGCATTGTATGAAATGGTAGGTAAATGTTGGTTTCTGTAATTGATCATCAGTTTGGGTTACCACCTGTTGATCCATTTAATCACTAGAAAAAATACTAAAAAAAATTCAAATAAATATATGGGTTACCAGAAAGGATTTCACTAGCTTACAATTTGCACATTGTCATGTCATTTGAAAATTTGATGAATTATAAATTACCTTATTGCACTAAAACTTCTTGACACATTATAAAGATACTCCTCACTCAGTTCTTCTGAATTCTGAAAAAAATATTCTTTTAAGACGCGAACAAGAAAAAGGATTTTGACATTTGTATTTGCCATAAAGGACACATATAGAAGTAGCAATATTCTATCCCCATCTCCACATATTGCATTGTCTTCTCACTAATGCACTAGATAAAGAGCCCAGAAATGACATAGCTAATTCCGGAGAGAGAGAAAATGACAGGAGCACAGCTCACATCTCACCAAGCTCAACTTACAGTAGACGTATACTCAGGTGCTGCTGGGTGCAAATGCAGAGATGTCTTTATTCTAACCTTTTTGCTTAATTACTTTCACATCTTAAAAGAAAATATTCACTACGGAAAAATATGATCTGCATGTTTACACTAAGGGGGAGATCATTTACCATCAAGGGGAGGGGGGGGGGCTTGGAGTCTTTGTGAAACATATCTATATATATATATTTCTGCTCAGTTTTGGTGAAATAAATAAATTCTTTCTGGGAAGTTTTGAAATAATTTCTTGCGGGGGTTTTCTTAACAAGGTGTTGCTTGATTTAGGAATGAATATTCCAGGAATGCGCGCGCTTGAAATAAATAATTACGGCAGCCATTATCGTGAAATAAATAATTTCCCACTGAGGAAAACTCCAAGCTCCCTCGATAATTAAATGGTCACCCCCTAAAGCTCTGAGTGATATTTATAGGTTATTTCATGACATCGACCTGTAGGCTATATTTCTGATGTTTTCATACGAGATTATCTCCAGCTCTATATAGGGACGCCACTACTTCAGTTAATGGTTGATACATTACCGAAGCTTTGCAAATTTTTAACTGTCGACAATCCATACGCCCTATTGACCATTGTTGTTGTATCTCTCCTCTTGACAATCTGAAGCATCTGTTGCCGCACTAATAATCTTCTCGAGCAATGTTGACAAACTCATCGAGACAGCTCGTGACTGGTAATGCTGACTATCACCCATTGTCCAATCTAGCATTGGGGCTCCCGTCTAGACATTTCCTCTTGTTGTGATACCCCTGCAAAGGTCAGTTGCACAGTTTGGGCTTATGTTTTGAATTACACATGGATGGATGATTGGAGTTTTACGGCCTGTATGTATGCACTTGTTAGGCCGATTAGAAAAGGAGGAGGGCATGGAAATGAGTTGAAAGATGATTGAAACAGCCATCGAACATAGGCCCAGGTGAACCGGCAAGAGCTGGATTCTGATCCTGGAACCAGTGATGAGCAGCCCAGCGCGCCACCACTAAGAACCCCACTTGCTGTATTATACTACCTCTTCAGTATGCAAAATACTTAAAAGATCATGCAGGATTAAACATAAACATGGCCCACTCTAAACTTAGAGCTCAGCAGGTTCACAAAATTGTGTATGTGCTGCCCTCTTGAATCCATAACAGAAACTACAATCGATCTGACTCATGTCAGTGAGCTCTAAGAGATTTCAGATGCAGTAACTATCACATTTTTTAAGTGAAGTGGAGTAACGACGTGGTCTGTTGAATTAGGTCTAGAATTGAATATTCAATAACTGTTAATCGGCCAGTTTATGGTTAGAATGCTGCTATTGCTGCAAAGTGGTACTTGTTGTGGAACTTTTTTTTTGGCGGAATCATTATTTTCCTGCCCAGAGAATTGTGAGTCGTCCCTGTTTGGCAGCAAGACAGCCAAGCATGAAGACCCTGACTTCTCAGTATAAGCTTATTAAGCTTGCCCTGACCACAATATACATTATTTGTGAAGTTGTAACAAAAAGATTAACTCTCCTCTGGTGTGACAGACATAATTACCTGTTTCAGATCTCTCAAAGCAACTGAATGAATGCTTTAGTGTTTCATTGTTGTCTGTTTGTTGTTTCGATTAGTTTCTTTGGAGAAAACAATAAACTATCATTTAAATCATGCTGGAAAAGCTGTTAAAGGATTTGAAAACTTCAGAATTTTATGGTAGGCCTACTCATTGGCAGTGCACTGATTAATCGTTTAACATTGTTGATTACAATTTCTTTATATCTTGCTGGCAGCTCAGGTGTGCGTATGAGCACAAGTGATGAGGTCCCTCTACCTGGACATGACCTGACCTACTTGCATATTGATAAATGTGTCAGCTTGAGGTCATCCGATTTCTGGCAGACTCTCCAGCTGTGCTGTTCGTTTAGAGTCTGTGAGCAGACTGAACATGGCCTTAGCTTGGTTGGTAGAATTGGGCCTGAAGGTCTACCAATTCCTTTTTCTAGTTTTGACGTCAGGGTGATGTCAGCCGAGATCTGTTTCAGATTTAGTTATAAAGGTTTGCAAAAAGTTGTCGGTTTTTTTCAAAACTGAATGTTGAAAACTTTCTGTTTCAGGAATATACGGCTCGCTCTCCTCAATCAGACTGGCCTCCCGTTGTCCCGAGGATGACTACAACGCCTGCCTTGCTCCAGTCATAGAACAGGTGACCACCTCCAACAGTGCCTTTCCCTACTTCAACGATCAACAGCTTGATTTACTTTGCAGGTCAGTAGTAGCTGTCAGTAACAACAACAATAACAGCAAAATCAAAGAAACAACACCTGAAATAAATATTGTTTGGCCCATTTTAATAAATTTATCTTTGAATACAGAGAAGTTGTGCCTCACCAGGCTACAGCGGCCTTCTTCAGTTGCGAGTGTCGCTCACTCACCTGCATACAGAGCAGACTTCAACTGATCCCAGTCTCTTCGTTGCTGAACAGCACTTGTGGCGGAGAGACTGCCAGAATTCATGATAATGCATGAGTAAATTTAGTTCTTTCATGTTTAAACTCCCGGCTATAGGCCTCTGTTTCTGGCATTAATACTAATTATATTCTAAAACTAATTATACCATATGACAATGGAGGCTTTAATGTCAGTTTTAACCTTCAGGGCAGTTGTTCCACCACAGGGGTAGTTGCCTGTCAGTTGCTGCACCTGAATTCCGTCAAGAGTTCACTGCCTGTGGCAGCTCACTGCTGTTGCCTCTTGTACATGTATACATTGTGTAGTATGTACTATCTGTTAATAAATGTTAAGTGTGAATTCCGTGTGCAGAGTAGAGCAGATTGTTGTCAGTCAGGTGCCACACTTGACATACGTGTAGAAAGTTTAAAAAATACCATTTTTTAAAATTAACTTTTTTTCCTTGTGGGCTGCCTCATTATTATCAACTTCAGTTGCAGACTTGACAATTTCCTTTTGATTAAAATATATTTAAGGTTGCAGTGACAGAGTCTGAAAAGCCTGTGAATTAACACAGTCCTTTTTTTCAGTGGACTAATATATATGTAGAGTACACCAGACTCTTCCATGATACAAAGGTTTTTTTTTGCACACGCAGATCCAACAGGCTTGCACCATACCAGCTTTATAAGATTTAGGTGCGTGACTAGTTAAAATAAGTACTTGTATATTATAAATGAATATTATATGATCTCAGATTGTTATTTGCATAATGGTAGTTGTTTTACCGAAATAAATAAATTCAATTCAATTCAATTCAACGAAGCCCGTCCCTGATATTGTATATACACTATATTTACAGCACGACCTTTAAACAAGCAAAATGGGTGATGGTTTGTTCCGAATTACCCCAGTTTAGATCTTGTCTCTTATATTACAAAGCTCTAAATGATAATTATTCACCAGCATATTTAAAACATAGGCTGCAGCTAACCTTCAACGAACGACAATCTCAAAAGAGTAAGTCCAACAATAAATGTGATATGTGTGCCAAATTGCATGTAAGTATAATAGAATTGTGGCCAAGTCTCTGGCCTGAAATTATCTATATACCCTCTGTCGTGCCATCTGCCCTCCTGCCTACCGGGGTAAGTACATAAAACCACGGAAAGGCCAAACTAGACTAATATACTACATGTATTTTATTGCAGTTTCATGCGTATACAAGGAATAGGTTATGAGCTGTATGTTGAAAACCAAAAAGTATATATTTTTTATGTTTGTCAAAACGTTTCTAAATGTTTCAAAAAGTTGGTCCCGAACCAAAGAATAATAATTTGTTATATTTTTTCTTAATAGTTCTAAAAGTGTAATTCTTCTTATTTTTCTGTTACGCTCTATCGTCCTGGGACATAGTGCAGCACACCACAACCTGCCAAAAGGCAGATTTCACAAAAAAACAGCAAAATGACGTACCACAAGTTACATTGGCACAAAGAGAGTTCCCCCGTGGCCTAATGGTTAAGCATGCTTATCCACTGGCTCTGAGGGCGTGGGTTCGAATCTCACCCCGGGAACTCACTTTAGTCCGAGCCCATGGGACATTAAATGGAGGTGGGTTGTATCCAGTATTCTATTCTGGGGCAACTGAAAGACCCTGGGCATCCCTGAATTAATAGGGTATGTTCCAGACTCACCGTCTTCTCATCTCATCATCATACGGCGATCGCCTGCCTCGATATAGCCTACTAAGGTGCTGCAGAGGCGTAAAACACAAACAAACAAACAAACAAACATTGGCACAAAGACGGATAAGGCCAGACATAATTGATTTGTAGCTTGTCAGATTTTTTCAGGATGCTATTTCTAGGGATAGCTTGCAGGACACAAAAAACTAAAATCAAAATCTGTTTGCTGTTGGATTAGTAGATCAGAGTGACTGAAAATATGGCCTTGTGCCAATGTAACAACGTTAAATCATGGAGGATGTAATTTTTTTATGCTGATACTACTGCAATATAAATGAAAACACCAGCAGGGTACCTTCCCTAGCCTGCTCCTCGGAGACCTGGCTTTCAGTTCAGAAAAAGTTTGAGATCTGATCATGAGTTTGTCAACATAATTTATATAGACAAATTTTGCTAATATAACACTATGAAACGGACAGATGCGAAATTGCAGTTACATTAGCAATAAAAAAATAGCTACTGCACATGTCTGTTTTGGTGATGTATATGGGCAATTAAGACAAGATTTTCAATAAAATTCTAGAATTTCACGTTAGAAATTGGCATAAGTAGCAAGAACACAGAAAAATTCCCATGTAAAAGTTGCTATAATGTAACCTGAGTGTCCTGTGACGGAATCGAGTTACATTAGTAGTCATTTTTAATTTTTAATTTTTTTTCAAGTTTTATAATGACCAACACAATTAAAAATGGTTCCAAAATAATTTTCAAGATGTGTTCCATCAATCGCACATCATTACATTTTCCTGAATTGGTTTTAGCAGATTCCACACAGTGCCAAAGTAAGCACGTCTGCACTCCAGTAAGTTTGGTCGTCCAAAATTGTCCTCATGAGGGATAAAAAAATATCTTTTTAATAGCAAAAAGCTACATATTTGAGGATTATTTTAGTGATATTTATTCAATAGCTCACAGATGTACCAAGTAATAGGTTTACTTGCTTCAGGAAGCAACAGAGAGATAACAAAAGTGTTGGAAAGTTTAAGGTGCCCTAGCACTTTTCGTGAAATCTGCCAAATACTTCTATTTTTAGCTAACTGTTAATGATCATGAAATTCATATGTATAATTATTCCTTCCATTACCATTCACAACTGTAACATTTATACTTAGCTTGTCAAGATCTTTGTCTAATACTTTTAGCCTTGTCAATTTCTGTCCACCCCTTGGTTTTTGTACATAATAATCTTCTCGCTTCCCTTAATGCTCCCTTTTGCTGGGATTTCCTCCGGTAGTCTCAGCAAATGTCCATACCACTGCAATCTTCTCTTTCTTTCACATTACTATTCCACCGATTTAGTTTCGCTCTGTTATAAAGTTCTTCATTTGAGATTCTCTCCTGCCATGTAATGTCTAAAATCTTCCTAAGCGTCTTCCTTTGAAAAACGTCAATGTCATTTTCTACTTGTTTTGTTGTCATCCACAGCTCGCAATTATGAAATACAAAAATATATTTTCGACTTGACTACGGAGGAGTCTGAGTTTCACTTCTTTTGAGAGTTTTTTACTTTCGGAAATCTTCTTCAATTTATTATACGCAACTATTGTGCTAAAATTTTCCTTCTGTTAATGTCTTTCCTTGTGTCTAAGAGGCTTTCTAGGTATTTACACTTTTTTTAACTTTCACCTTCTCCTCTTTTAATTTCATATCTTTCTGTTTTTTTCCCTCATTAACTTTCAAATTTTTCTCCTTCAAAATTTCAGGGCAGCACTTCTTATCTGAACTCTTTCTTTATCGTTTGTAATCCATGAAACATCATCTGCATATTGCTGGTCTATCATCAATAATTTACTGCTGTACTTTGTGTAATATCTGTGATCTTCAATATGTGCTGGTATCATAATGCCCTGAGTAGGTTTGAGAGCTTCTGCTAAGTACATGATGAAGAAAATTGGACTTAAACAGTCTCCTTGTGGTACTCCGATATTTGTTTTAATCTCTTCTCCCATTTAATTTCCTATCTTTACTTTCAACTTGACATCTTCTATCAATATCTTGATCATGTGCAGCTCATCTTCACTTAAAGTTTTCTTCAAAATTTCCATCAGTCTATAGCTCTCCTCACTGTATCAAATGTTTTTGACATATCTAGTAGTAATAGCATAATCGAATAATCCTTTTCTGTTAGAAAACGTAATACCAGTTCAGTAGTACTTCTGCGTCTCTGGTATGCTGCTTGTGATGGTGGAAACTGTTCTAGAAACTTGTTCAAACATTTTCCTAAAAATGACAACAGGATGATTGGCCTGAGATTTCCTGTGGTCCTACTTTCTTTCCTGGTTTTTGTAATGGTACTACAACACCCTCTTTTAATTCCTTTGAATACGCCCGAGTAGTCGTGGCACGATTAAAAATCTCAGCTATCTCTTCATATATTTCTTCTGGACTGTTCTTTATCAATCCTCCATATACTTCATTGATTCCTGCACTTTTTCCATCTTTGAATTTTTTTGCAGCTTCCTTAATTTCATCTTTACTAAATTTTACGACCATCTCTTTTGGACCAGTATTTTCTATCTCTTCTTCCATTTCTTTGTTAAGCATCTCTTGGAAAAATTTTGCAACAATTCTTACTTGCTCATTTTCATCTGTTTTTTTTTTCCATTTTCTCCATCAACCACAATTTTTCTCTTTTCTTTAATTCTTCGGAGGTCCTTCACAACCTGAAAAATTTATTGTGAGTTATTTTTTTAGTTTTCTACAGCTTAGAACTACCATTTTGAGGATTTTCTTTTGCTCTTCTTCTTCAAGTTTCTTAAGATTTCTGTCAGTATCTTGTTTCTTTCTTTTCGAAACTCTTCTTTCTTTTCTTTCTTTTTCGTTGAATTCATGTTATCACTCATTTTCATCTGTTTGTCAGAGAGTTTTTTAATTTCTTCATTTTCACTTTTTCTATTTCTGCCTTTTCTTCCTACAACCTCCTCTGCTGCTTTGTTACAAATCTTGACAATCTTCGTTCATTTTCCTTGACCTGATTCTGAAGTCTGTATCTCCCTCATCTCATTTTTGGGTCCTTGGAATTCATTCCAAGACCATTGTCGTCAGCTTCATTTCCTGTGAACTGGCAAAGTTGGTGTACTCACTAAAACATTTCACAGACAAAATGACAACCCCAACAGATGTGCCCTTGTGATCAAGATGGTGCTTATGCACCCCTGGCTACAATATTGTGTTTATCAGTGCTCAAATTTTCTTCTATTAAACATATTTCTTCTGAGCTGTCAGCACTTCACACAAAAACTGGTTTCTGTATACACACCAAAAGTTGGACTGTGCTGCCCTCTTGTGCATAGTCACAATATACTGCTTTCTTATACCTAACTTGATTGATTGTTGGTAGAATATTGAAGAGGCCCAACTTGTTGAAATAGACCAAGGACCCGATGCATGCACTGCATGCTATTTTTTATCTTGTCTTGATATTCCTCTTTTTTTTTCTTTTTTTCTTAATTCTTCTAATTTTAATTTCGACTCATTTCTTTGAGGCTTCATCTGGTACCATTCTAGGTTGAATTTCACTCTGATCTACTCTTGTCATGGTGTAATCAATTTGATTCCTGTAAGAATTTCTTCTAACTTCTCGATTCTTATCTTTGTGATCTTGTTTCCACATTGGTGCCTCCCATGTAGTTCTGTCTGCCATTTTATGTGGATACTGAGTATTACTTAGAATAGTGTCATTTTTCATCAACATCTCTGCTAGAATTCTTCCTGACGAATTCATCTCTCCCTCCGCGTAACGTCCTATCACTTCTGGTCAATCTTTATGCCCTAATCCTGTCTTTGCATTCATGTCTCCTACTATAATACAAATGTCTCTTTTACTAACGGAAATGATGACTTTTTCAAGATCTTCGTAATATTCTTCTCGTACTTTTGGGTTTTTTTCACAATTTTCTAATGTTGGTACGTATGTCAAAATAAAGACTGCCTTTCTCTGGCTATTATTGTCTTCCAGCCATCGTGGCTGCACAAATTCTGCCTGTGATAGTCTTGAATTCTGCAATTATTCCCTTTTCTATCATAATGCCAACCCTATGATGTCTATCTTCTTTGCTTCCAGTATGATACAGTTCATATTTCTGTTTTCTGTCTATTGTTTCAATTTCCATAACCCCTTCATCTGTCATTTTCGTCTCTTGAAGGGTTAAGATGGTCATTTGATATCTTGTCATGTCTTTGGCAACCTGTTGTTACTTGAAGTCATCGTTCAGTACTCTAACATTCAGTGTTCCTACATTAAATTTCTTCCTCAAAAAGCTCCCTGTAGCTGGTTCGTTAATCTGACACAATTACTGATGGTTGTGATCAGGGCTGTTAACAAGTACTTGAGTACTTAAGTACTTCTGTACTTAAGTACAATTTCTTGAGTACTTGGAATGTACTGGGTACTTGAAGAACTGAGCCCAAAAGTACTGTACTGGTACCCAGTACTTTGCAAAAAGTACTTGAAATTTTAAGTACTTTTTAAGTACATTTAAGTACTTTCAGGGAAAAAAAGCTATCATGACAGCTTACAAGCCATGTTGACTAAAGTGCCAATATTTTCCAACAATTTGTGAATAAATGACACTTCATAAAACTTGTGATACACCTTGACTTTGCAAATTCGAATTTAAGTAGCGATGAGTCACCCAACGCTGTCGGCTTCAAATGTAAACAATGTAAACAACTTTCAGAAAGTATAGACCATCCATGAATCACATCATCAAAAGGCACAACTAGATCATACAGGTGATGTGTGTATCAAATTTCATCTATGTACATGCAATAGTGGCGAAGTTTTGGCCCATAATGCAAACAAAAATATTTCTTTTATGTTTTTCTCAATATTTCAACAAAAAAAAATAGAATAACCATCAATTAGACTATAACAACGCACAATTGGACCATATAGGCTACATGCTTACCAAATTTCATCCATGTGTATAATGACTGAGTCTTATTCCGTAAACAAAAATGACCAAAGGCATGAAGTACCAGGCTGTCACAAGAAGTAAATTATTATTGTGATGGCCAAATTGGGTGTTGTTTGTGGATGCATACGCATACATGTAGAAATATTGGGCGGTTTCACCAACATAGCTATACCAGACTTAAAGTTAGGACTGGTCATAAGTAATTTGCTTACCAGGAGGTGCTGCCATTTTATCACTGAAATTGACCCTAAAGTTTTAATTTAGAACTTCTTAGTCCAGGTCTGATGCTTGGACCTGGCTTAACTCGGTTGGTGAAATCGGGCCGAAGTTTTCGGCATATGATAGAAGCGATTCTGTGATTTGCAAATGGTTTCGCTGCCGAATAATTCCTATATTCCTATTATATTTTAGTCGATGTTCGGTGCGCACCCTGTAATAATTAAAGAGCACTACAACTTAATTTGTCCCATTTGCGCGCACATCAAGTCAAGTGCAGATCGTGTGGAACAGGTGTGTTTTTAGAGTTTTCTTAAAAGTTTTCCGATGTTTTCAGTTCTCGCTTTTTCATGCTGACGGTTCGAGGGCGTTGAAAAAATCTCTGACGTCAAGTCTATTTCTGTTGCATGAGCATAGATGAGTTTGGTTCTGATTACAAAAGTTTGTGGTTGCATCTCAGCCTGTCGGGCTGTGGTTTTGTGATATTTCACAAAAAAAAAATCTCCAATATGTTGTAGTGAAAAGTATTATATGTGGAGAAGTGCATGGTTGTTCAGACTACTAGACCCAGGAGTCGTTTGAAAATCAAATCATGACTGGCCAAACAGGAATTCAACTGATTAATTCAACTAGTTGGCAGAATTCAACTTCAACTAGTTAAATAATTACAACTGACAGTATCCAACTTTTCAAAAAATTATTTCTGAAAAAGGCGAATGGCAAGATTCACAAACAATTGGATTCTCATTTTCAAAATTACTATAGTCAAAAAGCAGTTTTAAAAAAATTTATGAAGACAACAGATCAAACTTTTATTCAATTTCAAAATGATTACAGATGATTTCATATTTGTAGACATTAGTGGTAGAAAATACATCATTTTTCCTGCAATTTTCATTGGTTGAGAGAAGGTATGACAACACCCTCTCCTGAAAAGTGACATAGCGCTTTACATGGGTGACCATGGCATTCTAATCCATTGATCTCCTCAATGGAACTGAATCCAACTGTTTCAAGTGAGAGTTTATGTTAGTGTTTCACACATTTTTAGTACACACATTCTCAGAGTCTTATATGCTATGCATTGAGATGATTGGGATCAGATGATCCACATAATGATTATTTTTACAGAAAACAAACAAACATGTGCATGTAACACTTTCTCAGAGGAGGGCTCTGCCCAGATGCATGACAATGGACTACCATTTGCTGGGGGCCTGTTTCACGCTATCGTGGGACAAAGTGTGACATGGAGGTCAAAAAATAAAATTCTTTATTTCTAACATATTTCTATTCTTTTGGCATGCTATGACTATTGGGCTTATGATATCAGCACATTTGAGGCATGAGCACTTTAATCCTTCAGTTTATAAACAGGTCTTCAGTTGAAAATATCAATTAATTTTCTTGGATATTTTCTCCGATTTTGCGACATAAAATACTAATAAGCTGGCAGTTAATGTTCCTGAAGCCTCAAAGCAAATATATATTGGTTAGTGCTCATTAGTAAGACCAGTTATTTGTGTTTTGCTTCCATTTATTAGATCTATTACCAAAACAAATTGAAAATAAGTCTTAATAAATAATGAACAAAATATAAGTTTCATTGCATTTCACATAATTTAATAGGATTTGATAGCAGATCACTCTTATCAACCTTCAACACGTACATAATGACCAGAAGGTATGAACAGTGGATCAAAAGTATTTCTCATACCTTGACACTCAGTAGAACCTTAAAAGTCAGGCGCGTTTCTTACGGGACATATGTCCCATTTTACTTGTTAAAGGCGAGAACTGCAATAATGTGGATTTTTCCTGTGAAGAATTAGTTCTTAAAATGTCAGGAATCAATATTGCATGTATTTGATTCAAATTCACAAAAGTTAGTAAGTTATATGACAAAAAATGGTCGTAATTGCAATACAAAATCTTGAGTAACATGATGGTGTGCCAAGAGTTCATATATAATTTATACAAAGTAGCTTACACATGTATTGACGCAAAAACCATTTTTTAATGACCTTAGCAAAACTGGTTAGTCAAATTTGTGAGAATACTTTCAATATTTCATTAGTAATTAAATGCCAAGCAAAATGATTAAATTGCTTACGGGACACATATCCCTGCTGCAAATTGCCACTGAACGAGTTCCAAGAAAACAGCAGGAGTAACTAAGGAAACTCTTTAAATGCTGAGATATCTAAAATGCAAAGCTCATGAAGATCAATGAGTGTCTGACAATTGTTTTTTTTTTTCATACTGAGTGCAGGGATCCTGCGCAATCTTGATCAAACTTAAGTATCCTGCATGCACTCTAAAACTGCAGTTACACCAATTATGTTTGCCATATAGTCTATTATATGAATAAGTAACTAAAAAATTATCCAATTTTCACAAAATGTACCGTTTACATTTCATTTCCATGTCATTGGATGAGTCTGGAGTCCAAACAGTGAAAAACGTTTCTTACGGGACGTTTCTTACAGGACGGGACACATTTCTATTTTTCTTAGCATAAAGCAGAAAAAACTAGCAAAAAAAACCAACACAGCACAAAATGATTTGCTGTTGAACAACAAGTTAGCACATGTAAGACAGAAGCTGTCAGACCATTGTATCACGCGCTTCTGAGCCTTAGAATCTACCGTTTCTTACACCCTTCAACGGGACACGGAAAGAAAACGTAACTTCATTTGATTTTCTGCTAGTTATACGTTTATCTATTTCATATTGGACAAGCTGTTCAGCTAGTATGGACTATTTGGCAACAAAAAGTAACAACTTTGATGAAATATATCGCATATGATGAGTACACGAAAGACAATAGAACCATATCATTTTGGGACACGGAAAAATTACATGTGACTCCGATTCGGAAAGTTCACCACATGACATTTCATTGGCATTAGACCAACATATGTCTTATCTTTTCATCTGTTCGGCCCCATAGGTTGGTAAAATCTGAATTTCAGCCTTGAATATTCATGTTGATGGAAAATTTGACAAAAATAACACTCTTCAATTTCTCATGTCACAAATTAGGTGCAAATTTTGTCAATTTTGGGAGACTAATTTGTCCGTAAAACAATACCTTTTAAAGATAACTTGATAAAACTTTCCGGCTATGCTCAGGGCATCCAGTGGAGAATTTTTCCGCAGAAACTGTCCATTTATTGCTGATAATACTGCAGCATGAAGGCATTACGTGCTTTACTAGGCCTTGTCCCGCGATAGTGTGAAACAGGCCTGGGACCCTGGTTTGATCCCCACTATGATTTTCTCATGAATGTTGGCCACATCACAGGATACTGGATCACCCTCCTATCCTAAGGGATGATACAGAATTTATGACTTGGGGTGGGGGGGTTGGAAGTTTTGATGAAACTTTCTGTGAAAAGTGATACCCCCTTTAGTTTTAGTACCTCCCTTTTCTCTGCTAAAATTTCATTCTACAATTAAGTATGTTGTGAAAAAAGTACCGGCCTTGAGACAAGTGTGAAAAAATTGGTACCCTGTAGGGAAAGATTCCCATTGCCCCAAGCAGGGGCGTATCTAGAAATGGCCTGAAGGGGAGGCCATCATATGGTGTGAATATGAGGCGCCGTGGCTTTTCCTATCTTTCCCATGTTAATTTTTGGCCTGGGGGGGGCCATGGCCCAATACCCCCCCCCCTAAATACGCCACTGGCCCCAAGTCACAAGAAACATGTGCAAAAAGGTGGTTCCCAGTCAAGTAAAACCGTAGGAACTACCACTCCCCGTCGACCCAGTCGTAAAATTTAGTTCTGAATAGTCCCTCACTGTTATCACAGACAATACTTTTGGTCAAGGCATGATGATTTAGCGTTCAGAGATGTGAAGCCATTCAGAGTCGGCTTGAGACTGATTTTAATCAAATGAAGCAATCAACAGTAGGCTAACACAGGAGTGTGAAATACAACAGTTCATGAGGAAATATAAGAGTTCATGTGGTTTGCAGTTTGACATGTGTGAACTACTGCCACAATACCAAGTTGGCCTTTGCAGCAGTTTATTGGTTGAAATTATGACATAATTTTTCAAGCCAACATCACTTGCTTGAAGCAAACTGAAAAAAGTGACACGCTATGTGCTGCTTGACCAATCACCTCGCAGGATTCTCTGATGTCAGACCAAAAATCTAGCAAAATCTTTTGTTATTTGAGAAATGTCTACAAATATGAAATCATCTGTAAATCAAAGTGGTTTTCATCTTTGAATATGCTTTCTCAGCCAGATTTAGTTGAAAAATTCCAACTGACCTTGGCAAAACACACCAGTGACTACATATTTAGTTGATTCAAATGTGACTGACCGAGTTGAAAGAGAAATTCAGCTGACTTTTTCAATTTATTTGACTGACTCCGGGGTCTAGTTCAGACAATTGCTACAATTTATCGTCAATTCAATGTCTTTAACAAAAGTGGTTGTTAGGGTGCATCAAACGCCCTTTTTCTCTCAAAATATAATCAAACATGAATGAAGTTGTGCCTTTTGATTGGAAAGACACTTCTGAGAAGTTTAAGTGAAATCGTACTATGGCTAGGGGTACCACACTGGCCATCTTTCCCAGCACATAAATTAGGTATCGCCGATCCGCGGTTTCCCATAACTTTTTCAAATTTCTGTGCAGAAACATGTGGTTGTTATTTTTGAAGTCAGCATAAAAAGACCTTTCAAATGAATGGCAACATCAATGGGTTATCTTATAAATTCATCATCATAATTAACTATTATTACGTTTTAATATCAATATTTGGCAGAAACATTGTTATGACATTTAATATCAATCACAGACTAATTACTTTGCTCAGTCATATTTAATAGACATTTTAGATAATATCTAATGTTACTATGTATGAAAAACATTGAAATTAGTACTGATAGTATAAGATATGTCAAGAAATGCTAAATCTAAAATTGCATCACAATAAAATTCACTTGTCTTTGAATCTGTGATATCTACACAATTTTTTTCAACATGATCTCCAAAGAAAGACTTTTTATGTAATGATTTTTTAGTTATATTGTTTTCAGAAACATTAATTACTCAGTTCTGGCTCGTAAAAAAATAATTCATTTGATTTTGGAAATAAATCATGTCCCATACTCTTGTGGTTTCGTGTTCACTTCAAATAACACAATATATGCAATGCGGGTACTCATTTGAAAGCTCTTTCTGAGAGGAATTCAGATATGATAAAATTATTATGATACAGCCGTTATTGTTAAAAATATGCAATACCGCGATTCGGCGATATGTCATTCTGTTGGTTTATTTCAGCCTCTTTGTGGTACCCCTAGGGCTATCTCAAACTTTCTGAAAATTTGCATGAATTTTCTAATAGTCAAAAGGAACTTGTTTGGTTGTGATAGGAAAATATGAGCGAAATTTGATGCACCCTAGTGGTTGTTCATGTTCATAAGTGAATGAACGTGAGGAGTTGTCATATTCCGGCTATAGCTCATGAAATTCCTGTTTTCTTGCAGTGCATGCGATGGACTGAAGCCGTGCTTTGACAAGGTGGATATGAGGCAATGTGACCATATGGAACTGCTGTACATTGAAGGGGTAAAGAAAACGTGCAATTACTTTTGCATTGAAGGACCAGGTAAAACTGCATATTTATGGCACTTAGTAAATAAAACTTGTGATTCTCAAATCTAATTTTAAAAAACTCATATTGTTACTGCAATTTCAACAAGTATATGAGTCGCTTGGACCAATCAGAGGATGTTGAAATGTTACATAGTAAGTGGCCAAGGTTGAAACTCATGCTAATTGAAATTGCGGTAATTTAACTTTTGTGTAGGCATTTAATATTTGCCGTTCTGAAATTATGAAACAAACTGTTTTCCGACACCATTGGGTGGTCGGAAATTTTTTTATGAAATAGAAATCTTGAAATGTCTGATAGCTTTTTCCTGTAGATTTTATGATTAATGGTATAGGTAGGGTGTTTTTGTTTTTCTCATCTCTTTTCTTATATATTGTTTCTGTGCAGATTACAGAAAACATAGGAGTTGTTTCAATAACTCGGACTTGCAAAATGAAGGATCGCGGTGTAATTATACATTCTACAGGCAACAGGCACAGCAAGCATCCCTTGTCATAGAGAACAGGGGCGTGAGAGGACAACCTACCAGAGAAGACCGGGCCCTCTGGTGCAAGTTGGTATTTCTTAGAGAAATACAAGAATTATAGAGTCGAATCGAAATAAAATGAAGAAATTAAAAAAAATTTGGTAACAAATACTGGACCTCCAGTGAGAGTCCATGATCGGACATTCTGAGATACGTCACTGTTTTGAAATATGAAATTTTCGATTGCTACTATTTTCATCGTAATCTTCTTCTAAGGGCTTGGCTGGCCTTTGTATTATGAAATATTCCGGTAAACTTGCTCTCTGCCAACAAATTACTTTTCATATGTTAAAGTTAAGTTGTAGCAGTGACCTTTTGATATATGTTTGAGTGTCTCATTTCTATGCCACATTTGTACATCACTTGAAACATTCACCCAGCGAATGTCAACTTGTTTTCCAGGTATGTCTCTGAGTTCATAAGTTGTATGAAGGATGCGGTTGTGGACCACTGTTCGGAAAAGGCGGGCGAGTGGGTGATGAACATCAATCTGCAGTACTATCACCCCATGATGGAAAGCATGGAGTGCAAAACAGGTACACCAGTATTATTTGAGACAGAGATTATGTGTCTGAGACAAAGTATCTGAGACACAGTATCTTAGACAAGGCATCCGAGACAATGTATTTCAGACAATGTGTCGGAAATAAAGTATTGAGACAGTGTATCGCAGACAATGCATCTGAGACAATGTATCTGAGACAAAGTATCTGATACAAAGTAACTGAGACGAAGTATCTGAGACAAGGTATCTTGGACAATGAATCTGAGACAATGTTTCTAAGCCAATGTGTCCAAGAAAAATGTATCTGAGACAAAGTATCTGAGACAAAGTATCGGAGACAAAGTATCTGAGACAAAGTATCTGAGACAAAGCATCTGAGACAATGTCTGAGACATTTTGGCTTGGCTGCTTTAGGGCAGCACCAAAAATGGCAGTGAAGGTTGACATGGGGAAATTCACATTAATGAGGCACATTGTTTATAATTATGCATCTAATAAAGAAATTGATATCTGGACAAATGTCATCTTCTCTAAGCGCGGCTTTTCTTGAACCTTGACGTCATGACAAACTGCGCAAAGAGCGTTACAGAACAAGTCACTTGTATTGATGTGGAAATTAAAATGTAGCGAGGAGTCATCCTACACTTCCAACATCAATAGCTTTTAGCTTCTTATGTACTATAGGGCTGCTTGAAAGTGGATGTCTTTTGAAAAACTGGATTTTGGGCTTTCAAAATGGCATTCGTTGCTGAGTGCCAGACAAAGGCAGAAATTCTCTTGTCTCAGTGTCACCAATCCACAGTACCATTTGGCATTATGTAATATGCTTTGAAATCACAAGACCCCAAACAGTTAACAAAATCATTAGAAAAACATCAGCTGACTTTTTTTTAGGGACAGACTGGCGACATTTCGGGCCCTGTGGTAAAATAAGTTTGCATGGGGGCCTTGAAGTTCCTAGTGTCAGCATTAGGTATATTTCGCAACAGAAAAGGAAAATTCTATGGCATAATATATAGTTTGGTAAAGAGTTATTAGGATGGGTTCTCATATAAGAGGCTTCTGACCTATTCAGTTAATTTTGCTTCATCACAAAATTATTAATCTACGTGATAGAAAAGTCATGGCGTTCACAGAAGTTCCCAAAGCACAGACATATAAGCGACACCACTAAGACAATCATAGAGCATTACCGCTTTCATGAGACATTTTCATTCTATTACATTTAAAATGCCAAAGTGACATGGCAGACAGTTTATAACATGACAGGCCAATTACGAAACCTTAAAAGTTATTTGGCTGTTATTTCTCATTGAATTCTTCCGCTAGCTGCTTTTGTTTATCATTGTGATATTAATTACACCGCCATTATTACATTGCTTTCAGGGTCCAAAGCTGGGGTGGCAGTTATTTTTGGAGTGGCTGTGGGATTGTTTGTCACAATGATGGTTGTCGTAGTAACCAGTGTAGTGTGTCGGCGTAAACAACGCAATAATTTCAACAATATCTCTTCAGTGAAGAAAACAAACAAAAATCAAAACGGTAAGGAAAACGGCAATGATCCAAAATATATGCCAGCCAGCGGTACGAAGAACGCCATATCCATGAAGCAGTATTATCCGGAAGGAGAAAGCCTGCTCAGTTCCGAAACGTCCAATTGCCACATCTCGGCCAATGAAGCGAGCACAAGAAACACTGATGTCACTAATGGTTGTGAGGCTGACGTCACTGAGACCACCGGAGATAGTGAAAATGAGTTACCACAACAACAGCCTCCGCAGCAACAAAAAAGACTCCTCATTAGTGATGTGTAAAATCTAATGTCTAAAATCTTACCCTCAATTAATCCTATGGACCTTTGCATCTGAACGTGAATTGTTAGTTGCCATGTCTGGGACCAATCAAAAATGAATTATTCCAAATTCATGAAGGGTCTCCACATCATGTAGTGCAGTGAGCTTTGCATTGAGTTGTGTTAATGAAATGAGGTGTCCATTTTGGCGTAAATTATTATATGGTACCGCCCTTACAAATGTATACATGAGTGTAATGACTTAGCAGTGTACGTAGAGCAGAGCTCTGTAATCTGTTTTGTTAGGAATTGCACATTCACTAATCGTGGATGTGTAAAAAAAAAATATATATACAATTGACACAAGATTGTATGTTTCATATATACCTGTGCACTAGCAGTCTTATATGTGTCTCAAGTGTCTTATAATGTGCTATGTATACTACCAGTCATGTGTCATATATATGACGTGTACATAAACTACCTGATGGTGACACATTCCCAAGTCAGAATTGTGTTAGAAAAGCCTCATCCAGGAACGAATCGTTACTGTGTCTGCACTGTCTGGGATTTCTCACACAATTGGGAGTGCAATTTCTAACAAGAAATTAGGGCTCTTTCTGTGGCCCTGAAAAGTTAAAACTCCTGTCTGAAGGGTTCGACAAAACTGGAATATCTCAGAGACCTCTTCTTTGATATTAATGAAAGTTAATCACTAATACTCAAATAGTGGGCCTGTGTTTCAACACCATGTGTGTGTATTTGTAGTTTAATTGCTTCATTTCTGAATGCACGTCCCCCCCTTTAAAAAAATTTTGATTATACATAGGCTTGTCCAAAAATATATTCACAAACTGAACTTAAATTATTTCTATTATCCCATGTCCAGGCACATTTTCTCCCTGATACTGTGTTTTTTACTGGGCAAATACAGCAGGGAAAAAGTCAGTATCGGGGAGAAAAACCAGTATATGGTCAGCTGACCAGTATTTGCCAGGGAGTATACTGACTTTAGATTCATTAACCAATCACAGTGCAGCAATGTGACACACCCACTCTCAGCTTAAACATGGATCTCAGGCACCTTCGGGTCTCGGGAATATACTGGAGTCTCGGGGAGTATACTAGGGATGTACTGCACCTACCCATGATATAACCTCATAATATCATCCAAGAAACACAAACAGTAAAATTGATATCAGAAAGGTCTTAAGTTGTCCAATAAATAGGACCAGAAACACATTTTCTCCATTCCCTTGATGAAGGATGTCTGTCTGGTGGCTCCCCCGTATGGTGAAATTGGCCATATCCACTGGAAAAGCCATGGACGCTTTAAAACAGGGATAGGCCCACTGGAAGGCTGCTGGTTCAGCCAGGAATAATGGCGCTGAGCTACAATTTCTCACATGGCCTTTAATTCAGCCAAGTCTCATAAAAATCAGAGAGGGAATCTTTGAGATATCTTAGTTTATTTAAGGGGAGACTCATTTTTGTTTAACTGCATGTTTAGTTGCGGAAGGAGAACTTGCCTCACTCATGATGCTGCTCACTGTACCCTTGTTCAATGTGGAAATGGTTAAGTTAATGCATTGCTGATTTTGAATAAATTGTCGGAATGGCAATATACATGTATATATCTAAAATAATGTGTCGTATAGTTGGTTGTTTAATTTTTAGGTCAATGGTATATGTATACCAAGACCCTTGTTACTAATGCAGGACATCAGTCATACCTGGCTTTAACATAGTAAAACATGGATCTCAGGCACCATATATTACATGTTAAAAGCATCTCTAGTTAAAAATGAATGTGTATATATTTCTATATTATATAACGCCACACCGTTTTAATCATGATGAAAATTACTCCCATGGTTACGTTTTGTGGCAAAATTATAGCCAAGCATTTTTGCCTTCAGCGAAAGAAGTTTGCAGAAGGTATTGTAATCAACTGAGTAAAATGTTGTCCGTCCGCCGGTTGGGTGGGCATGCGGCGTGTGGTTAGTTCGTTTCCATGCCAGCAGTCGGCCTCTTTTGAATGTACATGGATGAAATTTGGTACACATATAGCTACATATAGCCTGTATGGTCTAGTTGTGCCGTTTGAAAGTTTTGATGGTCTGATGGATAGATTGAAATAATTAAAAAAATATCACAATTATATTTGTTTGTTGCCAGGCCAAGACTAAGTAACTATTGCATGTGCATGGATGAAAGTTGGTGCAGATGTGGACCATGTGGTCTAGTTGTGCCTTTTGATGGTCTCATTGATAGATATTCTATACTTTTTGAAAAAATTAGAAAAGTATAAAAAACTATATATATTTTTTTTTGGGCTACGACTCGGTCACTATTGCATGTATATGGATAAAGTTTGGTACACATATGGCCTATATGGTCTAGTTGTGCCTTTTGAAAGGTTTGACGGAAAGTTTTATATGCAATTTGGTAAAGACACTGATTTTATGGTGTAATTGTAATCTTATTAAGGTGTTATTTGCTGAAGGTTTGCTGCTGCACAGCCTTTGTTTCAAACACATATCGAACTGTTATTTCTGCTATTCAGTTGTTTTGGGATTTTTGTCATATTATCTGACATCAACTGGAATGATTTAGACATAATTAGTCTAATTAGAGGCACCTTCCTTGTAGAACATGGTTGCCTAGCCTGAAAAGGGTTTACCTTGTAATTAAACAGAAACTACGTAGAGGTCCAGCATCCCAATTACAAACACAGGGTGACCAGCATACGATTATGATCGAGTTGATAAAGCTGGAAGTCTGGCACATGTTCTGTTCTTTGGAGAAATACAGGGTCTTTAAGTTGCCCTAGTAAAGAACACTGTCAAATACAAGCTCCTTTTAATGTCACATGGGTCGGACCCAATTATTGCCAATAAAGTTCCAGGAGTTGGATTCAAACCCACCGCCTCAGAGCTGGTTGTTGCACTTCAACTTGCACAAAAAAATGCTGAGTGGGGAACGTGCCATCGAAGCATTTTAAAACATGTCTAGTAGCGGGGCAGATTTGTCATGAATGGGGAAGAAATCTTGCATTTATACATAGAAGCATGAAACTTGGCACACAGTGAAAAAACAACTTATAGAAAATATTTAGATAGGGAGCCACTTCAGATTTGACCTTGTTGACCGATGGCAGCCATTTTCCAAAGTGGCAGCTAATTTTCTCATTTTCCTGCTTTCTGTGAAGTGCCTACAGTTTGACTGTATGAAAACAGTGCTTATTATTCCTTCTACAGATCTAAAAAAACATTTTCAATTGATTTGTGAATTGAACTAAGGAATTTTATGGTGGTCAGGGTCCATTTTGTCAGAACTGTTGAAGAAAATGCAGCATTTTCGCGGTTTCCCATATTTTCGTGGGATCTCAATTGATATTTAATCAGACTACATATTGGAATTCCTCGCAAAAAGAGCTTTCAAATGAATGGTAGCATCAATAGTTTTCGTGAATTGTTTGTCAAGATTAAACTAAAACTGAAATCTTCAAAAAACATTTTATTTTCATTTTTTCCATTTTCATACCAAATTTTCGAAACCCATTGATGCCAGTACTCATTTGAAAGCTATTTTTGCAAGGAATTCAAATATGTAACTAATTTTGAGATTTATAAAGAATTGGCGCAACCATGCGTAACCGCGAAATCCAGCATTTGAATCAATATTTCTACCAAAATGGATTCTAAAAAGCCTGAAAATAGTCCAGACTACCAAAAAATTTTATAGTAATGTACTGAATACCTAGAGAATGAATAAAAAACACAATTTGCATGTATTATAATTGTAGGAACTACACAGAAAGCAGCAAAATGAAAGAATTGGCCGCCATTTTGGAAAATGGCTGCCAGTAGCCACCTAAGCTAAATTTGAGATGGCTCCCTATCCAAATATATTCATATAGATGTTTTTTAAGTGTGCGCCAAGTCTCATGCTTCTATGTGTAAATGCACTATTTTTTTTACATACCTGCCCCGCTATAGGCTCAACATACTTGCTGTAATGTTAGAAGTGGTAAATTATATTGTTTTTTTTGGAGAGAAAATACCTTCGAATGGTTAATTGCTGGTTATGTCTTGATTGACGAGCTGTTAATGGTACTTGTAAATAAAGATGGTTTATTAAATTGTTCTTTGTGATTTTATTATTTTATACATGTAATGCCATTGAATGGAATCTTCAAAAAGCTGTGTTAGAAACTGTGTGGCAATAAACTGGTGTCATTTAATGTAAAACACCAACGTAAAGTGGTTCCTCTTCTCAAAGTTGAAAAAAAAATTAACCTAAAATAAAATTGCATATATCCGTGCAGCACGGGAGAAGTGGGTCTCGTAAAGGCATGTAACAGAAAGTCTTTCATTGCATATCTGACAAATATATATATACTCACCATCAAAATGCAAATAGTTAGGATTTTCAAGGTGGCAGGAAAATGATTAATGAGGTCATGAATAGAGCAAAAGGAACTTAATTAAGTGTATACGTTGAGGTCTAAAAAGCAGTAAAATGTTCGGTTGAATGTGGATCTTGATAACACCAGGTTCTCCATCAGCCATGTTCTTAGTGTACAGCAGGCCACCTGGTGGACTGAGCATTATACATCATAGTTTGCAAAACTCACACCTGGATTCTCGGAGGGAATCCGTCACCCGTATATGCTGTGACTTCTTGGTAATTCTATCATTGGCAGCTACAGTAACAGTTGGAGAAACATTTTTGTGTTTGCCTTGTAATTATCAACATGAAAAGTCATTAAATTCTCATTAGGATTTCTAAAGATGCCCACAATATCTGATGAGGACTGTTCAGAATTTATGACTGGGGGGGATGGGAGTTTTGCCAGAACTTCCCGTCAAAAATTGATACCCCCCTTGAGTTCCATGCAGATTTTTAGTACCCCACCCTTAGTTTTCATGCATATTTTTAGTAACCCCCCCTTGACATACAAAGCAATATGTATATATTGTTACACATGTGCCCCTTGTACAGTCACGCGTAGAGAAACTCGGACATATGGGCGTAAATATGCCTGGTCAAACTGAGTATATGCGCGTTTTATAACATTTCTGTTTCGTCAAAAATTAGTACCCCCCCTCGGAACACGTGTGAAAAGTTAGTACCTCCTCGGGCAAAACTTCCACCTCCCCAGTCATAAATTCTGAACGGTCCCTGACATAATCTTTTCAGCAATTTCTTTTTTTCGTTTCAAGAAAAATTGATGCATTTATTATTAAAAAATTAGATTAGATTACTTCATTTTTGGACTACAAAAATGCTTGTAACTTCTTTAATAATTGACATATTAAGGTGGTTCTGGTGGCTACTTTCTTTTATTGAAGTGTCTGTCACATAAAAAGTTTCAATGTGAAATTCCAGATTTAAATTTTTGCGCAACATACCTAGATTGCTGTGATAAATCACTGGGATCACAAATGTAATGCTTCCTTCAATATATCAATGTTTGAACTGTGATCCGTAGTTTACGGTCAGCCCATTGGCTATCAAACTCTGATGACGTAGTTGAAGGGGCTATCCCTGATAAAATTCTTACTCTGACACTGTGTTGAAACTGTGACACTCAGTTCAAGAGGATCAACATTGGCTAGAAACTGGGGAATCTGACCCAGTTTTAAATGACATTACAGCTTGTAGTTATTTTACATATATTGCAATGCTATCTAGAATAGAGTCGTTTCTGCCATCACAGTTCAACAGCACAGAAAAGAACTTGAGATTCCACGTAAGTATGACGAGGACTGTAATAATAAAAATCATATTTGATGTGATTTCTTGTTTCCATGGTAACAAAGACAATAACATGACATGGAGGGTTCACAGTTCAGAAGGTCATCCTTAACAATGATTATATACAGAATGAGCAAGATGGCTTGTCTAGTAGTTGAGATATTGATGAATTCTAGAATTCATCCAAATAATTTGACCCAATATGTTTCCTTGGAAATAGTTTCAATGGAATAATTTTATATAAAACAACAAATCTTAAACATATTTGGAAAGAGGACACTCTCACATTTTCATGTATTACAACTGTAGGTTTTATGGAGTTATTTTAGAGTATATGAGTCCAAAGTGTGTTAATTATGACCAGAACTTCAAATTTGTAGGGGAGAGCGGGGCACAGTGAGACGGTGGGCACAGTGAGACAAAGCCCGTAGCATCTACCTGGTACTGTTTACAGATCAACCCTTTTTTGTATAGTACAAAAATTAAGTAAGTGAGATACTGTCCTATATCTTGAATGCTTACGAAGCATATCGAGAGTGGAATTTCAATATTTTTGTTTTTAACCTATAAAAGTAAATAATTTTGCTAAACGACTTTTTGTTATAATTCCCAAGAAAAATGGTATAATGCAAAGCGATTGCCAGGGATTCAAACCTTAGTTGTTTGTCTTAGTTAAGTGAGATGACGAACCACAATGCAGGCATCCGGTCCGCAGGATTTAAAAATTTTATAAGCAGAGCTGCGTGGGGCACAGTGAGACAGTTTGAAGAGGGGCACAGTGAGACATCACAAAATACACTCGAAACAACCTGAATGTAATGCATGGCTCACAATTCACTATTAAATACAAAATGCCTGCTATAAACTACTGATTTTAGTGAGTATGATCCACAGGGAAGCGTCAAAGAAGAATTTTGATTAGGATGTAACAGGTGCGGTAGGTTAAATAAGTCGTGCATGTGTCCCATGCAATGAAGTTTCAAAACATGCTCAAAAAAGGACCTAAAAAATCACCTAGCCAGCTGCCTTTATTAGAGTACAGTAGTTTCTGATGCAACAATTGATAGAACAATTCCGCAGGTCCTGATGATTAGCGGTTATGACAGCGGATGCCCTGTCTCACTGTGCCCCGCCTGCTGTCTCACTGTGCCCCACCCACGGGGCACAGTGAGACACTTAACGAGCACGGACATAACTCAAAGTTTCTCCAAACCTGTAAAAGGTAGGAACCTGAAACTACTGGACAATATACCAAACGTCATTATCTATAATGTGGACCTGATCTCATTTAACTCGTTGCTGCCAACATTTTGGAAGACTTCAAAATAAAAAAAGTGTCTCACTGTGCCCCGCTCTCCCCTAATGATATCCAGCTTCCATGACAACCAAGACCATGACACACATCCGAGGTGCTTTTTTGAAGGTCCAGTTGAGATATTTTGATAAATTCCAAAATTCTTAGAAACTTGTTTGCCCTGATAGAGTGGTTCTCAAGTGGTCGGCTCTCGGGTCCATTTTCAGGGCTCATGGACTGGACTGTAAATGGACTTGTACAAATCGGTCAGAAATTGTTGACATAGTGGTTTTGTCAACCTTCATGATGGCCCACAATTCAAGCCTCATAAACCTTTACTAAGCATAAGAACCGGTCAGAGGATACTTTGGCCAATTGCAGGTTTTACAAGGGCAAACTTTTTGTGCAGATGAATTGAAGACAACTATTTTTCTTTTGCATGTGAAGCGGTAGCGAGCTTTTTATCTCACAATCTAAGTCACACAGAGTACTGAAGAAACAAAGAACATCACAATGGACAGGGTCACCCCATGATCTGTTATATTCGCGGGAGCAAATGGGCTGCAAAGCAGCCCATTCGCGGAACGCGAACTTAGTGCAACAACACTCCATTTGACATCCCCCACTGGACCTCAAAACATCGATGGTCGACAATTTGTCAGTGTGCTGAAAATAGATCTGTCAGGTCCAGCTACAGAACAACTGATTCATTGCGAATTCAAATGGTTAGAAAACATGTATACCGTTGAGTAGTTCGAATGTGTATAAATATCTCTGTTGTGTAATATTCGCTTGAATTTGACAGGAAAAAGTCTCAGTTTTCTCAATTTTCTCCAAGAAACATCGGCGACGGTTTCCGTCATTTTCCGCCAGATGGCGTCTGGTGTTGTGCAGACTACAGGGGCGATCCTGTGATTTAGTTAATTAACTACATTGTAGATAGCTTCTTTGTAAAGTGAGTTTTTATCGCACACATGAGTTTTTGATGTCGTTTTAAAGCTCTTGAAGAGATCTAATTGATGCAGGTAGGCCTACTACATAAAATCAGGCTCACACGAATCTTTGGCTATTCCAACTACATATTACCAATTATCTGTTATGAAGCAGGTGCCCAGCTGGCAGACTGTCAGCTGGGATTTTCCCAGGCATTTGATAATAGGAAACCCAGCTTGCAGCATAACATATATTTTCTCCAGTTGCATAAAAACATTAATCCAAGTGTCACAAAAAACAGGCAAACAAGACCTTACACTGATATGGGCATTCTAATGACACACTGTAATGAGGTGCCCCTGAATGGATTATTCAACCTGGATGTCAAATGAAATTTGATAACAGCGGCAAAATTTGAAAGAATCCCATTGCGATGGGATTTTTTAAAATAATGGAACCTGTATAAAAAAATTCCTTTGCCTTCCCGATTTAATAATCAAACATGGCAGTTGAACCTTGTTTTAAACTCTTTGGTGAAATTGTTGTTTTCTGACTAAGATTTGAAGCAATTACAACATATATGAGCATTTCTCAAAAAGTGCGAAAAGGCTTGTTTCTTTAAATTTTGGAAGAGTGGAAGGTCTGAAAGGTGGAATATCTCTTGCATCTTCAAAAGCCCACAAGTAGTGGTGAACAGATATGATTTAGACACTTACGGATAAATTTTATAGCTCTTCAAAAGCATAAAAATGGCCTTTTTTAGGCGTCAAAACCTTACGAGAAATTTTCCTCCACTTTGACCCATGATTTAAGGCATTTCCATCATTTTCATCAAAACATTTATTTTAAAAATGATAAATACACCAGTTGGGCATCAAATCCCAATATATAGATTGGTATATAAATATTATAAATAAGAAAAATTGCTCTGAAAAGTTTGTGTGTGCGTTACTCTTGACCGTCACTTTTTTAACCAAATTTGCCAAGCAGTAGAATTGTCAGCAGTCATTGTAATGCCACAAAAACCCTGTAAATTATCTCTGTATATCCACAATAATATATCCTTACACAAAAGCAACTCTGTTTGTGTCACCTGAAAAGTTATAGACCTAAATGATGAAAAAGCACATAGTAAAGCATGCCTAGTTCTTCAAGTTTTGAAGCTGTCTGACATAAACATCATAGTATGTGTCCACCATTTTGCACAGACCGTGTGACCACTGTGTAATGCGCTCTCTGATACCTTTGACCCAGTTCCTCTGCTTGCCACCAGGGGTGCCTTGTTGCATGAAGAAGTTCAAAATGTCAAAAGTAACACATGCTTTGTCAAGATAACACACAAGCAATATTACATACTGTGGGCAAATAATGTGTCACAAAAGCAAGACCAGCTCAACCTGATCAAATGATGGTATCATCTTTCCGCTGGTGATAAAAACGAATCAGTATTCTATGATGAAAGGATTCTTTTTCAGTTTGAAGTTAACTGTGCATTACATTTGACCCCATTGTAAAAATGTCAAGAGTAACACATGTATGCATTTCCAAACTAACTAATCAAAAATAATGCACATCAAAGATTAGGTGAGAATGCAATGTTATATAGATGTTTCTATCTATTACCCATATATTTTAGACTTTGCATATCATCTATTGACAATTTTTTACCCAAGTGATTAAGCTTTAGGAAGTCCTGCGTTTCAGCTAGGCTTTGCATTACATGAAGGATGTCAAAGCTAACGCACTGGGTCAATGATAACATACCTCCAGATTTTTTGTGCTAAAATTATAAATGAAAGTGCCAGCCATGGTGCATTAATGCCAAGATATGCTAACTACACTATACTACATCGCTGTTATTAGAAAATACTGACTGATGCATCTCTGAAATGATAGAAAGATTTTGAAATACATATTTTTGATATGGAGGATTTTCTGAATGCATATACACTCTTGATCAAAATGGTGGAATAATTTGGATTTTCAAGGTGTCAAGATTTCTGATTATATATTTTTCATATATTTTTCAAGTAAATTCCATCTCAGTGATTATATCCTGGTACATGTTTCACAGAGCTTATGGAGAAATTTTTGCATAATGTGAAGGTGGCCAGATACAGTCTGAATACTGGCTCAAGGCCAAAAGGGCTCAGGGTAGCAGTTCAGGGCTTGTTTTGCGTGTCATCCATTACGACGGAAATTTGTTTCTGGTAGTGTGGAATAGAAACATCCAGGCTGTCTCCTATCCAAGTTTGTTGGAAGAGGAAATGGTACCTCAGTGTCGAGAACACTTCACTTGAAACATTTTATTCATTTATGACAATGCTCAAGCTTGTAGGGCACCACAAATCCTTCTAAACCTTGAAAATTGAGATAATTGACAATTTGCTGTTACTTGCAACTTCACCTCATATGAACCTAAATAACATTATACAGACATCTTTGCCCATTCTGCACACAAGAAGGAGGTCCAGGCAAGTACTCTGGACCAGGTGCAAGTGACTTTCACTGAAGAATGGCCATATCGGTTAAAAAGAAGTAAAAAACAGGTTGGCGCAATCTACACTCATGATCAAAATGCTGGAATAATTTGGATTTTCAAGGTGTCAGGATTTCAAAGTGCTAAAATTGGTGATTGAATGTATGGAATTGCAAAAAAATTTTCCTCAGACATTAGATTTACATAGTGTACACTCCTGACAAAAATGATGGAATATTTTGAGAATTTTTCAAGTAAATTAAATCTCAGTGATTATATATTTTTCAAGTAAATTCCATCTCCCTTTCCCCCCAATTCCCCCAAGTTACCCCATCGGGTGGGGGGTGTATCCTGTCATGAGGCCTTGAGGGATACCAGGCGGTTGATGCATAATCGAAGTGACATTGTATAAGAGCAGATGTTAAGAGCTTTTTAGTTTTTTTGATATAGGACGTCTTTAAAACGGTACATGAATTTTAATCTAGAGTAACACTTCGACAAGACAGAGTGGACAATTTCTTGACCCAAAAGGGTATTGTTAATTTTGAGACCGAGATATTTTATACTATCAGAAGGTTCAATTATCTGGTCTCCCAGTTTGATTTTGAATTGATTTTGAAGATTTTGTCTTCTTTTTGATGTTATTAGAATTGACTCTGTCTTGCCGCTGTGCATCACCAGCTTATTATTTGTAAACCAATGATAACATTTTTCAAGTGCTGATGACAATTCAAGTGCAACAATTTTAGGATCCTTATTACTGGCTAGCAAGATCGTATCATCTGCGTAAAGCAGTGTTTTAGTATTGGTGGAATTTAAGCACGACGGAATGTCATTACTGTATAATAAGTAGGACCACGGGCCCAAGATAGGGCATGTGTTCAAATCTCACCCCGGGAACTCACTTTAGTCCGAGCCCATGCCTTGATACACTGTATAGCCACTAAGGTGCTGCAGAGGCGTAAAACACAAAAAAAAAAAAAAACACGGGCCTAAGATACTTCCTTGGGGAACACCGGAAGAAATTATTTCAAAACCTGATGGGTTACCATTAATAAACACATTTTGTTTATGGTTTTGTAGGTAGGATTCAAACCATTTTTGGTCTAGCCCAGCCAATCTGATCTTTTCACATAAGAGTTTGTGATCTACAGTGTAGATCTACACCGATTCTACACTATGAACAATAGGGCAAATCAGTGCTAACGGCCTACTTAACTGCTACGCAGATTGATAAATAATAATGTAGGTTTTAAGTCGTCATTCAAGTCAGTAGAGTCAATACCATTGCAAAAGGAAAATTGTAAGAATCATTAATGGTTAGATGAATACTTACAGTGTCACCCAAGCTAAGCTCTGTGATACTATACTTTCACCAAGGGTGCCGGAACACGGGGGGCAGAGGGGCAATTGCCCCTGCTGCCCTGGCCAGGAGGGGCAAGGGGGACAAGGTTGCCCTTGTCATCATCTCCAAGAAAAAATATTATTAAGGCTTAATTTACCGTGAATTTAGGCTAAAATCGATAAGAATATATTCAAAATTGTCATTGCCGCTCAGTAAATTTTTGTCTCGCGAATTGGATTTGCCCTTTCTCAATCAACCGCCCCTGCTGCCTATGTTTTCTTCCGGCACCCTTGACTTTCACTTAAGCAGAATATATTGTTGATTTGTCCTATTGACGCGAAAATAGCAAACCAAAAATAAAGAGCAAAAGAAGGTAAATTACAAAAATGATTGAAAACTGAATACAGTACATGACAGCGATAAACAGTGTGTACTTATTGATTGGTTCCACCTGTGGCGCATTGAGAAGGTGGGATATTATCTACCTGTTATGCCCTGCCTCGCAAGGCGCACCATCAACATAAACAGTTCAACCAAAGTAAGTCCCCCTTTAAATAAACTTGAACATGTCAGAGATACCTTCTCAGATTTTTATATGAAAGTTGGCTTGGTTGACCCTAATGCATATATATCTGTACCTTAGTCCTTAATGGCATTCTTACAGCCATGGCAGTAAGTTTTCACTCATCTGCAATGCTGCACTATGGTGCAATTACTGTGACCAATCATAACAAAGCAAATACTTGCTCAATCTTCACTGAATCGTGAGCAATTATAGTTTGTACAGAGTAGAAGGTGTTCTGGTAGAAACAATGGCATTAAATGATATTTTCACAGTAATAGTGAGGCAAAATAATGAATAAGTTGAATTTTGAGCATAAAATCAATTATGATGTGATATGTTATTCTCATGGTAGCAACAGCCAACAAAGTTTGTAGATGTGTTGTGTACACATAAAATTAAGCATTCATGACAAAATTACTGTAAAATACATTGTTGAATTTTTCATTCATCGGGCTTACTAGAACTGGCTTTTTCTTGAAATTTGGTGAAACTTTATGTAGGTGTAGGAAATAACTGCACTTCTTCTTTTGAAAGAAAATTGTGTCAAATATTTCCCATAGATATGGAATTTTATGAAACAAATCAAATATCATAATACGAAAAACAATTTAATAGTTTATTTTTACATCAGAATTTAACAATTTTTCTAATCATAAACACCTCTAGAACTATTCAAGCAAAACCCGATCAAGCAATGTTAAAGTCGTATATTTAATTGCAACTTTGTAATGAATATTTAATTTGGTGTGCCCCCAACACATCCAGACACTTGAATGACAATATACGATTAGAACTAATCATATGCTTAAATTTCAACTAATTCAGTATTTTGCCTCACAACTATTATGTAACATTATTCCAGTAAACGATTTTTATCAGAACACCTCCAAGTACATACTAACCAATGCTAACTATAATTCCTGACGTTTTGGTGAAGATTGAGCAAGTATTTGCTTTGTTATGATTTTAGGACAATTGATACATTTTCTGGCCATGTCACTGGCCAAATTTGTGTGGCTGTGCTACATCATTCTTATTGCCTTAAAGAATAAATTAGTAAAGAAAACACATCGGGATATTAATTGCTGTTTCTGCAATTAAATTAAATATACTGTCGTGACTGATGGGACATTTTTGACCACAGGTTTTTGGGTATGTTTTCTTATCCTGAAATATCTGTGTTCAAAAGCATGCCATAAATTTGTATCATGGTGCATTTACTTCCTACTGAGTGTGGCCTTCAAATGAAACCAACATTTACTTTTTTGCATCCCTCCATTATTTTCTGGCGTGACTGATGGGACAAAATCACTGTGACCGATTGGACTTATCTGAAGGAAAATTGTTTGGGTCACGATTATCTAATCTAGGGTAAACACATTCAAAATTGATTTAGTCTGTAAAATTTCAGATTGCTGAGAGTAAATAATGCAATTTCATAGGCAAAAAACACCAAATTTCTATGAAATAAACAGGCACACACAACCGACTGGTTTTTTAATATTTTTTTACTCATTAGTAGTATTAAGAAGTTGGGTTGTAGTCAAAGAATGTTCAGAAAAAGGAATTTTTAGTTTTCGCCTATTTTGATGCATTTTACAAAAAAACTGGATTTTGCTAAAATTTCAAATAAATAGAAAATCCTGCCTATTTGCAACTGAAGCATAGATTTACTGCATTTCAACAAGCTTCGTGAAATATCAGTTAAAATATTTTAATTATGCCAAAAACTTGGCAATTACAGCTATCTAAAAAATCACCAAAAGTGGTACACTTCCTAGATCAGCAGAGCAGAGCTCAGTATCCATCCAACCTTTTCTTGTGCAATTGCTGCGTCAATGACGCAGCACGCTCTGGAGGCCTTAATATTGGACGCAGCACCTTCTAAGTGTACCAATGTTTAGGGAATTTCATTTCCTACATTTTGAGCTAAGTTTCTTTCTATTTTAAAAGTGCGTCCGAAGCACTCGAGGTTGACGTCCGAAGGTTTGTATACATGTTATGTTTTCTGTCATTTCTCTATAAATCGACCTAATAAAAATATTTCAAGTATCCAATGTGTTTTCTAAAGACAAAATGTACATGACTGTATTTTTATTAGATTTTTCAAAGCCTCAATTCACCCCAAAACCATGCCCTGAAGATTCTGTTATTTCATCCAAGCAAAGAAGGCATTGGCTCAGACCTGTGTTTCCAGACCTATACACTTCCGTGGAATTGACCAGAAGAGCCACCAACCTTCAGCTGAGCCTTCCCCTGTTTAGCTTTTAAAATGGCCAATTTCACCAAGAGTGACTGAAGAAAATTCGTTTCCAAATCATGATTTAGCAGACAATTGAGGACTTCTTTTGTAATCTTTTCACAGTTTAGGTTCTTGTGACAGTCGAAATATTTTAAGAGGAATTTGAGAGTCTTTCAGAAAATTTATTTTGGAAAACCAAAACTTCATGTTTTTGAAAAGAGGGCTACCTTTACTCAGGGTCTGCCGGCTCAGATAACAATAAAGCAATCAAGCTACAAATACACAGACACAATGTTGATATACAAGCCTGCAAATTTGTCAACTTTAATCAATCTTTCAGATATTCAAGTTTTGGTAAAGCGGGACACATTTTTATTGAATCATCTAGAGAAGAGTCAAGCCTTTCTGCTCATTTGTCCATTCTCACAATTTCAAGATACGCCCCTGAAAATCACCTATTGACAATAACTCTCTACTTTATTGTCCTGATGTATATTTCATGTGCAATAAAAAAGCACACATTTTTCATTGATATTGATTTATTAGCACTCACTGTTTTCAACTGATTTCTTCAGATCAATTGCTAGAGCTGTAAGAAAAAATATATATTGGTGATTTTTAAATGGATTTCAGCTTCTTTCGCAAATTTGACCCGATATATTCAGCGAAGGGCTGAAGCATCTCCTTGAAAAAAAACAAAAAAAAACCAATATAATAGTGATGTTTGCACATATTGCTTGATCAATTTATGAAATAAAAAATTTTGGTCGTTACACTAGTTTTTGCTTTTTTATTTTGCACGAAAAAGTTTCTATTGAAAATATGACAAAAATGAAATCTTGTTACACTTTGAAGGGTGTAGTGTGTTGAATAAGTCCTGCGGATCATTTTGATAAAAATTCTTTCAACCCACAAAAACCCACTTAGAAAATGTCTTCATATTTTGGGTAAATTCCAGAAGTTCAAAAATAACCACCAATTCAATTGTTGTCTCCCTGGGCCTTAACCATCTAGTTATATGAGTCAAGTAGAAGTTTTATGAATTATTCATCAACTAGAGTCTGCATGCTGGATGCGACAACTGGAATTGAACGTGAGGCACAGCTTGGAGGTACACTTATTGATTCACACAACTTCAGCATGAAGCACCGTCATTTATCGCTGACAACTTCAGCGGGTTGTGTTTGTGGAGGAGTTACATGAGGAACTCATAACATCATCAATAACATCATCAGACGTGAGACACAACAAGGTACAGTGTCAAATTAAGTAACATTATACACTCTTGCTCATAAATATGGAATATAGGAAAACACGAAAACTACCATTGAATTGTAACTATCCCATTTGAATCCAATGGCTTGAATTGCACTTTTAAGAACTTAAGTGGATTCTTGAAGAGTTATTTGAAGTCCTCACTTTAATATTTGGTTAAATTTTTGAAAATTTGGGAGGCTGGAGGAAATTGAATAAACGATGCCAAAAAAGTCAGAATATGCATTTTGTTTAGGGTTAGAAATCCATCAAAAATTGTTTATTTGTGAAAGTTGCTGGCATCAAAGGAAAGATTAACCTTTAAATGAGTCAATTCAATGGTCATTAGCATGTGGAATCTCCGAGACAAATAATCACAGCACAGACAAAATGGGTCATATTTATGCTTGGTCCAATGGAACAGTTTTTTACATTTTCAAACTCCAAGACTGCATGATAACCAGGAACGTTTTATTGATATAGGTTCAGACAACCTATGTGTGCTCTACCAAAATGTACTATAATTTCAACTAGAAATTGTTTTGACTGCTAGCAATTGAGGGTTTATCACAATAAACAAGTTGGTTCATCACCATTGTTCATGAAAACCCCAGAATATGAAAAATCCACTCCAACCATTCATATCGGGCTAGTTGAGCCTCTTCTCAGCACGTTGAAGTTAATTTTCTGAATCCGGACTCACCCAAAACAAGGGTAAAAAATAAAACAAGGATCGTGGTTATTTTGGTATATTCCATATTTATGAGCAACAGTGTACTAAGAGGGATAGGGGGTGGATATTTCTCCAATATATAAAGGATGCTGCAAGTTGTCAAACAAGCATGCAATTTGGGAAAGGGTTGACCTCCGTTGATAGTGTAGATCTGGATGGGAACCAACTTCAAACTCACAACACGGGGGGAAATGGTGACTTTTTCTAAAGAACATGTCAAAAGTTCAAAACCTACTAAAATTGAGGAAATTGAGAATATACTGCTGTTGGCAATTTTGCCAGACTTGAACACAGATAACACCATCAGGACATTTTAGACTCTACTGCGCTCAAGAAGGAGTTTCAGTCACTGAATCAGGTGTGAGTGACTTTCACTGAGAAATGGTCACATTCGTCAAGATGCAAAAACTAGTTGTGAAATCCACCTCATGCATGAAAAGTGAAGGCTGGGTCCGAGTTTTGTGGCATTCTATAAGATATTGTGGCGCTTTTTAGTTGTCACATCAAGATCAAGTTGAAATTTTTTGCATAAGTGTCTGTCTTGTTGAACCATCATGCAACATTTGATGATCATTCTATTAACAAGAAAATTCTGTAAAGAAAAATCTGGCCTTTCTTTGTGTAAAAAAATTCGGGCCGTTTCCAGTCAATAATTAAGTTGCAAATATTTCATATTAAAATATGCTTGGCGTGTAAGATAACCCTCCCTGTATTAATGGAAGAATTTGAGTTGAAAAGTTTAGCTTAAAAATGATGTCTAAATATGGGAATGTGAATTTTCAGTTTAAAATCTACAAACTCCATCATTTTCTGTTTGCTGTCCTGTAATATTAATGCATTTACTGTTTTTAGAAACTGTTAAACCGGACACAAACTGTTTATCTGTCTGAGGTTAAACCTTTATGTGAAATATTATATAAATATGTAACACGATTTTATGCATCCATTATTATTATTATTTCCTCAATGAGAACTTCATTAAGTTAACTGCAAATTTACAAAATAACTAAATTACGAACAACACTACAATTTTCACTATGACACGATAAATGGTGTACTTGTCTGCTAGATGACAGAAAATTGTGTCACCGCCTTTTTTGTGGCTGTCACAAGTACTCGAAAAGTACAGCAGAAATAACTCCCCTGTCAGGATTTCCCGTCTCATTCATAGGAGAGTTAAAATTTTTGAGCTTTTGACTAAATTCTGGCTTTACATGCATAGGCAATTGTCCGATATATACTTTGGTATTGACCAATGTGGCAAGATGAAAAATATAAATTTCACCTGGTCACGAAAGGAATATTTCAATTAACATTCAGCTGTTAAAAATTGTTTATTAATGCTCAGCTCCAGAAAGTGATTTATAAAGTAATTCATTAATTATTCTAATTTCTGGGAACAAAATTTTTTGCTATTCCACACTTTCAAAGACAAATGTAGAGTATGGAAATCCTGACACTTGGGGCCCCCATCTTTGAATCGATGGAATTGTCTGGACTCCTATTATATGTGTAGATGTTGACAGTGAACAGTACTTCTGTAGCTGCGCAGTTGAAACGGCATTAAAATTGCATAACCTCAATTAATCAATAAAGCATGACTACCAGTAAGCATTGCTTGAACGTGTCAACAACATATAGCTTAGGCAGACCATCGTAAGTGTAAATGTAAATGTAAGGGGGTTTAGAGCTGTTTGCAGATTAGCGCCCCAAAACATTTCAAAATTAACTTTCAACTTGGTCATGCGATGTCACTGGCTTAAAAATGTTTTGTTTGTGTCAGTTATGGTTGATCAGTTGGTTTAGTACTTATCATATCTAGTAGCATAGGTAACAATAAACAAACTAATTAAATGACTTAAGGCATTTCGTCAAACAAGAAGATTAGGAGACCAATAGAAAACTGTCAATGATGTGGCAAGGCCAGTTGCAAATTGAAGTGGACCGACAATCTGCAAAGAGCTCTGAGACCAGACTGCTTCCTTCCCCCCTCCCCCTCCCCCTTGCTTGAACAAAAGCCCCAGATCATAAGGTTCCATCATTTGGGGTGCTCCTAACACAGAAGGGAAGTCCAATGAGAAGAAGAAGAAGCTCCCTCAGAATATTGTGCGAGTTGTGCGAGCAGTCTGATTGATTTCAGCATGAATTAGAATCCTAGCGGAGGGGAGATAAAAAGTGATAATAAAGAATGACTGAATTACTACACACTCTGTATATATATTATTACCTTCAATATGCCAATTTCTTGTGGGAACAGTCTACCCTGAGGTATAGAAGTTGGGACTATTTGCCTGGGTGTAATAATAAAAACCCTCAGTGGCAGTTAAATGTATGAATCCTGGCAGATTATAGGTTTTGCCACATGTGGCGTGTTTGACAAGGGTGACACTGCACAGTCTTTATTCAAAACCCTTGGAAGTGTTGTCAAAAATTAATACCCCCCTTGAAACACGTGTGAAAAGTTAGTACCCCCTCCGCCAAAACTCCCAGCCCCCCCCCCCCACCAATCATAAATTCTTCCTACCAGCATCACCAACTTCAGCATATGTTTTTATTTTCTTCAATATTGTGCATGCAGTAGTGCCATAAGGCATAAAAGATGAATTTATGCCATTTGAACAATAGACGGATAACACTAGATGGACAATGCCATAGAGAATATTGATTTCAATTCATTGCATCTGTTTTATGAATGCAGATGTGAAACCAAGTGCGCACTCCTCAAAGGATCAGTAACATGTCCCTGCCTGGGATTTTGAGAGACAAGAAAACTTTCTAACTTCATTGTCAATGCATCAGGTTTGAAATGACGGTGGTATATTTCATTAAATGTTTTAGGTATATGTAATTTTAGACTCACTTTGTAAGATTTTGGGTGCTTGCATAATAAAAACTTGCATAATAATCGGGAGTACTTAAACACTCGATTAAATGGTTCCTCGGCGAATTACATCTCTCGCAATTGCTCTGATTCTGGAGACAGCTTCTTTTAATCAGTGTTGGATCAGTAAAGTCATTCAGTTGTGGACAAAAGTATTCATACAGCACATTAATATTATTTACTCGTGATTCAGGGATGTAGGGAGAAAAATTTCACTTTTAAAGTTTTTAAGTCATTGCTCTAATCAATTGTCATTGTCAAACACTGCACACTTTTAAAGCACACAGTGTAATAAAAAACATAGAAATGAACCATATACAGTCAGCACAGAAATTATTTGATTTTTCATCATATTTCACAGAAAAATGCCAATATGATACAAAAAGCTATCGTGTGTTTCAGATTAGTGTTAGTAGGTTAGGATCACATGCATTTCATTTTTTACCAAAATGTATTTTTCCGGAAAACTTGAAAAAAGTGAATCCTGATGACAAAAAATTATTTGCACGCTTGAGCCAACTACCAGACACAGCATTTTTAAAGATGATAATTCAATTTTTTCGAAGAAACAATGATTTTTATGGTATCGCTAACACATTAGTATCAATCTGACATTATTTGGGGTTCACAGGTGAGATTACAGATGTTGTCCGAGGAATACCCTATTTTGCATGCTTTTTCTGTCAAATACGGTCATCAAAATGGACTTAAAGTAGAAATACTCATGAAATTGACTTGCAAAGTCCTTCAACATTATCGAATTGTGATAAGAAGGCTAATCATGCAGCTTTTAGTGAAGAATTTAGTTCTATATGCCACCAAAAAATGCCAGAAAATGGCGCTTGTGGTGAATTTTAGCTGAGAAACAGCTGATAATCAGCCTCTAACCAATTTAATTAGCCACTGGCTAATCAATAATGATTAAAACAGAATATTAAGAGTTGTTTTCCTTTATATTTACATACAAAACAAGATTATTTTTTGAATTTACCATATTGTCAGTATGGCATATTCCACACACGATCATGCATTGATTACCAAGACGCATTGAGGCTTCCCCTCGCGGACATTGAGGTAGATCTAATGTTGGTCTAACGAAGCATTAAACCTCCCATCCACATCGGACCCAACGTTACGAAACTACGTAATCTGTCGACACATTTTTCAGACGTTAATACGTACTTACAGACGTTGATACGAGTGATACAAGCCGTATCTCACTCTACGAAGTATTTTAACGTTGTTCTGACGGTCCTAGACCGTCTTCCCGCCTTCTAGGATCCAGCGTTTCAGCCGACCTGCCCCCTCTTGCGCATGCGCACTCGCATACAACAAGCCAAAATGGCGGGCTGACTCGAATCTATGTAATCTCGGATGGTGTTTTCGCTAATAACGAAGGATTTAACGCATTGACAAGCCTCATAATCTGGTGTGCTCAATAGATTAACTACTTGGCTACGACTTGAGCATGTTTTGGACTGTCGGAATGCTTTATTGCGAAAGATTGAGGCCCGGCAATGTGGAAAATCGAACGGCATGGTCGGAACGCCCCGGCCAGGAATGACTCGATCAGCTGTTTTAGTATTTGTGATTCAATTATGGACTGAGTATTGGACATATATACCCCGTTCTGGATGGATATACCCGGTTACCAAACCTGGGAGGACGCTTGGACGTGGATACGCGCCGGAATTCGTTGGAGACCGGCGCTGGAGTCACAGGTAAGTCTCTTCAAGATGTCAATTTTTTTTTCAGGGGCGGATCGTCTGATGGGATGGGGGGGGGTTTTAATATGTTCAATTTTGTTCTGTTTAGTAGCTTTTAAGCTGTTTTAGTTCAGTTCAGGTTTTTGTTTTCAGGTTTGATTTATATATATAGCGTGTTCGGGATCATTGTCCAGGTAGGGTGGGGTGGGGGGTGGGGAGAGCATCCCAGCCAGGTGGGAGGATTTAATTATTTTGATTGAGATCTGCAAATATAAAACAAAAAATTAAAGCAGTACAAACAGAGCTATCCAAAAAGGATGGCTCCCAAAATTAATAGACTTTTCTTCCTCATTTTACTGAGCAGTCTACAAGTCCACTTAGGGACTATAAATAAAATTAAATAAAAACACTTACCTTGCTTTTTGAAATTGAAAAAGTTACAGCAATTTTACCCTGATAAAATTGAAACATTCTCGTCGTCTATAGGACAGTTGCAATAAGGCGCCATTTAACTTTGGTCTTATACAATTCTCATATGCATCAGCTTTGTGGTCATGGAAAAATTTTTAAATTTTTTTTTAACCTAGATCATCTTTCACATTTTCACAAGTACTTATTTGGTAATTTTTGTGACTGGTGGATCAACTATTTCTTTATGACTTCATCTTATTGTCAACAGCAAGCATCCTGTTGGAGTTTTTATATCCTCAAAGGGACCAGATAGATTGGAATAGGTATTTAATAGATGGCGCTACAAGGCGCTCTGTGAATCAGGATCCTAGGTTCTGCAACTTTGTGCAAACCTTCAACAAACCTTTTGCAGATACGTATGATCAGACGTTTGCCCTGAACATTACTTTCAAACGTTGTCCATACATATCAAAAACACGTTGGAGAAACCTTGGAACTTAAGTATTGCCAAATGTTCGACCATACTTTTGATAAACCTATGAATCAAAGGTATGGTAATACGTAACAGTCTAAGGTTGTAAAAACCTCTCAAATGAATGTTCGACAAACCTATGAATCAAAGGTACGGTCATACGTAGCAGTCAAACGTCCTTCAAACCTCTCAACCAAAGGTATGACTTACGAAATAGTCTAAGGTTTTAAAAACCTCTCAAATGAATGTTCTACAAACCTTTGAATCAAAGGTATGGTCATATGTTATAGTCAAACGTTCTTCAAACCTCTCAACCAAAGGTATGACTTACGTATGACTGACACGTTTAGCAAAACGTTACGACCAAATGTTCTTCCAACCTCTCAATCAAAGGTATGACTTACGTGTGACTCGAAAGTTAGGCCGAACTATAAAACAAACTATCTGCCAACCACTTACTAAGGTTGCTACCTACGTTTGGTTTTCCATCTGAGTGCAACGTTTCGAAATTACCTTTGCCCTACCTTTGTCATACGTTGTTTGGCCAACGTCTGATTCTTACCAAAATAATTACGTAGTGAGAGGTTTGATTTACGTTGCTGCTCAGGAGGGTCCCCATTGAATAGTTATGACTTTAATAAGTATAATAGTGCATAATTTTACTGCTCTTTTTTACAAAGGAAAAACATTTATGTTAAGTTTTCACTCATTCATGGCCTCCATTGGGCCTCCCTGTGCAGACACGCTAGTTCCAGACTGGCTGATATTAAAGATATAGTGAAAACTTTGAAAACTACTTTCTTGATAATCTCAACTGGCTTTCTCCTGTGTCATTACAAAATATTCTTCAGCACTCACTGTCAAAATAGTCAATGAGGGCAAAATTATACCTTGTTGTTAAGATTTTTTCAGTTTGGTTCTACCAATGTCACTCTTTTTTGGCATTTCGCATTTACAAATTGGACAAAATAATCAAACAAAACTTACCAATTAATTTTTTTCTGATAAATAGACATGATAATGAAGTTTATTACTGATTTTCATTGACTTTCTTGTTCATCATCAGTTTTTATAGCCATACAGAGAAAAAAAGCATGGAATTGAGTATATTCCTTGGGGAAACCCCTTTAATTCCACCAGCGAGCCCCAAATAATGCCAGATTGATGTTAACATGTAAAAGATACCATAAACAACATTGTTTCTTTGGAAAAAAATTGGAGTATCACTTTGAAATGCTGTTTTTGGTAGTTGGCTCAGGTGTGCAAATAATTTTTTGTCATCGGGATTCACTTTTTTCAAGTTTTCCGGAAAAACACATTTTGGTAAAAAATGAAATGCATGTGATCCTAACCTACTAACACTACTCTGAAATACAGAGTATCATATTGGCATTTTTCTGTGAAATATGATGAAAAATCAAAGTGTGCAAATAATTTCTGTGTTGACTGTAGTTATTGGAATGTGCAGTCAAAGACATGAACAAATGCTAACAAAGTCAATCAGTGTAAAGTTAAAGCTTGATTACTTCCTTTTTTTAATATTTGAAGGCATCCTCAAAACTCTGCTTGCACTTTGAATCGCATGCACTGTGCTCTAATGTTTGCTGGTCTATTTGGCATCTAGCGACTTAAGATATTTTCCAGAATAAAGTTTAAGGAAGGGCAGGTAGTAAAGAGGTAATCGGAAAGTTTTAGTCCAATTTCCTTGATTGGTTACGGTTTTGGATTGGTTTGCGCAAATGGCATGATGGCACCCATCCTCGCATCAAAATGATGAAAGAAAATTGATGCTGAGGTGTATACAAGGCTGATATCTGAACATTTGAAACCTGGAGAGGAACTTTACTTCAGTAGAAGTCATTACATGACATATCTCACAGAATGGAACTCTCAAACACTGGAAATATAGCCAAAGACTGATTTTCAATAAATATCTCTCACCTCTCGCCTGATGATCGGCGGCTTCCCTCCTGAACAGAGTTCAGGAAAATGGAATATTTTTTGCGAGCAAAGGTGCGGACAGATGTATGTTGCACCCAAAAATAGTCATTGATATGTTTGGAAGCAAGAATTAGAAAATGTAGGGTGAAAACGTCACCCAAGAGCACCAAAGCATATGGGTTACATCCAAGGCTCAAATAAAAAAAGTTACTGACCAGGAAAGGCAAAACATCAATAATGTCAATGTAGACATATACAGACTTATTACTACCAACTACTAATTACAGAAGCTTTGGTTGTGAAAATACAACAATTACAATAGATAACTGCTGGTGGTGCAAGTCTTTTTGCCGCACCCTGTACAGCTTAAATCTCTTGCACATGCTCAGCTATTGACTAAACGTTGCTTTTCATGACACTAAGTAATGTGTTCCAATAAAACTTAATTGTGAAACACCTCAGTTTTGAAAGTTTCAATCTCACATTGAAATAGCTCATTCATGAGATGCCTGTCTTCTTTCCCATTTGTAGTCCAAACGAAAGTAATTGGCAGCGTAATCTCTGTTATTCCGTAAGCTCCAAGTATAGCAACAATGAATTGTTAGGAAAATATTTATCGTCAATCAAATTTAGGGCCATGAGAAAACATTTTATCCTCAAGGGGCCGGATTTGCCCCGGGGCCGGAAATTACCCCACCTTATCCTACCCCATCTCCAGCCAGGACATAGTCAATTTTATCTTGCATCTGAGGAACCAGGACGAGGTGTGTACAAACCTGCATAAGTCTGAAATAAGATTATTTTCAGTCTTGAATAACCATTCAACCAAAACGGAATTACAGTTATTTAGTTGCATGTAGAGTAGGCCATGAGCCCTTAGGCTTAAAAAGAGCATGAGAGAGATAGGAAAAGAAGCAAATTACCACGCATTCGCTGCAGTGGCACCTCCCCCAAGGCTGTTTCTATTTACACCCCTGTTTTTTCAAATTGTTTATTAATTTAGTACTTAGTATTATATACAAACAAAACTGCAATCATTATTGTATTGAATATATATTGTAGTCCAGAGCTTATGGGGATAATTGTGCATATTTGTCTACAAGCATGAAATTTGGCACAAATGTTGCTGAGGGTATATAGATTCAAATTTTTGAGGGCGCCGGAGCGGGCGCTCGTCTTGGTTGCCATAGCAACAAATTCAAAATGGCCGCCGCTCGATATCTAATTTTGAGTATAACTCAGTAACAAAAGGTCATAGGATTGCAAATAATAGCTCTAAATATGTTTTTGGTGCCAGGGTTCTGATCCTGCCATTATTTTTCCTGTCAAATACATACTTTGGTCTATAGAGCCAGAATTGCCTGTATATTGGGGTTATAGAGCTAATTTTATCGAAATTCACCACAAATCTTCAGCTTAAACTATTACAAATTGTTCCAAGTAGCAATTCATCAAGTTTTGACAACAAAAATAAACACCAGCTTTATGTAATAGAAATACATCAACATATCATCTGTACGATAATACTAAGTAACCAAACAAATGTTGCAGAAACGGTATTCAATGCAGCTGCCTTATGCACAGTTCTTTTGCGCATGCAGTCCTCTCCACGAAATCTTTCAAATCCATAGCCCTGCATGTTGCATGCCGATAATTTATATGGTATACTATAATACCAAAAGAAACCTGTTGCTGTTTCAAGTATTGGCTTGTATGACATCTATTATGTACTTACCCTCTCCTGTTTTCCATCCCCTTCCATTGAAATTTTGGATTTCCTAAAGATACAATGGCACTTGATTTGAAGAAAGACTGTTGCAGTTACAACCTTTATCTGTGCTCAAGCATAAATGATTCTTGGGTATATATCTGAGGCAGTCTGAGATCAGACTGCCTCGTCCCAAAAGCACCACATCATAGCTCTCATTCGGAGTGCTCCTAACAAATTGAAGTCCAATGGGAAGAATAAAAAGAAAAATTTTGTACAAGCGAAGCGAGCAGTCTGATACATAGCGAGCAGTCTGATATATTTCAGCACGAATTGCAGTCCTATGAGGGGGATGCTACCAAGAGATTTTCATTTCTACATGTGAACAGACTCATGTTTCATTGACTTTTGCCCAACCCACATCCCACAAATCTTGAAATTATTTGCATGCAATGTCAAGACAATAATCACTTGTGGAGGATCAGTTTTCAAAAGGACCAAGGTATCAGTAATCCTCCTACAGGTAAGGTGACTATTCCAATACCAAAGGAAAAGGAACTTCTCTCAATGTATATAGCATGGAAGAAGGACAATACTAGACAGATATGGTAAGTGCAGCCCTCTAACCCCCATTCGGGGCTCACGAGGGTTGATTGATGAGATGCGAAAGTGAGCGGGATTCCTCAACATGCTACACATTCACCCCACCAATGCCATTCCTCTGGCCAGGCTCAGTTATACGTTTGATATGTTTTAGTACAAAATTTACTAACTCAAATTTAAATCAGGCCAAATTCAAATGAAAATGCAACAGCATTTACCACCATTCGACTGTTTAACATTTCACACAATGGCTACTGTGTGACTTTCTGCATGTAGAAAAAGGAGTAGCCTCAATGTTCATTATTGAGCTGGAACATGCATTTTAGTTATCCTTGGCAAGACATTGGTGGTCCATTTCACATGACTGGAATACTTTAGAAAGGACAATTATTAATTTATCGAAGAAACACTTTTTGCTTTTCACCAATCAGTCCTGAGGTTGTTTGGATGCTGTTCACTGTAGTTCGTATGTATACCTAGGACAACTTCCCTTATGACGGCTTTAAGATATTTGTTCGTCAATGTACTGGTAGGACTCTCCAAACCTACATTTTAGATGAACAAACATAGGCATGGTGGGAATCGCAGCCAATATTTCAGACAATAAACAAAAAGATGTACACATTTTCCTGATGAATATAGAAGTCAAAAGTTTTATTTTATTCAACAGGCAAGATCTTGGTGACACACTGCTAGGCAGCACTAATTTCAAGATTGTCTTGTCAAAAAATTCTTCTTGTATCTTTCAACTCCCACCAGCTATAACTTTTAGGCACAAAAACCCTCTTCCCTTATCTAAGTTATCTTCTACAATCTACATGTAGCAAGTAATAAACAGCTAGCCTACTGCTCTACAGTGTGTGAACGTCAGACGGTGAAACAGTGGTAGGCCTACAACAGTCCCTGTGTTAAAGGACTGCTTCTTCTGCATGAGTCAGGCGGTCTCTTATGTACTTGAATTCTCTTGGAACTGGCAGAAACATATGTGACATCCCAGCAAATTAAACTTGTGCCGAACTCGACCAAGCTAAATGTTTGGTCACTTGGTATTGTACTTCATGCTTCATTTGGGTGAGACATGATTTTCCTTGGTATTGCCTGTTGGTCAGATTAGGAGAATTGTCTCCAGTTACTAATACCATGGTCTTTCTGAAGAATGATCCATCACAATTCTGCATTGTTTGACATACCATATTAACAATTGAACTCAATTCATTCCAAGCCAATGAGATATTAGATGGAGTGTTCTATTCTGGGGCTACTCAATGACCCTGGACAACACTGGTTTTATAGCATGACTCCTAGTCGTCTCATCGCTCATCATGCATACTGCGATCACCAAAAGTGAAGGTGCTACGGCAGGGAACCTTGAGCAATGTTCTCTTGTCCCCTACCCATAGGTACTGCACTGTGGCTGCCCTGAACATGCCATTGTTGGAAGGCTCTCAACAAAGTCCATGTGCCACATGTCGGATCATAATAAGAAATCCTGACTGACAACAGTCTACTGTAGAGGCAGACGAACTAGCAAGGCTGCAGACTGAAGATATTCACTTCGAATTGGGTATGGAATTGCATCTGGGGCACTAGTGCAGTTGCTTTCAGGTCCGCGCTCAGCAGAACTCCGCGAACTGTGCTGGGCTGCCTCAAAAATTCATGTATCATACACAGACATGAAATAAAACGCCTCTACTGAAATGTTTTAGCCCACTCCCTCCTGTCAAAATGGAACAGGTGGCTGTAGCATGCAAGAAACCAAGTCAAATCAATTTCAAGACTTGTGAGATGTGACTGAAGTTAATCAAACAAGACAGTCGGTGCAAAGTCACTGCACATATGAAACAAATATCTTGTAGTGTGATAGTATCCCTCAAACATATACCCAAGAAGCATCTATATGTATTACTGAGCACAATAAAGGTTGCATTACCGTTGTAACTGAAAAAAAAGTCTTTTCGAATCAATCGCCATTGTATGTTTAAAAAATTCAGATTTCAAAGTATGGGGATGGCAAACAGTGTGGATAAGTACATCATAGAGTTCATACGGGCCAACACACAAAGACAGCAACAGTTTCTTTTAGTATACTGCACAACTTATTGGCTATCATCATGTAGTGCTGTGATATTTGAAAGATTTAGATTCGGGAACTGCTTGTGCAAAAGAACAGGAGTGCATAGATGCAGCTGAATTAACAATACCCTTGTCTGAAACATTCATTTGGCTACTTTGGTATCTATGTACATATATATATAAATAATTGATAATCTGGTTCTTGTTAAGTGAACTGTTATCAGGAAATTGAAATATGTTGATAGCTTCGATAAACTAGGCTCAAACCCCAATATACAGGCAATTCTGGCTCTATAGACCGAATATGTGTTTGACATTAAAAATAATGGCAGAATCAGAATCCCTGGCATCAAAAACATATATTAGAGCTATTATTTGCAACCTATGACCTTTTGTTACTGAGTTATACTCAAAATTAGACATCGAGCAGCGGCCATTTTGAATTTGTTGCTATGGCAACCAAGACGAGCGCCCGCTCCGGCGCCCTCAAAAATTTGAATCTATATACCCTCAGCAACATTTGTGCCAAATTTCATGCTTGTAGACAAACCTGCACAATACACCCCTTATTTCCCCATAAGCTCCTGGACTATTGAAGATATAGATTGCAATAAAGCTGAACAGTTAATTTAAAGAGACACTGAATAACAGGGTGGTCCTTATTTATGAACTTTTGAAATCTCATGGTCTGACCCTCCTAAAATCCTCCAATTTACTAAAAACGAGGTTTGTGAAATTTCATCAAAATATATTAATGTATACCTAGAGGTAGCTCAATGGCCCTGAAGTTTGCTTATTTTAAGCAATTTAGGCACTAGTTACCAGAATGTGTCATTGGCAGTCACAAATTTATTTTTCTTCCAGGTCAGAATAACTTCAATTAAAAATTAAATTTACTGTTCTGATATAAATTTCTGAGAAGTTGATGGAAGTGAAGTGATTCAACGGTAAGCTCGCAATCTCTGAATGAAGTTGCAGAAGCCTTTTCCTAACTCAGCTGGCTGTTATTCAGTGTCTCTATGACCAAAATAACCTCAAAAATAAGAACACTGTTCTTGCTGTCAACAGAAGATGTCAATTGGATTCTGAATTACCTTCAAAACAGCAGATTTTTGGTCACTTTCTCTACGATCAATTTCAAAGTAGGGAGCCTGTAAGACAAGGTAAAGATCGCCAATGCAAATAGAAAAAAGAGGAAAATTTCACATCATGACTTCAATCACCCTTTTTGATATTGCTCCCAGGTATGCAAATTATGCAATGAATCTTATTGAAATTTGTGATGATATCAGATTGAGAATTCCTGCTTGCTCAAAGTGGAAAGGTCCAATGGCTAGTGTTGACAAGATCTTGGATAGAAAAGAAAGGAATCGAGAGAAAGACCAGATTAAAGAAACGTAACTTCGGCAAAAGTCAGAAGGCCCGTGTGCAAATGTAGCTCTGTTCAATGAAAAGGTCGCTCAAGAAAGTAGCAGTAGTTCCTTTGAAGCTGAAGATTTGGATGGTGTTGTACCAGATCATACTGGTAACAAGAATGTTGACTGTCTTCCAGTCTTAGGCATTGGCCAACCACTCGCAATTTCTGAAACTTGCAACAGGAACTGGTGCAGCTCAAGCTAATGCTGTTGCAGATGCAGTGAATCAGTGGCGAATAGAAAAACTAGTTTGCAACATGTGTTATGACACAAGAAGCTCAAATACAGGTCATCTGACAGGAGCCTGTACTATTTTAAAGCAGACACTTTTGTGTCAAGGCCTGTGAGCTACCTCTAAATATGCATTGATTTTTGTGAAATTTTGCAAATCACATTTTTTACCAAAAGGAAGATATTTGGGGGGCCAGAGTGCTCATGAAATGTTGAACTTTTTTTTTCCACTGAATAAGGACCACCCTACTGAATAATGTATATATAATATATATGCAAAATGATTACATGGATGTTACTTACTCAAGCATTCTATCTCTGAGACAGATGAAGTAATGTCCTGCCACAAGCTCTTCACAAAATCCTCTCCTTTTAAAGAGGTTTACTATTACGGTGTTTTCTGCAAATGCACAAGGCTGTTTTGTAGCTGAATTACAGTAGAGGAACGTCAAGTGCTTACAGAATTGGACTGAGATGTTGCTTGTGAGATCATTTCCCTATCCATGCCATGTTATTCTTCATTACTCATGTGCAGTTAATGACGTCATACCCTATACATTCAATGCTTTTGAAACGAGTCACTTAATGGTCCACTGCCCTCACCAGTGAGGTCACAAGTTACCCAATGACGAAATTGACTCTTCATGTCAATGCATTTGATAGAGATTGCTGTGAGGTCACTGATGGCCACTAGTAGCAGCATGTAAGTACTCGTCATTCGTTTACTGTACTGACCAGATTATTATTAACTTTTGCTCACATGATTTCAGTTACTTTGCAAATAAACCAGATAATATGTCATTTGGTGGGCTTCCCCAAGACAAAAGTAGCCCTCCCCCGTTATTGTAGTGCCACCTATCGATAATACCTGTTGTAATCCCTATATGGAGACAGACCTATTGTAAACAAGAGTCACGGTATGAACCGGATTTGATATGGTAGTGATAACTTCAAATGTCATCGAATGTTTCCTTTTTTTTTGTTGTGAATGTGGAGCAAGATGGAGCAGTGGGGGAAAACCTCTTTTTTTCTCAGAAGGTCATAGTGCACATCAGCGCACATTTTTTGCCTTTTGTAAATGAAAATAGGTCACACTTGTGTATATCTTTGCAGGTCAAGGTAATTGTTGTTTCACTTAGCAATATCGCGTGAAAATAGTAAAAATCTACGCGCGTGTGCTATTTGACACATCCACGCGCGTGTATGTGTCAGATTTTGCACATCCACGCGCCTGAAAGCGTGTATGTGCGCTGCAGAACATGCGTGGATATGTTAAATTTGGATAAAAATATACCTCTCCTTAATACACTTGTTACAGACGTCTGCCTGGATACTCCTGAAATATACCTGTCAGAGACGTCTAGCTGCTGTCATGCATTGGATTTGTACTGACTCGTGTCGTCACCTTGTGTATGTTTGTGTCGCCACCTCGTGTATAGTTACGTCAGAGAATAAAGATGGCCGAAGGTTGAAGCACAGTGTTTGTCTGCTCCATTATTTTAATCTGGACCCATCGAGTACATCACATGGTGTCATAACGTGGGATATGGTCAGAAATGAAGACAAAACAAGCAAGACTTGGATTGCACTATTATTTGTGGCTTTACTTGGGCAGATTGTGATATTTTCGGCGAAAACTGCAGGAATGGCAGACGGCGTGCACGGAGGGCTGAGACCGCCCAAACCTTTGGATTTGGAAGGAAACGTTTATGCAAACTGGACACAATGGATTGGCGATTATGAAATATATCGTTGTGCTATCGGATTGGATGATAAATCAGGAAAGAGGAACGTTGGCAGTCTGCTACACAACTTGGCACGTCCAGGAACAGGTGACATTCGTACTATTTTTGAAGCATTCGATTTTGCAAATGGCCCAGACGATGACAATGCCAGAAACAAGAAAGAGGAATATGACTATGTTAAGGCCCAATTTGAAGCGTACTTTGAAAAAGAAAAGAGTTAGACAGGTTAGAAGAGAGTTCATGGCCTGTAAACAAGATGAGAAAGAATCCGTGATCAGTTTCATTAATAGGCTGAAAATCAAAGTGCAAGAATGTAACTATGGAGACCAAGCAGAGGGCATGGTTTTGGATCGGTTATGTGAAGGAGTGAACAGTACAAAAATTGCTGAGAAATTATGTGAGGCAGATTTTGCTCCAGAAGAACTTACGTTGGAAGGTGCTACGGAAATAGCCAGACTTTGTGAATTAACAGATGTTCAGTTACGCGACAGAAAGAAACCAGCATCAGATGATTCACATGTTCATGCCGTTCAGACGAGAGGTCGTTTTCAAAGAGGTCGAAGTTCGTTCCGAGGTCAGTCAAGGGACTCGCAAAATTTTAGAGGTCGTTCGCAGTTCAACTACAGAAGTAATCAACCGAGTCAAAGTGGGGCAACGGATATCACATGCTCTTATTGTGGTACGCAGCATGAGCTAGATTTGAGTAAATGTCCGGCAAATAACGGTCGATGCAACGTGTGCAATGGCTTCAATCATTTCGCAAGATGTTGTCCAAGATCGAAGAATTCGACTGATGGTGCACAGTCGCAGAGGGGTCGCACCGATCAATTTCGCAGTCAGAGACATGGAAACTATCGTTCGCAACAAGGTGACTATCGTTCGCAGCAAAGAGACTATCGTTCGCAGCAAAGAGACTACCGTTCACAGCAAAGAGACTATCGTGCGCAACAAGGAGACAATCGTTCGCAACAAGGCAACTATCGTTCGCAACAAGGCAACTATCGCTCGCAGGGTTCCAATGGCAGAAGGAACATGGATGTGCGACAAACTGACTTTCAAGGCTCAAATGATTATGATGACTATGACAATGTGTATGATGATGATCGTGATGATGTGTTTGTGTATGCTGTCAATGATTTGAAATATTGTGATATTGACATGTGGAATGCAAATCTTGTGTTGTCTGACAATGTTGAATTGAAAGTGAAAATTGACACTCAAGCGCAATGTAATGTTATGGGTTTGCACACTGAGAAATTATGTAGACATGAAAATGTGTTCATGCAAACAAGACCAAGCACAGGTGTCTTGAATGTGTATGGTGGAGGCAGAATTGTTCCTGTCATGGAATTGAGGGTCAATTGTTCATATCGTGATGTTACAAATGTCAATTTGGTATTTCAAGTTGTGGATGCTCCCAAAACTCCAACTTTGTTAGGAGATCGTGACAGTGTCAGAATGAATTTGATTCAAAGAGTGTACTCTGTTGACAAGCCAACTGTAAACAATGAGTCTGAATTCAAAGATGCTAAGAAGCAATTGTTAAATCAGTACTCTGATGTGTTTAAAGGATTAGGCACTATTCCAGGTGAATATAGCATTGAGATCAATGATTCAGTTACTCCTGTGGTTCACCCACCAAGAAATGTTCCAGTAGCTCTTAGAGACCGTGTCAAAGCCGAGTTAGATAGATTACAAGATATGGATATTATTGAACCTATTGTAGAGCCAACTGAATGGGTCAACAGTCTGATGGTTGTGTCAAAGGGTGACAAAGTTATGCCTAGTTCACACGGAGACGTAACAGAGGGTTCCTGTTGGGGCGTTTCTTATTTTTCCAGGAAAGTGGGAGGTTCTTAAGCTAGATTCAACAATTCGGCGACGATATTTTCGTCTACGGCGCTTCTTAAACTTCCTCGCCAAAAGTTCCTAGAAATCATGTGACCTTATGGTGAAGCAAGAACTTGCTTCACCAAAGATTCAACCTGTTGAATCTTGACGAAGCAAGAAGTCACGATGCAAAAGACCTGAAAGACCCCCAAAGTGCTTGGGCGAAGGTACAGACAGCTTGGGCGAAGTTAGAGGCAGGTTGGGCGAATTTAGAGACAGCTTGGGCGAGGCTACTTATCATTGAGTCAATGGAACTTCGGCGAAAAAAGAGAACAACTCGCCGACACAAACAGGCTGTTGAAACGCCGAAACAGCTACTTGCTTGGCCGTAACAGGTATTTGCTTGGGCGTAATTGAAGATTAGGACGAAGTAAGAGGATGCTAGGGCGAAGCAAGAGCATGCTAGGGCGAAGAAAGAGACTCCTTGGGCGAATCTAGTTTAACATTGAAGCAATGGAACTGCGTCGAGGCTCCTGACAACTCGCCGACACAAGTCTCTTCTTGCCTCGTCCGTAATTACGAGCGATTCGGCGTAAAAAACGAGTGCCTCGTCGTCCTAGGATCAATCTACGACGATGAATAACCTTTAATTGATTATATAATTGTCCAAAAATGGCTTGAAACGCCGAAATTTGGCGAAAATGAAGTTCCTGGCACCTCTACAACTTCGCCGTCACTTAACCACTCTCGTGTGAACTAGGCATTTAGAATATGTTTGGATCCCAAGGATCTCAACAGAGCTGTCAAGAGGTCTCATTACCCATTGAATACAGTTGAGAAAGTTGTGACAAACATTCGTGATTCCTAAGTGTTTGGAAAGTTAGATTGTAAACAAGGGTTCTTTCAAATTGCTCTTAGTGAGAAAAGTCAGAAACTAACTTGTTTCAACACTCCGTGGGGCAGGTATGTCTACAGAAAATTGCCGATGGGTTTAGCCTCAAGCCCTGAAATTTACCAGCAAGCCATGATGGATTTGTTTGGCAATGTGCCAGGGGTTGAAATTATTATGGATGATTTGTTGCTGCATGCTACAGATTTAGCTTCGTTGATGAAAGTGTTTGAAGTAGTTATGGACATTTGCAGAGATTCAGATCTCAGACTCAATCCAGAAAAGCTAGACATAGCTAGTTCAGTTCCGTGGGTAGGTCATGAAATGACTTCAGATGGTTTGAAAGTTTCAGAAGAACGTGTGAAAGCTATCACAGAAATGCCAAGTCCACAGTCAAAAGATGATGTCAAAAGATTTCTAGGCATGATGAATTATGTCGAGAAGTTTATTCCCAGACTCAGTGAATTAACAGTTCCGTTGAGAGCTTTGGTTAAGAAGACTTCGGTGTTCCAATGGGGTCAAGCAGAACAAGAGAGTTTTGATGCATGTAAACAGAGTTTGAGTTCAGCACCTGTTTTACGGTATTTCAAGTCTGAGGAACCTATGGTGGTTAGCTGTGATGCTTCGTCAAAGGGATTAGGAGCTGCTTTGTTTCAAGGTGGAAAGCCTGTAGCGTATGCTTCTAAAGCATTAACGCCAGCTGAAGTTGCTTATGCTCAAATTGAAAAGGAGGCACTAGCTATTTGTTTCGCTTGCAGTAAGTTCCATAATATGATTTATGGTCAATCTGATGTGGTGGTAGAAACTGACCACAAGCCTTTGGAAATTCTTTGGGAAAAGCCCATGCATAAGATACCAATGAGGTTGCAGAAGATGTTTTTGAAGCTTCAACCGTATTCGTTGAAAGTACAATACAAGCGTGGTACAGACATTCCAATTCCCGACGCTCTTAGTCGTTTGTATCTTGATACTTATGGTGAGAAATTAGTTGATGATTCTACGTTTATCTCAGTTGTAGATTTCAGCTTCTCTAGTGACAAGCAGGCAGAGCTTAAACAAGAGACAGAGTTAGATGCAGAGCTTCAAACGTTGAAGTCAGTGGTCTTAGTAGGATGGCCAGAGCAGAGACAGGAATTGCCTGATGAAGTAAAACCATATTGGGATTTCAGAGACGAGATTGTTGTTCAGAATGATATTCTGTTTCGTGGTTCAAGAGTCATTATACCTCATTCAATGAGAGCTCACATTTTGCAAATTGTGCATCAAGGTCATTTAGGCATAGTCAAGTGCAAGCGTAGAGCCAGAGATATTATCTATTGGCCAGGAATCAACGCACAAATTGAGGACATTGTTTCTAAGTGTGGTATTTGTCAAAGTTTGCGCAGGAAACAACAGAAGGAGCCACTCATGCCTCATGATGTTCCAGATGGTCCGTGGTGTAAGATAGCTGTAGATATCTTTGAATTTGAGAAGGAACACTATCAAATAGTTGTAGATTACTACTCAGAGTTCTTTGAGGTTGACAAATTGGAAGATTGTACATCTGATACAGTTATTGACAAGCTTAGTGCTCACATGGCTAGATACGGTATTGTTGATGAAATCGTTTCTGATGGAGGTCCATGTTACGCAAGTGAGAAGTTCAGAAATTTTGCAAGTCGCTGGGGCTTTAGACATTCTTTCAGTTCCCCTACTTATAGTCAATCAAATGGACTAGTTGAGAAGGCAGTGGGAATTTGCAAAATGCTCTTTCAGAAGTGTTTAACTGATGGCAAGGAAAGTCTGTATTTTGGTTTGTTAGCCAATAGGAATGTCCCAAGAGACAACATTGTTGGTTCTCCAGTGCAGAGGTTCCTTCACAGAAAGACTAGAACTGACTTACCGACATCCCGGATGTTGCTAGAGCCGAGGATTCTAGATTCTCAGGTTGTTGTTAGTCGACTAGAAAGTTTGCGTCAGACTCAGAAGCAGTACTATGATAGGAATGCTAAGGAATTGCCAGAGTTATCTGAAGGAAGCTCAGTCAGGGTATTAGCTCCAGACAATACCTGGAAGAAAGCTACGGTTGTAGGAGTAGGACCTCAGCCGAGATCTTATGATGTGTTGACTGATCGAAACACTACGCTACGTAGGAATAGGAAGCATTTATTGCAAACTAGGGAATCACCTACAGTCCCTTCCCCTCCTCCCAGTAGAATGACTAGTTCTACATTTCCCCCCCCCCCTTGCTACAAAGCCTAGAGCTGAGTATGTATCACAGAATCAAAATGTATCACAGAATCGAAATGTATCAATGAATCAAAATGTATTACAGAATCAAAATGTATCAATGAATCAAAATGTATCAATGAATCGAAATGTATCAGTGAATCAAAATGTATCAAAGAATCAAGTCAATCAAAACAATGTATCACAGAATCAAGGTGCATCACAGAATGCATCTAATGCAGTTCAAACAAATGTAAATTCAGGTCGAGTTAGCACCACTGTAACAAGTGCTCCAACTGTAACTCGTTCAGGCAGGGTCGTAAAACCCAATCCTAAGTACAATTAAATTTGTAAGTTTGATTGTTTCTTGTGTAGTACTTAGTGAGTTGATCTACTATTGTTCTTTTGAGTTTAAGAAATTAAGCCTCAGAAATATATATTTTTTCTGAATATGTCTGTTAATATGTACATGTTATGACTTCTATTGTAATGCTAATTATATATATTTTTATATATATCAATGTATTATTTTATTTTCTTTATGAAATTTTAGGCCTATGGTAATTATATAAATTCAATTTTTTTTGGTAAAAGGAGAGGATAGAAGTGATATTTAGTAATCATAAAATTTAATGATTTAATGTTAGAATTCTAGTTGTCATTATATGATAATTCTTACTTTACTTGTGTATTTTACTCATGCATACTTAAGTCATGAATCATAGATGATAAGTTTTAACTTTTCAGATTACATTTTGTAGTCAATTTATATAACACAAAGTTATGTTTAACTTTACATACTTATCTGTAGATATAGTATTTGATATGTGGATTAAGTATAAGTTAGTTTGAATGTTTGATGTTGTCGTTCGAAAAAAAAAAAATGTGCGAAGAAGGGAGATGTCATGTATTGGATTTGTACTGACTCGTGTCGCCACCTTGTGTATGTTTGTGTCGCCACCTCGTGTATAGTTACGTAAGAGAATAAAGATGGCCGAAGGTTGAAGCACAGTGTTTGTCTGCTCCATTATTTTAATCTGGACCCATCGAGTACATCACAGCTGCCATGAAAATACACAAGTTACAGAAGTCTGGATAATATTGAAATGTGCCAGTTACAGATGTCTGGTTGTTATATATATAAATGCACCAGTTGCAGATGTCTGGATACTATTGGAATGTACCAGTTACAGATGTCTGGTTTCTATAAATACACCAGTTAGAGACGTCTGGATACTATTGAAATGTACTGGTTACAGACGTCTGGTTGCTATAAAAATACATGAGTTACAGACGTCTAAAAACCTACATGAACAAGTAATTATGTAAAAAATATAGGCCTACACAACTGTAAGCGGTCCATGTCAGCAAATCATAAAAAAACCTTCTAACAGACAGTCTGTAAAAGGCTCTTGATTTACAATAACAGGCATCTGGTACCAGGATATCACATTAAATAGCAGACGTCTACATTTTAAATTGCAGACGGTCTGCAAAGAGTGCTGCAGACTGTGTGAAATGGCCATATTATCAGTGTATACAGACGTCTGCAAATAGCTCAAAATACAAAATACAGATGTCTGTGTGTCTGCTAAACCTATGTTTGAGGCAGTTTTTTAGCTCTGTAAACTTGATAAGCAAAAAATGAATGTGGCAGACTGGGGCTTCATGTAAATTTTTACACTTTGTGACCTTTGATGGCCAATGAAGTTGCATGTTTTTAACCTTCAATATGAGAAATATCGACGCTGTTTGATTAGGCATCAAGAAAAGGCTGTTTGATATGTCATAACTTGGTTTTAGAGCTGAAAATTGCAACTCCTTTCGTATGACTGTCACAACCTAGCAGGATCGGTCTTCTAAGAGCCTGTAAAAATGAGTGTTGCTCGCATTGCATAGATTTTGGTCCTCTATGAGTCATAAGAGCTGATGGAGTGTCAACAACAAGCGGGATTAGTCTCCTTAAATCAAATAAACATTGAAAGTATTGGGTATGATCATGAAAAATCATCAGTATAGTGACTCACAAAGTGCCATTTTCAGAGTGCAAGAGTCCACCCTTTTTGCATCAAATTTACAGACTGTAATGGCATGTTTTCTCTTTACAGAGCATCAAAAGAAAAATGCGAGGAATACCCACTTTGTATCGATGGACTTGTGCCGTGTGCTTCCTTGGAGTCACCATAATAATTGCTTCATATACAATCAGTGATTCAAATAAAGTTGCAATTGTTGATTATTTTCCAAAACGTTCTGCTGATGTTGGCAAAAGGAGGGATTTGATTATCACCTCAGTGGTGTCAACAGTGATGCCAAAGAATTTACAGTCGGGAAAAACGAAAAAAGTCTCCGGAGTTGATGGTCCCTCGTTAAAAAATAACAGAAAGAGTGTTCATGATGAACCTGTGAAAATTGCTAATGCTCAAAACGTTGACTTTCCATCCATTAGATCCACAACCCTTCGAAGAATTGTTGCAGGAGTGGACAGCATGCTGTCGCCTTACCTCGAAATGTTAGATGATATCAGACATGATCATTTGAAGAATCTTAAGAAAAGTAAGCAGGAGGCCATTCAAAGCACGTCGGATGTCATTGACTCAGACTCTGCTGAGTTTTTTGCTCAAATTGAAAGCATTCCACAAATGCAGACAATAACAGTGACCGTTAGTGTGATAGAGCTCTTTCAAAAGTTACCCTGGGAAGGCTATGAATACAGTGGAAATGATTGTGAACTCATCGAAGCAAAATCAGAGTATGGCAACAACGCTACGTCGTACAATGCAGGGTTTGCAAATAGATATTACAAAGAATGGTGCCGAAAAAACGTCACTTCTCTGCTAGAACCAATACCCTTTGAAAGAAGCATTCTTGATATTGGATATACTCCGTTTCTTAAACCGGCGGTACAAGATGGTGGCAATAGTGCTCGATTGACATATTTACACATTATTCCAAACGCTGCTGTCAATTTGGATGGTGATGTATATTTTGGTAAATATAAACTGTGTCCACAACGTTGTTTGGCTAGCAAAAGTCCAGCAGGACAGCCTCCAGAAGCACAGCTATCAAAGCATGAAGAAGTCTTCACCATCGCTCAGTTCTGGGGGATGGGGTATTTCCATTTCATGAACGAAGAACTTCCCCGCTTGAGTGCATGGGTGCCTTTCTTACAAAAACACCCAGGAATCAAAATCCATGTGCATTCCTTGCACAGCTTTATTTCCACCACAATTCAAGGGCTTGGTTTAGACCCAGGCCGCCTTATTGCTGGAAATGTTCATGGCAAATTACTGTACTCCCCTGCTGGCACTCCCTGTGGAGCACAGACATTCTTCAACACCAAACTGCTAAGTCTGCGATTACAGGAAAATGCCTTTAGTCAGCCCCCAGACAAACTAACCAATAACCATGACAAAAATACTACTGGTTCTTCTAAGAATAAGCAGATAGCAGCATCAGATATGGCAGGAAACTCAAATTCAAGTCGAAAGTTTATTGTCATGATCAGACGTTCTGTCAAACGATTCTTCAACTTTCATGACGAAATATTTGCTGAGTTAGTCAAATTGAGCAATGCATACGGCTTGCAAGTGAAACTGTTTGATGACAGGCGATTACCCAAGTACAAAGATACCATTGCAATGTTTCATGGTGCTGTTGCCATAGTGGCACCTCATGGCGCAGGACTTTCTAACATGTTTTACTCCCAACCAGGAACAGTCATCATTGAAGGTTTGTGTTATAACAACAAAGTTGGAAACTTATGTTACAGAAACTTGGCAAAACTAATAGGAATGAGATATTATGGGGTACTTTTGAAAGAAGATTGTTTTCAAATGAAGCCCAACCATCTTATACCACCTTTGAAACAATTCCTGGATCTTACATTGCAAAAGAAAAGCTGAAGGAGTTTAAGTTAGTTACTGTTGCTCTAACACATATGAAGAGTTTGGAAATCATGGGAAGTTGCTAACGAGGAGGCTCGTGGCAGGGTGCTCATTGCCCACTGCATTTTAAACAAATTTTTCAAGTCATTACCAACTTGATATCACTGTTAGATCATGTTTCACCAGAGACTCATTTGTGGTGGCCTGGCGCGTACGGCTTAGTGGCTGCAGCCGCGTGTCCGAGACCCTTCGAGATGTCAGAAAATAACCAAATCCAGGAAAAATGCCAAAAAGTAATACCTTATAGCAAGATTGATGATACTCAATACAATCAAACTTTAGAATAGGGTCTTAACTTTAGAATTATATAATTATGGTGTTCTAATTTAATGAGGAGATTCACAGAATATGTGCACTTCTCGAACGTTGTACAATTATAATTTCATGAATAGAAAAAATTCAACAACAGTAGTGACATGGGGGCTCATTGACAAATTTTGCTGGGGATCCGAAATGTTACTGGTCCACCCCTACTCTCACACTTTGCCCATTTCCTTGTCTTAATTCGAAGTTCTTGGGGAGCATTTCAAGCCAGTGCTTCTTCTTTCCATATAAAAAATCTTGATTTGATTCATTTTTATTATCTGCTTATGTCACCTCTTTTACTTTCAGTTTTCATCACTAAACATTTTCAAACTCCTTTTTTTGTGAAAATCATTAAATAGCTCAACACCTGGATTAGCTCTCAGCATGACTGTTCAAACTGATATCACTTAGTAATGAATTATGGTTTAAAGTTGTTCACTGTAAGAAATGACCGTGTTTTTGTGGCTCAAAGAACTGTAAATTTATTGTTATTTTACCAGTATTTTTTTAATACAGACTTTGTCTGGGAATTTACAGTTCTTTGTTACAGTTACAAAATGGCTCCAAGATAAATTTACTGCAACATGTCATTTAACATTCAGTCCAAGTTGATGAACAATTACTTCAACCGTTAATTTAATGGCAACTTGTGATATGTAGGCAAAACATTTGAATTGGCCAAACAATCAATACACCTGGTAAGATTAGGAACTATAAACAAGACATTACATGGACTTCAACCGCAGAACATGTGGCACCATCTATAACATATGCTTTACACAGCTGTTAATCAAACTTAATTTATTACTTATCTGAAGGTAAGGGAACATCCTCATTCATATGATCTTAAAGATGCTGTCATTATGAAAAAGTTGTAATATCTATTTGTGACATTGACATTTGTGTGAGTCTTATGATGTGATCTAAAGAATGACACTATTAAAACCAAAATAACCCAAGCGCAGTCTGCATAAATAGAACATACTTCATTAATCTTGACACCTTGTTCTCTTGGAAAATATCCATCAATTTTATGGCAGAAATTTGTGAGCAAACCTGTGCGAAGTAATTGCTGGGTATAATTGATGGACTTACTTCCCTGCTGTCAAGCAAGAGATGAGCAAGGCCGAGTCTGGAGTCAGTGACTGTCTCAGCTGATTCCAGATTGGGTACATCCCTAGAGCTATGCGACAGTTAAATCACGTGCTAAGTCTGTTGTTTCAGAGCTTTTGATCAACAAAAGGCTCTGATCAACAGGGTATTTGATTATGTTCATTAAGTGAGCAAAGTGGCTTTATCAATGATTTCAAATACTATACTCGTGGTGCTCTCTAGGGGACGTGGATGAAACCATCCCCACTGGATATTCAACGGAATTTTTCTTCAGGGGACGTGGCTGAAACCATCCCTAAATATATGTGTATGGGTTGAATGTGATGGAGAATGTGATGGAAAGAGTGAAATATACTGCGTGTAGATGTGATGGAAAGAGTGAAGTATACTGTGTGTTTAATGTGATCGAAAGAGTATACTGTTTGTTAAATGTGATGGAAAGAATGAAATATACTGTGCGTTAGATGTGATGGAAAGAGTGAAGTATACTGTGTGTTTAATGTGATCGAAAGAGTATACTGTGTGTTAAATGTGATGGAAAGAATGAAATATACGTATTAGTTAGATACCGATTTGGAGGGTTCTAACATGCATTTTTTTCAGTTAGATCCCGACCGGAGGCACCTTGGGAATTCAAGATGGCGTCCAAGATGTGTGTTAAATGTGATGGAAAGAGTGTTCAAAATATAAGTTAGATGTGATGGAACGAGTCAAAATTACTGTGTGTTGGATGTGAAGGAAAGAGTGAAGTATACTGTGTATTAAAAGTGATGGAAAGAGTGAATTAAGTATATTATGTGTTAGATGATGAAAAGTTTTAGATGTGAATAATGTAGGCCTATATGATATTATGGCACATGTGTAATGTGTGAATGTAGCAAATTTTGAATGTATGATTGTGGCTTGTTTATGAATGAATAATAAAAAAAAAAGTCTGTTGTTTCACACTTGTGCAAAAGTAAGAATAACAGATACTATCCGTTAGGGTGGAGTGAAAAAAATCAAAACGTGAAATTCAAAAAACAGCCCCTCCAAAAACTTGTCAAATATTGTTAAATGAGTATTTATGACCATTCTGGGTGGTAGCACTCATTTCTGTGAAGTGCTACCCTGGGCATTTGGAAATCACCTTTTTCTTTGTTTCAAGAGACCTGAAAAATGCTGGTTTTTGCCATAAAATGGGTTCTAAATGAGGTAGAGACAAGATTTAAAGAGCTGAAAATAGCTCTATCAATATACCAAACATATTAGAAACACAGAAATTCAGAAACACTTACTTTACATGATGTTATATTGAAATAACATGATTTTTGCCATTTTTTGCACTTTTTTTGGCCCCGAAATGATGTTTTCATCATATAATTGGTTCTATATGAGCTAGGGACATGATTTAAAGAGCTGTGAATATGTGTAAGACCATGTAAAGTGCAGTGGACAAGATTGTGTGTGAAAAAATATGCTGTACATGATGTTACATTGAAATATTATGATTTTTCTTTTTTTAATTCTTTAAATTCGTGGAACTTTGTTTTTGTCATTAAATAGGTTCTACATGAGCTAGAGACATTATTTAAAGAGTTCTATGCATGCTTTATACCATGCTGGACCATCCTTCAGCCTGACGGGCTAGTGAATCCATACGGTCACAACACCTCCGACAGCATGGGGGATGTGCTGGACATGATAAATAACTTTTGGAATGAAAAGAAATAAAGTAAGTGTTTCTGAATTTTTGTGTTTCTAATATGTTTTGTATATTTATAAACCTATTTTCAGCTGTTTAAATCATGTCTCTATCTCATTTATAACCCATTTTATGGCAAAAAACAGCATTTTTGAGGTCTCGCGAAACATAGAAAAAGGTGATTTCAAAATGCCCAGGGTAGCAGTCACAGAAATGTAACCATATTTGACAAGTTTTTGGAGGGGCTGTTTTTTGAATTTCACATTTAGATTTTTTTCACTCCACCCTACTATCCGTATTTTTACAGTACATTGCATTCTTTACATTCGATGTTTGACAGTTGATATAACTGTAAAATATACTTTAAATAAACTGTTTTATACACTGTATATATGCATTATACCGTAATATCACTTTGTTGAATCTGCAAAATTCCAGTTCAATGTACCAATCTGCATTTTACGGTTCATTGTCCTCTTCAGGTTTATTAGTACTTTTACAGTTCTTAGAGCTGGAACAAAGTGCCAGTTAATTTAACTGTAAAATTTAATGGGAATTTTTTGCAGTGTTCCGTTGGTCTCCGAGTTGAAAATCTTTAGATAAATCTCAATGTCAGACATTGTCATCGTTGCCATATATCATACTAAAATTTCAATAAGGTTACTGCAGGGGAACAAGAAGTGCACGAAATGATCATATGGTTTTGTTGTACAAGTGGTCTTGTGACAAGCAATTTTTCTATGCACCACTAAGCACTGAGTGTAAATATCTGCCAAGCTGAAGACAACACTTTACTCCATTTAAGTTCAAGGAACGCCTTTAAAAATATATTGCTATAAGGGGGCAACCATTAGCAGGGGGAGGGGGTTGAGTTTTTCTGAAATAAATAATTTCTTATTCAATTTTCATGAAATAAATTAATCCTGGCAATCATTATACAATATATACTATTTATAAATAATATCTGGTGGAGTATTTCTTAGAAAAATTGTGTTGTTTGATTTAGGAACAAACATTTGGGTGTGTCGTATGGCTTTTACTGGAAAATAAATAATTTCCCATCGAGGAAACATCAACCCCCCCATCCCCCTGACAAACTAATGCTCACCCTTGAAACACCACTTCCCCATTTTTATGTTCACGTGACGTCTTTGTCCAAACGATGTTTTCCTTGATCGTAATTTATTTTACCTGGATAGAGTATCTGTTCTCAACTGTTCTCAACTAAAAGTAATAAATGATTCCTCTGGCCTTGTATGATGAGGGGGTTATCTCGGTTGGTAGCACCCTGTGCTTCTAATCAATGGGTCCCAGGTATGATCCCAGCTCTGGGCAGGTCAGCTGGATCTATCTTGGTCAGCAGTTTCACTCATCACTCACAGAAGTTGTGCATTGGCACACCAAGAGCAGAGATTCGAGGGGGGGAAGACATTGTTGAGATTTCCAGATTTAGATTTCTTACCACTGAAATGGCATATCTTGGGAACAGGGGCGGACTGGCGGCATCTCGGGCCCCGTGGAAAAATAAATCTAGGGGCCCCCGAAGTTCCTGCCGTCGGGAGTTATTTCAAAAGATAAACACAAAATTCTACAGCACATTTAGTTTGGTAAAGGTGTTATTAGGATGGGGGCCCATGCGAGATTCTTTGTCAAATTCAGTTGACTTTTGTTTCAGTTGTTTATCAATTAAAAATTATTTTTTTTACATCTTGAACAGGCCCCCTGAGTGGATGGGCCCGTGGCAGCTGCCACTCAGCCACATAGGCCAGTCCGCCCCTGCTTGGGAACTACTGATTTTCATCAATAATATAAAAATAACCCCCCCCCCTACCTCGGGTACCCACCATGAACATGTGCCAGGTGTATGCGTTGTGTAGTCCCAATTAGTATCCGTTGATACGTTGTTGATAACAGTTAATTCGAAGCATAACATATTATTGTAGAAGTGGGTTTTGTCTCAAATTATTAGGAATAATCTTGAAGTGTGACACACAGAATGTGCCTAGTCATGTGCACAAATTTGTGACATGGCAAAGCTACTTGAGCACCAAACACATTGATCATTTCGCTGCACTTCTTGTTCCCCTGTAGTAATGACTAATGTGCATGAGCACTGTAACAACAAACAACAGAGAGATATTTCATAAATTTGATTTGACAGTTTTATGACACTCAAAATGAGCTCATAAAATGCATAGGTTCATAATTGGACTACTTGTTGCCATTCATTGTTAATATTCCACTATTAGCTGCACGCAATAATATACCGCAATATATTAATACACTGCTTTAACATCAATAGACAATTGTCAATTCCTTAGAGCCTTCAATGTCACTGTGCACTAACGAGGGGGGTACCCTCGCCATCAGGGCAGCCATTACAACACTCGATTCAAAGTTGTTTTCTGTCATCCTGAGGTTATTCCATCAAATGTAAAGCCTATATTTATCAAGCATGTAGTTTTAATGTTAAACTAACCATTGGACATGCATTCCACATGTAATAGGTCACAGAATTATTAGATTTTGCATTTGAAATACATCGACAGGGCGAGGGTAACCACAAATGCCTCTCGAGGGTAACACCATTTCCAATAAATGTCATGGCGAGGGTACCACCTGTCTTGATAGTAACAGTTATTGATTTTTATTTTGTTTGCTGTTGTAACAAAAGCAATGGTGGAGTTAGATTTACATGATAGATCTATCTATCTATCTATCTATGTATGTATCTATCTATCTATCTATCTATCTATCTATCTGTCTGTCTGTCTGTCTGTCTGTCTGTCTGTCTGTCTGTCTAGCTGTCTGTCTGTCTGTCTATCTATCTATCTATCTATCTATCTATCTATCTATCTATCTATCTATCTATCTATCTATCTATCTATCTATCTATCTATCTATCTATCTATCTATCTACCTCTCTATGAAAGAAGGACTGCTCTTTGCCTAATAACAGTGGTTCCTGCCTGTCCTCTTAACATAAACCTTTTTGAAAGTCCTATCATAATCATTTAAAATTCACTCTGACATCTCTGCATGGTGAATAGGGAATTTGGCTGTTTTATTTGTCAGTTTATTAGATTCATCCTTGAAGCAAAGCTTAAATGTCGATGGCCAGAGGACAGTCTCAGGACACCATATTTTCAAGATATTTGATTGGATAAGAACAGCCTAGGCGATCTTGTAATTGGCTGTAAAAATGATACCTATGTCATTTTAGGGTATCTACACTGCTATTGTTATGCAGGAAAATGTTTACCTATATGAATAGGACTGCATTCCCAATTGCTATGAAAGAAAATGTTTACCTATATGAATAGCACTGTAAAATCAAGTGAACAAAATAAAGTTACATGTACTTTCTAATAGTCTCTGTAGTAGGTTGGGTAAGTCCAGTTGCTTAGGGACAATTTTTAGCTGAATAGTTGCAGGATTGATAAAAGCAACAAACTTTTTTTTGTGTTCTGATTTGTAAGTGTTGAAGCGTAGTTTTGAAACTTCATAGGTCAATTGACCAATTGGTTGAATTATTGTAAAAATAAAGGGGAATTGGCATGGTACAACTGCTTGCTATTAAGTGCAGATGATGCAAGCTATTACGTGCATTTTGTTTACACTATGCACAGTATGCACAGATATTGTGTACCTATGTACAGTATCCCCAGTAAATGAGTACACCCCTGCGAGTCCTGGATTAATTTGCTCAGAGCTCCACACTCAAGTGAAATAATCCACCAAGTTCATGATATGATATAGCCCAGACCTATTGCATATAAGTGGCATTGAAAATTTTCATTTTGAAAAATGGCATTGTCAGTGTAAATTGTATCACATCCACTAAGTCTATACCAAAGGACAACCAATTTCTGCTGCCACATTATGAGTGGCAGAGAGTGCATCATATTGTGATGCATAGGAATATCTCTCTCCATTGAAATAGCATTGCTGATTTGGGATGACTACCTCTGGAAATGTTTGCCGCTCCACAGCATCTACAGTGGCCATTGGAATTTCCTGCTCTTTTTGTGACATAGAGTATGCAGTTTACATGCCATAAAACAAAAATTGATAACATTTTCAGATCAGAGACCCCTAAAGTGCTTAAATGGTTTTTTTAACATAGAAATATAAAATGTGATACTGAGTCTGTGCATGATTATTCTCAGGGTTAATGATATTTTAAAATGTTCTATCCTATGTTTAGTGAATGTGACAAATATTAACAGGGTATAGCAATAATTATTGTTTTCTTGATTGGGATTCCTGATAATTACTTTGATTCACTGCCTTTTCTTCCAAGACTGTTTACTCATAGTGTTACCCTCGCCACTTTCTCTTTGGTGGGTACCCTCGCCAACCGGAAGTGACCCTCGCCTAAATCTTGCAGTACCCTCGCCACTTCCGTGTTGGTACCCTCGCCAATTCTGTTGGTACCCTCGCCAAAATATGCTGGTACCCTCGCCAAAATGCTGGTACCCTCGCCCTACCATTTTTTAATTTTTGTGGTACCCTCGCCTCGGGTGATTTCTAGTTTCGTGAATAACTTACTTTATCTTGCAAGTTGGAGTCTGGCAGTTGACAATGATTCATTCCACAAGCCTTTTAACCTATCTTAACAATTTGACGACCTCACTCCTCCTAAATTTTAAGCAATGTCACTTTGAAATCACGAATCAGCAGCTGTAATGGCTACCCTGATGGCGAGGGTACCCCCCTCGTTAGTGCACAGTGAATGTACTCTGATATGTGTGAAATTGTTCTCAATACAATGTGATGATATTTTATCGATGTTCTCACTGCAGTCCTGTCGTTGTTTGGATGGTGAAGTAATAGTTTAATTCACTGTATCAGAGCTTTTCTTTTTAAAAGATTATAATTGCTGATGGGAGTGAAATACACCAAAAACAAATTTCAAAATAAAAGCCAAACCAATCTTCCAAGCCACTTGAGCCACAGAGACCTAATTTAAAATCAAAAATATAGCCAAGAAGCATTTGTGTCGGTCATCATTGATCCTTGTTTGCGTCATACTCAGCTTTGAGGATTTAGGGACCGTTCAGAATTTATGACTGGGGGGGTGGGAGTTTTGCTGGAACTTCCCGTCAAAAATTGATACCCCCCCCTCGAGTTTCATGCGGATTTTTGGTACCCCACCCTGTGGTTTCATGCGTATTTTTAATACCCCCCCCCTCGAGATACAAATCAATACACACATATATACTGTTATACACGGCCACAAGTACAGATTTGCGTCATTTCGTGGACTTTTGCGCGTAAAAAAGTCCAAATAAAATGAAGTTATGCATGTTTTTTAACGTTTTTTCTTTGTTAAAATTTCTTACCCCCCCTTTGAAGTGTTGTCAAAATGTAATACCTCCCCCCTTGAAACACGTGTGAAAAGTTAGTACCCCCTCAGCCAAAACTCCCACCCCCCCCCCCCCGGTCATTAATTCTGAACGGTCCCTTATACCATTCGACATCTCTGTCAGTAAATCACAACCCTGTACATCAACACAATGAAGCCACATATTCTTTGTTGTCCACTTATTACGCAATGTTTTTATGTTTGAGTGTCTGTCTCATGGAATAAGCCAGTTATTCATCATGGGATCAGGAATTTCTCTTTATCACACCTTGGGCTTTTAAAAGCCCTCCCTGGATAATTCACATAGTTCCTCTTCCTAGATGAATAACTTATACCCATCATTATATTTTGGCGGTTAGTCATGTTGTTTTATGATGATGCTGTCTTCAGAAGGTCATCATCACCTTCTTCATTTGGTTTTTCAGTTCACCCCAACATTGGGAAGGACCAACTTACCCAATGGCACAACAGACTCAAGTATCCACAATGATATGGACGGAAATACCAACATTTTGGCACTGTGTTGGCCGTTGGGCTAATGTAGCGTAGAACGAGGTGACTTTGAAAACTTCTCCGTACAAGATTGATCCTCTATGAATGCAATGCTGAATGAGATATACTGGAAGTATTTGACCTCTGATGATATTCTACTGAAGTCTAGTTTCTTTCTACATTAAGTCATTGTGACTGGATTTCTTTCTTTATTTTGATGAATAAATGTTTGTACACAAAGGGGTATGTGGAGTGACAATTTAGAGTAATAGAAACCATCCAAGTCTTGAATCAATAATCTCAGCTGGAGTAGCAGTCTATTAGCAGACATTTCTCAGTTAACAGTGTCATAATCGTATTAATTGCATATTTGGAGCCCTTTTATTTATTTGATTTGATTGTTTCATGACACCAACAAACCCATGAATGAGTGGCTATGTATTCATTTAATGATAATGGCATGACACTTTCACAACCAAACATATAGTAACACAACTCATCTTGATGGACCTGTCTGTTGCTATGTAAACAGTGGTTCTCCGAAATATATCATTTTACTGAGTGTGCTCTGCCCCAGGACTTCTGGCATTGTCCCCAGAAAGTATAAAAAAAAAGAAGAAGAAAGTACGACTGTCGAAGGTTGGGGTTCATGAATTATTAAAGAGCATTCTGGTTTCTCTATACAATAGATCACTGATCAATCTTTGAAAACCATTAACCAGCCATATAGAAGATCAGAATATCGATTGGGCTCAATAATGACAAAACAAATATAAATGACAACTTATTGAAAAATACTAAGCAACAAATCATAAAACTATGCAGGAAGAATTATGAGTTCATGCACTTACATTCTGCTGTTTGTGGCCGGCATGATCTCACAACAGGCCCTATCCATTGAATTGAAATGAACTGTCAATTTGTCATTGAGTGACCATTGGGCTGAATTTTTCAAGTGGTTGAAGAACTATGTCAAACACTTTCTCAAAACATAGAAAAAAGAACAGAATGACTGGAAAGAAAACTTTATTGGAATAAAAATATGGATAGGAAAACAGACATTTTAGTAGGCGACTGACATTTGTCCAAATTTGATGATTCAGATTTGATATTATTTCCAATGGCAAATCTTGGAAATGATTCCAATAAGATAAAATTGATAATCTGCCCCATTTTTTAAAGTTCTTCGCTGTGGTATGCCCACGTATATACATATGGCTAGTGTTTTCAGATATATAGTCAACACAGAAAAATTATTTTTGGTAAAAAATAAAATACATGTGATCCTTACCTACTACCACTACTCTAAAACGTAGGACAGTTTTCTGTATCATATTAGCATTTCTTTCTGTGAAATATTATTAAAAAATCAAAATGTGCAAATAATTTCTGTGTTGACTGTACAGTACAATAGAAAAAGATAGGAACAAGGCGGAACCAGAGGGGGAGGCACTGGACCAATACGGATAATGACTATCTAACAGAAAGTTCATTAGAGCTGTAAATTGATGTGTGTTTTTCATGATGTTTTCTTATGATTATAGCTGCATAGGGGTGCCGGAAGGAAACACGTGTGGCAGGGGCGGCCAGACGAAAAAGGGCAGATCATATTCACGCCAATTTCGCGCAATAAAAATTTAATACAGAGCAATAATAATTGTGCCTAAAATTGGTAAAATAAGGCCTAATGATGTATTTTCTATAAGATCAAAAGGGCACATCTTGTATACCCCCCCCCTGCCCTTGTCCAAGGGCAGGAGAGGTAATTGCCCATCCCTTGCGCCCCCCCCCCCCCTGTTCCGGCACCCCTGAAAGTAGATCACAATGGCGCATATAGTGTAGCATGAATATTTTATGACCAGTTGTTTATTGCTTGCACTAGTTTGGTTCTGCACAAAAAAACACAGTTTGGACCTGTTCACTGAATCGATTCGATTGCATATCAAAAAGGTATAGGTAGGCCTACCGTGTAAAATAGGAATATTCATCATAAATAGTGAAAGTCTGAAAGAGCTCTGCAAATGGACTCTTTTGATTAAAAAATTCACTTGACATGCCAGAGACTTTTGAAAGGTGCAAAAATATCTTCAATTTGAAATATCAAATATGTGCAGTGGTGTCCCTATGGGGGGCACAGGGGGAGGGGCGTGGACCTGTGCCCCCCGGTGCCCCCCATATGAACTTTCCAACACTCGCTAAAATATACAGTTATGGAGGGTGCCCCCCCCCTAGAGATTCGCGTGCCCCCCAGGTGCCCTCCCGCTCAAGACCCCCCTCCCTCCCCGTTACGCCACAGAAGTGAACATGACAATCTTTTGATGCATGTTTATATCCTAATGAAGTTATTCTTTAGAATTGCCATGCTTCTATATTGATTGAATAATCGAGTAAAAAGATGCAATTTATTTAATTATGTGGCAGAGGTGAGGGAATGATTATTGGAGTTCTGTATGTAGATCATCATCACCATCATTATATGGTGTTATTTCGAAGGCGAAGTCATTGATTTGAACCAGGATGGATGTTGTTTTTGCTGTAGCTGGGGAACATCAATATAATGTCAATGAATATTTATAGACAGACAGACAGACAGACAGACAAAACATTTTTATTTGGCCATTTGTACATACTACATAATAAGTTCATATCATATAGATTATCCAGTGGCCAAGGAGGCACTCACTAAGTCAGTTAGCCGACGCTATCGTGGGTGCCCCCTTGTCAAAGTTACAATGCAAATATTACTTAGTAAGTAGACATACATGAGATAAGAAATAAAGTTATTGTTACAAGAAGTATAAAAAAGTAGTTGAGAGGAGATGAGGTTATGAAAGATGAGATGATATGATGAGAGAAAGACTAACACGCATATGATTAATGTCTAACTGTTTATGGAGTTTATTAATTTACATGTACTACCCTACTAAAAAAAAAAATAAAAATAATAATAATAAAAATAATAATAATAATTATAAAAAAAATTTTAAAAATTTAAATAAAATAAAATAGAAAGAAAATAAATAAAAAGAGGTTTTCTTTTTCTTTACGCTCGTCCACAAACATATTGTACAATCAATTTTATAGTTATTTATCAGATATTTCTTTATATACAGTAAGAAGCCGAATTCAGAGTGTGTGAAAATTTTGTCTGTAATTTGCGATATTCCCTTATTGAAGTTTTTTAGGATAAGGGAACTTAGCTGGCTACTAAGACCCTAAGGCCCCTTATGCTTGGTGGAGGTTCCTTAGAGGGATTACAGAACTGTTTTTCTCAGTTTTATATAATTTCATTGCAAAGTTTCTGTGTTTGTCATAATATTGAGATTAAATATCAATATCCTAATGTGTGAAATAAACAAAGACCAGATTGTGTGCAAGCATGGACTGTGCTTGAGCAAAGCCACAATGCAATATGACAAAGATTACATGCATCACAGCAAATATGAGCATCTAAACCTTTGGTAAAGCTTTTAAATTACGTATAAAATCAAAATCAATTGATCCATATAAGACCATGAAATATGCATTGTTAAACCGAGGCCTTCTGTTAACAACATGAATTTGGTGTATGCATGCTCCTTCTTCAAACATGTACATTAACATAAATATTGTGGAATGGATATTTCTAACATTTGTCAGTGGGGCCTGGTACATGTGCAGTTGTGTATTATTCAAGTTTTTACTAAAAATAAAAAAAGTAGGGGAGACTTAGGTAAGTTGTGTCGCTTTTGATTTTTTTGGTGATTTTCTATATTTAAAAAAAACTTACTTTGTGAAGCAATGAAAGCAATGAAAGCAATGGGACACAACAATTAGGGAGATAATGGTGGACTTCCACAAACAGTTCTAAGTTGCTGTAAGGTTTATCACTGGATTAGTCAGGTTGGTTAATCCCTTTTTTAACTTACATTGTATTTTACCTTTTTTTTCTCATATCTTAATCATTCATATAATAATTATAATATTTGCAGCATATAACTGGTTTCTTATAGTATCTTATATTGACACAATTTATTGGTTGTCTAAATGTATCATATCATGCCACCAGTCACTCCAAAATTGGTTTGGGGACAATATCACTCAAATTACAGATTGAGTGTTAATCACAATTCTGACAACATATCAGTTAAGCATGTTAAATTATAAGTTACATGGGGCAGGAGACATTCATGTTGCTAAGTCAGCACTGGCCAATTGTATGTCAAGTTTTATCTATGAATTTTGAGTACAGAATTTTCACAATTAAAAATGAAAGTTTGGCCTGGTGCAGCTGAGACTGAGCCAAGGCCCACACCATCAGAATATGACCATCAATGGAGGCAGGTCTCGAACCTCCAACACTAGCTTCATGTATCAAATTAGGGAATCATCTGCCTGATTTAGTTTCAAATTAACGATGGTTTATAAAAGTTACAACTTGCCCCAGTCTACCCTAGTGAGAATTTGAGTGAATTCTGGAATGCATGCAGCATTTACAGTACAATTAAATTTTTTTGGGTTTTGGAAGATTATCTATCACATTGATAATGTTATTCAATTCAAACCAAAATTATGGATTTAGAGGCACTGAAAATCAAGTAAAATCTGTTTTAGTCTAGACCCCACCCCCTCATCAAACATTCTTCCAATAAACAGTTTGATTGTACATATCTGAAACTTTGGCATGTATCAAGGTATTTTCGTACAGAAAAATTGATGGCACATGCTCCGTCGCATTGTTCCAGCAAGAGAACTGTGCAGTCGTTGGTTTGCTGCTGCGCTTCTTGATTTGTCAGTTTTATCAAGATTATGTATGTGTTGGTAAAACAGTGCAAGTCAGCTAACTGGTGTGTTTTCCTCAGTATGGGCTTGATGAACCAATGCGCAATGAAATCTGCAAAGTTTGTCAAACAAAGGATTTTCACCTTAGGCATTCTCACTTCTGTAATCCTTCTAAGGGGACATTCTTAGTAGACTTCATGCTCTGCAAGTGGATGGAACTAATATAAGTACCCATAAGTACCTAAGTTTGGCTGTTAGTGGATTCTTAGGTGCCTTACAGTTTTCATAAGTAGCCAAATGTGCTGTAAGGACCCATTTAAGGGGCCATGGCTACTAGTGTTAGTACCTAAGTAGCTCATAAGTGGGTGTTTCATGTCTAAGTAGCCACCTTAGTTCCCTAATCCTGAAAAACTTCACTGAGTAAGTAGAAGAGGCAGTTTATATCTCAGGCAATTTTCCCCAAATTTATGACGAAGTTGAGGCATTACAAAAAACCTATTTCTTGTCCCATATACATGCTCAAGCCTACTAATGAAACCAGTCTTTGAGAAATATAAAGGCACTTGACCATGCTGAAGTCTAAAGTAGAATTTATACATTTTTCGAGTTATTATATCTTCTAGTTTCAAGGTAAATAGTGATTTGAATAAAGGATCAGTGTGTGAGTTGTATTTACTTTTCGTTATAATACGTATTGCCCTTTTTTGGAGGTTGAATATACTGGTAATATTGTATCCCCAACACAAAACACCATAGTTCAAATAGGAATGAATTAGGCTGTCATAAATTGTTTTTAGAATGTAAGGTGGTAGAGTATTTCTCAATTTCTTCATAATTCCAATAGTTTTACAAATTTTGTTTCGTACATGGTTTTTGTGGCTGCTCCAGGATAAACTGCTATCTAACACAATACCTAAGAAGTTGAATTGATCAACATATTGTACTTCTTCCCCGCAAATACTGATATTTGGATATATTACTTGCTTTTTTGGTTTATGAAATGCCATGCATTTAGTTTTCTTTACATTCAGCGAGAGTTTATTGAGCCTGAGCAAATATAAAATATATAGCGAGGCAGATATGTAAAAAAAATAGTGCATTTATACATAGAAGCATGAAACTTGGCACACACTTAAAAAAACGTCTTTACAAAAATATTTGGATAGGGAGCCACCTCAGATGTAGCTTAGTTGGCTACTGGCAGCCATTTTCCAAAATGATGGTCAATTCTTCCATTTTGCCGCTTTCTGGGTAGTCCCTACAAATAGAATACATGCAAATATTGGTTTTTATTCTTCCTTTAGGTAAAAAGAAAATTACTATAACATTTTTTGGTGGCCTGGAATATTATAAGGCTTGCTGGAATGTATTTTGGCAGAAATATTGATTCAAATACTGGATTTCGCGGTTCCGCCTAACTACGCCAATTCTATATGCATGTCAAAATTAATTACATATTTGAATTCCTTGCGAGAAGAGCTTTCAAATGAATACCCGCATTAATGGGCTACGTAAATTTGGTATGAACATGGAAAAAATGAAAATAAAATGTTTTTTGAAGATTTCGGCGTTCAGGTTCATTTTGACAAAGAATTCATGAAAACCAAGGATGCTACCGTTCATTCGAAAGCTCTTTTTACAAGGAATTAAAATATGTAGTCTGTTTAAATGTTTATCTAGATTCCACTAAACTATGGGAAACCGCGGAAATGGTGCATTTTCTTCAACAGTTCTGACAAAATGGACCCTGGCCACCCAAAATTTCCCTGGTTCAGTCTGGAAATCAATTGAAAATGCTTTTTTAGATCTATAGAAGGAATAATGAGCACTGCTTTCATACGGTCAAACTATAGGCACTTCACAGAAAGCAGGAAATCGAGAGAATTAGCTGCCATTTTGGTAAATGGCTCCCACGGGTCAACCAGGTCAAATCTGAAGTGGCTCCCTATCTAAAAATATTCTTTAAGATGATGTTAAACTGTGTGCCAAGTTTCATGCTTCTATGTATAAATGCACTATTACTCCCCTATTCATGACAAATCTGCCCCGCTATTAAGGGTGCTAGCCTGACATATAGTGCTCAAGAAGATGGGTCCATGTACAATATACATGATATTGCAATCAACCATTCATATTCGGAAAACTCTAGAAATACCATTGTTCCATGACTCCCCAGCCACATGCGCTCTGATTGGTCTGGAGCAGGTCCGTAAATCATGATATTCCCCTCCCGTGAAGATGTTATTGACCTGACAGTTTACAAAGCAAAAGATTGGACGGACCTAAGAGGAAGCACCTGCTTTTGTGACCTGCAGCTGCACAAATGAGGAAACAATTTGTGTTTTTGCTGTTAATGGAAAATATATTTTCTCAAAAAGTACCAAAGATATAAAACTACAGTGATGCAGTAGGAGTTCTAACTTTGACTAAGATAAAATTATTATTGGCTTTAAGATATGGCATTTAGTGACAAAAAGTCCCCAATTTTGACAGTTTTTCAGCGATATGGCTGTGTTTAAATGTCATAACTCTGCTATAAACTTTTGAAATAAAATTATTAAAAATATGTATCATTGAGGTCATTACTTCTAGATTCCAAAACTGTATAACTTTTTTGCGACAGTCCAGTTATGACGAGATACATTAAAAAGATGATGTTCAGAAAAAACACAAACTGACTTCAGACTTCTGAATAACAGCTTTTATTTGTTTAATCATGGAGCAAAACAATTGTGGACTTCAGTTTCAGTCAATATCAGGTTTTACGGACCTGCCCTTCAGTAAGTAGTAGTAATATTCAAATATCACCGGTCAGGTCCGTAATATGGGGTTATATCATTGGTGGGGGCTGTATATCCCTAGTATAGTCACCCAAGACCCAGTATATCCCGAGACCCAAAGTATATACTGCCCCCACCCAAGATATAACATTTTTATCCCATGTCTTTTTTTTTTAAATTCTTTTATTTTATACATGTAAAACAGTTTGAAGCACTTAATGTGAATGCATTTGTGCTACAAAAAAATCAATAATCCTTAATTGGCAGTACTTAATTGCCTTAAATCATAACAATCAAAAAATATGCTGGTTTGTTATGTTAATAAACATGGTATACAGAGGGTCATGTACAACGTCTTTTTGTTGATTGTGGTATGCAAATGAGGCAATGCTGTTTTCTTATTATTTGTCAGTTTCAGTATATCCCCGCCATCTAATGAATAAATTAGTATATCCCTCTAAGCTAATTTTTGAAGAGCTCTGATTGGGTGTACTGATATTTGTCCCTCTCAATACTCACTTATTTCCCTCTCTGATTTGGTATTTACCTGGGAAAAACTCAGTATCAGGGACAAAAGTTTGCTAGACATGGGATAAAACCTGATATTGACCTCAACCGAAGTCCATAATTGTATAATATTATCTGAACATTGTATATTTTCTGAGGCCACATTATGCTTGAAACGAAAATGTTTAAAGTATATATCAGGGATTATTGTGTAGATATCTATGCCCAGACTGTCAATATACAAAATCTGTATAATGCTGCACTAAAGGGATGGAAATTTCTGAGGAGGATTTATATTACATTTAATCTATACAATTTCGTGACAAGAAGCAATCGAATATAGATAACAAATATTTAGTGTTTCACTCAAACTTGCAGGGCATTTTAAAAAGGTACTGATTTTTTGCAGTCTCATGCATAAGGGCACAAACCTTACACATCATACATGAAATACGAAATTCCTTCACAATAACAAACTTAGTAATAATGGAGAAAAAAACTGAATTTTTGGTCATTGGGACTCCATCTCAACTTAAACATTGCGGAGTTCTCACGGGACATGGCGGAGAACTTTGAAATTGGCGATACAACCTTAAAAATGATTGATTCGACAAGAAACCTAGGAGTGATTTTTGACAAACAAATGACCATGGAAAAACATGTTAATAATATGTTCAGAAACGCATATCACAATATCAGGATCGTTACCCAGATTCGTAAATATTTGGATAAGCAGTAGCTGATAATTTCCATTTAGCAATGAAAATAACTTCTTTAAAAGAAGGGAAAGACGTATGATTAGAAACATAATCCTTATTTTATGATTTTACTATAAACATCCTGAGTGACACAAAAACCTCAGTTACTGTGGAATGACCCTAAAACAAACACGTGCATAATTTCAACCAAATTGGTTGATATTTAGAAGTTGCACAAAGCCTCTGAACTAAATTCCTCATTCGGGCAACTGAAACATTAGTCACTTTCCAACATCTTCCTTAGAAGTGAAAACTTTTTGCCAATTTTAATAAGAATTCCATAAAAAATTGACTTTATCCAAAGTTTTTAATGCAAAAAACTAAATATTAATCGTCCATCTCATCATTACATTTGCCCACAACAATCACTGTGAATTCGGAAAATACTCAAGCTACAGTAGCCTGCTGTAGTTGCAAGTGTGAGCGAGCAGGCTACAATAATATTATTTCACTCAGGTCCTCGCATACATGAATAAGGGGCAGTCTGCTGCACAGTTCTGCTGGGCGCGGACCTGAAAGGCAACAGCGCGGACCTGACAGGCAACAGTCCCACTGTCCTAAATTCCAATTGGATACTCAATTAGACTTGAATTTCATCATTCTGCAGCCTCGCCCGCTCGCCTGGTTGTACAGCAGACTGTTTCCAGTCAGGAAAATCTTTTCCCACAAACAACTGAAATTTTAGAGAACACTCTAAAAAATTCGGGAAAAAAACTGGCTTTTTAAAATCCAAAATGTTTTTTTTGAAAATTCTATATTGGTTTTTGCATGGAAATTTGGTTTTCCAAAAAAAATTTTCCATTTAAAAACTACTTTTGTCCCGAAATTCTTTAGAGTGAATCTGCGACAAATAATGTTGATACGAACATGTCTTTGGCAATATTCCTTTGCGTTTGTTGCCACTGGTATAGAGATGCACTGAATCGATTAGCATGCCCTTCATTAATTATGCAATATCATTATAAACAAACATTTTGTATTGAAATTTTAGGAGGCGTCAATAAAATATAAACCTGTTTTGTAGGCAGCGTCTCAGATCAATGCAAAATAATCCTTTTAGTACACCAATGCTGACTACAATTCTTTTTTCTAAAATAATTTTTTATTTTTTATATACTCATTGATTACAATTCTGCGTTCTGTTCACACTCTGGGGCAGTAGAGTGTTAATAATGTGAATGATAGATCTCTTAATTGGATGTAGTACAGTGCCACCTGTAAATAAGTGAGATGCATGATATTGTGCCATTGCACCAATGCCAAACATTGGCAACCAAACTGCTTGTGGAAGCATGAATTCTCATCCGATGAGAGGAAATCAGATTGGGTCATAAGGCCAGTATAAGAGGCATGTAGGATAACAATGGCAGCCAATGTTCTTGCCAAGCCGTAGTCAGAGTTAGGTATGGGTCAAAGTCTTTGATAAGTAAGTGAACCATGCACCATTCCCTATGAAATAACATTGGGCCTGTGTTTCATTTACTTAGCAAAGACTTTGACCCATGCTTAATCCGACTTCAGAAAGGAACATTGGCTGTGACTGTTATCCTACATGCCTCACGTATCGGCCTTATGACCCAATCTGATTTCCTCTCATCGGATGAGAATTCATGCTTCCACAAGCAGTTTGGTTGCCAATGTTTAGCATTGGTGCAATGGCACAATATCATGCATCTCACTTATTTACAGGTGGCACTGTACATCCAATTAAGAGATCTATCATTCACATTATTAACACTCTACTGCCCCAGAGTGTGAATGGAACGCAGAATTGTTCAGTGTCTAAGCTGGGCAAGTTAAAAATTGCCCTCTTTTAAAATCAGTTGGGTGTTATAACTCCTCCAACTAGTTTGTTTACAATAAATTCGCAATATACTATAATCAAATCGTATTCACGCAGTTTATGACCTCATATATCTTCTACTGAATTGAGTTGACTGCTTGCAAACATACATATTTAAAATGGACGCATTTAAGTAGAACAACAACTGCAGTCTGCAGACATGATGCTTTATTGATTTTCCCTTCACTAAAAAACGTTTTTTGTGTGTTCTCTTTACAGATTATCTCATAATTGTAGACACCCGTAGTGGAAAATGCACAATTTTTCCTTAATTTTCATTGACATCCAATCTGTTGATCTTCTAAATGGAACTGACTTCAGCTGTTTCGACATTCTCCAAGTCCAATAGTGTGCTGTCAGATGATTGGGATCAGTTAATCCGTGTAAAGATTGTTCATACAGAAAAAAAACCAAGCATATGTAGAGTAGGTCGGGGCAAGAAGCCCGGGTTAGGTTAGAAGCCCCCAGGGTTATATCTAAACTTACATTTTTGGTGCGTTTTTTATTGATAGGATTGAAGCTAGAAGCTTTTTAGGTGACGTCACAAACAGCACCAAACCATAGTAGAAATTAAGGAAACAAAAAATTATGCATGGTTCTTTTAACTTTGGTTAATTCTTTGCAATGGGTCGTCAGAAATAACTTTAGAAATATTTAAAAGTATATAATGGATATCTGCATAGCTTCAATTTATGACCATCATATAAATATGATTTGGATCATGTTTTTTGCATAGGTGGTTGATTGGAAGTTCTCCTCCATGTTTAAGGCCTTTTTGCACAGTATCTATGTGTCTTGCGGGCTAATTAGAATTTATGACTAGGGGGAATGGGAGTTTTGCCTGATGGGGTACCAATTTTTCATACATATTTCAAGAGAGTGATACTAATTATTCACAACATACTTAAGGAGAGGGTATGGAATTTTAACAAAAGAAAAATGTCATAAAACGCACATACACTTGGGGGAATACTAAAAGTTGATGTGGAACCTAAGGAGGTCCCTCAGGTTTCATGAGGGTTTTAGTGCTGCCTCTAGATGTGTATAGACTTCTTTACATGTACAAAGGTGCAGATGAACAAGGTGTATTTTATTATCAGTGTTTTTCTTTTCTTCATATTCCACAACCCTTGCCCTTAAACCTATAAAAATTAGTACCGCCTCCCTTGAAGTACACACAAAAAGGAATACCCACTCAGGTCAAACCCCCCCACCCCTCCCGTCAAAATTTTGAATAGTCCCTTGTTGTCACAGACAATGCGCTTGGACGGTTTGGTCATATCAAGGCATGATAATATTTAGGGGGTCAAAACTACGACATTAGTTTTCAAGCAAACACAACTTGCTTCTACCAAATTGGAAAAAGTGACATGCTGTGGACAGCTTCACCAATCACCTGGCAGGATTTTCTGAACTTCTGATGTCAGATCATTGCAAATTTTTGCTACATGATCAGAGTCCACACATTTTATGAAATTATCTGTATGCGAGTTATTTTTTAACTGCTGGTAATTGCATGGTGATGTATTCAATTGACTGAACATTTGAAACACGATTTAGCTTATAGGGAAACAAAAGTTCATCTATAATTTGGTGCCTTCTTGTCATATTTGGAATGGAAACAATCGATGCAGTAGCTCATTTTTTTGCAATATTGTTGTACTGTTGCGGCGTTGCCAATTTGTTGAAATCAATATCATTAATTTTGCAATATATACTGCTAGGAATGTGTCTGTGTAAGTTTGACTCCTACACCAGGTGGACTTCAGTGAATATTGACGAAGCTGCCACCTGGGTGTGAAAGGAAGCATTTGCAATTGGACATGATGAGCAAATGTCACCTCATTATTCCAATGGCAGATCATCACATTTTAACAGTCATTTCCATAGCCAAGAGCATACTCCATACATGTGAAGAATCCAAAATGTCACTTGGTTGACTGGGGCCAGTCAATTTCACCTTTTTCAAAAATCACCTTTCCTGAAATCACCTTTTGACAAAATCACCTTTTAACGAAATCACCTTTTTTTTTTGCCAAAATCACCTTTTTTTCCAAAAATCTCCTTTTTCCTACCAAAATCTCCTTTTATTTTTTTTGATAATTTTTTTTCGAATATTTAGAAAGGTTTTTGATTGAGAGCCAAAAAATAAAAAAGTGGTCTAACATGCACCATGTCTCCTACAGCTAAGTCAATTGACCTGTTACAAAGCAATTAGTATAAGATTTAAGAAGTTCTGGTCTATTAAAGCGGAGAAAAAAAATTAAAATTTAAAAGGAGATTTTGGTATGAAAAAGGTGATTTTTGAAAAAAAAGGTGATTTTGGTCAAAATAAAAAAGGTGATTTTGACCGAAAAGGAGATTTTGGAAAAGGTGATTTTTGAAAAAGGTGATTATGACTGGCAATCTGTTGACTTGTGTCATTTTACACAGTGTCCTTGAACAAAGTTTAGGGTTAAAAAAAAATGTACAAAGAATCTGTCAACGCAGCATTGTAGTATGTGGTCTCAGCTTCGATTTGATGTAAAGATCAAAAAAATCTGTTGGGAAAATTTTGAGAAAATTTAAATTTAAATTTTTGGTTTTTCACACCCTTGTTGCATGCAAAATATCTGCCATAGATATATAAAATGGCAGTTTAGTGATACTGAAACATCATAATTTATATAGTTATACATTGGTTTACTCAATCAGGTAAAAAAAATCAAAGAAAAGTCTTTAATTTTCCATTTTCACATAATTTCCAATAGTTTGGGGTGTTGCAAACTTACCGAATACTATAATGTGTTTAAATCATATATAAACATGACCATTTTAGCTTTATTATTTCTTGACTAAGGAAAAGTGGCAATTTGACCACCAGCATGTCAGAAACTGCCTTGTTAACTTCGTTTGTGATGTAAAGTGAGATTTTTAGCATTTCGCCAGTTGATTTTTTTTCAAAAGAGATTCACAAAATATCTGTAAAGTTATCAGACAATAAACAGCGGACACCTGTATTAATACCTACTGCTGGGATCTGACAAATTTGTATCTTCACCATCGCTTTGCATTTAGGATGTATTAGATATTTAAGGAAATTATATATTTTGATAAAATTACTTTCTAAAATCAATACAAAAAACTATGCAAGTGGGCTAATGAACATATAAGATGGCCAATTCCAAGTTGTATTACAGTGTCTTTATCCATATTGAAATATATTTAGCAATTTGTGGTCTTCTGAAGGATTTTAAGTGCTTTTTTACGTGTTTTTTGCCAATTATTAAGATTATTTCTTGGAATTTAGTAGTTGCAGACTTCCAAAATTCAGTTGTTTAGTAGTATCATGCCTTTGTGCAATCAACATATCATTAAACTATTAGTCAACACATTCTACTCTGTAGTCGCATAGTTAATATCAGTTATCTGTAAACTTTCCATACAAAATAAAGAGTTATCACCATCTTTAATAAGTTAACTTCACACCAGAAGTTCAGAAACAAATAATTATTGGCGAAATCACTTTTTTTTCTTTAATGGTCAGATTGACAACACTCAAAAATACATTTTATACATATTTTCTTGCCAATTTGTTGCATTAGTGATGCAAAATCTACGGAGATAGTACTAATTTGAGAGTTTTGCAAAATTTAAGAAAATCTACAACATACCTTCTAAAATAAAGTCCCTGAACAAAAAATATCATATTTAGGGAATAGAAAATTGAGACAATCATATTTCTTCAGATTGGGATGTGAGGTTTTGATATTAATTTGGAGAGATGCACTCTGTAAGTGTTGCCACCTATGTCTCAGAAAACGGGTATAAAAATGCTATAAAATGTCTAAATATGTCTTATTATTGACTATATTGCTGCAGTGTTTGGCTACTTAACTTCCCAGTCAACATTTGAGTCTGCACAGCACTCACTGTGAGATCACAAGAAACTCACATGGTGATGTCATGCTTGAGAGTGTCATCAAGACATCACAGTGACCTCATACCTTGTGACCTCATGCATTGCTACCTCATGCAGAGCTCTCAGAAATCTCACATACTGAGGTCAAAAATTGAGCTCACTACAAGCTCACAGTGAGCTCACAAATGATGGTGTCACTATGAGATCTCTCAGAGAGGTCACAAAGAAAATCACACAGAGATGTCACAGAGAGCTCACGCTATGACCTCATGCAGTGCTACCTCATGCAGAGCTCTCAGAAATCTCACATGCTGAGGTCAAAATGTGACCTCACTGGGAGCTCACAGTGAGCTCACAAATTATGGTGCCACCATGCAATCTCACAGAGAGGTCACAAGGAGCTCACACAGTGGCATCACTAAAGGTCAAATAAAGATCTCACAGAGAGCTCACACTGTGAGCTCTTTGTGACAGGAAGTGACATCACATGGCCATCACAACATTCCATCCACCATTTTGAATCAGCATGCAACAGGGAAATTTTGGAGATGAAACAATGCCTGTAAGTACCATTTTACACAGTTTGTAGTTTTGAAAATTATGTTAGCATGGATTTAAACACTTAGTGATTATATAGGAATGGAAATTAAGCCTCCAAAAATTGACAAACGTTTGTTTTGACTGTTAAATTATACAGCAGTTTTGGCACAATCTTTTAACTGCCATTTAGAATCAGGAGCCATTGCACTAAAGAAACACACAGTTTTGATATGTATGAACTAGTAATATTTTCCATTTTAAGCTGTTTCTGTTGTAAATTGTTCATGTGCTTTTGAATAATTTGATAATATACATGCATCAACCACACATAGAGTATAAGATAAATCAGCCTATTTATAGGACATTATTGAAATTTCTGATAATTATTTCATATATATCACATACATGTATTTGTATTTTTTAAATTTTGTTTCAGGTTGCTGGTTGATCTGTTGACGTGTGTGGGTTGGACTACAGGAATGAAGAGGATGAATTAAGCCCCCCCCCCAATCCAGCAATGTGATTTGACAAATAAAATGAGGGAACAAACTTGCTATTCTGTATGTGTATTTATCTAACTCCTGAAGGGGTCAATGAGGGTGATTTGAGGTCACAGACAGTTCACAGGGCAAAGGTCACAGAAAGTTCACCCTGCAGAGTTGACCTCAGAAAAGGCTCACAGAAAGCTCACAAGAGGCTCACACATATCTTACTATGAGACCTCACATCTGGCTCACAGGGAGCTCACGGTGTGACCTCAACTTTTGAGCTCAAATCAACCTCATTGACTGGCTTCAAAATGAGGTTGATGTGAGGTCTTTTCTGTGAGCTTTCAAGGTATCTTTGAAGAGCTCACAGAGATATCACAGTGAGGTCAAATTGTTGACTGGGTTAGGCACTCAATGAATTAGTAAACCTATGCAGGTTCAGTTGATTAGATGTTTTAAAAATGTGTTCTGAGAATGCGGGATGTAGTCTAGCAAGTTTGTAACACCTTCTGAATATATTCCTTTAAAATCCACTTAATCATAATTCTGAATTTGTTCAACTGTTAATATAAGAACCATGGTGGTCAAAGAAAGCATTTCTATATTCAACTCATTCAAATAGATCGATAAAAAAGTGAAATAGATGCTTTTTTTAGGGCTCAGTAGCTCATTGCGCCGAGGGTCAACAGCAATGTGAGCATGCCATGCAGTCATGTGCTAAAATACATCTAGTTTACCGTGGTGTAAGCATCACTGAGGTACTCTTACAAACCATTCTCTCTCCAGAATTTTTTTAGTGTACGATAAGGTTCAAGCTTTGAGTCAGAATTTTCTGACATTTGACTGAAAAAATCCTGAAGGTTCATTTTTCATTATTTGAACAAGGTTTGAAACTTTTTTGTGGAAAAAATTGTCTACTTTCCAATAAAGGCATCAGAAATGACGAGATCACATTCCTTTGTCGTGTTTGTGGGCAAAATATAGTCTAGCAGAATCCAAATACAATAAAGGTCGAAATTTCCTCATCAGATTTGTTGCGGCAATTCTAGGCCTGTTTAGAATATGAAAATTGGCCTGTCAGGCCATAAGAAAATGCCCTACCTTCTGTAAATGTTGTTTGGTATTGTATCCATCAATATCTGTGTTTCATTACCACCGTTAGGCTTCTGAATCCATCAATTTGTCATTTACTGTTCCAACAGAACATCGCCTCAAAATGGCACTTTGTTTATTAAAGTGATCTAATTGAGGCATTCTGGGACTTAATATAATCATACAAACTATTAGTAATTCGAATAACCAAGCTGACAAAAAAGAAAATATTAACAAAATCCTTGGAACTTAATCCAACAGTAATTGACAATTCACAGCATTTACAGATTTTGACCATCCCAAATGAAGTTACTCTCATAATCCCTTGTCAAGCATCAAATAATATTAAATACTCTTTCATTGGTGGACATTCATAGATGGGCCCCGCCTCTTATTAACAGGAATTGAAGAAGACCACACATGACCATCTCAGAATGCATTCTGTGAAAACTGACCAATAAGTTCTGTATTGAAGGTACAAGTAATGCATTAAAGAATCTAGATACCTTACTAAAATAATTATTGCTTCCCATCCTTTGTCACTCAGGATCTCAGCTATGCCTCATCTCTGTCCAAAACAGGCCCAGGTCCACATAAAACGGGGGGGGGGGGGGAAGTACCAATTTCGTTTCAATTCACCATAGTATTACGCAAGTATTACAGACATAATGTTGACATACACATTACTCCTAATTGCTTAAATAAATGATACAATGTCATTGCAGCATCAAAAAAGCCTGTCCCTGATACCTTTTTTGATAGTGTTTGGTTTACAAGGAATGGAGTGTTTGCAGTAATTATTCAACAAATTGACAGACAGTGTCTGACCTATTCAACACCTCCAAAGCTGGCAAACGAGGCCAATTTCACCATTTCACACACTTTGGTAAATCATGGAGCAAAGATTCTTATAGATATCAAAATGAACTGGTAAAAACAAAACAAAAACGTGACATAAGCTAAAAATTTCGGCCAGCAATCAAATAAATATTACTGAAATTTATGCAGTCTGGATATAATGAAATTCAAAATATGTCACTACTGAAGGTCAGAGACCTCAACACCAAAATGTGACTTCTTGTCACATTTTGCTCATTTGTGGGAATTCTAGATTACCAACTTTGAACTCATTTTGGTTCGGGTAGAGCAGGTTGATAATGTTGACAGTGATGAACACCTTGAATGCCGTCTTACATATAGACAAAAAATTAATATGTGAAAGTTGATGTTTGTGCGAGAGACTATGATACTTTGAGAATACAGTCATAGCATAGGTTGTTGTGTTGTTTGGTTGCTTGATAGCAATGATAGTTTGGTTAACGGGAAAGGGGGAAGTTTTGAGCTTTGTTTTTTTTTCACCAAGACTGGTTGGGCAATTATCTATTTTAACAATTTCCAAGCCCCCCTCCCTCTTCTGTGTAGCCATATCTTTGCATTTGTTTGGGAAATTTAGACATTGTGTTTGTGATAGCTGATCTGTTATCACAATATGTGTAAACTTTCACTAAACTGAAATTCTTTGATACTGCTTGACTGATTGGCTTAGCCAGACCAGGTCTTAGCTAAGACCTGGCACTTCTCTTAATACCTTGTTGGTGAAATCGGCCCAATAAGTCTGTCCGATCTTCATTAATGATATAATTTTACAAAAGGAACAGAAATAGTTTGTGTAAATTGATGTTGTTCCTGATGCAATCCAATGGGATGTTAATTTTTTTACCAAAGTGACGACCAATTTGTACACTCGATTGTTTAGAAGCCGAATGTAGATGCAGACTGATGACAAACATTTAAATTTCTCTCCACACAAATTAGTAATACAATAATTTTTGAAAATCATTATCTGTGTAAGGCCTTTAGAATTGTTAAATTATCTCTATTGTTTATCTGAATTTGTTATTCTATAGTACACGATTGATGGGCAATCGTACCATTAGCAAAAGACCGATAATGCATTGATAATGATGAATCCATAAATATGTCATTTTACCAACAACAATGACGTGAATAAATGAGTTACCATCAGCCTCACAGAAATATAGAAAGCGAGTAATATCATGGCATCCTCAACAATGGTGTTCACTATCTTCTGCTCTTTGTTGATTTTTGGGTGTCTTTTATTCTCTATGATATCTGGTGAAATGTCAACTGGAGGAAATCAGGAAAGAGGTAAGTGATAGTAAAAAAGTTGTATAAAGACACCAGCGAAAATGAGTTTCTCGATCAAAGAAATATACATGTGACAATCACTGGACACTCCCGGATGATACTTTGGAGTGGGAAGCCATTAAATTGGCTATTTAGGAAAAGAAACTCAGCAATAAAATGTACATATAACATTTTTGGTCACTAAGCAAAACCAAGGTATGTTATTTCTTCGAAAACTACCAAAACTGTTTCATAATTTTAATCCTTTTTAGGAAAGTGTGAGTTTGGCTTCACATCTTTGCCGACTGGATGCTACTTTGATACGAAGATGTTAACTGACACAGATGAAGGGACTGAGATGTGTAGACAGAAGAATGGACATATAGTCACCCTGGAAAGTGACGAAGAACAGAGAAACGTGGTGTCCTACTTCGCTGTCAGTAAGTATATGATCTGACATCATGCCTCTTTAATATAATGCAGTCAAGGAATTGCAAGCGATAACTGTTGGCTGTTTGAGAACGACCGTGATCATAGACATACCATCCATACATTTTTCATTCTTTGGCATGTACACGAATATGTGCAGGTGTAAAAACGAGCATGTACGAGTTCGCGGACATGATAAATATTGTCATTCTGTACAAAATGATATGCCGAGTGACCAGGAGAAGTGAAAATCACTTAAGTTATCCTTCATGAAAGATGATGTGTTGTGCAGATTTTAGTGTGATGCCATGTACAATCTTGACTCAAAAACAGGGGATCCCATACTCCAAAATTATTAAAATTGCCCAAAGTCCAAAATATAGGTTTTTATCAATCATTTAACACCTTTTTCCAGACAACCACTTATATTTTAATATTTCTTTGGTTTATCCACATTTCTGTCGATTTCATGTGTAATGGACCCCCCTCAGGCCATTTCTAGTTGCGCCACTGCTGGAGGGGCTCCTGTGTTCTGATAAATAAACTGCGCTAGATGGCATGTCCAAGCTTGCGCTGGATGGCATGTCCAAGCCTGCGCTGGATGGCACATCAAAGCTTGCGCTGGATGGCGTGATGATAGTGTCATTTTGGGCCGAAGGCCCAAGGCCAATATGGGCACGAAGCCCCTGTGGCCTTGAATTGTCATTATATTGTACCCAGGTGGCCTTGTTTTTCTTCTCCGAAGATCAGATTTATGGGCCACCTGGGTGAGTTCATAGTCTTTTTTGGGGGGCGGGGCACTTGGGAAGGGATCCAACGGGTCGCCAGCTTTTTCACGTCTTCTTCTTCTTTCGTCTGTGTGCGGGGTCGGGAGGGAGGCTGTGATGTTCTTGTAATGGTGTTCTTCTTGTTTTTCCTGAAAAGAGAATGAAAAGAGAGAGCAGTATCTGGGCTTTTGAGTGAGACGAGCATTTAAGACAGAGGTGTTTTCGCATTGTTTTATAGGAGTTGAGTGTAAGAATGAGAGTGTGGTACAAGCCCTATTAATTCAGGGATGTCCAGGGTCTTTCAGGTGCCCCAGCATAGGATACCGGATACAACCCGCCTCCATTTAAAGTCCCATGGGCTCGGACTGGATGTGCTGTACACAGTGGCTGCGGTGGCACAGGTGAGCTGTGTATGTGGAAGCAGAGGAGTGGGTCTGTGCAGGTTGGCAACAGGGCTCCCACCCACAGTCGGTTGGCGTCGCCCCACCGTACATACTGGCTTAGGGCCAGTCATGATATGTGGGCCTCAGCCTGACTGCTTTTTGAGCTTTTTCAGGTGGACATTTTGATGAAAATTTGAATGAGAGTGATTGATACACAGTGATAGGCTGCGTCTGCGCAGTTTTAGCTGTGTAGTTCGTAAGCAAAGGAGTGGGTCTGCGCGGGTTGGCAACAGGGCTCCCACCCACAGTCGTTGGCGTCGCCCCACCGTACATACTGGCTTAAGGCTAGTGATGATGTGTTGGCCTCAGCATGAATGTTTTTTTGAGCTTTTAGTGGTGAAGATTGATGAAAAATTGAATGAGAGTGATTGATTGATTGATACATTGATCGGTACACAGTAATAGGCTGCGTCTGCGCAGTTTTTGGCTGTGTATTTGGGAAGCAAAGGAGTGGGTCTGCGCGGGTTGGCAACAGGGCTCCCACTCACAGTCGGTTGGCGTCGCCCCACCGTACATACTGGCATAGGGCCAGTCATCATATGTGGGCCTCAGCCTGACTTGCGCTGGATGGCGCTGGATGGCATATCCACGATCGCATTTACACGCATGCACGTGAATGCAGGTCCACGAATGCGCTGGATGACATGTCCACAGGTGATCGTTATTACAGATGTCATATAAGTGCGCCATGTTCCATGTGAATATATGCACAGCTGATGTCAGTATTGCAATACTGACATCACTATTGGCACTCCAAGCTTGAGTGTTGATTCCAACTGCTACCAACAAGTCAGCTTATGGGCTAAGTGTGAATAACAATTGATTAATCTGCATTCATTGTATGGTTGTTTGATTCAGTTGGAGAAGGTGAAACTGATATGTTTGAGCCACTTGCTTGATCCATCATGGACATTCATGGTGTCCTGTTGTGAAATTTCTCTTTGAGGGCAGCACCTTGTGGCTTTTCAGCCTTTTAGGTGAGATCTTTGCCAAAGAAACTGTTCAGAATTGATGACTGGAATGGGGATGATGGGGAGATTTTTTGGAAGTGAACATGGCGGTGTCGCATGGGCATACTAGAGGACCAGAAATGGGGGGGGGGAAGTTGCTCCCCAAAAATTTGGGAAAAGGCCAGACAAGGAGGCTAAGAATTCGATCATCAAATAAACATTATTGGAAATCAGTGATAAGGATGCGCCCAAGCAAAACTCCCCCCCCCTTAGGTCTTAAATTCTGAATGGTTTCTGCCAAGACAGAGCAGCACATGATAACCTCTCAGACCAACAAATGAATGTGAGAGTGAATGAATTCGTTTTGTTGTAAAAGTGCTAAAACTGATAGCAGTTATACACAAAATCCATGCATTATATATAGCTGGTTATTGTAACCTTTGGATTTATTCAAAACATCAAACTGAATAATCTATGTTGAGCAACAATCTAACAGCTTATTGTGGATTTGTAATGGTGTGATCAGTATGGGTTCCAAGTGACACAGCTGAAACTGCAAATATACCAACTGTGAAATCATTATGCTGATACTGACATCGCAAGAGCACTGTGGCAGTTGAAAAGAACATGGCGCACTTATAAGAGATCTGTAATAACACATCAACACGCGTGACTATGCGCGCAATTACACATACACGCGCGTGTTTGTGCGCTCACTACCATGCGTGGATGTGTCATATTGGGATAAAAATATATATGGAAAAAACAAGCATATGTACCAGTATGCATGTAACAACTATAACACTCGTGAATGTGCTTTTTTGTTCATTCGTAGACCTGACATTATCAACATTCGTGGAGGTGTTACAAGTCACAGCTATACATTCAGGTTTATATTTACAGTTAGTTTTAGTCCAGTTCAGGATGACCATGTTCTTAATTACACTTGTACACATTTGTGAAAGACGATATCTGACACTAACGTGAATGCCAATTTTCATCGTTTTTGCAGTGTACAAATTCGTCCACACATGCAAAATATTGAAAAAAATTTACCCCCACATTCTGACTTCCTTTGCATTTTAGCATGAGGTGAGCGTTATTTGCCGAACTTCACGGTCCAAAAATTATCTCAGTCAGAGATTTAGGATTACAGATCGTGAAAGAGTATGCGTGAAAGAGTATGCTACATGTCTCATATGAAGCTCCTGTGGTACCAATCATACAATCTTATTAGCAGAAATTTCGCTGTAAATCAAAAAATATTGTTTGAGATAATCTCAGAAATTCCAAGATTATCTCAAATTTGTTTACCATTATCACAGAAATGGGACATTCCATGTCAAATCAGGCAGATTTTCAGAAAGTCCCCACTTGACCATCTCGGATCTTCTTGAAACTCCAGTCAGTTATTGACCTGATATCAAAATCAGGATTTCAAAAATAATAGCTTCCACCGACACATAGTTTTGGATATACGGGCCTTTAACTGGAGGGGGTTGTCAACAGTTTCGAAGAAAATCATTCTAGATCATTTTTGGAGCTTCGCTGTGGTTAGAGATTTAAAGATACATTCAGCATTGCTTAGGCTCCTCTTTTGCTATTCCTAGTGACAAGGGAAAACATAGTTCCATTAGCCTACACAGCTTCGCGAAGTCATGGGATGCCCCCAAACAAGGGCCTTTGTGAGGAAGTGACTCAAATTGACCATGCCATAATTACTAAATAAATGGCCTTATGTGTATTCTGTGTCCATAAATCATTATTTTGCTTATTAACTAATAGATTAGTGATGATTTGGTTGAAAAATGTTAGCTTTTTGAAGCATATATGTTGCACAACACAAGTTCAAATATTGACTTTTTGTCAAAACGAGTCATCCTTGACGGGGCAGGGCTTGGTCCTAACACCTGACGAGTACCAGTCCAATATTCTGTAACATTGCAGAAGGAGGGGTGATACAAAACATATCTGAGAACTGATTTGGTGATTCATTTCTAAGTTGAACGTATTTTGTGTTTAATTATGTATTTTTTTTTCACATTTAGGCCTACTTCAGTGGCACTTATTTGGTATCAATTTGAAGCCCACATACAGACGCATGACATACGGTAGATAAAATCATTCAGTTGACAAAGATGGTGGGACTACCAAAATCGATCGGACTACCAAAATCGATCGGACTACCAAACTCGATCGTACCCCAGCTACGACAGCTGGGAGAGCTATGACAGAGAATGGCCCCAACTGCCCAGGTCAGCTCGAGAAGACGAGTGGTATTATGACTACTGATCAACACACCAATAAACTGACCTGTGAGCACCTCAACTGTCATGGCTTCAAACAGTCCAGTGAATATATTTACTCCAGACTTCAGCAGTGTGACGTGTTGTGCCTCACTGAAACCTGGCTCAGACCTCATGAACAATACATCATAGAAAAAACTGTTAACCATTCATATGTCAATAAAGACGATAGATGTTTGGTATTTGCCAAGTCTGGAATGGCTGACTGTGATCCATCATACTCAGGTAGGCCTTTTGGCGGACTATGTATTGTGGTGAAAAAACATCCAGCCCTTAGCAGCAGAGAGATAGAGGTTGCATGTGATCGTACACTTGCAGTGGGACTGTATGATACCTGTGGAACACTTGTTCAAGTTATTGTGTGCGTTTATATGCCATTTCATAATGGAACCCCTGAAAAATATGAGGAGTATGTTGAAATATTGGACAACCTGCAATCGGTGATTGATAAGTTTGGTCCCTCTACATCGATTATGTTTGTGGGAGACTTCAATACACAGCTCCCTTCGACAAAGTATCTCCACAAGAAATGGTACAAGGAGAAAGGCTTCACTAGACACAGCAGTGTGTTGTACGACTTCATCACAGGAAATGACCTTTCAGTGGCTGACATGCAGTTCACCCAGCCAGTCAGATACACATACTTTAACCACATCAATCAGCATTACTCCTGGATAGACCATGTGCTCTACTTCCAAAGGGACGCTTCCAAGATTATAAAGTGTGCTATCATCCCTGAAGAACCTGGCAATGTCAGTGATCATTTGCCATTGCAAGTGACTTTCGCCGTTCTTCTGAAACCTGTGAAGCAAAATAGCCCAAGTGTGAACAGACACGAACATCCAATCGCCAAATGGACAAATCAGACTGGAATAGAGAAATTCCGACAGACCCTATCAGATAAACTATCTGGTTTGAAAAGTCTGAACTACACAGAAATAGATCGGTCTGCCCTGAAGAGTTGCGTTGACGAGAGGCTTGACTTCATAAATTCTGCAATCCATGAGGCAACCAGTGAGGCTGGTCTCACTCCCAAGAACTCTTTTAAACCAAAACCGTTTTGGTGCCCAGGTCTCAGTGTGCTGAGGGATAAAAAACGTTTTTGGTGGTCCATTTGGGTTGAGATGGGAAGACCCAGGACCGGAAACGTCTTTGCCATCTGGAAAAACCTGAAGAAGCAATTTCGTAGACTTGCTAGACATAACATCCAAAATGAAATCCACCGTGACACCAGTGTAATTAATCAGCATTTCGCTAAACGAGAAATGAAGTGCTTTTGGAATAAGCTCAAAAAACAACAGCAAGTGAAGTCCCATTCGTCATTAACAGCTGATGATCTAGCGGACTATTTTAAGACCACAATGACTGACAGTGATGATCTGTCACGTGACCACCTTGATATTAGAGACTTTGTAGAAAAGTGTGCCTCTAATAACAGATTCCACCAACAGTTCGTCAACATAACTCCATGTCAAGTGACATCAATGATCAAGTCCCTTAAACCCGGTATCTCCCCAGGCTGCGATGGAATCACCACTGAGCACCTTCTGCATGGAATGTGCCCCGCTCTTGCATCTGTCCTCTCCAATTTGTATTCAGTCGTTATGGCAACAGCAACTGTGCCCAGTGTGGTATCAGCCGGCGTTATCATCCCTGTGTTAAAAAAGCCGTCCAGTGATCCCAACCTACCATCAAATTACAGGCCAATAACACTGAGCTCCATACACTCAAAACTGATAGAACTAGTGATAATGCCAAATGTCGATGTCACTAACTCACAGTTTGGCTTCAGAGAGGGTCGTGGGACAACATTTGTGACTTCTCTCATCAATGATTGTGCTGCCTATTACAAGAACGGAAGGTCACCAATGTTCTTATGCAGCCTGGATGCAGAGAAATGTTTTGACTCTATTTGGCACCACGGTTTGATGTTTAAACTCTGGCCCATTCTGCCTCTGCATCATTGGCTCTTTCTGTACAGATGGTATCGCTCTACAAATGCTGTAATTCGCTGGAATAATTCCAACAGTTTCTCATTTTCTGTGTCGAGAGGAATGCGACAGGGAAGTATTTTGTCTCCGACCCTGTTTAACATATTCCTGGATGAACTGTTAAAACAACTGCAGCAAATGCCTTATGGTATCAGAGTCTTTGACATGGCACTGAACTCCTGTGCATACGCAGACGACATCACCCTCTTTGCTGCCACTGCTCCGGGCCTCCAAGGATTAATTGACAATTGTGTGTCCTATTCAATAAAATACCGATTCAAATTTGGATTAAAAAAGTCAAAATGCATGATATTCGGCAAGAATCCTTTTGTCAGCTCCCCCACTTGGAAGATAGGTGGCCAGAATATCACAACTGACAACGAGACTGAAATCCTTGGGGTGACGTTTGAAAACTCGCTTTCTTACACGAAACATGTCCAAAAACGGATTAATTCATGCAGACAACGTATGTATGGCCTAACATCAGTTGGGATGTCCTATCCTGGCCTTTCATCTGAAACGAAAACTTACATCTGGAATTCAATTGGTGCCCCAATGATATCGTATGGTATGGAGAGTATCCAGCTATCAAACACTAATATAAAACAGTTAAAATCAGCCCAAGGAAGTATCATCAAAAGAGTTATGGGCATCCCGAAGCGATCACATCATTCAAGGCTCCTAGAAGCTCTCAGAATCCTCCCAACCGATGAACTGGTTGATATCAGTGTGCAGAGACTATATAACAGGATATTTATATGCGAGTCCCCTGCTAAAGAGCTTCAGAGTAAATTTCTATCACACTACCTGAACAACAATGAACTCATTCCCAATACGTTAATTCAGCGACTAGTGAGTCAGGGAGTGTCACCTGCAAAGACAATATTTAATCAGCCGGTGAGAGCTTACAAGATGCATAGTGAGAATGGACTAATTGACTCTTTACAAGCCTTTTTGTTCCATGACAATTACATTAAGCCTCACTCCAATGAGCACATTTTAACGACACTGCTGCTCCGTGCATTTTAATCAATGTGACCTGATATTTGTGATTTGTGATATTTACTGATTTAATTTACAGTGTATATTTGTTTACCATTTTATATCTGTTTTTAGACGCATCTGCTTTTAATTTAAATTTTATGCTGTATTTTACCCCTCTTTTCCCTCTATTGGGAGTTTAAACAAATAAATAAATAAATAAATAAATATGTAACCTTAATTATGTTATGTTTTCTTGTTGTCTCTTTTGAAATGAAATGAATCACATGTTAATAAATTAGTTTAGCTTGTCAAGGCTTATAATGAACTATTCCATAAAAATGATAGGTAGAGGGAATATTAACAGACAAAATGGAATTTTTAAGAAACTTTTGAATACGAGTATGTCATGTTTTGTTAAATTCGAAACTAAATCATTGATAAGAAGCTGGTCCCACTTGACCTAATTTCTTGCTGTCGACCATTGATGTTGAGACCATCACTGCACAGATTTTTGAAACCTTTCTTGCGCTCAATTCGCTTCGCAAAACGGCCTTCGGCCGTTTCCCTGCGCGAATATTAGTTTGGTGATTTTAGGGTCAATAGAAGAGGAGTTGTCTACAAATATGGCAGCCAATGTCACAGAAGAATTTCAAGGTCACTCATGTCAGAACTCATTCAAGGTGTTAGTGAGATACACAATCCTTGTTAGTTTCGTGATCCTAGGATTAATACAAACGGAGCTATCTTGTACACAAGCTTTTCACAAATATGGCCGCCGAGGTCACAGAAGTACGTCAAGGTCACTCATGTCAGAACTCATTCAAGGTCTTGCTATGATACACAATCCCCGTTATTTGGGTGATTCTAGGATCAATATAAATGGAGTTATCTTGTACACAAGGATGTTGGACAGAGAGACGGACTGCTGGACAGACTGATATGTGAACATGGCCAAGGGTAAAAAGTGTAATGATAATAGGCCTATTGATTTTTTCTATAAAGAACCTCCTTTCTTTTGACAGGTCAGCGAATTATCTTGGGAATTTCTAGACTACAAAGCAATCCAGACGAGTTTAGTAATGTTCATGATGGCAAACTCATCACCTGGACCAAATGGCACAGCATGGAACCTACATCTGGTATATGTGCAGCTGTTCGCTATGACACACAGGTATGCTCAGGCACTTTAACAAACCTAGGTTCCCTGTATAATAAGTGATTTAATTATATGTAAGTTTGTTCAAGTTTCTAGAATTTCCCTTTGTTTGGTTTGTATATGTATGGATGTTTATTGATGAATAATTTTTTGAAGACCTGGTATGCGATCTCCTGCACATGGGAAGGACAAATCATCTGCGAAAAAGAAACAGGCAAGATATTCTGTATTTTACATATCAGCTGCAAAGGAATCGCAAAACTCAATTTTTGCTCATAACTTTGAAAATAAATAACATAGCATTCGTCCTAACACAAGGAAGTATGCTTGTGCTGAAAATCTTTTGGTGTGATTATTTCCCTGTCTCCTTTATCACTGTTCCAACACTGAGTATGGTAACGTACGAACCTGCAACCATCTCACTCAATCGTTTGAGCTGACACAAAATTCAAATTTTACAGAGTGTGTAAAAGTTCTATCTAATAATATTATCGTCATGGCAACCAACACCTTCATGGGACCCATAAACGTGTAGCAAAACCTCTCTATATTTTTACCCAAATGTAACATATCCACGAGGGGGGTGCCAAAGTGTGCAGGCACATAGAGTAAGATGTGATTTGTGGATATGCTATCCAGCGCATGCGAGGACATGTTTTGCATGGCCATAGATGCATATCCACACATCTGAGCAATTGCATATAAACACACCTGATAGTGAACACATATATAGGTCTACACGATAGTGAGCACAATAAAATGTCATATAGGCCCACATGTGTAATTATACGCACAATTACACCTACAGGGTGACCCAACAAAAAGTTTGCACTTCTTTGAGTGGTCATAAGATAATCAATTTTTTGCCACAGGACTTTGATTTATGGCTCATTTTGTTGGTAATCATCAACACATTGCATTTGAAAAAGTCAAAAATGACAGACATACCTGCATAGCCTTGCTGCTATAACAAAGTGTGAGTTGTCCCTGATTTTTGCTGTGCCGAGTTGAAGAATATGCATAAAGATTAAAGAAGGCTGATAAAAATGTCAATATGAGTGGTTTGATATATAAAAAACTGATTGATATTTGTTGACTGGTATGTAAAGAAGCTTGACACAGGAAAATATGGTCCTGGAAACATCAGAACCCCTTAGAATAATGTTAAATGGTCACGAAAGGTAAATATGCCAGGTCAAGGAGAGATTATTTTACATTAGCCGTAAATATTTGAATTTAGATCAAACCTGTCTTATGTTGACGATATAATAAAGTATGGAGGCTTAACATATGTTTAGTTCCCTAAGAATGAATTGCTTTATGTCTAACTCTGAAATTGTGGCACTTGAAATGGAGATGGCAGGATTTGATTGGTCATTTTGTGCCACCAATCTCTCCTTGTGTAGATAACTGAGGATGCTTTAATCCAAGTGTTGTGATGATATAGACAGAAAATGTAGTTGACATACTGTAAAAATCAAAAAATGTTGTTTCGGGACCATTTACATTGTATTAATGGAATTTGGGCAATTACTACTCTGGTGGCTGACAGAGAGTCATATATTTCATTATACATAAAAGAGCTGATAAAATATATACCGTAATATGGGGTGAATTGGGACAGAATTGGCGGTTTTTCTCACATAGCATGGTTAAAAATCAATCTAAAAATCAAAATATGGTGTTAAATCGTGTCTGAGTACAAGGTTTAAATACCTCTTGGAGCTTGATATGATATCTTAAAATCTCAATGCTCAAGGCCCAGAAAACCACTGTCCCATTTCACCCCTTACTTTGGGGTGAATCGGGACAGTCCATTATCTCCACAATCAATGCTCTCTACCTTCTTTGAGTGATCGCTACTTGTGAGTAAATATTAGAAAACATATTCTACAAGCAAAAAAAAAAATTTTGAGGAAACTCTGAAATTAATTTTATTGATAATATGCATATTTTAAAAATACAATAAATGACTGAAAACTAATTAAAAAATCGGTTTTATAAAAAAACTATTAGTAATTGGTAATTCTGGACTAAATCCACTGTAAATGATGCCATGTTCAATAATATTAATTAAACCATGTTGGTTGTCAAGAATACATAAACTATTTGGAAATCTAACTGTGAACCCTAACGACAATCCCAATGTGAATATATTGATAGCCAGACTATATGACCAGGCAAAAAGTAAAATGTTAGCGGATATTAATGACAGTAACAAAAATCCTAAACTCAGAACTTATAAACTCTTCAAAAAAGACATGCGTCTGGAGCCGTACTTTTAAAATATGAATCTGCCTAGATGTCTTTATCAAAGCATTGCCAGGTTTCGATTGAGCTCTCACAATCTTCACATTGAACTTGGAAGACACAAACGACCGTACATTGAGGCAGGTGAACGGCTATGCAAGAGATGCAATTCAGATCAAGTTGAAGATGAATTTCACTGTCTTATGCGCTGTGAAAAGTGGGATATGCTTAGGACGAACCTTTTTGAGGTTGCTTCTAAAAAAATAGAGAATTTCTTAATTTTTCACCCAAAAGAACAATTTCTATATTATAAGTATATTGGGTGACAAAGATTGTGAAGTAAACTTTGCACTTTCTCAATATTCAGCAACTGTCTTAAAAACGGACAACATAGTTTAAGGAGTTCTGTAATAACTTTACTTAAATTTGCAACGATCATGGGCGGCAAAAGGCACCAAACATGTTTATTCATGTGGTATTTGGTGGACTAAAATTCATGGGTAAATGATATGGGGAAAAATATTCTGAATATTGCTTTAAATTTGTTTTTTCCCTGTTATTTTATACAAACTCTTTGTACATGGTTGCTGAATTTTTATTAAATTATGTTTCAATAATAGTTTATTACTTGCAAATTTAGATGTAGTTACTATTTCTGTTTGTATACATACGAATTATAATATTTTGTATATATGAATTATTATATAAATTACTATTTCTGTTTTGTATATAAATTATGTCTCTTATATTTCTGTTTTGTATATATAATTCTTCTCTTTTTACTTCATTATATTTTTTATTTTATTTTATATATATGACACATGTATCTCTATGATATTTCGTTGTCTAATAAAAGTTTATATATATTAAAAAGCCACGCTAGTACACTCAAACGAAAATGAGTAGGGTTTTTTTGGGTAAATCTTGAAAATTTGTCATTGACCTGGATCTGAACCCAGGACCAAACCTACGTCATCCCACATCCAGTCTGTAATTATGGTCCCCAACAACCATTTTAAACTGATTTTAAAGTTTACTGCAAGTTCGGTTGCTGTAGTATTTGTACTTTATATGGTACAGGCAAAGTTTTGACCAGCCTGTAAAAATGTCATTGTGGGGGGGCCGAGTTTTAGGTGCTGCAGCTCCTCAGTGCCTGCAGTTAGAAATACAAAATTCAATCACAATATGCGCTGGTATGCTTACTATACATGTGCCAAAAATCAAATTCCTGAGGCAATTAGAAGTAGCTTTTTTAAGCAAATACAACGTTTTCCTGTTCTGTCCCGATTCACCCCAGTGTCCTGATTCACCCCATATTACGGTAGTCAGCCTAGATGAATTATACATCAAATCACAGCTAGAGGTGCACAGACTTTGTTCTGAACATAAATAGACATTCTGGCCAGTTTCAACACATGTGTACACAATATCTCAAAAGTGAGCAGTCAAAATTTTGGTAAATTTCGATCAGAAGTAATCTGTTCCCTCCAAGGCTTGACTACCCGCGATATGACTAAATCACAACGGCAAGTATAGATGGCATTACCTTTAAGACAGTTAACCTATCAGCTGACTTAAAAAAAAAAAATTATGCAAGAAACAGACAAAAACTTCAAAGGACATCAATTTCAAGGATATAGGTTATATTCTGTCTACAAGTTGACCGCTATTTGCTGCCACCTAGGGTGCAAAATTCGCGAGCTCCTGTGAGCGGTCAACAGAATTTCGATCAGTGGAAGAAACCAGGACAGTGAGGAAGAAACCAGGACAGTTCCATCATTTAGTGATGGTCTAGTTTATTTCCAAAAACTCTGCAAGTGTCCAATCTGACTTTGTTTGGCTTCAATTTTAAGCAGACAGCTTGTAAATACCAAAATAAGTTGGAACTATTTTTTATCTTGGAGGATGTATACATTGTAGCTCACATATATTGCCAGTATAGAGGGGGCCACTTGTGGCATGGACAAGACATTTTGCTGAGTGTAACACAGCTTTTATGAAATTGTGAATTATATTGTTGTCCTAGTTAATAAATCTCCATAAAGTAACAGAATGAATACAATTGAGCATTTTTGATATCACAAAGCAAAAACATTGGCTTTGTATGGACATGTGAATAAGTGAGAATGCATTCTTTTTGGACCCTTGTCTGACCACAATTTAACATGCACTAAATGGCATAAGTAGATTGAATACCATCAAACTTCTGATGAGTAAAATCATCCCTTTCACAGGCAAAGTGTATGCTAAAGTTTCAAAACTTTCTTTTTGTCTCATGATTTCCAAACATTTTCATTCAAAGCAGTGAACTGGATATTTGCCAGCAACCATGCTTTGTGAAAGTAGTTTGGCGTAGTAATATGGACAGCTGTTGTGCGACCTGATCTGGTGATCTGTCCAAAACAGATCAAACTATTGTTGACCTAATTCGATTTTCCAGGGACTGTCAGCATTCTGCTGCCACTTGACAGTCCCGGACAGAGACAGGGTTATATTTTAAAAAGGGTCACTGTGAGGTCAATTTAGCAACTAGAACAAACTGACTTTAGCTGTGTTTTGTCAATATGTGTAATTTCATGAAGATTGAGTGTATTTCAGCAGCAGCGTCAATTGCTAAAGTTCATTTACACAAGTGTAAACTTTTTTTGGGTCACCCTGTATAAGCGTGTGTCTATGCCCACACTACCATACATGAATGTGTCATATTTGGATAAAATTACACATGGTTTACCACACACCCATCAGACAGATTTCAAAAATTTATTTGGCACTTTCACGAGAAGCTGCTTATGTGACCTGTTTATGTTTTAATCTGACAGAAGTGCATTATGTTAAATTTTTTTTCCATATGTTTGCCTCTATCGATATTTCATTCAAGAAAATTCTGTCCACGGAACTACAGTAATAATATGTTTCTCATTGCATTTATTTCAAAGCTTTAACTTCACAAGTGGCACCATGCCATTTATGTGGACTTCAAAGTGACACGAGTCTGTTGGATGGAAAAAACAGTACATGCGTGCATACGTCATTTCACCAAAAACAGCCAAGGTGATTTACATTTTCGTAGCTTGCTGCTTATGACTCATATTATATATTATTTCATCCAGTCTTACTTGTAAGAAAGTGAACGGGTGATGTCTTGCCATTGAGTAAATGCCAAACAGGGTTGCTTGATTTAAATCATGATTTAAATCGGTTGTTTAAATCGATGATTTGAATCAATGATTTAAACCAATGATTTAAATTGAAAAGCACTATATGATATAGAAAACTGCAAATAGTTTGTGTATAAATGCTTCAATGGATCAATTGACATCTTCACACTTGAATTGGTCTGGAATCACAGCTGTAGTGAAGGTACCAGAGTGGTTCTTTGCTTAATTTAATCCAGTTCAAGACGCAATGAAATATCTTCCCTGTCGTGCACCAAATTCCTAATCTTGTGTCAAAAGTAGCACTCAGCAAACAATAAAACAATAATAACTAACAACAGTAATTATAAAATACTGATTCTTGGGGCATTGTTAATGATTTCATTCATTCCTTTGCTCCCAAACATGAGATTCTATGGAGAGCAGTTCTCGGAGTATTCCAAAATTGTGACTTCACAATGCAATCAAATCTTGTAAAGTCTCTTTCAAAAGCCAAGTGGAACTTTCCTATTTCATTGGACTTTCCTTGCGATAGTAACTACAAAACATTGACAAAATTCCATTCTTGAATCGACATAAAATTCATATTCTCAGGGAGCAGGGGCGGACTGGCCTATGTGGCAGAGTGGCAGCTGCCACGGGCTCACCCACTCAAGGGGGCCCATTCAAGATGCCAAAACAATTTTTTTAAAGGAGAAAAAGTTGAAAAGCTAAACTTTGCCACCAGGTTTATGATTTTGTCAAAAAACAACATTTAATTGAATAGGACAGAAGCCTCCTACATGGGCCCCATCTTAAATAACTTTGAAAAGCCGTATATGCTATTGTATTTATCTTTTTGAAATGACACCGATGGTAAAAACTTGGGGGGGGGGCAGACTTATTTTGCCACGGGGCCCGAAATGCCGCCAGTCCGCCCCTGTCAGGGAGTATGTTGCAGCCGGAAAAAGTACAAAATGTAGGTGATCTACAGTGATGGATTTCAACTTGATTACATGACTTTCGTGGTGTGAAATTAAATTTTCCCATTACATGAGAGACAATTGAAGTTAAATCAGAAAAAATTGATTTAAATCAAATAAATCCGTCTCTTTTTTTAAATCAGATTTTTATGCAACCCTGATGCCAAACATCCTCAACCAAACTGCCTATGGAAGCATAGGTTCTCATCGGGTGAGATAGAAACATACTGCATCATGATTGTTGATATTTTTGAGATGAATGGGACATGAACGGCTGATAATTTTCTTTGCTTTGCATTACAAACAATTACATACAGGTCAAAATCTTTTATAAGTTAGTAAACGCCTGTCCCATTGAAATATATGGCCTTGTGTTCCACTTAAATATGAGTATAGAGCACAAAATTGACTGCCATTTATAAATTAAATACCATTCATGTCAGATTTACTTTATGATGCAATGTTTTTCCTCTCTTCGATTGAGAATCAATGCTCTCACAAGATGTGTATCATGTGGACGAGAAGTTCATGAGGGGATATGTTAGGCCTAAGCATTCACCCAATGGAAAACATCACCCGTTTCACTTACTCATTAGCAGCACTGCATATTCCCAAGGCACATTGTTTGTGTGCAAATCAATATATTGTTTATGCTGTGTACATGAATACTGTTGCTTGTGTTTCAAGAACTGTCTTACTTAATTTCAGTAATTTTATATTTGGAATATTAAACAAGAAGAACCAGCGATCTCTATCCGTGTCTGTCGTTGCTGAGAGATGTGACGAACCTTTCCTGTCGCTTTTTGCATCCGAATCCTGTGCAACGGAAACCTTCAGACCGTGCATGATCAACGGAGAAACTGAGATAGGAACACGAAAAGTTTGCAAATTCGAATGTCTTTGCTTAAATGTATGTGCTGGTGTGATGGTCCAGGTCCAGTCTTTTGGAAGAGAAAATCAGATAATTTGTGAGATGTATGTTACTGCTTAGACTAGGACCTTCTGCAAACTGTAGCGTGATCGATGGGTTGTCTGAATAACACAATTAACACATTTATCTGCTGCATTCCATATTGGATACATTTTGAGACTACAAAACAGAAAAGAAGTGCAGGGACGCAAACTGCAAGGAGATTCAACAAAGGGCCACCATTGCCCCGATGAGTCAGCTTTGTCAAATAATTGATAGTGTTTTTATTTGGAATACAGAAGCCAAAGGAAGCAACGGGATTTTGAACTTGTTGCTTCTACAGTGACTTTTGTAAAATTGTAAGACTGAATCATCGGAAGTAAAAAAAAACATAGGCTGCGCAGCAGCATACCCCTCGGCTATTCAGCAGGCTATTCCGCAGGGTGGGAGGGGGATGGGGGTAGCAGGACAGGCCGCCCCCAAAAAATATTTGGAGAACAGTTAAAACATGGGCACAGACAATAACTAAGTTTTGAAAAATAAGGCCATTAGCAATTTCGGAATTCAGATTGACTAGACAGCTTATAATATTTCAGCCACTAATCTCCAGGAACCAATTTTTATCTGAATCTATTTATCATTTGAGTTTTTTCTCTATCAACATTTTCCTTTGGCCTGTATGATTCAGACAATAAGTCAATCATACCATATAGTTGTCTAACAATTTAATAAGATGTTTAAAAAGCCATTTCCATTTTGCCATGATTTTTGCAACTGATACATGTACATTGTACGTTTATGTTTATTTTCATAAGAATATACTTTAAAAACTCCTGATAATCATAATAGTATTGAGTGCATAGCCATTAGGGATGAAAAATAAAGTAAAATAAAATGACAATTTGCAGAATAAAGCAGATTTTAATAAAAGGAGATTTTGGAAAATTATATTTTGAAAGCATTTTTCTTCATTTCTCCATAATTTCATGACTGCTGCTTTCGATGTGTTCTGCATATTAGCCAGCCACTTAACCACCAATTGTGACTGACATAAGATTATGTAACTATTCACAATGCAGAGACATGGATCAACCAAGCCTGATATCCACTGAAGTATACCCCAGTGATCTTGGCTTCAATCATTGAAAGTATTAGCAGGGAAGACAATGACCCTCTGACATAATATTACATAATCAAGACTTTTCCAGTGCTCCATTCAACAAAAGTCAGTCTGTCTGATTCATTCATATTTAATTTTCATGCAAATAAATAAAAGGGGTGACATTACTTTATCTTCTAAAATTTACATCACCGAGGTTAGATATTAGCTAATAGCCATAAAGTTATTATAATTGGGAGTTCAAGATTTAGTGTAAACACTTTAGAACATTAACCATCTTGACAAGTCTGCGAGGAGTATGACATTAACAAACAAATGCATGTTTTTGAATATGCTTAATGTTTTGAAAGTCCACATATATATATATATCACATTTTTCAATAATTGTGAGAAAAGTATTAATCTCATGTAGATTAAACCCCCAAAAGGCACAACTATGATAAAAGACAGAATAATGTCCGAAAAATATAAAATTACTAGCATTTACCCGTGATAAAGGATAACAAAAATGGCAGTCAGCCAGGTTTGTGGGCAATTGTGGCAGTCTGGAGAATGAGTCAGAGACAGGAAAAATAAATGTGGACAGTAAATAGCATTTGCATTTTATGTGAGGGGGCGACCATTGTGATTCTGTGTCAAAGAAATAACTTCTTGGGTTATTTTGGTGAAGCAAAAGAAATAGTTTTGGGCAGTCGTAAAAAAAATGGTTTGTAACATGGTTTTTTGTGATGTAGAAATTAATAAGTGGACGTCAGACACCCAAAATAAATAATGACTGTCAGCGATTTCCCGTGGAAGAAAACTCCTAGGTACCAACCCCCTCCCCCATCAAGGGGAAGTGAATGATATACAGCTGAACCGGGGTGTAGGTGAACTATAGTTTGGTGTGCAAAGAACTGTATAAAGGAAAATATGAAGGTCAGAGTGGGCAGTTGAAGAGTGAAGAAAGATGGCCACCACAAAAGCGCAGCCTTCTTGGATTTGTGGACATGTTCCCAAGTAATATGCGCAGGCCAATTCCTGTAGGAAATTTCATAACTTTAAGCAAAATATTAAGGTGACAGCGGGCAGTGCAAGAATGACTGCCAAAATGGCCAACATGAAATGGCAGCCATCTTTGATTTCATGAGATATTCCCAAGCAACAGTTACGCCCATGGGTGAATACCTGCGAAATATTAAGGTCACAGCGGGCAGTTAAAGAATGAACAAAGATGGCCACCACAAAATTGCAGCTATCTTGGATTTCTGGACATGTTCCCAAGCAATGGCCACAGGCCAATAGCAGTACCAAATTGCATAACTGTAAGTGGAATATTAAGGTCACAGTGGCCAGTTCAAGAATGGCAGCCACAAAATGGCGGCCATCTTGGATTTCTCAACATACTCCCAACCAATACCCACAGGCCAATATCTGTACCAAATTTCATAACTCTAAGTGAAATACTAATGTCACAAATGGACACTTAACAAAACCTTAACCGGGATAGCATTGTCACCACATGGCGATTTTAACTAATTAATTGTAATTAGCAAGACTAATGAGAGTTGAGGAAATTTGTTGCATGGTTGAAATCCTCATGTGAATTCAGAAGTTTGGAGGTGAGATTCATAGTGTTATTAGTTGACAGGAAAAAGCCTTATGGTTGATATAGTTTCTTCCACAAAGTATACATCCCATAGTTTTGGCATTACCCCCAATGCACAAGTGGAACGCCCGTTACCCAGACGGCAATTTATACATTGCCGAGGGTAAAAATCATTACCATGCAACTTTGGGAAGTCAGTAGATGTGAGATGTCGCCAGTAGTACGTGCAGTAATCATATCTGCCCCCTTGTGTGTACAGGTGAAATTACTGAAATAGCTCTGACAGCAGATTTCTGATGAATAGCTATGAATGGGGGAATAATTATGAACTTCGGACGTTTTGACCGCCATTTTGGAAAGAGGCTGCGTCAGCTAACATAGGTCAATTCTTTGTGGCTATTTATCTAAACATATATATTATGTAAAGATGTTTTGTACATGTTTGGAAAGTATCATGCTTCTATGTCGGCCCATGAATGCACATGTTTTTACATACTTGTTTCGCCATATCAACAAATTTTACATACTCATGTATGTAACTTACCGTCGACGAATGTCAAGTGCTTACAGAATTGGACTGAAATGTTCCTTGTAAGGTCATATACCTATACAAGCCATATTATGCTCTATGACTCATATAGCAATTTGTGAGGTCACATCCTATAATTTCAATGCCATCAATAATGGTTACCAACTGAGTATCAATGAGGTCAATGAGGTCAACTTGACGGTTCATTTCAATGCGATGGAGGTCATTGATGTTCACTGGCAGCTGAATATAAGTACTCGTCATTCGTTGACTGTAAGCCTTGTAAGGGCATATGAATCGCTGAGTTGCAGGACACGACTGCTGAAGAATGGAGGTCTTTGAACATCTGGCAGGGAACCCAAATTATTCTGCTCAGCTGGATGTCATTTTGTGAGACGTTAAATTGAAGCCCTTGTTTCAGCATGTGTGCTAGGCCAGTAAAAGATCCCTGACTTGGGGTAAATAATGAATGTGTGACATGTAGAGGAATACTGCCTTCTTTAGAGCCCGGAACTGAGTCAGCCACCTTTGGTCAGCTGACTTGAAGAAATTGTGGCTGACTTTTTCAGCTAGCTAAATTTTGTTGGCTGCAACTTGAGCTGGCTAAAGTCAGCTGACTTGAAGCGTTATTTTAATAAAATTTTCACAATTATATATGACGGTTAACTGTACCATGAATCTTCAGTCTTCGCGCTAAAGTCCAAGCCTGATGGTCTACCCCGGAAGTATTGCTTATCAGTAATGTAGTCAAGGCCACTACACCCAAGACCGAGGCAAGGCCAAGTATTGGCATCCAAGACAGAGGCAAGGCCAAGGCCATCAAAAAATGACTTCGAGGCCGAGGCCGGTCCCGAGACCCCCACCACTGGCCCAAAGACACCTGAGTCCGAGGCAAGGTCAAGGATTTGGCATCCTAGGCCGAGCCAACGCCGAGGCCATCAAAATATATACTAGAGTATAAAGAAAGACTCGAGCATGCTTGGGCCTGTGGTCTTTTCGGGAGGGAAGATGATAATGTATTTCATTTGTTAAACAGCACTAAAGGCCACTATACATGGGTAGGAGGAAATTCGACTTCTTGAAATGTTAATCTATCATTTATAAATATGCTCATTGTAAAAATTGGGAAAAATTAAGCCAATAAAACCATTATTTTACACATACAGTAGCAGACAAAAGTTTAGGCCACTTCAATTTTTTGGCAATATTAGGGAAAATAGGTGCTCAGCTGAAAAATTTCTGCATGGATTTTCTTGCCTATGTGTCAGGGAAGTTCTACAAGAGAGAAAACTTGATCTATTTTTAGCACTTCCTTGAATATGTGTGATAAACCAAAATTTCAGGTAGTCTAAACTTACGTCTGATGCTTGCTTACATCCACAAAGGCCCTTAATGGCATTGTGCATTAGCGGAAAGGTGGCTAAATGATTCGATGGAATTTTAGACAAGTTATTCAAACATGTGTCATGTGATTTAAAGGCAATTAGTCATGAAACAGGAAAAAACACATTTTTTAATAATTTTTAAAAATTTAAACTTAGGAGGTAATAATGGTGATTCAATGAGCCAAAATTGTTAATAAATAAAAGGTCAACTAAAAACAACTAAGAAAATATGTGTCTGACACATTTTCATCCTTCTAATGGAGTATGAATACACTTGACACCCAGTCATACTGCAAAAATTGTGTTTTTGCCTGGTTTTGTCTAAGAGACTCCTATTTGAAGCATCATAAAACAGTGAAAGGAGAGTTTTCATTCACCTGAGTATGTGTCCTGATAAAATCATGCAACTTTTGTTTGTTCGCTTTACTTATGATGAAACTACAGCCACTTTTATGGAAGGCGTAAAACTGGTCCATTCATTAACATTACGTTTCAGTACACTTTTCAGAATGGTGTCTGTAATTTTGTCTGTACCGCGGGAAAAGAACAAAAGTTGTTTTTATAATTTTGGCTCATTGAATCAGCATTATTACCTCCTAAGTTTAAATTTTTAAAAATTATTAAAAAATGTGACACATGTTTGAATAACTTGTCTAAAATTCCATCGAATCATTTAGCCACCTTTCCGCTAATGCACAATGCCATTAAGGGCCTTTGTGGATGTAAGCAAGCATCAGACGTAAGTTTAGACCACCTGAAATTTTGGTTTATCACACATATTCTAGGAAGTGATAAAAATAGATCAAGTTTTCTCTCTTGTAGAACTTCCCTGATACATAGGCAAGAAAATCCATGCAGAAATTTTTCAGCTGAGCACCTATTTTCCCTAATATTGCCAAAAAATTGACGTGGCCTAAACTTTTGTCCCCTACTGTATGTAGAAGTCTGAAAATTTTGGTGCAGAATATAACAAATAGTGGAGGTTGTGTCGACCAATATTGAGTTTTATTGGCCTTAGCCTCGACCAATATTACTGCTTTGGCCAACAAAACTCAATATTGGTCTCCTAACCATCCACTATCTATACCATATATCTATCTTAGACTATATATACTGTCCATCCGTCTTACAATTTAATCTTAGAAATATGTTGTTTAATAGAGGCTTATATACAGCACAAACATATTTGATATTATACTCAATAGTCAATACTATCAATGCAATCAAGAAAATCTGCATAAGTAATTTTAAGTTAGAGAGATGACAATTGAAAAATTTGTGATTCATAGTGTTCATTTACATTTTAATATTGTTATGGATATTTTCACAAAAACATAATTTCAGATTCTTTGCAGAATAAAATTCCTAAAGTTTTCCATCCATAGCAAAAGTCTGAAGTCTGTTGTTAACCACTTGTACACTTGCTTACTTTCCAATAAAGGCATCACAAATACGAGATTTCATCCCTTTGTCATGTTTTTGGGCATTTGAGATATTTGAGCTAAACGTATCCTCACACTAACAGGATATTCTACTAAACGTAAGGTGAGAATTTTTTTGAGAATTTTGCAGATTGAGGTAGAGCTGCTGACTTTGATAGCACACTGTGTTGTCATTTTATGCAATAGAAATTTGTATGATGCATCAATATCTTCCAAATTTAATATAGAACAAGATAGTACCAAGAATTGGGTCGCTACCAATATTTATTGAGTCTAAATAATGTATTTTCTAACTTATGTCTGCTAAATTTTGAAAAGCTGAAAAAAAAAACATGGTGTCAAAAAAAAAACTTGCAATTTTTGTTGGAAATTCATGCACCAAAATCGAACTCAATATGCCCAGATATATTGGCTACAACGAGTTTATGTTCAAAATGTTCAATATGAGGCCAGTGGATAGCTTGAGTTTTTTTTGCGACCAAATTTTATAGCGGGGCAGATTGGTCATGAATAGGAGAGTAATATTTCATTTATATATAGAAGCATGAAACTTGGCACATCGTTTAAAAACATCTTAAAGAATCAATTTAGATAGGGAGCCACTTCAGATTTGACCTGGTTGACCCATGGCAGCCATTTTCCAAAATGGCGGCTAATTCTCTCATTTTCCTGCTTTCTGTGAAGTGCCTAGAGTTTGACCATACGAAAACAGTGGTCATTATTTCTTCTAAACATCTAAAAAACACTATCAATTGATTCCTGGGTTGAACTAAGGAATTTTATGGTGGTCAGGGTCCATTTTATATGACTGTTGAAGAAAATGCAGCATTTTCGCGGTTATCCATAATTCTATGGAATCTCAATTAATATTTAAATAAACCACATATTTGAATTCCTTGTAAAAAGAGCTTTCAAATGAATGGTAGCATTGCTAGTTTCTGTGAATTCTTTGTCAAAATGAACCTCAGAACCGAAATCTTCAAAAAACTTAAAATTTTCACTTTTTCCATTTCCACTCCAAATTTACGTAACCGATTAATGGGGGTACTCATTTTTGTAAGGAATTCAAATATGCAACTTATTTTTATATTCATTTAGAATTGGGGAAACCACGCAAAACCGCAAAAATACAGTATTTGAGTTGATAATTCTACCAAAATGGATTCTAGAAAGCCTGAAAATAGTTGAGGCTACTAAAAATGTTGTAGTAATGATCTGAATACCTAGAGAAGGAATAACAAACACTATTTGCATGCATTCTATTCATAGTCCGAGGGTCAAAATTTGATAAGTCTGAAATTCTTGTCTCCGGTGTTTAACAATAATTCACGATGGCAGGAAGACCAATAGAGGACCTCTTGTTGTCATTTGTCATAGACAAGGATATTAGCAAAACTTTTAACACAAAAAATATGCGGCAGAATATTTTTATCCCATCCAAAAATAGCATTGAAGTGGCCTACCCCCCTGAAAATGGCCTGTCTCCAACAACATTTTCTTTGAAAGATCGCATCACAATAACTAGTACAAGATCCTAATTCAATTAAACTCTTCCATACATGGAGACTTGACTGTCAGTCTTCTAAAATCTAGTCACCAATAGCTGAAATAATATTCTGTATAAGAGCAGGAGGTTGTTGTGTCGATGTCTCCAATATTGGGTCATTAGCATCGCGCCGGATTTGTTTCTTAATAAAAATTAAAGGGACACACATTCTGTGAGAAAACTTTGTGTCTGATGTTGTCTGAGAAGAAAATAACTGAACTATCTGTAGCTCTGTATCATTTATGTAAACCAACATATTAGAGTATTTCTGTTGGCATATCAGTTGTCCTATCTCAATTTGTCATTAGCAAACGCCTTGCTACTCTATTTTGAATACATATTTCTGGAAAAAAAACACTGTGAACATGTGTCTAGTGTTCATAAGGTCATTTCATGCACATATTGCCAGACTGCCAGTTTTCCATTGGTCCCTGCAAAGATTTTTATTGTAATTATCACTAGCATCACGCTGTCATTAGCATCATGTCAAAAATGGCTTTTTGCCTTTACCTTACTAAAATTTTGTTGTAGGTGACTGGAGTTGAAACCAGTCGAATACATATTATCAATAAATGTTTCAACAGACTATTACATAACATTTTTGCATTTTCCTTGCATCTGACATGCTTTGTGTGAAGTTGACGCTTCTCCGAAACTACTAACCAAATATGGGGTGCCAGTAACATTTTACCATTGTCTAGCATCTGAAATATGGTTTAGTAAAGACACTGGGCATTGGAGGAAGTAGTGGAGATCATCTTTATTATTCAGAATCCAAACTATTGATGAAAAGAGTATTTTTGTTTTTGTAAATTTCTGGTTCAAGGACATGTTCTATCTCAATGACTATTGGTCACAGAGACCTGAAATATAGCTCAATGTGTGCAGAAAAGCCACTTTCCTATTTGTTGGTAATTCATTATTCAGCCCTAAGTGGTACGGATTTCAAGTTATAGGCATGATGCTAATGACACACATATTTGGTATTTTAATTGATCAAATGCAGTTTCTCAAAAATAATTGGCACCAGAGACCTGGGATTTGGCCCAAAATGTCCAAGCAACTTGCCTAATCATTGGCAATAGATTGTGTAGCCCTAAGTGGTTAGGATTTTTTACTTAGAAGTGTGATTTTAATGACAATCAAAAAACATTACACCTATGTTTATCACCTCAGTACAGATCAGCAGGGCATTTCGACCCTTGGACATGAAAGTGCAGTGATAGCTGATTGTTTGACCCACCCAACGCAAACTTTAAAAGACATTTCTGGAACGAAAAATTTTCAAAACGTTTTCAACCGAAATTTCAAGGTTTTCAAATTTTGACCCAGGAACTACACAGAAAGCTTCAAAATCGAAGAATTGGCGGCCATTTTGGAAAATGGCTGCCAGTAACTATCTATGCTAAATCTGAGTTGGCTCCCTATCCAATTATATTTGTAGAGCTGTTTTTTGAGTGTGCACCAATTTTCATGCTTCTATGTATAAATGCACTATTTTTTTACGTACCTGCCCCGCTATTATAGGATTTTAGCCGTCTATGGCTCAGTCAGTAATGCAAGGGCAATATAACATATGCATGATTGACCTAAAATATGTTTGTAAGTCATGAAAATTACTTTTGACACTGGCTGGTCATTATTGCTGTCTTCTCTTACCTCCATTCTATATTTCAGAGTCGCTGTCTTGGACAGCCGTGCCAAAAATTACTTCTTTAATGCAAAATGTATAAGGACACAGGGCCCCATCTGAGGCATGTGCCTGGTTGTTACAGGGCAAAAAAAGGGAGTTGTTTAGTGCTTTGGTACAGTGTTAGGCTTATTTATTGACAAAAATTGAGTACTACAGAGATATATGCAGTAAAAAGTGAGAGATATTCCAAAAAATGCTCGTAGAATGAAAATGGTGAGATATTTTGTATTTCCGACTTCAGCTTCAGATTCCTGGAGAAATTTTACATAAGATAGGCTATTGTTTTCAGCCCGAAATTCAAAAATGAAATTTTGGACCAAAATGCACAAATATGTGACTGAAATCTTGAACCTTGTCACTTATTGTCATAATAATTTTGGCGATGCTGATTACAGGAAGGTCGTAGTTTTCTCAGACAGTAAAGTATTTTTGGTCTGAGGGAAACCCACTTGATGATGCATATTGATATGATATTTAGTATATCTAGAAATGGCCTCGACATTGAAGCTCTTTGAGCCCTCATAAGTAATCCATGTGATGTCTTTAAAACAAGGCAAGACAGAAATCCAGACGCACAGATAGACGTCTGGAGAGATCTTCAATTTTTTGCAGTAACTATATATTCTGAAGTCTAAAACTGATCTGCCAAGCCTGGTCTATATCTCTCTGGAATAATTGTGAAGCAAAGAAATCTAATTATCTCAAGCAAATTTGTGTTGCTTCATTTCGAAAGTAGATTTGATATTTCCGGATGGATTAGATTTAATTAAGATCAGAGTGTAAGGCAGAGATATATAGATAGCAGAAGAGGACAGGTTGGCAAGAGACATTTAAGAGGTTGCTTCAATCACAGAGGGTTCCTCAGAATAATTGCAGTTCTGTAACTGCCACTGTTTTTATGAATTTTCTGGAGAGCAGGTAAATTAAATGTAAGTGTAAATGTAGGATTTTTTACCTTCAGCGAACGAAGTTCGAAGAAGGTATTGTAATCACTTGGGTAAAAATGTTGTCCGTCCGCCGGGCGGGCGGGCGGTCGGGCGGCGGGCGGATAGATAGTTTCCGGGCCAGCACTCGGCCTCTATCCAGTGTACATGGATGAAATTTGGTACACATATAGCCTGTATGGTCTAGTTGTGCCTTTTGATGGTCTAATTGATAGATATTCAATACCTTTTGAAATAATTGAGAAAATATAAAAATTCTTTTTGTTCGTTTCCGGGCCAAATCTCCGTCACTATTGCATGTGCACTTATGAAATTTGGTACAGATGTGGCCTATATGGTCTAGTTGTGCCTTTTGATGGTCTCATTGATGGATATTCTATACTTTTTGCAAAAATTTGGAAAATAGAAAAATATGTATTTTTTTAGTTTTTTGGGCTGAGACTCGGTCACTATTGCATGTAAATGGATAAGGTTTGGTACACACATGGCCCATAAGGTCTAGTTGTGCCCTTTGAAAGGTCTGGTGGAAAATATTAAACGCTATTTGAAATATTGAAAAAAAGAGAAAAAATATATGTTTTGTTTCTGGCCCAAGACTTGGTCACTATTGCATGTACATGGATAAAGTTTGGTACACATATGACTTATGTGGTTTAGTTGTGCCTTTTCATGGTCTGACTGATACATATTCTATACTTTTTGTAATATTGAGAAAAAATATTAAAAATACTTATTTTCTTATAGGAGCCAAAACGTGCCCACTATTGCATATACAGCAATGCCATTTCCTACACGTATCACCTATAAAATGTAGCAGTGCTTTTTGACTTGTATTTAACACTTTTTGAATGATCGGAAAAAAATTGGTGCATGCATAAAACCGTACCATAATATATGTAAGTAAATTAGTATAATAAGGCCTTTCCCTGCTTTTACAAACCCTGGCAAGCACACAGGTAGATCGCAGGGCAGCAGGCAAATAACAGATAATAGAACGCCATTACTCGACCACTGTTGCATACCTATAATATACGGAATTTGGTAAACACACCAATTTTATGATGTAATTGTAATCTTCTAAATGTGTTATTCGCTGAAGGTTTGCTGCTGCGCAGCCTATGTTTTTTTATAGGTCACTATACCAACGAAGTCAGTCTCAACAGACTCTACAATTACATGTACACCCTTGGCAGGCGTGTTCAAGGCTGAGCCTTTCTCAACTCCGCGGGGAGTATACAACCAAGCAGCCATTTCCAGACACACAATGCTAAGTCACTCTAAAATCGCCATCATTGCCTATTTCCAAGTACCCATTTACACCTGGGTGAGGTGAAGTAGAGACTTATGGAGGATCTTCTCAGTTCTTCCATACCATGGTTGAGAGTCGAACCTGCAATGTATAAGTTACCTTAATACCGGTAAGGGGGGGGGGGATTTCATATCTGGGGGAGGGGATTTGGAGTTTTTGAAATAAGCAATTTCTTGCTCAGTTATGGTGAAAATAGATGATTAATTTCTGCCCGGGGTATTTCTTGATAAGGTGATACTTGATTTAAGAAGGAATATTTGGGGACTTTATGCATTTGAAATAAATAAATACTGCCGCCGTTACCATGAAATAAATAATTTCCCACCAAGGAAAAGTCTAAGCCCAGGAAATTTAAATATGGTTGCCCCATAACCAGTCTGACATGCATGAATTATTGTGTACTAGCATAGTATCCGTGATAATGGGTATTAATGAGAGAACGAATGGCACAGAGAGAGGAAATTGTAGGTATAGGCCTATCCTTGTGTCCAGTGCGACTATGCCATCTGGAGGCAAAGAAATGTCAACTCTGCAGCAGTGGGAAGAAAGTGAATTGTGGGATTTGGTGGAAAGGGGTAGTGGAAATGGAACAGAGGGTTCAGAGGATACATAGATATGGTTGTTGTAGATTAGCTTGTGAAGTTGTGCATGTGCAAGTTTTTGAGAGTGTGGCTTGCATAGTTTTAGAGGAGTAGCGTAAAGCATCCATGAATTTATAGTATGATTTGTTGATATATGTCAACTGATTCATATAAATATATTCAATTTTAAGATTACCCTCTGCTTCAAATTTTTCCTAGCAATAGATTTACGTCCAAATTTTTGGACCCAAATCTCCCCTTTTTTGCTGCTGTTTTGCCAAGTCCTGATAACATCTGTCACAGAGCTTCAGTTCTCATTACAGGGAGAACTGGATGGGACTCTCAAAAGTCAAGGACTTTAATCAGATTTCTAAATATCTGATGCATCTCCAAACCATAATTAAATCACCTTCTAATGTGATTACATTGTATACTTGACAGATATCATACCACGTGGAGAGAGTCAATGGAGTAAGTTAACTTAGTTACACTGTCAGCTTGTTAGGTTAGCTGGTCTATTATCATTAACTAGAATTACCCATTAGAATAGTAACAGTAGTAAATTTAAGTAAAAGTCAATTGGTAAGAGGGGGAGGTGTATGGAAGAAATAGCAGATTTATAGAAATGAAATGAAGATGCTTGAGGGTGGAAGGGATTGTAATGTAACTCCATTCTGTCTCAGGACACTTATGTTACATCAGCAACTTTTACATTGCAATTTCTCAGTGTTCTTAATACCTACTGTGCTTCGTTGCCCCTAATTTTATCGAGGAAACCTGCTTGTTGCTTGCAGTCCCGCAATGTAGACGCTGTTACTGAGAAAATAGAAAAAATTCCTGATAAGGAAAACTCCAAGCCCCCCCCCCCCGATATTCCGCTCTGCCATCAGCCTTGATGAGGCAGCAGTAAAATTAGAAAAATGAGTCAGGAAGTCTGATGGCAAAATTAGGCAGTAGTTTTCATTAGCTCTGTGATGAGTAATAAAGTAAATGTTGAAACTACAGAATCCATGGCATATAATTATGCTTCTGTGCCTCAAACATTGTTATCTCTCCGAGAAATATATTCCTGCACTTTGTTTTTCCCGAAGCATCGTAAACAAGATGCAGGTAATCGACTAAAGTGGCAGTCTTGTGAATATTTCATGACAAAAACACCTTAAATGTGAATTAGTGACCCACAGACAAATATGGTAGTGCCTGAAGAAGACTCATCAGCAGATGTCAGCTGCTTCATACTGGCAAGGCTCTTTTCTCTGTAGGTTAGGCCTAACCCAAGAATAAAAGAATAAAGATCCAACTTAAAGTGTATCATTTATTTTGTGAACTTGTACATTGCATAAATTATTCCCTTTGTACCCAGTTTCGACCAGGTCCTTGTCATCGGTGCAGATGGACTGATTCAAGCGATTCCTCCTCCAAATGCAGTCGATCTTCTATGGGTTTCTGATGTAAGAAATATGAAAATATGATTAATTAATTTTCAAACATTTGGTTTTCTGCACATTTCTTCAATATAAATGTTTAATTATGTGTTAATTTTATTGTACACACGACAAGTTAACACTCATCCTAAGGTCATTGAAACAAAAAGCATTAAAATGGCCTCCATCTAACCCTTCTCCAAAAATACTTTGTGAGTCATGATAGCTAAAGATGAGATTACTTTCGTACTGGCTGAGTGCAACATGCACTGTTTTCCGAAAATTGTGTGATGGATACTACTGTAAAATTTACCTGTTGCATAGGAATTATTGGGCCTGAGGTCGGACTAATAACACAGAACCATTTCCAGCATGTCTTTCCATTTACCTATAAAAGAATGATTAAAATCATCAAAACAAATTTTTGTTTTCTAAGGGTCTATGAAAGTGCAACCACAAAGCAAATGAGATAATTATGATTAAAACTAGTGTGACAGCCCACTGGAGGATCAATCTGGAATGGAAAGATTTTAACATCTGGTCATCTTTTGAAAATTGTTATTTGAATGTTTTCTTTATAAGTATCCCTGTCAAAACAATAACGATACCGATAATGACATACTTTTATCAACTGATAACAATTGGCAATTACCACAATGTATTCATTTAACATGTTCATTATTCAATATTTTCATCGAAGCCTTCCCTGTCATCAGAATAAAAAAAATAGTAATGGCGTACTTCAATAATCTTTGTCAATTGTACAATTGGACCTTGTCATTTGATACAATGTATAATCATATAGAATTGTTATCATTGTGCTGGTACCTGAACCTGGCCTCTGATGAGTGACTCTTCATCCACAGCCCGGCCAATAGCTGCTCTGTCCAGTGAAGCATGTGTCTGAAGTTGAAGAAAACAGAAGAAAAATTACAGTATTGTTGTGTAAGTACGTATTTGGAACTCTTACTGCTGTTTCAGGAAGTATGAGTTTCTGCAAAAGGATAGAAAACGTTGCAAATGTGGTTCTTGTGATTGGTTGAGGCACTGAATTACATAGCATAAAACTAATTTGAATAGCCTGAAAACGTATTTCAAAGCCACTGACGTGTCTTGTGTTGCTTGTAACTGTTAGAGTTTACCTGGTAATCCTATCCACCTACAAAACTCAGCTGCTCACTGGAGTGGAATGTCACGTTTTTCATTGCTTCCTACGTGTGACTTACAGATTTGGAGGATGTTTTATTGTACATGGACCAATCAGGCAAGCTGCAAATGCTACGTAGACAGTGAAAAAATTGACCACAGAAACTCATGCTAACTGAATCTGCAGTAAAACCGGACTATGGCAGATTCCACGAAAAGTGCTCTCAGAGGGTACCCTAAACTTTCCAACCCTTTTGTTATTTCTCTGTTGCTTCCTAAAGCAAGTAAACCTATTACTCAGTACATCTGTGAGCTAATGAATAAATATCATTAAAATAATCCTCAAATATGCAGCTTTTTGCTCCTAAAAATTTTTTTTTTTATCCCTCATGAGGACATTTTTGGACAACCAAACTTACTGGTAATCAGACGTGCTTACTTTGGCACTCTGTGGAATCTGCTAAAACCAATTCAGGAAAATTTAATGATGTGTGATTGATAAAACACATCTTAAAAATTATTTTGGAACCATTTTTGACATAAACAGCTCTGTGCAGCAGCTGTTTTTTATTGCTAATGTAACTGCAATTTCGCATCTGTCCATTTCATAGTGTTACATTAGCAAAATTTGTCTATGTAAATTACGCTAAGGAACACATGATTTGATCTCAAGTTTTTTCTCAACTGAAAGCCAGGTCTCCCAGGAGCAGGCCAGGGGTGTACCCTGCTGGTGTTTTCATTTATATTTCAGTAGTATCAACATAAACAAATTCCGTCCTCCATCATTTAATGTTGTTACATTAGCACAAAGCCATAGTTTTAGTTATTCTGATCCACCAATTCAACAGCAAATAGTGTTTACCAATGATTTTATTTGATGGATTGACACAGAAAAAAAATTTAGATTTCAGTTTTTTTTTGTTCTGCCAGTTATCCCTGGAAAAAGCACCCTGAGAAAATCTGAGAAGCTACGAATCAATTATGCCTGGCCTTATCTGTCTTTGCGCTAATGTAACTTGTGGTAAGTAATTTTTGTGCTTTTCGTGGAAAAGTTTCATAACAACATCATGTTTGGATTCTCATTAGCTAGAAGCTGACCCTGTAAAATTAATCAAAGACTGTTTTTTTATACATATTGAATAGGGATGCCAACTGTGACACTGAGGCCTCACATGATGTCACGCTTCAACAGCATGGAAAACAACTTGACTGGACAGTACAGTCTTAGGGCACTCAGTGTCAACCTGCATTTCAGGCCCATTATGGTAAGAAACAATAAGGACTATTTTGGTTAGGCTCGGTTCGTGTAAATGCAATATACATATTATAGGCTTGTCATGTTTAGCTAGGTCAATATCACAAAATGGTAGAATACTAGATTTCCTTTCAATCATGACTGACGTTTTTTTCTGTTTTTGTTTTGTTTTTTAAGATAATATCCAATGACCAATAAAAGAAAATAAGTAGCAAAATTTACCTGACTCAGGACAGCCACAGTGAAGATTAGAGTAATAATAAACACTTTCATGGTAGGTAACAAAATAAAACCTCAAAGCATATGTCCACTGTATATTCATTTATGATAGGATTTGTTACTGGTCAACATCAAGCTGATGGAATTTGACCTTTGAGTAGTATGAACTATGATGAACTATGATGTAGATCCTTGAATGACGCATTAAAATTGATGTTTTTATGACTCCAGGCGTATCGTATATCATAAATAAAGATGTTTTTCAGTACAGAAACAAACCACAAAGCCCCCTTTGTATGTAGGGGAGAGCGGGGCACCATGAGCCGCTTTTCCGAAATTAAGCTCCTGAGCCTAAAGTTTCAATGGTAAATAGCTGGTTGCTTTATATAATCATAGCAAGACCTCTTGGCCAAAATATGCAGTGTTGTTACATTATATTCTTAATTCTTAAATAGTCAAAACATTGTCTTTAAAAAATGTAGTCTAGCGGCTCTGGGGCACCATGAGCCATGGCATGGGGGGCTGTTTACATACATGTATTATCCTTCTCATTCAACTGTAAAGAACTGATACCTCATTAACCGGGTTTTTATTTGAAATTTTCCCATGGCATACACTACAATATGGATCAGATGGATTTTGCATATTTTTCTTTGAAAATAGCACAAATGTGTACTAAACAGCTACCAATGTCTATAGTTCTGGACTTACAACAGTAGAGTTGTTGTTACAATTCAGCTTTAATTGTACCTTAAAACTTTGTAGAAAATGGCTCATGGTGCCCTATCTCCAAGTGGCTCATGGTGCCCCATTTGTAAATTTCATTTATTAGTGCATATCACCATTTTCCAGTTTATCATAGTATCAATGTTATGACATCATCCTAGCAAATGCCTTACCTTCTCTAAGAAGGCTAAGTTTTATGATGATGCCGGAAATAGTTAAAGTACCAGACGTAAAAGTGCCACCGCCCAATACTTTTCACTCAAATTCACTGGTCAAAAGTATGTTTTTCAATTGTTGGTCCTACATTGAAAAGAAAGATTATGATTGCTACCCTAGCCAGTTCTACACTAATGAAGGAATATATGGCCTTCCTATCGAGCAGTTCGATCTCGCCATTTATTTTGTAGGGCCATGGTTCATGGTGCCCCGTGGCTCATGGTGCCTCGCTCTCCCCTAAGTTTGATGTTCATTTTGTATGACTCAATGTGATTTTCAAAAACTTAAGCCAGATTCCTATATTGTATGTAGGCCTATACAAGTACAGCACTAAGCCAGTAAAAGTAAAAGAAAATACTAATTTGATTTTAATGAAAGACATCATAAGCTTTAAAAAATAGGGTCCCAATTTGTCTTTACATGGCGTCCAAAATGGCCACCGTTTAACAATACAAGACAGACAGACAGAAATGTTTATTTGACATGAATCCAAATACAGCTACAAAGAACAAAAAACATGGTTTTATTATTTCAATGTCAGAAGACATTCACTTTGCCATGAATATGCATGGCGCTAGCATGAATTCCACCTATTAGAAAAGAATAAAAAAATACATGTAATGCAATATCTTCACTAATGAAATATGTATAAAATTAGTCTAAGTTGCCTTATTTATCCTGTGTCAGAATCATTGAGTTCTATTGTATAACATCACGTATGTGATCATTTGTATCTAGTGATTACATTGTATTGTTTATATTAGGTCATTAAATGACATTAATAAATGTCCAAAAAGTGGTTAGATATATGCAGTTTAGAGTTTTGCAGTATGATGGTGACAATGGCATGCAGTCTGGCACAGGAACTTTCCCTTTTTCCCAAACAAGTCATTCTGAGTTCATTTGTTCAAGAATCAAGTCAGCTGGTGCTCTTTAAATATGTCCAGGATTTTCATTCATCACATTCTGGTAACATCTTCCCTTTCATTTGTCGTTTTTGCAATTTCATTTGTTGATCCAAGACCTGTCACTGATTTATTATGAACTTGGTTTTCTGCTTCTTTCATAGTATTAAATCTTCAGACATGAGTTTGAGTATGGACAGACATTGACAGAGGAATTGGCAGCTATATTTGTCATCTTCCCATTTCACTTCAACAATATTCTAACATTACGAAATTTTAGATTAATTATATTGCGAAGTCTAGATTGACTAGCCTGGCCAATATCTGATTGGAATAATTGTGTTATTAAGAATCTAATTATCTGAAGCAAATTTCTGTTGCTCCATTACGAAAGCTGATTTGATATTTCCGGACGGATTAAATGTAATTATAACGGTGCAGGGCAGAAATATATAAATGACATGACAGGACAGTTTGGCAAAAGAAAATTTAAGAGATTTTCTCAATGACAGAAGGTTTTTCGAGATAGAACAGCAAGTTTCATGTGTCATATTTCCAAGCAACTAGGGTGTCGACTAAACTAAGTCTCAAGTATCACTCACTCAGATAGCAAACAACATTTCTAGATTATATGACAAACATGTGGCTGTTAAGATGATTAGATATCTGACGAAATACGTGCTTAGCCCCACTGACTCTGTTTCAAGTGAAGACCAAGCGTGGGTAAACACCCTGAAATATCGACATGTGTTTGGCTGAAAGACTCCTGGTGTCAAATGCTACACATTCACTTCAAATCATGGGCTAGAATTAAGGACTCTCAGAACAGTGATTTTAACCAGTTTCTTTTTTGAAGCTACATGTATCTAATGAGTTTCAAAGTGATAATCAAATCACCTGCTAGTATCATTATGCAAAATAGCTTCAACTAAGGAAGCATTGACTTGACTGTTTTCACATTGTTTTTTCTCTGACCCAAAATGTGAGATGTGGTCGGATTCACAGCTGAATATAGAACTCATAGAAAACAAGAGCTTAGGGGAACATTAATGGTCAGAGAATTTTTTAAAAATCTGGATAACACTTGTTCTGTTCACATTTTATGGATACTTTGCAACCCAATAAGTTTTCCAACGCAATTGCACACCCCAACACTTCCTCCCTTCAACTCACTTGTCCATGTGTCAAATTGCTTTTAACATGAACATAGCCAATGTTCAATTGCAAGTACAGTTCCCCCGTGGCCTAATGGTCGAGACTGCTTGTCCACTGGCTTTGAGGGAATGGGTTCAAATCTGAATCGGGAACTCACGCGCACTTGGGAAATTAAATGGAGGCGGGTTGTATCCAGTATTCTATGCTGAATTAGTAGGGTATGTTCCAGACTCCCAGTCTTCTCATCATTACTCTGCACACAGTTCATATTTTGAATCATGCATAGGAGACAGCAGCTGTTCGAAACAGAGAGACTGTGTCAGTCTGTCTCATCATCATACGGCGGTCACCAAAAATAAACGTGCAGCTCCCTCCACAAAAAGTTGGTGGTTGAACTGCCCCGGCTGATCTGGGGTACACCAGCACAACACAAGTCAAGTCAAGAGGCAGAGTTTTGGACTAAGTTTCCAAATGTTAGCTAATTAACTTTAGACTGAGCTGAGAAGAGAGGGCATGGATGGCAGGGCGAGAAATGAACGGTGTGCAATTAGAAGGGCCAGAATCTTCCTGAGTGCAAGGGATTTTGGAAAATATATTTGGTAGTAATCGACATGTGTAATTTGATTAAAGAATAAATGTGTTTCACTATGTTTCACTATTTACTTTCAGACTTGTTTACAATGTGTGTTTTAGCAAGTCGGGTGCCATTGCACATGCCTTGGTTAAATCAACAAATGTAGGAAAATCATCAGATTAAAAAAGAACCCCCCCCCCCCAAAAAAGGCTGAAAAAGGCGGTTGAAAACAGTCATATCTCATTGAAGAGACAGAACTTTGTTTTTCCAAAGCATCGTGAACAGGATAAAGATAATCAACTAAAGTGGCAGTCTTGTGAATATTTCATGACAAAAGCACTTCAAATGTGAAGTAGTGACCCAGAGACAAACGTTTTGTGGTAGAAGGCTCATCAGCAGAATGATGTCAGCTGCAGCAGATACTGTCATGGCTGTTTTCGTGAGTGAATACGCCCACCAAAAAAAGTTCTGCCACTTTCATCACATGTGCACACGGGCAGTACCCAGTATGCCTACTTTTAGAGTATTGATTGCGTACTATTTTAGTGACTTTTGAGTGAAGGATGATTCAAACCGATGTTCAACATTCATCCAGATGGTCCAATGTCAGCTGGGATTTAACCTTGAACCTATAACAAATTTTAGAAACCCAGCACCAAGAAAATAGATCGGCAATAATGTTACAGACATTGGTGATGGAAAGTGACATGTATTGATAAACCCAATTTCCTGATATTTTTAGCGCTATTCATAATTTTTGCCCATTGTCGGTGACAAGAAATGTCATATTCAGGCAAGAATCAAACACAAAAACGCTATGATGTCTGTCAACCACCCAAATGCAGCCATTACTTTTCATTGTGCCCGGAGAACCGCACGAACTAAACTGTCTGAGAGTTAGTGCGACAGAGAAAAAGGGAGTTATATAACGACATAATGCTCCACTTCTAATAAAAGTATCGGTATGATAAGCAAGCTCACCTGCCTTATCTACTTCCTGAGATAGCAGTTCTTCGGATCAGCATGCTCCATAGCCTTGCGTTTCACCATGTATCTTTCTTGTGGTTGAATGCTTTTTTGAATTAGTGATCAAAAGAAACCAATTCCAAGAACAAAAAGCAAAGATTGAGTCTCAGTATTTTTCTTCAGGGGCAGTTTCTTTGTCTCCTCTCCTTTTGACTCTCTGCTCAGCAAAAATATATTTTCCAGCCCCTTATGCTCCTGATCAGAGAATAGGCAAAGATGTTTGTCTACTTCATCGTCACTGCCAACCTATATTATCCAGCATTTTATTCTCGAGCAGTCTTATCGACGTAGAACTAGGAAGACGTTCTTTTGCTGAAAGATTCTATTGTATGAGAAGTCTATTTGGAGTTCAAGTCGTGCAGATTAAAGGGTAAGACCAAAGAAAAGGAAGGCCAAAGTTACAAAGTTTAATGAGACCAAAGATTAACAAGGCAAAAAAACAACACATTTTCCTACGCCTTGCATCCACAATATCTGCAATTTCTTACTTTGGTTGCCCCGGGTTCTAGTACAGGGCTGTCTATGCTGGCAAGTAAAATGTCTCTAACATAGGTAAATGTGTTTCATGGTAAGTGTTCCCTCTCCCCAGTCTTCGAACTCCATTTGGATTCAGCGATGACTCTTTTCGGCATGGATACAGAAAATTGTAATAATATTTGCACAAATAACTGTTTCATCTCTCCTTGAATCTTCTAACTGAATAGATAAAAAAGGATACTAAAAAAGAAACCAGTAAGAAATGTCTTGCCTAAATCATGGCTTGACTTTGCTTTAAAAACACCTCAGGGGATAAGTTGACCGGTATGGCAGCTTCAAGGCTACAGAGCAGCTAAAGGCTTGGCTCAGGGCAGTGCTGGAAAGTCTAGAAATATTTCTTACAAGCCCTTGAGCCCTTGTGGACCATTGGTTATCTTCTGCAAGGATGGGCCAATTACCCCATTATTGATTTTCATCATATCCTTACCCCCCTGGGCCCCTCCCTCTCCTAGATTGCCCCCTAATACTAGATATGATTACTGCATTATATCTGGATGGCCTCAGAGCTTGGCTGTGTGGTTGTGTACTCTGGTGAGCCGGACAGCGCTAGTCGAATCAGCTGCAGGTCTTTGGGTGAAAGTACAAGTAATGTATCTTTGTCAAAAGTTCTATCTTCTTGATTACAATACATGTATATTACAAATTCTATAACCTCAAAAGTACACAGAGATTAATATCTGGTGAGGAACTTACATGGCAAGGAATATCTTGTACATTGCAAAATTTTAAATTTTGAGTCAGCTCAAATGATTGGGTGAGATAGTTGCACAATTTATTTGAGCTGACATATATAGCTTGTTGTTTTGAGTTATGATAATCTGTCCATTTTCATAACTTAAAACAACATTCTATGTTAGCTCAGATGTATTGTGCAACCACCAAACTCAATTATTTAAGCTGGCTCAAAATAAAAATTTACAGTGTGTAAAAATGTCCTTGATTAATTCATCATTATGACTGCCTCTAACCAGCACCATTCAATCAAGGCAACACAACAGAGACAAATGTAGATGCACCAACATGCATAACAAAAAGAAATCGAACGGACCAAAATAAAAAGAGATATTTTGCCAATAAAGAAAGAAGCAATAGGTAGAGCTGACATTTATGTGCACATTGATGGTCATTCCATCACAGGAAAGATGCACTCTCCGACACCAAGGTCAGAGCAAATAACACGACGTATATTTCTTGTTCTTTATCCTCTGTGAGTCCTTGTAATCTTGGATTCTTTTCACAAATCAGTTACAGGATGTGTCTTAGAATCTTGCACCATGGAGAAATGCAAAATACCTTTCCATTCCGTGTCTACAGAAAAAGAGGACAGTCAGTGTCAGTCACTTGTCTTCTTTTCTGCACTCATATAAGTTCAGAATTTGGTGATAAGTCTGACATAACAGTGGATTTGATAGTCAGCAATATTAGATCTGTTGCAAATATGTTTATTTGGGAATTTGATCACAACTAAAGGCAAAATGGAAGCATGATATGCGAAAGTGCTTGCGTTGCTCCAAGCTGACCTCGGTTGTCCTGCTTTCCTCATTGTAGATGAGAAATTATTCACCATTTATGGTGCTTGTAAGAGAAGGAATGAATCATTCGTGAATAGTGGAGCATTTGCTGATGCTCCAGCTGCTGATAATTCATATTGAGGACTTAAGACTTGGTCTCAACATGGGGTCATCTTATGACAAGAATTCACAAAAATGTCTCAAATAGCCATCGATTAGAGCGCCGGAATCAATGCAAATGTTTATAATAACCTTCAGAAAGAATTTGTGATGCCATGGCGTCAGACAAGAAACCCTTTTGTTGGCAAATTGATCTTCGAACAAGGTGGAGCACCTGCTCATACTGCATAGAAGACTCAGGAGTGCCTCAAAACAAACCTGCTGAGCAAGGTAGAGCGCCACCCCTTGTCTCCTGAGCTTGACCCAGTGAATTACTCGGTATTGGCAACTTTGAAGGCAGAATCCAGCAAGTTATCCCAACCCTCCCAGTTAAGTTAAAGGCCTCCATAATGTCTGCATTGGGCAAAATGCTGGTGAAGTGCATCAAACATGTTTACGCATCATTTCGATCTCATCTGCAGAAAGTCACCGCAGCAAGGGATGCGAATAATGGGTAGTTTGACTGTTCTGATAATACCATTGACATACAAATCATGTTTCTTGAATAGTGATCCTGGGCACAAAATGAACTGTAAAGAAATCAAATTGTGTTGACTGTCCTTTTTTTCTGTGTACAGTGTTGCCTCTAACTAATGTGATGTTTGCGCATAATTACAGTTGATGATTAATAAGAAGTGCTAATATAACGGAAGCAGCACTCAAATGTTTCTTGAGAGTTTGTGTTTCTTTCCTGGTTCTGTAATCTGCATGAACAAAAAGCAGTTTTTGAGGACATAATTATCCTATACTTGCGATGTCATAAGGAAAAGTCATTTGACGTGTAACACCACTCACCAATGAGATCATGAGGTATCAAATGACAAATTGACAGTTTATTTCAGTGTGTTCGATTGTGAGGTCGTTGATGTCCATCAAAAGCTGAATGTAAGTGGCCTACTCATCATTCATCGACTGTAACATTCTTCTTACAATTCCACCATGTTTAAGGATTGCTGTTTCTGGCAGTTGGCTTTAGGATGAAAATAATTTTTATATCAAAATTTGTATTTTTCCGAATTTCCAAAAAAGCTTATCGTGATGGTTTTTTTAAATTTTAGTGGTCTGCAGGTTGACAACATTCTTTCTCCAGCATATTATGGGAGAGTCTGTTTAATCACGGAAGACAGTCTTTGGTCTGAAATTCATCTAAATTGTGAGCCTTCATCATTTCGACTCCAAATCAAATTTGAATATTCTATTGCGGAGGTTCTTTGCAGCCTCAACATTTTCTTAATCTTCCAATAGATAAAAGGCAGCCCAAAATAAGATCTCGGCATGGCAGTCGAGAGTTGGGATGAAGTCAGACAAAGGAAGAGCTTCAGAAGTGTCTGTCAAGTCTTGATTATTGCCTTTTGTTCTCTGAGTGGGCTCCTTTGATCGCTCAACCAAAAGACAGACTCAGCCAGGAGGTTACAGAGTTGGTTGAGGAACTGTTTTTGTCGATTTAGCAGGAGAGCTTTCCTATCCATCGATCCCTACATTGTACATATATATCTTTAAAATAAAACTATCAAAATGATGCGTTTTTGTTCTGCCATTTATTCTCACATTGTTTATCACTTGTCAAAATGAAGCTGAAGTCAATATTTTGTAGTATGCTACTGCTTAAATATTTATATTTATTTAAACATACTTGGCTAGCAAGCAACGAAGGCAGATTGATTTTAAGATTTTGAAAAACAGGTGTTACATGAGATTTTATAATTGTAGACCATGAGCCTGAATGTGATTTTTGTTTTCTGGCACATGTCATTCTATTGTGATATAGAAACAACACATTCAGGGTGAATTTCTGCAATCGTGAAAACTGTTGTTAGCAAATAACTATGTAGCAAACTACCATAATAATGAAACGTCACAAACTTTAACCTGGTAAATTGATTCCATCAGCTCATTTTGTTGGTATTTTACATTAGAGAGATGTAGTAATCTCAAAAGCCACCTTATTAGAACATTTTGCTTGGAGATAAATTATGCAAATTTTGAAAAAGAAATTCAATTGACATGATATGCAATGATGGATTTTGGCCTTGGCTGAACTGAAAAAAAAAAAGGTTTAAAAACCAACTTTAAAAGACTAATTATATATACAACATGACGATGATCGAAAACATTATAGCTGTTTTGGTCCAAACAGTTTCAAAATGAATATTCAACTTTGTCTTGTTATGTCACTGGTTTAAGAGCTATTCTAAATAGTTGTTAGTGACTTTACCGTTTATTAGTTCATTCAGCATGTGGCAAATACCTATGCACATAAGTATCACTACTAAACAAACTACTAACTTTTACAAAATGCGAACTAGCAAAGAGGATCAAAAAACTATAACAGGTAACTGTCAATGATGTGGCAAAGCCAGTTTGGAAGTTGAAAATGAAAAAAAAAAACATCACTGTCAATGGGCCACTAATCGGCATAGAGCTCTGAGGCCACTAATTTTGCAGGGCACCCCATGATCTGTTATACCAATTATCTGTTATGCAGCAGGCGCCCGGCTGGCTGGCAGACTGTCAGCTAGGATGTTCCCAGCTGGCAAATTTGTCAGCTGGAAATCAATTTTTGACGTCAAACCAATGAAATTTGTATAGTCAGGTAATAAGAAAGTCAGTTGAGGTGGCTGGCTGGGAAAAAAATGATTCATATTGATGGCTGGGAGTTGCTGAATGATGCTTGGGCTGGCTGGCAATCCAGCTGGCAGCATACATGTAACAGATATTTTCTCCCAGTTGCATAAAATTAATCTAAGTGTCACAAAATATGTGCAACCAGGAGCTTACACTGAAATGGGCATTATAATGACACACTGTCGTGAGGTGCCCCTGATTTTGTACTTGGATAAATCTATTTCATTAACTCACTTTCAGTAAACTTGATATTTCTCCTGAAATCAAATTAGCAGGTGATTTAATTACGTCTTGGAGTTGCTTCAGATATTCTCAGGAAGAAATCAGATTAAATTCCCATGACTTGCTTGGAGAACTCCCTATTCTTCCCTTCATACGCAGCAGCAGATTTATGACTTCGGCAGCAGCACCCAAAGAGAGGCACAGCGATTTCAGTCGCCAAAACTAGGGAAGAAACTCAATGGAATATACATCATTATATATTAAATAAAAACTTCTCACAATTTGCATGGGTCATCTTATCCTAAATTTACATATTTTGACTCCAACCAGCTCCACGTATTCCAAATGTCATGCTAAGAATGTGATCAGCATGATAATTTAGCTTAGATTTTAAGGGGGAGGGGTGTTGGAGTTTTCCTATAGGCTGGAAATGGATCTACAGCATGTATTTCATGGTAACGGCGACAGTAATTATTTATTTCGGGTGCACAATGTACCCAAATATTCCTTTCTCATCAAGCAACACCCTTTTATGAAATACCCTCTGGAGAAACATGTTATTTGATGACTGCCGAAGAAGAATTTATTTGTTGACCAAAACTTAGCAAGAAATAATCTATTTCAAAATATCACGCCTCCCCTTGAGATTAACCAGTCACCCCCTAAGAAGCAAAGTTCTGTCAAAGATTCAGCGTAACAGGCCAAACCTGCATAAGGCCATCGCTTCACCCATACCTACTCACATAGCTGACATTTTGCCAAACTAAACATCCTGAATCTACTATATCGACTTTTCTTCAAGGAGTTTTTTCTCTTCAATTGGATTATTGTATTAATTTCTTTTTTCTTTAGGACTGAAATCCCTTTATCTGTCTTTGCCATTTCCCGGAGAAGTCCTATATCTGTCACTTCTAATTACTGAGACCCTCGCTCGAGTCACATGATTTTAATCAATTTTTTTCTTGGAAATCTCTGAGCGGAAAGCTTTAATGGGATGGCTTTGGAGATAATTACATCACCTTCTGATATGATTATAAATGACATATCCTAAGAAGGCAGAAATTGAGAACATAGAACTACTGGAAGTTGCATTATAAGCCCAATTTTATATCACAAAATTATTAGATATAGATAGAGAGACATATTAAATGACAAGTAAGTATGATGGGTATTTTGTCAGGTCATTTTGAATATACTCTTAGTTTATAAGCAGTGCTGCTTCCAAGAAACTAATAAACATAGGCTTTAAAGCAGCAAACCTTAATTCAGCGAATAATTTCACAACAGTGAATGTGGTAGTATTCTATCGTGGGGAGCATAGGTGACAGAAAAAGAATATTATTTACAATGAAATTGTATCAATCACAGTTTCATGACATATAGACCATAATCTGGCATACACACATGCCATACAGGTTAGTTAATCGGGAATTGCCCGTTTTAATTTGTTGGCGGCGTCAGTCAAAATTTTAAGTGGTGTCAAAAAACTGCAAAAAGTTAAGAAAAATTTAGGTATGCGTCATAACTGCAACATTTGTCAACTCCTGATTATTATTCAGTAATCATAGTGCACGGTCATGCTTGGAAACAAACACTGACATAATTGGTATCGAGTAAACAGTATATACCTCTGTGGAGTCATGTAGTTTTCATGAACATCCTTTGGTATATATATATGTTCTGCCAATTTTAGGTTTTTAGTAACGAAATGTCTGCCGTGAGTCATTTGATGTCAACTTCAAAGGTATCATAGGTTTCCCTGTCTGTAGCCTATTGTGTCTGTAATTCCATTGGATTGGCATGTACTGCAGTTCTTTGATGTATGTTCCTCTATCAGAACTGCCTCCTCTCCTGGCTAGGTCATAATAATTGTAAAGCAAGACATATACATACTGTAGGGGAGATCAGGATAAGTTGTGCTATTTTTTGCTGCAGGGTGATTTTCCAAAAAACAAGGGCTTAATGTTATCTGAATGTCAGATATCAAAATATAATATCTTGGCTGTAATCGACAAAGGTTTCAGGGCAATTGGCAATTGGACCGTTGGAAAGATCCGGGAAGGCATTTGAAAAAAGTAGGTAAAGTGACGCAATTGCCCCAGCACAGAAGTAAGTAGTGCTGCATGACGTGGTAAGTTGTTCGCTTATTTTATTTTTTTTAAAACCTTGTATTTAACCTTCAGACGGATCATTTGTATCTTGTCTTTAGCATATTGCTGATATGTTACATGAAACTTATCAAACATTTATGAGCCATTTTACGAAAAACTTCAAAATGCTGCAAAAATCAGAACTATTTATTGTTTAGAGGGTGGTATAACACTTTCAACATATATACCTCACAATGTAAGTTATTTTACAACATGTTTAAGCTTTGTGTACTATCCAGACAAAAATAGATGAATGAAAATGTATTCCTATGTCAAAACATTTGCACCACTCACCCCAATCAAAATGGCACATCTTACCCCAAATTGATTTTCTGGGTAAAAATGGTCAAAAATAAACCAACAATGCAAGATTAAATCAACAGAAATGTCTAGATGTACCTCCTTTCAGAGGGACAGCATCTTATATTACAAAAACCAAATGACTGAGAAACAAGAATGTCAGTCCTCGGCAACAAAATTGAACTCATAAGTGTAACTTTTTATAGCATGACATTTGGCTTTTTTTTTTCAAAGTGCCTAATGATGTCGACCAAGTGTTTATACATGGATGGCATTGCCTTGTTAACCCAGTTGTTCATTTCACCCCAACAGTAGGCGGCAAAACCTAACCCATGGTACAACTTACCGTGGTCCCCCCTACATAGCACACCAGATATTATTTGGTGTATGATACATACCATACATGTATGATATTTGGTGTAGGACAAATTATTAAACTATTTATTAAGCAGCCTGTTTTTGTTGTCGATCTGGATATATGCGGCAAAATTCTGTACAAATATCAGAAGATAGATATGGTAAGTGCAGCTCACTAAGCTCAGTTCTGGGCGCTCATGAGGGTGGGGTTGATATGATTGATGAGATGGGAGAGAGAGAGAGGGCCAACCAGCTGGTTTACTAACAAACAGTCAGAATCTTTTCAAGTTGCTTGTGTGAGACTTCATTTTGCTTCACCGAATTTTTTAGATTGTAGACAGCATCTTCACATTCATTTCTTCTTAGGGACTGAAATCCCTTTATCTGTCTTTTGCCATTTCACGGAGAAGTCCTATATCTGTCACTTCTAATTACTGAGACCCTCAACCAAGTCACATTATTTTAATCAATTTTTCTATAAAATATCTTCATGTTTTACCAAGCGGAAGGCCTTGATAAGTAGACTTTTGAGATAATTACATCACCTTCTGATATAATTGTAACAAAATCAATAATAGAGAAATTTGAAATTAACCAAATTACTTAGTAGATCTGGTCTAAAATTGGATGTTTTACAGCAATATGCCAGAGAATATACTGTCAGCTGGTACATTGTAGTCTGACTATAGTCTGACGAATGGACAAAGCACATTTTTGACAGGCCATTGGGATTATAAGCTGAATACAAGGACAATTGGCACAGGATGAAGCTGCTTGAATGTTTATGTCTGGAATATTGTTTTCTTCATTAGTATCTATGTCTGCCATTAAAGAAACTGGCAGGGTAACTGATAGAAAATGTGAAAATAGTATTTTCTTTAATTTGAGGCTGGAACAAATCTCACCACAATTGCAGAAAAGAGACCTAACATATTGGTCTGAATAGTATTATATCACGAAAATCTAGACATCCAAATTCATGGCTGTTGTGTCCCTTACAAACATGCGATTCCTCCATGCATCGTTATTTTCCATATTGTTCTGTGTACAAAAACAAACTTCTGAGCTAGGTTAACAGCAACTTTTGAGAACAAATTGGAAAAAAACAGAAACTTCAGTCTATATTTTAAGATCAGCACACACTGCTTTCTAGTTGAAGTACATCATCTAAAAGGAATATTTGATTCTGGGTTTTCTGTTGAGATCATGACTAGAACAATATATATTTGGGTCAAAATTTGAAAACCTTGAAATTTCAGCTGAAAAAACTTTGAAAATTTTTCGTTCCAGAAATGCCTTTTAAAGTTTGTGTTGGGTGGGTCAAACAATCAGCTATCACTGCACTTTCATGTCCAAGGGTCCCAATGCCCCGCTGATCTGTACTGAGGTGATAAACATAGCTGTAATATTTTTTGACTGTCATTAAAATCACACTTCTAACTAAAAAATCCTGACCACTTAGGGCTAAACAATCTATTGCCAATGATTAGGCAAGTTACTTGCACATTTTGGGCCAAGTTCCGGGTCTCTAGTGCCAATTATTTTTGAGAAACTGCATTTGATCAATTAAAATACCAAATATGTGTGTCATTAGCATCATGCCTATTACTTGGAATCCGTACCACATAGAGCTGAATAATGTATTACCAACAAATAGGAAAGTGGCTTTTCTTCACACATTGAGCTATATTTCATATCTCTATGACCAATAGTCATTGAGATAGAACATGTCCTTGAAACAGAAATTTATAAAAACAAACAAAAATACTCTTTTCATCAATAGTTTGGCTTCTTAATAATAAAGATAATCTCCACTACTCCCTCCAGTGCCCAGTGGCTTTACTAAACCATATTTCAGATCCTAGACAAACATAAAATGTTACTGGCATCCCATATTTGGTTAGTAGTTTCAGAGAAGCATCAAACTTCATACTAAGCATGCCGATGCAAGGAAAATGCAAAAATGTTATGTAATAGTCTGTTGAAACAATTATTGATAATATATATTCAACTGATTTCAACTCCAGTCACCTGCAACAAAATTTTAGTGAGGTAAAGGCAATAAGTCATTTTTGACATGATGCTAATGACAGCGTGATGCTAATGATAATTACAGTAAAAATCTTTGCAGCGACCAGTGGAAAACTGGGAGTCTGGCAATATGTTCATGCAAAGACCTTATGAACACCAGACACATGTTCATTGTAATTTTTGTCCAGAAATATGTAGATAAAATAGAGTAGCAAGGCGTTTGCTAATGACAAATACGCATCATTTCGATCTCATCTACAGAAAGTCACCACAGCAAGGGATGCGAATAATGGGTAGTTTGACTGTTCTGATAATACCGTTCACACTGTTCACATACAAATCTCTTGAATAGTGGTCCTGGGCACAAAATGAACTGTAAAGAAATCAAATTGTGTTGATTGTCCTTTTTTTCTGTGTACAGTGTTGCCTCTAACTAATGTGGTGTTTGCGCATAATTACAGTTGATGAATGATAAGTGCTAACAGAGAAGCACTCAAATGTTTCTTGAGAGTTTGTGTTTCTTTCCTGGTTCTGTAATCTGCATGAACAAAAAGCAGTTTTTGAGGACATAATTATCCTATACTTGCGATGTCATAAGGAAAAGTCATTTGACGTGTAACACCACTCACCAATGAGATCATGAGGTATCAAATGACAAATTGACAGTTTATTTCAGTGTGTTCGATTGTGAGGTCGTTGATGTCCATCAAAAGCTGAATGTAAGTGGCCTACTCATCATTCATCGACTGTAACATTCTTCTTACAATTCCACCATGTTTAAGGATTGCTGTTTCTGGCAGTTGGCTTTAGGATGAAAATAATTTTTTATATCAAAATTTGTGTTATTCCGAATTTCCAAAAAAGCTAATCGTGATTGTTTTTTTAATTTTAGTGGTCTGCAGGTTGACAACATTCTTTCTCCGGCATATTATGGAAGAGTCTGTTTAATCACGGAAGACAGTCTTTGGTCTGAAATTCATCTAAATTGTGAGCCTTCATCATTTCGACTCCAAATCAAATTTGAATATTCTATTGCGGAGGTTCTTTGCAGCCTCAACATTTTCTTAATCTTCCAATAGATAAAAGGCAGCCCAAAATAAGATCTCGGCATGGCAGTCGAGAGTTGGGATGAAGTCAGACAAAGGAAGAGCTTCAGAAGTGTCTGTCAAGTCTTGATTATTGCCTTTTGTTCTCTGAGTGGGCTCCTTTGATCGCTGATTCAGAAAAGGCGCTCAACCAAAAGACAGACTCAGCCAGGAGGTTACGGAGTTGGTTGAGGAACTGTTTTTGTCGATTTAGCAGGAGAGCTTTCCTATCCATCGATCCCTACATTGTGCATATATATCTTTAAAATAAAACTATCAAAATGATGCATTTTTGTTCTGCCATTTATTCTCACAATGTTTTTCACTTGTCAAAGTGAAGCTGAAGTCAATATTTTGTAGTATGCTACTGCTTAAATATTTATATTTATTTAGACATACTTGGCTAGCAAGCAACGAAGGCAGATTGATTTTAAGATTTTGAAAAACTGGTGTTACATGAGATTTTATAATTGTAGACCATGAGCCTGAATGTGATTTTTTTTCTGGCACATGTCATTCTATTGTGATATAGAAACAACACATTCAGGGTGAATTTCTGCAATCGTGAAAACTGTTGTTAGCAAATAACTATGTAGCAAACTACCATAATAATGAAACGTCACAAACTTTAACCTGGTAAATTGATTCCATCAGCTCATTTTGTTGGTATTTTACATTAGAGAGATGTAGTAATCTCAAAAGCCACCTTATTAGAACATTTTGCATGGAGATAAGTTATGCAAATTTTGAAAAAGAAATTCAATCAACATGATATGCAATGATGGATTTTGGCCTTGGCTGAACTGAAAAAAAAAAAGGTTTAAAAACCAACTTTAAAAGACTAATTATATAGATACAAAATGACGATGATCGAAAACATTATAGCTGTTTGCAGATTGGTGGTCCAAACAGTTTCAAAATGAATATTCAACTTTGTCTTGTTATGTCACTGGCTTAAGAGCTATTCTAACTATTTGTTAGTGACTTTACTGTTTATTAGTTCATTCAGCATGTGGCAAATACCTATGCACATAAGTATCACTACTAAACAAACTACTAACTTTTACAAAATGCGAACTAGCTAAGAGGATCAAAAAACTATAACAGGTAACTGTCAATGACGTGGCAAAGCCAGTTTGGAAGTTGAAAATGAAAAAAAAAAAAACATCACTGTCAATGGGCCACTAATCGGCATAGAGCTCTAAGGCCACTAATTTTGCAGGGGCACCCCATGATCTGTTGTACCAATTAGCTGTTATGCAGCAGGCGCCCGGCTGGCTGGCAGACTGTCAGCTAGGATGTTCCCAGCTGGCAAATTTGTCAGCTGGAATCCAATTTTTGACGTCCAACCAATGAAATTTGTATAGTCAGGTAATAAGAAAGTCAGTTGAGGTGGCTGGCTGGGAAAAAAATGATTCATATCAGCTGGCTGGGAGTTGCTGAATGATGCTTGGGCTGGCTGGCAATCCAGCTGGCAGCATACATGTAACAGATATTTTCTCCCAGTTGCATAAAATTAATCTAAGTGTCACAAAATATGTGCAACCAGGAGCTTACACTGATATGGGCATTATAATGACACACTGTCGTGAGGTGCCCCTGATTTTGTACTTAGATAAATCTATTTCATTAAGAGAGGCACAGTGATTTCAGTTGCCAAATATTTCATTAACTCACTTACAGTAAACATGATATTTCTCTTGAAATCACATTAGCAGGTGATTTAATTATGTCTTGGAGTTGCTTCAGATATTCTGAGGAAGAAATCAGATTAAATTCCCATGACTTGCTTGGAGAACTCCCAATTCTTCCCTGTACGCAGCAGCAGATTTATGACTTCGGCAGCAGCACCCAAAGAGAGGCACAGTGATTTCAGTTGCCAAAACTAGGGAAGAAACTCAATGGAATATACATCATTATATATTAAATAAAAACTTCTCACAATTTGCATGGGTCATCTTATCCTAAATTTACATATTTTGACTCCAACCAGCTCCACGTATTCCAAATGTCATGCTAAGAATGTGATCAGCATGATAATTTAGCTTAGATTTTAAGGGGGAGGGGTGTTGGAGTTTTCCTATAGGCTGGAAATGGATCTACAGCATGTATTTCATGGTAACGGCGACAGTAATTATTTATTTTGGGTACACAATGTACCCAAATATTCCTTTCTCATCAAGCAACACCCTTTTATGAAATACCCTCTGGAGAAACATGTTATTTGATGACTGCCGAAGAAGAATTTATTTGTTGACCAAAACTTAGCAAGAAATAATCTATTTCAAAATATCACGCCTCCCCTTGAGATTAACCGGTCACCCCCTAAGAAGCAAAGTTCTGTCAAAGATTCAGCATAACAGGCCAAACCTGCATAAGGCCATCGCTTCACCCATACCTACTCACATAGCTGACATTTTGTCAAACTAAACATCCTGAATCTACTATATCGACTTTACTTCATGGAGTTTTTTCTCTTCAATTGGATTATTGTATTAATTTCTTTTTTCTTTGGGACTGAAATCCCTTTATCTGTCTTTGCCATTTCCCGGAGAAGTCCTATATCTGTCACTTCTAATTACTGAGACCCTCGCTCGAGTCACATGATTTTAATCAATTTTTTTCTTGGAAATCTCTGAGCGGAAAGCTTTAATGGGATGGCTTTGGAGATAATTACATCACCTTCTGATATGATTATAAATGACATATATTAAGAAAGCAGAAATTGAGAACATAGAACTACTGGAAGTTGCATTATAAGCCCAATTTTATATCACAAAATTATTAGATATAGATAGAGAGACATATTAAATGGACAAGTAAGTATGATTGGTATTTTGTCAGGTTATTTTGAATATGCTCTTAGTCTATAAGCAGTGCTGCTTCAAAGAAACTAATAAACATAGGCTTTAAAGCAGCAAACCTTAATTCTGCGAATAATTTCACAATGTTCAGTGAATGTGGTAGTATTCTATCGTGAGGAGCATAGGTGACAGAAAAGAATATTATTTACAATGAAATTGTATCAATCACAGTTTCATGACATACAGACCATACACTGGCTTACAGGTTAGTTAACCGGGAATCGCCCTTTTCGATTTGTTGGCGGCGTCAGTCAAAATTTTAAGTGGTGTCAAAAAACTGCAAAAAGTTAAGAAAAATTTAGGTATGCGTCATACAGTACAACCCAAAATAAAGTACGATTGCCCCAGCAGGAAGAAAGAATCACCCACTACTTTATCTTTTCACAACTTTTGACTACCTCTGAATCACTTCCTACTTTTACCTACTTGAAACTACCTTTTAAAATTACATTAAAATCATATTTAAACAAAACCAATTTAAACTCAATCACCCCCATTGTGTTTTGTTTACTTGATATTTTGCACCTCTGCTAATTGCAGTTACATTGGTAGCTGTCTAAATCTAGTTCTTAATGTGGGCTAAGGTTGCTGTAAGGAGTCAAAGGGAGTTGTAAGGAGATTTGGGGTGGAGAGGAGAAAAGAGGGCAAAACAGGTAAACAGAGGACTTCTGACAGAAAATTTTCTTACTTTATTTTGGGTTGTACTGTAACTGCAACATTTGTCTACTCCTGATTATTATTCAGTAATCATATCGCTCATGGTCATGCTTGGAAACAAACACTGACATAATTGGTATCGAGTAAACAGTATATAAATCTGTGGAGTCATGTAGTTTTCATGAACATCCTTTTGTATATATATATGTTCTGCTAATTTTAGGTTTTTAGTAACGAAATGTCTGCCGTGAGTCATTTGATGTCAACTTCAAAGGTATCATAGGTTTCCCTGTCTGTAGCCTATTGTGTCTGTAATTCCATTGGATTGGCATGTACTGCAGTTCTTTGATGTATGTTCCTCTATCAGAACTGCCTCCTCTCCTGGCTAGGTCATAGTAATTTTAAAGCAAGACATATACATTGGGGATATCGGGTAAGTTGTGCTATTTTTGCTGCAGGGTGATTTTCCAAAAAACAAAAGGCTTAATGTTATCTGAATGTCAGATATCAAAATATAATACCTTGGCTGTAATCGACAAAGGTTTCAGGGCAATTGGACCATTGGAAAGATCCGGGAAGGCATTTGAAAAAAGTAGGTAAAGTGGCGCAATTGCCCCAGCACAGGAGTAAGTTGTGCTGCATGAAGTGGTAAGTTGTTCACTTAATTTTTTTTTTTCAAAACCTAGTATTTAACCTTCAGACGGATCATTTGTATCTTGTCTTTAGCATATGGCTGACATGTTACATGAAACTTATCAAACATTTATGAACCATTTTACGAAAAACTTCAAAATGCTGCAAAAATCAGAATTATTTATTGTTTAGAGGGTGGTATAACACCTTCAACATATGTTTAAGCTTTTTGTACTATTCAGACAAAAATAGATGAATGAAAATGTATTGCTATGTCAAAACATTGGCACCACTCAACCCAATCAAAATGGCACATCTTACCCCAAATTGATTTTCTGGGTAAAAATGGTGGTCAAAAATAAACCAACAATGCAAGATTAAATCAACACAAATGTCTAGATGTACCTCCTTTCAGAGGGACAGCATCTTATTACAAATACCAAATGACTGAGAAACAAGAATGTCAGTCCTCGGCAACAAAATTGAACTCATAAGTGTTACTTTTTATAGCATGACATTTGGCTTTTTTTTTCAAAGTGCCTAATGATGTCGACCAAGTGTTTATACATGGATGGCATTGCCTTGTTAACCCAGTTGTTCATTTCACCCCAACAGTAGGCGGCAAAACTTACCCCATGGCACAACTTACCGTGGTCCCCCCTACATAGCGCACAAAGTGGCTTTGCCTGTGGATAATACTACATCATAGATACAATGTATGATATTTGGTGTATGATACATACTGTACATGTATGATATTTGGTGTAGGACAAAACATTAAAATATTTATTAAGCAGCCTGCTTTTGTTGTCGATCTGGATATATGCAGCAATATTCTGTACAAATATCAGTTGATAGATATGGTAAGTGCAGCTCACTAAGCTCAGTTCTGGGCGCTCATGAGGGTGGGGTTGATTGATGAGATGGGAGAGAGAGAGAGGGCCAACCAGCTGGTTTACTAAAAACAGTCAGAATCATTTCAAGTTGCTTGTGTGAGACTTCATTTTGCTTCACCGAATTTTTTAGATTGTAGACAGCATCTTCACATTCATTTCTTCTTAGGGACTGAAATCCCGTTATCTGTCTTTTGCCATTTCCCGGAGAAGTCCTATATCTGTCACTTCTAATTACTGAGACCCTCAACCAAGTCACATTATTTTAATCAATTTTTCTATAAAACATCTTCATGTTTTACCAAGCGGAAGGCCTTGATAAGTAGACTTTTGAGATAATTACATCACCTTCTGATATAATTGTAACAAAATCAATAATAGAGAAATTTGTAATTAACCAAATTACTTAGTATATCTGGTCTAAAATTGGATGTATTACAGCAATATGCCAGAGAATATACTGTCAGCTGGTATACATTGTAGTCTGACTATAGTCTGACGAATGGACAAAGCACATTTTTGACAGGCCATTGGGATTATAAGCTGAATACAAGGACAATTGGCACAGGATGAAGCTGCTTGAATGTTTATGTCTGTAACATTTCTTCATTAATATCTATGTTTGTCATTAAAGAAACTGGTAGGGTAACTGACAGAAAATGTGAAGATAGCATTTTCTTTAATTTGAGGACGGGGCAAATCTCGTCACAATTGCAGCAAAGAGATTGCACATATTGGTCTGAATAGTATATATCACGACAAAGAAAGAAACCAGTGCATATTGTCAGGACCATCCTTGCAATAAAATCGTAATATATATAGGGATGAAATGATAAATACTATATATACTATGCAAACGACTCATTCCCAATATTTACAAACAAAATCGGTCCAGACATGAAGAAAAGTCATCAACCCCTTACTGTCTTCCAAGGGTGCTTGTTTCAGCATCTGTTGGGCCACCTGTTACAATTCCCTAGCTGTCTCGTCGTTTCAGGGTATGTTGCAGGTTTCTTTGGCAAACCTACAAACATTTCTCTTTGGGATACAAGCAATAGGGCTTACTGAGTGCAGACAAGCTACACAACCTTTGTTAGATAAGTCGACAGCATTCTGCCAAGCCTATACTGTAAATTGCTTTAAGTAAGGCAACCCAGCCCGCATAGCTCAGTCAATATAGTGCCAGCCTCACAAGCGAGTGACCCGGGTCCAATCCCCTGGCTGGCTATCTTTCGTTCCATGAAGTCGTCGTTCAAATCAGACAAATTGGAGGTGCCATTGGCCAACTGGAAACAAGTCACTGACTAAGAGACCCTTTACACATAAATCTCCCATCTCCAATACAACTCGTCATATACAAGAACTGCTAAATATCAGGAAATGCATCAGATTCGTGTGCTGGGAACCAAGCAGCTGCTATCTTTTTATCAGAAAATCTAGACATCCAAATTCATGGCTGTTGTGTCCCTTACAAACATGCGATTCCTCCATGCATCGTTATTTTCCATATTGTTCTGTGTACAAAAACAAACTTCTGAGCTAGGTTATTATCGTTTTCATAGCTATGTGTTTTTTTGAAAACTTCGTTTTGCAGTTAAACCGTGACATCATTGGGTATCTGTCAATGTGATTGGTCTAATCTTAAATCTGTGACATATCAGTTCAGAGTTTGACATCACAGTTAATGACAAAGGAATTTAAAACAGTCAGGCAATGTTACTATTTGTGTACAACCACAACAAACAACGCATGTCTAAGCTGAGTGTTGCACCTCATTAATTGTTTTCCAAACAAAATGTATTACTCTTTTTCACAGGAAACCAGTCATCACAATTTCAAACAACATTTTTTGTCAATAATTGCAACTCTCCTTTGAGGCTAAATAGTCTGTTTGGTTCAGTTACAGTGCATAGTGAAACATACGTCATCCATGTGTCACTGCACTTTGTCAGTTTGCTGAAATCGATGCTTGTAATAAACGAAATTATTCAAATTAATCTCTGACATCACAGTTTTGAATGAAGCAAATTGCAAACTTGAAAAACATGTAGCTATGAAAACGATAATAAAAGCAACTTTTGAGAACAAATTGGAAAAAAACAGAAACTTCAGTCCATATTTTAAGATCAGCACACACTGCTTTCTAGTTGAAGTACATCATCTAAAAGGAATATTTGATTCTGGGTTTTCTGTTGAGATCATGACTAGAACAATATATATTTAGGCCTAACTGTGAATCAATAGGAAGAAACAAATTTACTGAAGCTTTCCTTTAAAGACAGCAGGACACCTATAAAAACCGTTTAACATGAAAAGGGTACATGAAATCCTGAATGCTTCCACAGTGTTTCAAATAAATAGGCCAAATTAATCTGATTTGTTTCATACAGCAACATCAAAGTAAACCCTTTTTCACTATTCAGTCAATGTGAAACCCTCCTGCATCACTCAACTGCTGTTAGATTCATTCATTTGGCCTAAAGCCTGCTATATATATTATATAAATATTTGATGGTGAGGAGTCCAATATACATGTAGAGTATAGTTGGACAAAGAAAAGCTATGTTGGACGAGGCGCTTGCATTTATTGACAAAGAGAGAATGTCACATCATATTGGAGCAACAGAAGAAAGTAGGCATATTATATACATAGTTATACACATAAACATATAATCACTTAATCTGATAAATCATGCTGCCACAATAACTTCGCAATTCACAATGACGTTTGCATAAGATTCTGATGTCTGTGAAGTTCTTGCATATCATTCCATTGCAATTTTTATCACATTCCTGAATCTATTCATTCCTATACGTCAAAATGTGCTAAAACTCCACTCAAATTATTCCTGATGTCACCCAGGGAACCTTAACTATGAAAAGTTTACAAAAGAAGTACTCATTTGTCCATTGAATATGATTGAGAAACATATTTTCTCCAGTACCATGATGAAGCATGCCTTAGCTGGTGGCTCCCCTGTTTGGTAAAATTGTTCATATCCATTGGAAAAGCCACAGATTTTTGGAAACAGGGGTAGGCTCACTTGAAGGCTGCTAGGTCAGCTAGGATTGATGCCACTAAGCTACAAATACACACATTTAGGGTCGATATTCAGACCTATAATTCGATCCAACTTTCATAAAAATCGGAGAAGGAATCTTTGAGAAATTCAAGTTTATTTAAAGGGGGACGTATTTTTGTTGAACTGCTTATAAGTGAAACTCCGCAGGTAAATACATATTGCAAGAGAAGAAGCTGAAGTGCAGATTTCCTGATGAAGACATGCAGTTGCTAGCTTCCCACATTTGACACGAGCAGAATGACATCACACAAAGCCAATGTATTTCTTGCATTGTATCTCTTGCATTGTCAGTTGCTGTTGAGGTCCATGTTCCAATGCTTCGTGGAGTTTGTGCCTTGCCATGTAATATTAAGAAACATCTGAGCACTACAACGGACACACAATAAAACATTGTCACATAGAAATATATGCATGGTAGAAATTATGTTGCCATAACATGAACGCAACATTGAGATTTTTCACAATTATGTGACAATATTGCAACAACGTTGCAAGTTCCCCCGTGGCCTATATGTATAGTTTAATTCTTTGATGTAGCATCAGAACAATCTCCTTTCCTGCTGACCTGCTCAAAAGTATGGGTTATTCACCAAGGAAGAGAGGTCATATGATTTATCACCCGAGGGTGAGCCTGAGGTGTGATAAACACCCGATCCCATGGTAAATAACCGGCTTATACCGTGAGACAAACAGTCAAACCGATAACAAGAAATGACAAGTGGACAACAAAAAATATAGAATATTGCAGTGAAATACAGTCTTGTGATTGGCTGGCATAGGTGTCGAATATTATAGTATTAGTTTATATCATTTGACACAATATATTCCATGTTCTTGGTTGTCCACTTATAAATGGTCTCACGCTTGACTGTGACTGTTTGACTGTTTGTCTCATGTAAACGTGTTTACCACCCATTGGACAGAAGCCTCCCGGTGAGAAATCACATATTCCCTTTCCCGTGGTAAGTAACCTATACTTATTGTTAAAGCATGGAAGTCTCAATGATGTTTCGACAATACATCGTTCAAGAAAATGAATCCACAAGAATGCACTGCAACAATATCTGGTATGGTAATGTATATTGCACTTGTATTCTTTGATGTGCACTATCCCGGTGCAGACATACATAATACCAGTCCAGTGATTTGGAAGGATCAAGTCGGCGACCTGTCCATTTACTTAATTGGGAATTGTTGTTGTTGTGCATGCGCATTTACTTGCTGTTGTGACATTCCCTATACCAACCAAGGTGAGAATTTACTGTTTACTGTAGCTGCTCTCATGATGTCAGTCAGTAAAAATGTAGTACATTGAAAAGGACATGTTCCGAAGTGATATCGTATTATGGTATGTAAGGATATGACTCATTAACAAACATGTGAGCCATAAAACATGTGTGAACTAAAATTCAACAAGTGTAACAGTTGAAGCAGGGGCGTATTTAGAAATGGCCTGGGGGGGATATTACATGGGGTGAATATCCCCCCCTAAATACGCCACTTAGTGTGGGATAAGATACCCCTCACAGCAGATCGTTGCCTGCAAGGAGTTAAACTAATAAATTCAAATAGATCATCGTTTTTCCGTATGCAATCTAAAAATAAACATTTTCGGTTTGGTGCATTTATAATAAACATTGAATTGTTTGATATGATTAAGAACAATAATATGATTATGATGAGGACACTGTGTGCTCAAATTAAATTATTTAATTTGGTGTTTCCATGAAATAAATGAGTTCCCATAGAGAAAAAAGAAAACTCCTTCTCGCCTCCTTCTCCACCAAATATGTAATAAACCACCTACTTTCAATTGCATGCGATGACAGCACAGTCACTCTGCTTGCATACTACGTATGCACGATTTCAAGAGGATTTAATGCAGCAAAAGTGAACTCAATATCAACTTTATTGGACTCCAGGCAATGAGTAAAATGACAATGGAGTTAAGGTTTTATAAGAGCCGCGATGGGTTTTTTAAATTGCAGAACTTTTGATCAAGGATCATAAAAGGTTGGCCTTGAATTGCCCTTGGTGCTATTTTAATCCTGTAGCTGGGCCATTCCACAATAACTAAGACAAAACTGTCACTGGTGTTACAGTATAAGTAAAGAAACACCATTGACTTAAAGTTAAACTAGTGACCAAATTGATATTTGTTTGAAATATTTCCCATTAAAATAAGAATTTCATTGCATTTCCTACCACCATTGATCACTGGTGTTACCATTGGACTCCAGTGTTAACCATTTTTGTGTAAAACCAGTGACGGTTAACCCCAGGGACAATTTGCACTGAAATACCAATTGCTCCCACAGTGATGCATTGATTTGAAATGGTGTTGCCACAGATTGATTTCTGTAAACAGGACACATCCTATGACTGAGGCAGTTTTTGAAAATTCTAGAATAATTAACTATTTCTTAGGGTAACACCAGTGACACCGAAAAAGAATACTCTAATTTCAGCACACTGTGAAGCCACCCTGCATGCTAAAAGCGTATAAATACCAAAATCTGCACTTATCATGGATGCCTGTTAGGGTGCATCAGCCGCCCCATGAAAAGTAAAAAATAGAGATAGACATCTGTACAAGGGGTGTTCAGGAAGTTCTGACCAATTTTTGCAGCAGACCTTTCTTTTTGACATACTTGAATGAAATTTTCATGGTACAAAATTCAGGTGTATAGCCATTGATTCTGAAAATATTATGTCTGTGAGCAATGTTTAACTTACTTTTCTGTTGCCATGGAAACGACACCTTGGGGTAGGCAGCGCAGCTAAATTTTTCATACAAAACTAAACAATTTAGCTGTGTAAATCACCATAAAATTTATTGCATATGCACAATTAATTGTGAACATAGATGTTCATCAACAGCTTCACAATTTTTCAAAGTACTCTCCGTGGCATGAAACACATTTTTGCATCCTTTCAATTCACCCGGTGAAGCAATTTTCAAAGTCCTAACACAGAAAAGCACTGGAAATGGCATGTCACATGTCCTGCTTTGCAGCATATCTTTCACCTCTCAGCTCATCTTTTAGATTAGGGAATAAACAAAGGTCACATAGTGCTAAATCATCATCGTGGTATCTTGAAATACTGTCCTGATAATATCCTGGGTTTGTATGCCAGTCTTTCCAATGAGAACACTCAATTTGATTGAAGCACTCTGATCGCGTTTCGGTCCATGTAAAATGCGCATCCAAAATCACCCTTTACAGTGCCAAAATGAGGTTTTTATATGGCTAAATAACGGATTGGTACAACATTGTGACATCATAAAGTTACAATCACAATTGTCAGTAGGCCCTGCACAGGTCTACAGTCCTTTTCAACATAATTTGACCCTAGATTTCAGGGAAAATACAATGCCAAGTTCACTAGAAAAATGAGCTGCGCTGGGTTCCCCATCTTGCCGTTTCCATGGCAACAAAATAACAACTTAAATATATTGTGTCCCAAAGGTGCTTGGCAACTTTTTGCTTTGATACCTCAAGATGTATTCCTGAAAATTTGAAGGCTCTAGCTCAAATATAGGCATCTCTCAGAAAAATTGGTCAGAACTTTCTGAACGCCCCTCGTACCTTGGCATGAAATTGTGTTTTGGTAGTCAGATGAACATACTAAAAAATCAGCCTGATCAAATAATATTTAGGGGTGCCTCCGGAAGCATATTTCCTTAAACATTTTCAGGAAAAGTTATGTTTCCGTAGAATCGCGGTTTACGATATCTTGACTAATATAACAGATTGAAGAAAAGTAACAACATATTTGGATTCTGCAGAAAATTTCCTTCAAAATGAATACCTGGAACCTATACTTTCGTTGAAAAAATTTTGATGCCGTACTGCAGGATGTGTTTTTACTTTGAATATTTTACATGACTTCACCGACATACAAAATTTTTTCTTTAAATGACTGCAAGATACTTTGTCTTAATTGTTCCTTTCATATTTATTATGTTTGATGCATGAGAGTAATAATTTGCTATTTCTTTTTGGCTCTCAAAGCTATTACTATTATTCAAGGATCCAATGATCTTGATTAATGTTTTACGACTGTATGACAATAAAGAAACAACCTTACTGATATGCTAAATAATGCTATACATTGACTAGTCATTATCTGTTTTAACACTAAGAAAATCTTGCCTGATATTACAGTGCACAAGAAGATGGGTCCATGTACAATTGTACATAATATTGTAATCAACCATTCATATTCTGCAAATTAATGAAATACAAGTATTGTCTGCACAATGTATATTTTCTAGAAGTAATTTGCTAAGGCACATTAAGCTTCAAACCAAATTTTTTAGAGTAGGCCTATATCAGTGACTATGTTCACCAAGACTGTCAATATACATGATCATTAAATCCTACACTAAATGGGTGGCAAGGTCCAATGAGGATTTATGTCATAGATTTAATCTATAGTCACAATTCCATGAAAAGAATAGAATCAATTGAATAAGTGTAATATTTATTAAACATTTTCACTCATACTTACATGGCGTTTTAAAAAGGGTATTGTTTATTTGCAGTCTCATGCAGAAGGGTACAAACCTTGCACATTCGTCTACTTACATTCCATTATATCAGGAATGTGTGATATCTGCATAAATATTTTAGATGTGTGACCTTGAATAAAAGTATTTGAGAATTGAGAGGCAAAGGTGGATAGGCCTTTTGAAAGGATATTTTCATAAATATAAATTAAATCAGATTAAAACCAATCATCCTGTAGGTGTTAAGAATGGAAATTTTAAGTTTAAGATATTTTATTGAATTAGTAATGAAGAAATAGAATATCATTTCAAATGCAAAAAGGAGAAAGAAAGAAAAGCAGTACTTGTGTTCCTCTAACTACCATAACACAAACTCAAGCCATGATACGACTTCCTGGCTCTATTTTTTGTTATTCATAGGACAGCTGATGTACCTTAATGTACATGTGATAAATGGAACCATCTCCTTGTGCACAAAAAGTATTAGGGCTAGTTTTTCACAAGGTTAAAATAAATTGGGACTTATCAACACATAGCATAGCAAGCTTGCTTTTTTTTTCTTTATAGTCATAAAATGTTTATTGAGATCATCAGGAATAATTGATATAGCTTTGAGCGAGAGATAACATGGAATACTGAGTAAATTATTGCAGGTATTTATGAAACATGACTTATATGAAAAAGCAAAGACTAAATACCATGCAGTCATATAAATAGAAATTTGTGTATATCAGTGACGTCGTACATAATAATTGAAGTAAAAGCATATCTCGCAGTACATGATCACCATAATATTGACGGAAACATTGATTCCAGGTATTCATTTTGAAGGTAATTTTCTGCAGAATCCAAATATGTCATTAGTTTTTTTCTATCTTTTATATTAGTCAAGTTATCGCAAACCGCGATCCTACGGAAACGTAACTTTGTCTGAAAAAGTCAAAAGAAATATGCTTTCGGAGGCACCCCTAAATATCTATCGATCAAGCTGAAATTTTAGTATCTTATTTTGCATGGTAAAACCCAACTATGGATCAAGGTACAGCTTGATCGGTTAATGTTGGGGCAACTGATGCACCCTAATGCCTGTCCATCAAAAGATGCCCCCTTGTATATTTATTATAAGATAGAAGGGAGTGTTCCTTTTACAGCCATGCTTTATGTAATGAGTAACACAAGTGACATGTTTTCTGGTGACAAGGTCATTTTGTTTTCCACAGTATACACAGGAGAGGAAAAATTCAATTGGTCTTGGGATATAAGTATGTGGAGTATTTGTCTAGAGATTTAGACCCACCACAAATATTTATATTGATTTGACATGGTTTGAAACGTATGGTAAATAAAAGAACAATTTTCTGTTACATCACATTTTTGGTAATATTCGATTGTTAACGTTTCACAATACAAGCACCTATAGATTATAATTTCCATTTTACAATGAAAATAACTTCTTTAAAAGAGGGGGAAGGCATATGATTAGAAAGAAAATATAATTCTATGATTTGCTGAAAACTGCTTGAGTGACACAAAAAGCTCAGTTACTGTGGAATGACCCAGCTACATGTGTGATATTTTTCCTGCAGGCAGTTACTGCAAAAGTGTTATCATCACAATCTTGGTGTAAATTACATAGAATTGTATAGAAGAAAATGATGTTGTCATGACGTTGTAAATTAATATCAAGATATGACATTGGCAATTTGGCATATTATTATGACAACTGACTAACTTGACGGACTGACTTGTGTTGTACTGGTATACCCCAGATCAGCCGGGGTAGCTCAACCACCATCTATTTTTTGGGGAGGGAGCTGCACATTGTTTTTGGTGATCACAGTATAATGATGAGATGAAGAGACTGTGAGTCTGGCACATACCCTATTAATTCAGGAATGTCCAGGGTCAGTCCCAGCATAGAATACTGGATACAACTCACCTTCATTTAAATGTCCCATGGGATTGGACTAAAGTGAGTTCCCGGGGTGAGATTTGAACCCACGCCCTCAAAGCCAGTGGACAAGAGTTCTAGACCATTATAGGCCACTGGGGAACTTGCAACGTTGTTACAATATTGTTACATAATTGTGAGAAACCTCAATGTTTTGTTCACGTTGTGGAAAAATATTTCTACCATGTATATATTTTACGTGACAATCACTCTAAACATTTGGTTGTCACTGTGACTAGTTTATGACTACTTTAGGGTAGTAATGGTTGCAAAAATTTGTTACTGACTTCCTAGAAAATCATTTTGACTATTCTATCACAATTAAAATGATTCTGTTGACTATGAAAGTGTCTGAAAGGTAGTCAATTTGATCATGATCTGGTAGCTCTAATAACCGGAGTGGTACAGCTTACTAATCCAATATTTGTCACATTGACGACCTTTTAGTAATTTTGACTCAAGGAGTTGTCGGTTTAGGCACCAGGAATTACAGCTCTAGAGTTGTCATCTTGACCACTCTGTGTTTAGAGTGTTAATGTAAAGTTCATGTGTGTCCCTTGTGATATTCAGATTTTCTTAATATTACATGCCAGGGCATAAACTCCACGAAGCATTGGACCTCAATAGCAACTGACAATGCAAGAGATACAATGCAAGAAATACATTGGCTTTGTGTGATGTCATTCTGCTCGTGTCAAATGTGGGAAGCTAGCAGCTGCATGTCTTCATCAGGAAATCTACACTTCAGCCTCTTCTCTTGCAATATGTGTTACCTGCAGAGTTTCACATATGTCTTTAGGGCTTTTGGCAACATTGCTATTCAATAAGGCAAGCAGAAATTTGGATGCTGTCTGACAATAATGTGGATGAGCCCCGTACACCAGACGTATAGGAATGAATAGATTCAGGAATGTGATAAAAATTGCAATGGAATGATATGCAAAAACTTCACAGACATCAGAATCTTATGCAAACGTCATGGTGAAATGTGAAGTTCTTGTGGCAGCATGATTTAGTGATTATATATTAATGTGTATACCCATGTATATAATATGCCTACTTTCTTCTGTTGCTCCAATATTTTGGACCTGCAGGATGTGACATCCTCTAAGTCAATAAATGCAATTAGCCTGGTATAGGGGAGAGTGGGGCATAACCCTAAGACAAAATGTCTCATACGACGACAATGACCAACACAATTAAGAACTCGAGTTGGCAATATGACACACTCCTAGAGTACAGTTATATCCCCTACCCACAGCATCATATGACTCTCCCTTATAGCACAGGGATATGAAATATTTTTTGCTACAAGGTGGGTGGTTATGCCTCATGCTTGGGGCATAACCACCCACCCCATGGGGCATAATCCCTCCCCCCTTGGTACCAGCAACAAAAATAAATGAAGGATTTCCATATCTAGGGGAAGGATGCTATGTCCCTTTCTGATGAAAATGCAAGGGCTCTTGTATCAAACCATATCAGTGTCCATATTTACTATTGTAATGGCTTCTGAGATATTTCTCTCCGGGACGCTCCCGCCAATATCAATCTTTTGGTTTTTCAAGACAGCCCAAATGACATAATCTATGCTAACCCTTCCCAAGTTTCTTACACATTTACAGTACATTTTTGAAAACCCCCCTCCTGTTTCTGTCACCCCCCAACTGCATTTTTTCCTGGGGCGGGTGGTTATGCCCCATATTGGGGTAAAACAGCCACTACCCCTATTATCACTCATGACGTGATTTAATGACAGTTAAATGCATTTTGAGAATTAGTCAGAAAATGAACCAACACAACGCCTATAACCGATACCTTACATCTCCTTTATGTTGAATGTCATCAAAAATACCGTCACATGTAAAAATAAGATGAAGCTGCTTAAAAAGGCTTAAAAACTAAACAAACTGAGTTGTTCAGTTGGGTTCTGCCTTTGCTTGCACCCCCTTCTGGTAAAAAGTTGTCTCACACAAGTAAAATCACCTTCACTAACAATATCTTCACTATGTGGAACCAATCACCTGGAACCACTGGGTGGGTGGTTATGCCCTGGGGGGTGGTTATGCCCCACTCTCCCCTAGATCTTTGTCATATCGTATGAGACACTTCAATTCTTAAACATCTGTTTGATGCCCCCCTTCCCAGACATACAAAGCGATACGCCACATGCTCTGATATGCACACCTTTCCGTGACCTTTGACGGTTATGTGAACAGTTTTGCGGATTTTTGCTGCAAAGGTGTGAATAAAGTTATTTTGGGCAACATACGTATTGAAAGTCATATCTATTGTTGTGGATATATATATGTATACGTAGCAGGCTTTAGGCCAACTGAATGAATCTAACAGCAGTTGAGTGATGCAGGAGGGTTTCACATTGACTGAATAGTGAAAAAGGGTTTACTTTGATGTTGCTGTATGAAACAAATCAGATTAATTTGGTTGATTTATTTGAAACACCCTGGAAGCATTCAGGATTTCAGGTAAATTTCATGTTAAAAGGTTTTTATGGTGTCCTGCTCACTTTAAAGGAAAGCTTCAGTGAATTTGTTTCTTCATATTGATTCATAGTAAGGCCTATTCACATTTATCCACACATAACTTCAGCAAATCTTCTATAGGGATGACACAGCGACTGTCCTGAATAACTGCAGACTTATTTTGCAAAATACATTAATCCTACTTTAAATTCAACCTTTATGAGTCTGCAGACAAATTGTCCATAAAATGCGTTATTTAAATTCAGAGAGTACAGACATTTTTATGCATCTGCATGCATCTATTAAGAACATCATCCCAAGTCATATGTTGGAAGGTGCCAGTGGAATGAAAACGGGGAAGTGTCAACAATTGGTAGAGATACATCAAGAAGATAATTGACAAAACGTGGCGTGGCAATAATGTTGTGGGGCAGAGGCCAACAAGAGCTCTGATATTGCACGCTCCTAAAGGATTGTGTGCGGTAGGATCATATGCATCAATCCAAATTGTAACTTGCAGATATTGCTTCAACCCCCACAGCATCATCCGCTTTGGTTTTTTTTTCATACCTGCGATTTACCAAAATGGATTCATATGTTTATATCCTTTATTCACTACCAGTAAAATGCCTAAAATCAACTTGATACAACTGATGAACTAACACGTTGTACTATGGTTTAGGCAAGCAATGCAAGCACCATCCACAAACCTACCAGAATGAGGCTTTTGTCCATGTCCAATCTGCATATTCATTTAAATTTCAAATAACATGTTCAGCTTTTCAGAATTCCAATTAAAGTTTTCTCATCTGACTGGATTGGCTCGATTAAAATGCCAAAATGACAAATGGGTTTGTTATCTCCAATACCAGAACTGTATTACCTCTGATGTTTTTTTCAGCCATATCTTGGGTTGACATGCTGTCCCATTCTCCCATTGCAGGGTCAGTATTCTCTCATTCTTCTGGAAAGTAATACTGTATAATAAACAAGATCATTGGTTGTTCACAGTCTTATGAATATTCTAATAATTTTAAAGCATTTTTCTATCCTGAAAAATACATGATTAATTTTCTGTTGCTTTTTGCTTAGGAAATATTTTAAACAGCAAACGAAGCATTCTAACACACCATCAATTGTTTTGAATGATCTCAAACTGAGTAATATTTGTCACGCCAGAGAAGGGATGATAGGCAGATAGACAACGCATTGACCAGTTTCAGTTGAAGAACGATGAGTGCTTACATTCGTCTGTTTGCAGCCGTCAAAAACCTCACAACAGGCCCTATTTGTCGCATTGAAATGAACTGTCAATTTGTCATTCAGTAACTTGTTACTTCAGTGGCGAGTGTTGTGACTCAGTGGGTTACTTGTTCTGATAGCATTGAAAGTATATGTAGGATATGACTTAACAAATTGTCTATGAGTCATAGAGAACAACACAGATGTATGACATCACAAAGACCATTCCTGTGCTGCTGTGCACGTTTATGTGGCTCCGTGGTACAGTGGTTAAAGTAAAGTAAAGTAAAGTAATCTTTATTTAGAGTCGGGTATAAACAAATACAGAAAACATAAGCACAAGTGCTTTTTGCCGACAGTTAAAAGCAATGAGGAAATATACAGATGAGATGATTATGGATATGTATATATACAATTGATGCTAAGGCAGTGGATTAAAATGTTGATAAGTCATGCTAGCTTGCAAACATGAGGAAGTGAGTTCGAATCCCGTTCCAACCAGGTCCAGAGGTTATCACTATAGTGATTGGTATGATTACTGTTCAGTACGGCGAGTGCCGGTGAGCAGATTTATCTGAAATGGGCGAATCATACTATATTGTATTATAATATTATCTGTAAGCAGTACGAACGTCCTCCCATTTGCATTCGCCCTGCCAAAAAGAGCCACAAAACGCTGAAGTTTTCAAATAACAAATTTTTTCCAGCGTGATTTAAGTGATTGTTAATGATTTTCTACAAGGAAACTAATGGGCAATTCCGTAAAGTCAGATGTGCAGACCAGACACTTTAACAGCTTGTGTTGCTCTACCGTTACACTGCAGCTATTTCATTGTTAAATAGGTATGAGGCCTATGGTAGGGCATTCAAACGAGCCATCAACCAAAGCTCAAAGTGCAATAGGAGCTGAGCTGTAAGGCAAAATGTCATCGTGTCAGACGTACGCTGAGAAATGATACTTTTCTAACTTGATTGCTTGTCTCTTAAAACTCTGTGATTTATATGGAGAAAAATCTATCAATTGACCTCTGTTGTCAAGAAATCTATTTGAGGCATCAGCCAAGTCAATTTCCATGGCAATATTGTCATTTGTCATAAAGCTGTAGCCAATTATATGTTCTGTGTCGGACGTACATATTTTTCGTGTCGGACGTACACGTTTGAATTGGTACACTGAAAAAAAGGTTTGTGTGACACAGACAAAACGAACGTTAGCTGGTGTCCGTCCAAAATTTTGTGTAAATTTAGACAAAAGGTATGTGTATTTTTGACATTTCATTGATCAAATCACACAAAAATTTGATCAAGATTGACAATGAAATTTCAAAAATACACATACATTTTGTGTGAATTTACACAAAATTTTGGACGGACACCAGCTAACGTTTGTTTTGTCTGTTTCACACAAACCTTTTTTTCAGTGTAGTGCAGATAATGCCTGCAGTGCAATAATGATCCACAATTTTAATATTTTATACAAAGTAGAGTTCCTTGCAATAATTAGGAACCATGAAATTGTTTTGGCATTGTACATTTGCGTCAAATGTGATGTTTGAAACATGAAAGTTATTTTCACCTTTTTTCCCCTAAATTTACAGTAATTTTTGCACAGAAATATCACAAAAATCTGTAGTTACACCCACAATTTTCACTGTAATTGCACATATTTCTTTAATACCTGTTGAGAGAGTACTTGATGAATAAAATTGTGAAGGTATTTGGCAAAATATGCTAACAAATTAGGAAAAGTTACCATTTTTGGACAATTTCAGGTGTGCTTTTCATACTATCACAGCTTCAAATACTGGGCTAAAACTGCTAGATATCATTTTGTCTTTCATTTTCTTTGAGGGTGATGCCTTTCTGAGCTGGTGACACGATTGCATGCCAGTAACACATGCTATGAACTATTTTTCTCATAGTTTTATGGCTGAAGACACGCATAAAAAATGACCAAATTTCAAGGATACCATCTATTTCCTGTTTGTGACCTTCACTACTTTAAGGTTCACCCAAAGAGACTGGCCTAAGGTTTTCTGATGAGACCAAGCCTGTGCACCAACATTTGTATCATTTGCACTTTCATAATATTATGTCGGACATACATTGCCATTTTGTGTCGGACGTACTCACTTTGAAATTCTCACCTTGGCAATTGTATTAGGGTCAAATAGATAAAGTGGCCACCATGTTATTTATGGACGTTTATGTACGTTGTACTGGAAGTTTCATGAAGTTAACATCAGTATTCTGTGAGCAGGAAAATTATTTAGTAATTTTCGTTCCGGACGTACATTCAGAATCATGTTAGATAAAATGTAATTGCCTTACAGAATTCACAAGGATTGATGCAAGAATTTTAAATTCAAAATGAAGGTGGACTCCCACAGGCAGTAACTTGCAGCAAACTGAAACAAGCTAACCTATTTCTCTACTGGCAGTGACATCTTATATATCAAGAGTTTTAGATAAGCATAATTGCAGTCACAAAACATAGCATTACTTAAATGCAAATATCGCAAAAACAAAACGAGATAATCAACTGATTCTTTCTGTACCTGAAATTAAACTTATTTTGGCACATTATAACCCCCTTAGCACATACCTAGGCCAATTTTGAAATTTGTCTGATTGGCTGATGACTTAACGGAATTGCCCTAATTGAAACAACAAACAGGAAACAATGAAACTCTCAAGCGTTCATTCAATTGCTTTGAAAGATCTGAAACTGTTTAAAATTATGAGTATCACACCGGATGAGAGGTAATTTTTATGTCACAACTTCACGAAAAAGTGTATCTTGTGGTCAGGGTAGGCTCAACAAGCTTACACCGAGAAGTGAGGATGAGTAAGCATGTCATTTGTCAGCTGTAACGTAGAAAAACAAGCTCAGATAATTCCGGTAACAAGTTTGGGATGATGAAATGAAACAGTCGCAGTGACGGACTGGCCTATGTGGCAGAGGGGCAGCTGCCACGGGCCCACCCACTCAAGGGGGCCCATTAAAGATGCCAAAACAATTTTCTAAAAAGAGAAACAGTTAAAAAGCTAAACTTTGCCACCAGGTTTATGATTTTGTCATGAAACAACATTTAATTGAATAGGACAGAAGCCTTTTAAATGGGGCCCCATCTTAAATAACTTTGACAAGCCGTATATGCTATTGTATTTAACTTTTCTCTTTTTGAAAAGACACCGATGGTAAAAACTTGGGGGGGGGGCCCAGACTTATTTTGCCACGGGGCCCGAAATGCCGCCAGTCCGCCCCTGAACAGTCGGAAGATACTAATTTGATTTTCTCTTTCATCCATAGGTAGGGGAGACCGGGGCTAGTTGAATCGCGGGGTTAGTTGAATATTCGCTCTTATTCCCAGGGGTTAAATTTTTTTACCCAAATTTGATTTCTGGCCGATTATTTATTCGTCAAGTCATGACATCACTTCCTACATGAGCCATATTTCGAAATGTGTACTTCACTAGGCTGTTAAGTTGATTTTTGTGCTCCTGAAGTAAATATTTTGAGTTGAAATAATTTTGACCTGTATGCTATTTGAACTATTTAATGCAACATTTTTTACGACAAGTTGGAAGCCTTTGGTATTACAAATCAACAGGCAAAGACAGTTTTTGGTAAGCCTTTGATTAAAGTGCTATAATGGGTGACCCAAACCACATGGTGGGTTGGGGCTAGTTGAATCATTTTCTGTGGGGTTAGTTGAAACACTGAAGCAATGCTGTGCATAGTCTTATTATTAACGGCGAAGTAAATAATCATTACTGCATTGTATAGTTTGATCCTATTGGTGTTTTTAAAACAGTTTTTTTGCTGAAATAACATACATCAGAAAAAAGGAAATAGATGAGTGCCTGCTGAAATACCCAGGCAGCCCTTGAAGAAGCCTTAATTGCTAAATGATAATGTTTAACAGTAGCACGAGAGTGTTATATTCTTCAGGCAGTAATATATTATTTATTTATACAATATCAGTGTCTTAAAGCAGAAAAAGAGAGGCTTTTGCACTGGTCATTTCAATAACCGAGTTATTACCAGCAGCCAAGCCGGCCATTTGCTGACATTGTAATGAAGCATTCACACCTTAATACAATGCAGGAAAGAGACAGCATCCAAAAAGCCATTTCCCCGTTGACTTGTCTCCTCACAAAGATGTTTCTTCTCAGTTAACATCACTGTCTGAATTACTTTTCATACTGCACAACCATCTCATTATTTACAAAGATTTCAAAATTTTCTTTCAAGTATTTGATATTGCTGCTTTTTATACGTTTTGTATTGAATTCTGAAATACATAATTCCCAGTGTTAAACCTAGTTGCTATTTAGGAATCAGTTGTTGTACTATAAATGTTTATTGAACAAATTCTTATCAGTAAATATGATTTTTGCTAGTTTATTCTCAATGATTCAACTAACCCCATGCGGTGTTTCAACTAACCCCGGCCCCGGGGTTAGTTGAAACACTTGGTCTCGTGGTACTTTCAAGCTCATAGTGAGAACTTGTCAATATTTTAAACAAAGTTGTTCCATGGAATGTTGAGGTGAATACTGTAGCTAGCACTTGCTAAAATATTGTACCTGTATCTACTGCCATAAGCTCAGTAGAACGCGACAAAAAATTGGCGATTCAACTAACCCCGGTCTCCCCTATCCATTTTGAATATTGAGGTGCCCATTGCATGATGTGAGGCAGGGAGCAATTGAAATTAAACTAGGAATAACTAAGCTGCAGTTTGGTCTTGTTCATGTTCTTTTTGCATGCTGAGGAAATCTAGGTTCTTTTTACTCTTTCTTTTCAAACAACCAAACAACTCGATGGCATGATGCAACGGGATTAATTCCTGTTACAACGGCTCGGTTTCTGGGCTTTGATCTTTAATTTCTTCCAAATTGAAATTCTATCATTCCAAAAACCAATCTATTTTATGATGCTGATATTGATTTTGACACAGCAAAGTGGATTTGTTTATTTTGACCTTAGTCGTAAGAGAGGTGACCTCTTTGGAGGTGAGCAGTCTATCATATTTGGGTCAATGGGCTTTCTGTCCGAATTTTTCAGATCTTGCCAAGTTCAATGTCAATTTTAAAAGCTGTCATTTTGCTAAATTGATGTACTTTCAATCACTTGTTATTTGGGGAGCTGTAGCAGTGCACAGTCCCTACTGCCGAGTCCCCCCCCCCCTCCCGCAATTCCACCACTGACTAAAACCTACAGGTGAGTAACGGACTAACACAGAAGCAACATTATAGTTACGTTGTGAAGATGTTGCACAGTAGACATTTAACTTATAGACTGGCTGGATTTTGAAAAAAAGGCTTTATTTAAAGAGGTACGAGCATTTTGGGGTAAAAGTCGGGAATCCATCTTTTTAGCATATTTCAGGTATGCTGAATCCGACCAGTTCCCAAGCGATATTCCGGGTCCTTCACCTCCTAATTTGCATAACAAAATGGCCACCAAATTAGCTATTTTTGATCGTTTCAAAACCATAACATTCAATATCTTACGGTTTAGGAAAGCAAAAAAGGCAAACCAAGTGGCTCAGTCAATGTTATGAAGACCAGAGAATAACACACACCATTTATAAAACAATTATACAAGTTTGATGGTCATTAATATGCTAATTAGTAGCCGCCATTATACAAAAATGTCTTTTCTTCAATAACTTCCGTACTAATCAAGCAAATTAAACAAATTAAAGTTCTATACCAATGTTTTAAGGGTCAAGGAAGATGATGAAACCATCTATTAAGTCATAGCACTCATCCAATATTAATCATGCAAAAATAATGGTCAATAGCATGCTAATTAGCGACGAAATATTACCGAAAATAATAATCCTCTTAATATCTTCTCTGTTTATCCAGCAAACTTTACAAAGTAAAGTTCTATACCAATGTTGTAAGAGTCAGTGAAGATAATGAACACTCATCAAATATTATCTATGGAAAAATAATAATCATTAGCATGAAAATAAGCGATGACATATTTCAGGTAACGAAGCTGCTAATGCTGCAAACTGTACAAAATTAAGCCATATTCTGGTAAACAATATTTTAATGGTCAATGAAGAAGTCAATGAGAAAGTCATTACACATATTTATGCAAGACCTGTAGTCAGTAGTATATTAGCAGTGTCATATGACCAAAAAAAAGCGTATTCATATATCTCACCTTATTATACTGCAATACTTCTAGGGTCAATGTAGATCATGAACTCATTCATAACATAATAATATCAGTGCTATCTGACCTTAATTTGTTTGTTAAGTTTGCTAGATCAGCAGGGAAGATGAGGGTTATAGCTGGAATTCTGTTTTGGGGGAGGCAAAATTAGGCAGGAGCTCACAGAATTCAATAGTGTCTAGTGTCTTGTGATGGCCCGAGATGCCTTCTAAGCAATCTGAAGCAATAATTCCCCCATAAAAGACAAGGAATCACTGTATATATTTGTTATATTATCATTTTATGTAGTGTCCAATTTAGTGAAAATTGCACACCATACACATATTAAATGGAAATCATGCAAATCATTACTGTGATGACTTTAGATATGGCTATATAGTGGGGTCTGAACCATCATCTCTAGCTCTTGCCTCCTTCATTCGCATTCTCCATTCTTTCCAGTGACCCCTATCTCCATATTCTCCCTTTCTGCCTCCTTCCTAGCTCTCCCCTCCTGCCTGATAGCTTCTGTCTCCTCCTACCTGACTGCATCCTCCTAGTTCTTGCCTCCGCAACAGCTCTTCTCTCCTCTCTCTGGCCTACGTCTTCTTCCATGCGGCCCTCTCCCAAACTATTGCCCTATTCCAACAGCTGTTGCCTCATAAAATTGTTTCCTACCTCTCTGCTTATCTTTCTTTGCCTCCACCATATCTGCATTCTCCTCTGCTTCCTTTCCTAACTCCTGCCTCCCTACTCAATAGCTCATCTGTCTCCCCTTCGCTGTCTACTTCTTAGCTCATTGCTGATATGGGTTTCCTCCTCCTTGCATTTCCTCCTACTCGCCGGCTCTCCCCTCTTTTTTGCTTTTTTCTGTTTCCCCTAGCTCTTGCCTCTTCTTCTAGAGTGATTCTTCCATCACTCTCTGCCTACTCCTAGCTTATATAATTGCCTCCTCCTTCCCTGCTTGCTCCCAGTTTCTCTTAGCTCTTTCCTCTCCCTCAGTTGTCTCCGTCAATTAGTCCTTTTTATCTCCAATTTTTCCAGACCATCCCTACCTTTCTCTCTCACTACCAATGTTCCATGCACACATCATTTTGCCAAATTCTTAATTAAAAGAATGGTTACTCTATCTGCTCTTTATGCAGGCCTTACTGGTCGTAAGGGGAAATTAGCAGTTTTATAATAGTAGGAGTGATAGGATTGCCTCAGAATATTTTTTTACGTATTGGGAGTAGCAAGATGACTTCATTTCTGAGTTGAGGATGACATGGTGTAACCTTTGCTGAATTTCAAGGCAAGGAATGCGCTGCCACGCATTGATTCCCTGAAAATTCAGAAGAAACACCTTTTTCTGCAAATATGGCTTTGTTAATATTAATACAAATAACTTTCATTATTCTTGCTTTATTAATATATTTTGTATGACTTTATGAATGAGTTCATTGACCCTTAAAACAGTGGTATGGAAGTTTTATTTGCAAAATGTGTTGGATGAGTGAGGAAGACACTGTAAGTAAAACATATTTTGTCTGTAATAAGGCATTGCTAATTAGTATATACTAATGATGATTATTCTTGCATAATTAATATTTGATGAATGCCATTATTTTATAAATACATTAATCAACTCTTTAACCTTTGGTATATTGAACATTTATTTGTAAAGTATGCTGGATTAGCAGGGAGGATATGAAAAAACAAATTTTTTTAATGTAATATTTCTTCGCTAATAGCCTATAGGCATACTAATGACTATTATTTTTCCATAATTAATATTTGATTAGTGTTATCACTTTATGAATTACTTCATCACCTTCATGGACCCATAAAAAGTTTGGGATAATAGAACTTTATTCTTAAAGTTTGCTGGATCAGCACAGAAGATACAAAAAAGATGGCATCACTGATTAGCATACTAATGACTATTATTTTTGTAATTAATATTTGATGAATGTTATGACTTTATAGATAAGTTCATTATCTTCATTGACTCTAAAAACATTGGTATAGAATTTTAATTTGTTAAGTTTGACAGATTGGCAGAGAAGATACTTGAAGATTGTTCTTTTCTGTTATGTTGCATTGCTGATTAGCGTACTATAATGACCATTGTTCTTATGATTAATATTGGATGAGTGTTATGACTTAATAGATGGTTTCATCATCTTCCTTGACCCTTAAAACATTGGTATAGAACTTTAATTTGTTTAATTTGCTTGATTAGTAAAGAAGTTATTGAAGAAAAAACATTTTTGTATAATGGCGGCTACTAATTAGCATATTAATGACCATCAGATTTATAAATGGTGTGTGTTATTCCCTGGTCTTCATAACATTGATTTGAGCCACTTGGTTTGCCTTTTTTGCTTTCCTAAACCGTAAGATATTGAATGTTATGGTTTTGAAACGATCAAAAATAGCTAATTTGGCGGCCATTTTGTTATGCAAATTAGGAGGTGAAGGACCCGGAATATCGTTTGGGAACCGGTTTTTTCGGATTCAGCATACCTGAAATATGCTAAAAAGATGGGTTCCCGACTTTTACCCCAAAATGCTCGTACCATTCACATATTTCAGAAATCCCGCCAGTCTATTAAAGTGAGGAATAGTAGACGCTACTTTTAGAGCTCTTTTCAGATTGGCACTTCTCTGGGTGCAGATTGGCGGTCCACAGGAAAAATCAATTTTCTTCTGTTCAATTTGCAAAATGGCTTTGCCACGTCATTGACAGTTAACTGCTTGTCTCCTAATCTCCGTATTTAATGAAGTACATTAAGTCCTTAATTAGCTTGTTTATTGTCACCTATGCTGCTGGATATGATAAGCAATGAATTAACTGAATAACCATAACTGACACAAAAGAAAACTTTTTTAAGCCAGTGACATCACACAACCAAGTTGTATGATAAATTTCAAACTGTTTGTACCGCTAATCTGCAATGCAGAAAATAAGCAGCCTCATTTCGAAAGTCCCCTTCCGTGCAGGTCACTTTCAAAAACGTGTGTTGAAATAAGTTCACATCTGGCTTACAGAAATTTTCAAGATGGTTAAGCAAAGATCAAAGCTTGATCTTTACTGGCACAAAAGGAACATTGCATGTCTCATGCAAAGATGAGAAATTGGAGTGAACTTGGGTTTTGCAGGTGAAGAACAGACAAAAAGGATTTCAAACTTTTTTTGTAATGGACATATCAAGCTCTTCTCCAGCCAAAGTTTCATAATTGAAATTCCCGAAAGAAATCAGAAATATTTGAGAAAATCACATAAATATGGAAGGGGGCAACCATTTGATATCAAGGAGTTTTTTTAAATAAATAATTTTCTTGCTCAGTTTTGGTGAAATAAATAAATAATTTTTGGCCAGTCTTGCAATAATTACTGCTGCCGTTAACGTGAAATAAATAATTACCCGTTGAGGAAACCTCCAAGCCCCCGGAAAACAAATGGTCGCCCCCCTCAGACAATTGATGAAATATGTGGGAGAATATCAGAATTGTGTAAGACAATCGCAAGAAAGAAGGGTTTAAATAATAGAATTTATCTAGATAATAACATTTCTGCAAGAAAATCCTAAAAAACTTACATTAATAAAATTTAATTATTAAAAGAATCAGAAAAATTACAAGAATTGACATCCTCTTGAGATAATTATGATATACTCTCAAAAAATTCTGCCACAAGTCTTTCAAATTGCCAGCACTCAATTCATCAATGAAGAATTTGGAATGTAGAAATATAGCTAACAAAACATGACACCCAAAAACTGATTCAATATTGACAATTCTGATCATGTTGTTGATTATGTGAGTTACTGGCCACTTAGAAAAACAGTGTAAAACAAGAAAACATTCAAACAGTTTCATATGACAACTGTCAAAATTCATAATTAAATGGAATTGTGCTATCTGTGATAGCACTCTTCAACAATACACAATTTTCCAGGTGTAAATGTCTGAAACAAAATGCAACAGCTTAAAACTGTGACCAACTGACCATCCACTTCAGGCGACTAAAGTCATTTTTGAGATTATGGAGATTTACAACTGTTAATGCCTAAGGAAAAAATAACGTGCAAGCACTTTAAGCAGTGTGAAATAGCAACATAATATAGGCATACCAAGCAGGGGGCAGCTGCCCTCCTTAAAATATAGCAGTATTATATAATTATATAATGTATTGACAATAAATTTGGGCAAGGGTGTCAAAAACTGTTAGGTATAGAACTCCCAATGGCCCAAAATGCTTTGCCCTGTTTGATTGTGTATTGGGATGTCCATATACATGGGCCAGCAATGAGGATGCCAACTGCATGTGGACTTGACCCACAGTGGATTGAGACTGTCACGGCTGAATGCGCAAGACAACCAAGCACACTGTAAACATGCTGCATGCACATTCAGCTGACCTTTGACCCAACCCGTGAAAAGAAGCCTATTTGTATTGTAACAGTGGGGCACCAAAAGTTTATCGTCGTGATTTAAAATTCAGGAGAGGCTGTATGTTAAGTTTGAATGAGATTGGTAAGCAGAGGCACCCACAGTTATTGTCATAAGTTTTGGCAAAATTTCTTCAGTAAGAGCTAGCGCTTCGCGCTGCTAAAAAAAGCTGTATTGTGAGCTACATACATTCAATAGACAACAATACGTTCAAAGAGTTTTAAGTGTCTGTGATGCAATCTAGCTTCTGTCAAGCGCTGAAATGAAAGAGACTGACTGGATGATGTAAAGGTGTTATAAGGGTTCACTTTGATGTATCTTGCGGAAGAGATCTGACTATCTGGTTCATCTGCTTCCCTTTCCGATTAACCGCGTACCTGAAAACATCCTGGGTGTTTGATTCTCTTTATCAGGTTAAAAAGTTCCACAGATATTTCACTTTACAGAAAAGCAGCACATTTGACAGTGAATTAAACAGCAAAGCACAGTTACCAGGGGCACCCCATGATCTGTTATGCCAAATATCAGTTATACAGCAGGTGCACGGCTGGCTGGCAGACTGTCAGCTAGGACTTTCCCAGCTGCAAAGTTGTCAGCTGCGAGTCAATTTTTGGTGTTCAACTGATGAAATTTGCTGTCAGGTAATGAGAAAGCAGTTGAGGCGGCTGGCTTGGAAAATAAAAATTATTCATATCAGCTGGCTGGGAGGTGCTGAACGATGCTTGAGCTGGCTGGCAACCCAGCTGGCAGCATAACAGATATTTTCTCCCAGTTGCATAAAAAAATAACTCTAAGGCCCAATTTCACCAACTTGTGACAAGTCTAAACTTTTGAGACTGACCAAACAGACTGGTCTCAAATCCCACTCAATCTTTTCAATGTTATTCACACCTGAATCACAAGTCTAAATCACAAAAACTGTTTCACCAACAAAAATTTTAGAAGAATTAGCTGGGAGTCACAGTCTAAGAAGGCCAAAATAGAGACCTGCTCAGAGCTAGTCTCAACAGCAGTTCTCACTGGTGACCAAGTCTGATTTGTCTTGAGAAATGACAGAACATGAGATAGATAGATAGATAGATAGATAGATAGATAGATAGATAGATAGATAGATAGATAGATAGATAGATAGATAGATAGATAGATAGATAGATAGATAGATAGATAGATAGATAGATAGAAAATATTGATATAGATATGGTAAGCACAGCTCTCTAAGCCCAGTTCTTGGTGCTCACAAGGGTTGATTCTTGAGACGGGAGAGAGAGAGTGGGAGTCCTTAACATTTCACACATCTACCCCATAAGAGGGATATTTTATTTGCCCATCACGGACACTGGTGCAAGGGGCAGCTGATTAACATCTCATCTGATGGGTTGAGGAATGAACAAGGAAAGAAATATGTTAATTAAGTAAAAAGGTCTATGCTGAGGTGGGGGGGGGGTAGCGACCCCCTAACCGCCTAACCCCCTCCCTCTTTGCCACTTGAAATTTCCCCCTGCTTATCGAATGCACAAGGCAATCAGAGACTCAGCTTGCTTTACCATGTATAGCAGGTCTTTAAAACAGTTAACAACAGTTAACAAACAGGCTTAAGTCCAAAGATTCATGCCAACAGCTGTCCAGTCTCTCCGGCAATCAGACTGGTCTTCAAAAAGTTGGTGAAATGCGTTGGGACTCGAGTCTCTTCCAGCAGTCTAATTGAGACCAGTCTCAAGTAAGTTTATTTGAATTTTTACTATGAAAATCGGGCCGAATAAATACAGGAATAGTTTTCCAGTATATATATACCTACCCATTGGAAGTCAAGCAGAAAATTCCGTGTGAAATATTGAAAGTTAATTTTTTATTATATATTTTTTTAATAAATTTTTTTACAAATATGAACTGACTTTAGTAGTAATTACGTATTAACTCAATCCGTGACAGATTGAAAGTAATAACCCGTATTTTTGGGGTCTTTTTTCTCTTTAAAGTATGGGCAACTCAGATGTTGGTGAAATGTTTTTTGCACTTGAGACTGGTCTCTAACAGTTGGGACCAGTCTAAACATGTTGGTGAAATCGGGCCTTAGTGTCACAAAAGATGGGCAGTGGATATTACTTCGGTGTACACAATTAAACTGGCAGAGATACAACATGCAGGCAAAAAGTGGTGTGGCAATAATGTTGTGCATGGGGCAGGGGCCACCAAGGGCTCTGAAATTGTACGCTTCATAAGTATTGTGTGCCATAGGGGAATATGCATCATTCAAAGATCCAACTCACAAATATTGCTTTTACCATTTTTTGTTTTCAATTCAGGCACTATACCTATGAATTATGTTACTCTGTCTCATGACGCTCCCTGCTGAGATGAGTTGCAAAACAAAATATGAAATATTATTACCTTTTTTTTGTCATCTCTGTAATGCATGTTTACGAGGCAAATGACTTTCTGAAACAATTTAACACTGAACTTCACGTCTATAACGGAACTTTAACCTTGCATTGCAAGACTACAGCACATTGTAGGACGTAGGAATCCATCTTCAAGTTTTGTATTTTCACAAGCTGAGTTTTTTTGTGTTCTTTTTATCTTGTATAATTATATTTATTAACTCTGAAAGGACCTTTTCAACAGATTTGTTAGGATATGTTCATCAGACTGCGGTTTGATATAATTATCGTGAAAAAGTAAATGGCGTAAAGAGTCAACAACACCTGATTCCTCATTACAATCGCAGGAAATCCTATGCTTAAAAGCAGTATCAGACACAACGGACATACTGTATGGGAAAACCCATAGATACAACCTTGTCTAGAATAGTATTTTTATCATATAATGTTGAAGAAAGTCAATTTGCATATGTAAAAGAGGTGACTCGACATTAAATATTCTATTATAAAAGCCCAGTGTGTTTTTACAACAGCATCATCTGTTATTGGAATATTTAGGGCTGACAAGAGTTTGGAATCATGATTTCTCTTACTGAGACCTAAGACATTTTTGATAACATTTGTCTGTGTTGGTCTTAGACTCTGCAGGTCATTATTAGACAATGGTATACATTCTGACCCATACAGTAAAATTGGAGCACCTACAGATTTCCAAAGACAACATTCGACATCAGTGTGCAAACCTGGATAAGTCATACCACAACATGGAAGTTTATACAAGCTTTTTCTTCAAGAACTAATTCTATTTTCTATGTGGTGCATTTTATCTGAAAATATTTTAATCTACAGTAACACCAAGTCTTTCTCACTGATCTGCATTGGTTATTACTTCGCCATATAAAAATAGCTGAAGGCGTATAATTTAATAATTTTTTACCCATACATATTACATTCGTTTTCTTTAAACCAAATTTGAACTTCCACATTTCAGAATATACCATATACACTCATTAATAAGGCACTGTAGTCCAGTGCAGGTGGATGCCATTAAATTCACATCGTCTGTATAGGCACCAGAGGTAACAGTTTGGTTAAACACTCGAATTCCGGCATTAACATTTAAAAGATTCACCATTAGGTCATTTAATTATATATTAAATAGAGTAGGAGAGAGTAGGGGAAGAGGGGGTGAAAAGTCACAGGGGTAAAAAGTCACAGGCCTTTTTGACCAACTTGCAGTGACCTAATTCTTTAACTTAATGAGCTGTCTCTGAGAAAATCAGGCGGGGGTGTCCGGATGGCCCGACTCGGATTTTGATGAAATTTTCACCAAATGACCTTCAAATAGATTAACGAGGACTGGTGAAGTCCGTTTTGTCATCCGACAAATTTTTCCATGCTATTGGGCCTATTCAAAAATAGATGTCAAAACTGCCTAAAATATATTTAAATTAAAATATATAGTAAAAATGCCCAACTTTGACGATGTAATTCTCAAATCCGGGCGCGTCGTTTGAAAAAGTGACCATGGGGCATCTTCAGGTATGCCTTGAACCTCCAAAAACCAATGTCCGCCCGGTGGAACTTTTCCGTATATTTTTGTAATTGACACAATAAAAAACGCAAAAACGGACAATTTTGAGGCAAAATGACGGAACCACAAAATTCAAAATTTTTCATATCTCAGCTAATAATACCTCTATTTCAACAAATAAAGTGTCAATTCCTATGTTTTTAGACATGGGGAACTGATTTATGGGGTTATTTTGATCATCAAAGGTCAAGGTCACCACGAAATGTCAAGGTCAAACACCAAAAAATCCAAAAATTGCAGTTTTTTGGCATCTAACACCCTCCAAAATACCCGAATCAAGTAATATTGCCAATAATATGATGCTTAACTATAGAACAGGTTATATTCATCAAGTAGAAAAAGGAATTACCCTTAAATATTATGCATAAACCGTTCAGCTCCTGTCAAAATACAGATATTCCGAATTCTGACGACAACAAAAATCATGAATCGATGGCGTAGATCGGGTCCTGATGTATATACTAATTGTATCTGTTCATCCATACATTTTGAGAAAGCTTAAACACCAAGGATTCTAAAAACTGGTATTTCCATATATTATTATATTGGCTATGGCGGCCATCTTGGAGTTTCCCAAAATGGCCATCCGAAACACTTTTTTGCGCGTATCATCAGATCTATTTGAGCTAGAGTGATGATTTTTGGGTAAAAATGTTTGTATGTAGGGCAGGGATATTCAATACTTTTTCCCCTTACACTGCTAGTGGGTTATTATTCACAAATTAATATAAGCACTTTAATTTGCTGCGGAAAATATTGTCAAATGAAATAGTCGTTTGAAGATACATTCCGTGTTCCTGATGTACCAAAAGGAATTCAGAGCTTTTGAAATCGATGTAATGTGTGCTGCTCTGCTTGTATTAAGATAGCTTCATTAGCCATATAGTATTATTGGTGTTATGTAACAGGAATGGTTGGTAAGGAGGACAGAATTGATTTATGTTTTTAAGAAACTGAACCAATTATAATAACAAATTGTAAACTGAAGTTCAACAATGCGCAATGAAGCTTCATCAACTGTCTTTTTTTCCTGTGGCATAATACTTAGTGGCAGTGCCTGGTTTCCTTTAGGATACTGACTTGTACATCACTCACACTTTTTGTAGAATATATTTCAACTCATATTTTGCTATTCAAGTACTTCAAATATAAGTGGCAATGATAAAATTGCTAAAACCTTTTGTTTATGTATTGATCAACACAATATCTCCTTTTAACTTAATGGCCATATCAATAGAATTAATGATTTTATTCATTTATCCTTAATACCCAAATTTCCAACTTTAATTAAAAATCAAACTTTCAGATACACAAATAAACAAAACCAGAAAAACTAATATCATATCGAAAGGAACACGTATGACACCAAAAAGTATTTTACATATTTTCTTAATTTTTTGGTTTTAATGAAATCTGTATCTGACTTATTAACATTTTCATAATTCTGTTTATATTATGAGTAAAACATGATTCTATAACTTTCTTTTTAAAAAAACCAATGAAAAACAAATTTTCACATTTCTCATCAGCAGTACATGTTACATAAAACACAAAAATATGAGTTGATTGCCATCAATGCACCTCGTGTGGACATATAAAGTTGTAGTTCTTTACTTGGATTATTTGCCTTTGACTGTCTTTTCCAAAGAAAACTATAAGAGTATAAAAGGTTACAGTGCCGTCTGTAAGTAGCCCAAGTGAACGGGTTATTCTTTGCCATTGGAACAATGCTAAACATCCTCAACCAAACTACTTGTAAAAAACAAGGCTGCTCATCCAATGAGAAAATATTTGGGGTCATAAAGGATAATATTTGAGGCAAGTGGATACAAATGGCTGCCTATTTTCTTTGCTCTACCAACAGTTACATATGGGTCAAAAACTCAAAATCTTTGATAAATAAGTGAACTGCCCTCGTCATCAATGAAAAAATTGGCAGCTATTTGCATCCCATCCCACATGCCTCAAGAATTGCCCTTTATAATTCAATATATTTACATCTCATCAGATGAGAATTCATGCATCCAGAAAATGGTGTGGTTGAGGAATTTTACCATTCAGCCACCTGTTCAACTCACACGCAGCTCTGTTACAGTTTTGTGTATTTATATGTTTAGGGAAAATGAAACCAAAGGCAAATTTTCCTAAATTAATTTATAAATAACTAGAACTTAATATGCGGACAACGCCGGACGTGATGGAGTACATTTATTACAGTTTTAACCAATAATCTGATCAATTTCAAACACTTAATATACATGACATTGTGTTTAATTACCATAAATGTTGGTAAATGTACAACTCATGAGAAATTTGAAAATTTGCTGTTCAATTAATTTTTTTAATACGAAATCAGATATTCTTAAAATATGAACATAAGTACAATAATAACAGTTGAAAACATGTCAAGTTACATGTTGGTGTCACACCTGTTCAGTTCGATTATGATGTAGGGTTTTCTGTTGTTTTTTGTGATTCTGAATATTTGACTTTTAATCAAATTTGGGTATGAAGGATTAAAATAACCTGTTTAATAGATGTGACGCACTAGATTGGCGCACTGTGTATTATTTATAGGGAGAGGATTTACACGAGGTAGTTGTGAATGCTAAACAGCTGCAAACAAGAAAGTCAGAAAACGTGGCAGCAACACGAGTCTGAAGTGAATAGAAACTAGAATGAAGAATAGACAATGGAGAATAGCACTGGCCAGGGTCACTCAATCGCTCTTAGTTTTAAACTAAGCCATAATTATTGAAAAAACACATTTATCATATTCACTTGACAGAATATTGTGTGATGATCTCTTTATAAAAAGAAAGTTTTAGCAGTTTGTCGCTGCCAGGCGCTTGATCAAGTGGCCGAGTGCTCTACTGAAGGTCTTTGCCCGCATGGGTTCGAGCCCCGGGTAGGGAACCGAAAATTTTCTGTGGATCTTCATGAGCAAAATCCCAGCAGAACTGGATGTTGTCAGGATGAGAGGTTAAATTGGCCGCCCTTGTATCAGTGTCTAGTAAGTGAAAGACCCCTCGCACTGGATATCTAAATGTGTAGCATTTGAGGACTCCCGCTCTCTCCCATCTAATCAATAAACATGCCTGAGTGCCAAGAACAGGGCTTAGAAGGTTGCACTTACCATATCTGTCTATCTATCTATCTATCTATCTATCTATCTATCTATCTGTCTGTCTATCTATATATCTATCTATCTATCTATCTATCTGTCTATCTATCCACTTATATTCAGAAAAGTTCAATAGCTCCACCGTATTATGTAAGGAGTCCCTAATATATCCGACCTACCATTTAAAAAGCAGGTTGTAATTTAAAATCTGTACTAAGTATGAGTTGAAAAATCTTCCAAAAATAGTGTCAGTGATGTGCAAGTCACTGTAGCCTGAAAGACACCAGGTACTTCACTGACACTCAGTAATATGCCACAGGAAAAGAAGACAGTTGATGAAGCTTCATTGCGCATTGTTGAACTTCAATATACACAATTATCATCAATTTGTTATTATAATTGGCTCAGTTTCCTAAAAACAAAAATAATTTCTGTCCTCCTTACCATCCAGTCATGTTACATAACACCAATAATACTATATGGCTAACAAAGCTCTCTTAATACAAGCAGAGCAGCACACATTACATTAATTTCAAAAGCTCTGAATTCATTTTGGTACATCAGGAACACAGAATGTATCCTCAAATGACTTTTTCATTTGACAATATTTTCCCCAGCAAATTAAAGTGCTTATGTCAATTTGTGGATAATAGTCCACTAGCAGTGTTAGGGAGAAAAGTATTGAATATCCCTGCCCTGCATACAAACATTTTTACCCAAAAATCATCACTCTAGCCCAAATAGATCTGATGATACGCGCAAAAAAGGTTTTCGGATGGCCATTTTGGGAAGCTCCAAGATGGCCGCCATAGCCAATATAATAATATATGGAAATACCAGTTTTTAGAATCCTTGGTGTTTAAGCTTTCTCAAAATGTATGGATGAACAGATACAATTAATATGTACATCAGGACCCGATCTACGCCATCGATTCATGATTTTTGTTCCATGGTCACTTTTTCAAACGACGCGCCCGGATTTGAGAATTACTTCGTCAAAGTTAGCAATTTTTACAATATATTTTAATTTAAATATATTTTAGGCCGTTTTGACATCTATTTTTGAATAGGCCCAATAGCATGGAAAAATTTGTCGGATGACAAAACGGACTTCACCCGTCCTCGTTAATCTATTTGAAGGTCATTTGGTGAAAATTTCCTTAAAATCTGAGTCGGGCCATCCGGACACATATTGGGCTATCCGCCTGATTTTCTCAGAGACAGCTCATTAAATCATCATTTGGGCCACTTTTATGAGAAGAAGGTCTGCAGGGAATATGAAAATTATGCTCATTAATATGCAAAGTGGGTTTTATCATGCATTGTTGGTGTCCAAAACAGGTTTTATGGATTCTGAACTTTCTCTATTAATGTCTGGTCACTGTGACATAGGAAGTTGTGCCACTGTTTCAAGGTCTTTTGTGCAACAGTCTTTCATGCTGTGAAGCCATTTTTGGCCATATGGTCTCCAAGTTGCCATGGTCCTGTGTTGAATTTAAAACATAGGCTGCGCAGCAGCAAACCTTCAGCGAATAACACCTTTAGAAGATTACAATAATATGATAAAATTGGTGCATTACGAAATTGCTTATAGGTATGCAATGGCGGCCGAGTGGTGGCCTTCAATTATTTCTATTTGCCCGCTGCCCTGCCATCTTCCCATCTGCTTGCCAGGATTTGTAAATTCATGGAAAGGCCTTATTAGACTAATTTACGCATATTATGGTGTAGGTTCATGCATGTACAAAGTATAGGTTATGAGCTGTCGGTTGATAACCAAAAATATAATGCTGTTATAATTTTCTGAAGTTTTTCCAATGATTCATAAAGTGTTATACGCATCAAAAAGCACTAGTACATTCCATAGGTGATTTGTTTAGAAAATTGCATTACTGTATATGCAATAGTGGGCAAGTTTTGGCTCCGATATAAAAAAATATATATTTTAAATATTTCTTCTCAATATTAAAGAAACTATGGAAGAGCCATCTGTCAGACAATGAAAAGGCACAACTAGACCATATAAACCATATGTGTACCAAACTTCATCAATGTATAATTATGGAATAGTGACCGGATGTTGTGCCAGAAACAAAAAATAAATTTTGATTATTTTTTTAATATTTCAAAAAGTATATAATATTTTCCATCAGACCTTTCAAAAGGCATAAATAGACCATATTGACCGTATGTGTACCAAACTTTATCCATGTACATGCCATAGTGACCGAGTCTTAGGCCAAAAAACAAAAAAACATATGTTTTTATATTTTTTCTCATTTTTTCAAAAAGTATGAAATATCTGTCAATGAGACCATCAAAAGGCACAACTAGACCATATAGGCCACATGCGTACCAAATTTCATCCATACACATGCAATAATGACTGAGCCTTGGCCAGGAAACGAAAAAAAATAATTTTTATATTTTGTTAATTATTTCAAAAAGTATTTAAGATGTATTCGTCAGACCATCAAAAGGCACAACTAGACCATACAGGCTAGATGTGTACCAAATTTCATCCACATACATTCAATAGAGGCCGAGTGCTGGGCCGGAAACGATCTATCCGCCCACCGCCCGACAGTCCGCCCGCCCGCCCGGCGGACGGACAGCATTTTTACCCAAGTTATTACAATACCTTCTTCGAACTTCGTTCGCTGAAGGTAAAAACAGTTGAGGGGTGAAATGTCACACTGTGACACTTCACCCCAACACTGTGATATTTTAAAATAGGGTACCATGAAATCAGTATTCCATGGTAAGGAAAGTAAAATATTCCACACTTGAGGCTTCTAGCTTACAATCATCCGTCATCCATCATCAATGACACTTCTGAGAGAGAACTGCAATAAGTTTTCATTTTGTGAACTTTGGGCAATTTCTGATGCAGGCTTTGCTGATGGCTTTGGAAGGCGCACTATAAATTTCATGCACAAGGATGACTGTCAAGTCCAGGGTTGGATATTAACTCATATTGTGCTGTATGTCCACAAAAATTGCATGTGACTTGTTACCCCATGCTTGTGACTTCTTGACCCTGATATGGGGTAAAAAGTCACTTGAAGAATGAAATTAGTGTCTTAAGCAACAATGATGACGGAAGTACATAGTAACGAAGAAACAACACTGTAAAATCTGAATTTTGAGTTAGCTTAAATGATTGAGTGAGACGGTTGCACAATTCCTTTGAGCTATCATAGCTTGTTGTTTGAAGTTATAACAACGAAAAGATTATCATAACTCAAAATATCAAGCTATGTTAGCTCAAACAAATTGTGCAACCATCTCACTCAATAATTTGAGCTGACTCAAAATTTCAAATTTTACAGTGAAGGAAACACCAAGACACCTTTGAAAAAGACTTTCACCACACATATGCCCGGTGAATGCTTGAGCTGGACTAACCGCCTTTCTCTACTAAGGCAATAAACAAACCTCAGGTGCAGTTCCAGCAGTTTTAGCCCCGAAAGCCTCCGAGGCATCTGCATTGCAGGCGCAGCAGGTTGGCTCTGGAGCAGTGATGGCTCAGGAAATACAAAGATATGACACATTGGGGAAGGCTCATAAAAGAAGTTTATTGAGGAAAGGTGACTATAGAAAGAGTTTTTCTCTTTCAGCAAAACAGTGTGGTTTATTCACCAAAACTGTGTGGTTCGTTTACGAGGGGAATAGAATGGAAATGAATGGGAAGGTCAAAATGCCAGGATTGTTTCACGAGGAACATGTACATACAGCTGGGTGGCAGAGCGGTTAAGGTTCCCACCTGCTCTGCTGAAGATCTGTAGGATTGGAACCCTAGTTCGGGAACCTGAAATTTTCAGTGGACATTCATGAGCATAATCCCTACTGGATGTCTTTTGGATGAGACATTGAATTGGTGGCCCCTTGTATCAGTGTCTGTGTTGGGCAAGTAAAGGATCCCTTAAATAGGGTAAATGCGTAACATGTTGAGGACTCCCATTCTCTGATTTCATCAATCAACCTTCATGGGCTTAGAGGGCTGCATGTACCATATCTATCTATCTATCTATCTATCTATCTATCTATCTATCTATCTATCTATCTATCTATCTATCTATCTATCTATCTATCTATCTATCTATCTAATCTCTAATATTATACAGACACAGACACATATATAGAGTACATGCATCCGTGGTTTCACAATCTGATCTTTGAATTTCATATATGAGCAATTGTCAGAAAATATTTTAAAATATGCTGGTAACAGTTCACAGTAAAACTATTCTGAAGATGAGTTGGTGCAAACCCCTTAATTTGAAAAAAGGGGATCTACTTTAACAGGTCCAATGACACAATCGGACTTTAAAACTTCGTCTGGCTAGACCACAGTTGCAAAAACTGAATTGCTTCCTAAAAGGCAAGAAAACGGGTGTCACTATTGCAAACTCTATATATTTCTGCATAAATACCTAGCCGAAAATAACTAGTTGGTTGTATATATACATACCATCCATGGTTTTGGTTGTATGTTCATGGTCAGCAAGGCCTTTCCCATTACGCCCTCCTTTATTTGCAGAATCCTGTAAATTCAACCCGTCATTTAAAGCATTCCTCGTCTTCAACACACAAAATGTAGTATTAACACAAACGTTATGTGCAATGTAGATAGGGAAATGTAACTCACCTCACCTATTCTGCATGATGGAAGAAGCCATTTCATGGAAAGACCGGGCAGTGAGGCACTGTCATGCAACCCGTGTCTGTTTAATGCATCTCTGAAGGAGGATACCCATAACAAGGAAATGCTTGGAAAGTAATGGACCTGGACACCTGAGAAGCTCGTGGGAATAGATAATCTGGAAGAGGTGCATAAAATCCAAGGCAGTTGAGCACTCCCAACAAATGAGGAACAAAAGATACCACCGCCTGTTCAATGGTAACAGGCGGTTTATCCAATATTTACAGGTTTTGTCTGAAAATAGGGTACAATATCAGATAAATCAAACACAATGGGGATGATTTCGTTTGAATTGGTGGTGGCTTTATGAAATTTAACATAATTTTAAAAGGTATTTTAAAACAGGTAGAAGTAGGAAGTGATTGGAGGAGAGCCCAAAGGTGTTGAATTGGTAAAGCAGTGGCTGATTCTTCCTTCCTGCTGGGGCAGTCATACTTTATTTTGGATGTACTGTAAGGCGCATGGAAAACTGGTGATGGCTCAGAGACATAATTTTAAGAAGAGGAGGATGTGCATGCCCAAAAAGGCTATCCACAAATCTTGGTATCTTTATCAGTTAATGTAGTCTACATGTTTGGAATAATATTTACACACAGTTGGCAAAGATGGGAAATCAAGACTTGTTTCCTTTTTCAAAGAAGAAGAAAAAGAAGAAGAAAGCAACTGAATTATTATATTAATAAGATGAGAACATAAATAAGCTTGCACACCCATAAGTCATCAGTGAAGTATTTATTTTTCCTCCTCTTGTGTAGTACCAGATTCGTTTGTTTGTCTTCGGTCAGCCAACATCATGGCCTTATGCATCAGTTAATGCACAGGTCAATATTTTGTCCAAGTGCTGCATTTGTATGGGCAGATAGATATGTATTGATTGCGAACAGGAGATCTGACACAGCGAAAGACAAATGGCAAAATGATATCACAACAATTTCCAGCCTGAGAGAGTATTAAGCACTTTGGTTGATGGGCAGTGATGGTACATTTCTATACTTCAAGTTCATGTTGGATAAATATTGTGATAAAACACGAGACAATGCTGCAATGTCATAAAGAAATTTATCGAGCACTTGCTGTTGCATTGAGTAACCTCACTTCACAATGTTGAACAACATAATTTCTATCTCAACAAATCTATTTTTGTTAACATTATCCCCACAAACAACAATATTATGTACTAAAGATTTATTTATTAATACTAGACAGCAAAGTTCTCCACAAAATATCCCCAGTCAGGCCCCTAAAACCTGATTTTGAACTCAACCCAAGTCCAAACTGATTATGATTATGCATATTAGTTGTGTTGAGCTTCACCTTACTTGAACCCAGAACCTCTTGACAAAAAGGTTTTAAATGGAACCTTTAAGGGTTCTATAGGCTAGATAGATAAGGAACCCTAAAAGGTTCATCATTCAACTTTTAAAAAGGTTTCTCTCAAATTGGGAGCATTGGGTTCCATCATAGAGCCTTCCCAACACGTATTGAACATTTGAATTCAGTTGAACCCTTAACAAAATTTAGAAATATTTTCGGCTGTGGGTTCTTTGTATATATCATCAAGAACCTTTTGCGTTAAGAGTGCTAATTTAACTGTTTACTTGCCAAACAGTTAATTATTTCATATCTGAACAGTTAACAGTTAACTGCCTGTTAACTGTTATGCAAGTTATCAGTTTGGTGTGATTGTTAAAGTGACCCAAACAATAAACCATAGGATTAAACTGTTAGTCATTTCTTTTCATGAATCTCTGGATCTGTTGTACTCAATATTTGTTCTAGCAAACAATCAAACAAACAATTTGTCATAAAGAAAACATAACTTTCAAAATGCCTGATTTTAAGCAAATTTTATGCCTCAAGACACCCAAAATGACTTAAAACCAGCTTTGACCTCTTCTGCTTGTTTAACTACATTTTTTGATGGAAAAAAGTGCAAAAACTACAGATGATTCACTTTTTAATACCTAAACAAATAACAACAGGTCATTACCAAGATCATGATCATGCTTTTCCAACGATAAACATGAACAATAGTGACTTGATTATCACAGTTCTAGCATTCTTGTGTATACCATTTATACGAATTGACACCATATTAAAAACATAATGTGCACAAGGCACTTTAAAGCAGACCTCGTGGCATGCAGTGAGAATTTGCCATTAAATCATTAATATGTGATAATAGTGAGAAACTTAGTTATATGTTCCCCCATGGCCCAAAATGTAAATGGGAAATGCATACGGGATTTTTTTGTTGTAATCTGTTGATTGCATTTTGCTAGAGATACCCTTTTTTCTGTACAAGTGCATTTGAAAACGTTTTCTTTATTTTGTAATGAATTGCTCAATTAAAATAACAATGTGTCAGCCAATGAAACCTCACACCTTTGCAGAGAAATGATATAGCTGTTATGTATTTAGTGCTAAAGAACGTCTTCTGCACAGACTAGAACATGGTGCGACATCGTGGCAGCACTGTAGTGTATTGCTCACTCAGCCATGAAGAAAATCATGGCTGCTCTGGGCAAACACAGCTGAGATTGCAAGTTGCAAAATGGGATTTTTGGATAGTTTAACCAAAGTCAGGACTATTTGATGTGAGTCGATTGCAATTGAAGTCATTGGTAATCAATCTGGATAGTAATTATGGCTACACTATCTTCACAATTGCAATTAACGGCAATTAAAGACTGCTGATTGCCGATTTCAATACACACATCTCTGATGTTTACCTGACGGACCAGAAAATGGGCAATAAATGCTATTAAGAGGTAGGTGCTCTTCTTTTAATTGTGGCACAGATTAGTTGATCCAATGAGGAGTGAAAGGAATCAGACAGGCAGTGATTTCAATAGCTTGTTTAGATAGAAATGCCTATTTTCAACTTGCAAAACTCATTTGTTTGGTCACAAGCAGCCATGATTACCCATCATACCTTAGACAGGATCACTGCCAAGTGCTGCCACGATGGTGCACCATGTAGAAGTCTAACTTCTTGGCACTTTAGGCACCAGTCTTCTGGAGACTTGTTGCAGGTGATTTCATTAGTACACGATTCTTGGGTTTTAGAACCACCATAAACATGACATTTTAGTTAATCTGATTGGTTTAGAAACAACAGAACGTCACACATTGGATTTATCAAACGTAGTAAGTACTGATTTAGCATTGATTCCTCACAGCCAAGTGTGAATGACAAGAATCGCATGGTAATGAAATCACTTGTAACATAAATTTAAAAAGAAATCTAAGAGTGATATCAGCTTTCATCAACGATATTTTGCTCTTGAGGTCCATTTTCATCAGTATCATATTGAATTGATACCAGGTATCAATCTGAAATTGTGAAAACAATTTCTTCTTTTGAATTTTTTACAACCCCTAATAAAGTAATGCTTTTGGCCTTTGTGTCAAGTCGGGTTCTTAATAATCCTATAGCTGTCTCTGCATCAGCAAAATTGATGATATTATATTGCAGCGCTCATGTTGCATGGCAAGAAGATAAAAAATCCAGGGAACAGTTTGTCATTGTTCTTTATGATGTCCATATTGAACTTCTGCACAGGAATTCACAGCAGAAAATAACAGACAATTGATAGGACGCAACATTGATTATGCCATACCTTTGCCGAAAACATGGATGTGCTATTTCTTTTTTATTGATATCAATTTTTAGAGATGCTTGCTTGCTTGCAAGCGGCATCTCTATTGTGGGAGGATGGCTCTGAAACTTATGACAACTGCCTTGGTCATGCTGTTTCATCTCTGTCATTAAAACTTTGCATACAGTCTCAATAGAATTTTATCTTGCGTTGATAAACTTTAGGTGTCTTTCTGAGATGAAGAAATTAATAAAGAAAACAAACAGGCTGAGTTTTTGCAGGTCAAAGGTCAATCACCAAAAGTAGGTCACAGGCCAGATACCCTCCAGCAGGTCTCACATGCCAGATACCCTCTGCAGGTCTCACATGCCAGATACCCTTGTGCAGGTGACAGGCAAAGGGGTGGATACTATCATGGGCAGTCTATCTGCAAGCATCTCTTAAAGTGCTTGCACGTTATTTTTACACATGGATACATTACGAAGGATTATCACGTCCCCCAAGAAGGTTATAATGAAAGTGATGGAGAAGAAAGTAATGGCAATCTCCTAGGTTATTATAATAATATCTCTAAATGTTGTAATGAAATAAATGACACCAGTACCAAAGGTTATTGTAATAATCATCATACATGTCATGAGGATATCTTTGATAATGAAAGCATTAAAATCACTCAAGAAAATTTTACAAACAGCGCCGATGAAAAAGAATTGGAAATAAATGAATGTCTTTGTGATAAGCATACTAATTTTGTTGAATGTAAATATAATAATAATACTTTGGTGCATCAATGTTATCTCACTGACAATTTTCAAATATTGCCATGTTTTCCATATAATGCATCAAATGGAATTGGTATATATATTTATGGGAAAAACTATTCCGTCAAATGTTTAGGGTCGGGTACTTTTTCGAGTGCGAATGTTTGGCAGATAACCCTACTTTTACCAATAGCATCAATTGCGCCAAGAGTTTTCAATGTGCATCTGACTAGTTTGCTAATAACCGAGCTCCAAACGGAAGTGATTAAACCACATTACTTTGCAAGTGCACCTTCTCTTCTATCGTTGGATTTATATTCCTATCACATGGTCAAGTTACCAAATTATGGCTTCTCAACTTTACAATATCTGAAAAACCTTCATATTGGTACACCAACTCTGAAATTCATTCCAAAATATGCTTTCTCTGGTCTGGATTCATTGAAAACACTGAAAATAGTTTCTAACAGTTTTAGCCAAGTCAGTGGCATCAGGGCAATGCCAGAACTGCAAAGTGTGTATTTCGAAGCCGAAGAAAAGGAGCCTTTAACAAACATTTCTCTCCAAAACTTCCTGAATGAGTGTCCTCACATCAGAGATATCATAATACATGCTGTGGAAATCCCTACAAAGCTTTTAGAAAAAGCGGTGAGAGACAAGATTGAATTAAAAGTTCTGACACTGGACTCATGCAATTTGAACCACGTATACCTCTGAATAACCTTATTCGGCAGATTCCAGATATTAAGGTTGAAGCATTGGACGTTTCAAACAACATGATCAGTGCTTTGAATGCTGACAGTTTTCTTGGATACCATAGTGTTACTGTCATCAGGTTGCAGAACAATAAGATTACTCATATATCAAAACACACGTTCGCTGCTTTGGCCTCTCTTGAAACAGTGCTTCTGAATTGGAATCCATTGAAGTATTTCGACATCATTGTACCTCTACCCATGAGGGAGCAGCTGCACTCAGTTGCGGTGAATTTGTGGATAAGCGTAGATGATGATATTCTAGCAGAAAGCTACAAATCTAGTTGAAGTAACCAACAGAAAGACCTGTGTATATCCACGCAAGGGGGATATTGAAATCAGAATGCCCGTTGAATGTACAACTTCCAGCGCGTTTGATGGAAAAAAAATACCCGACAGTTTCACATATCAAATCGGTATTTTAGCTCTATGGTTGGTGGTGTGTATGAATATGTGGTGATTTTGTTACATCCTATAGGAAGCGAGAGTGATCATGTCTGGCAGGCTGACAAGTACCAATGATGCCACTACAGGTCTCATCCTCCACATTGAAATGACTGGTCAATTTATCACTGGGAGAAATGTGACCCCAATGATGACTGCATGATTGGAAAATGGCCTTACTCACTGAGTATAAGTAACACTTGTTGTCAGTAATCTGATTACAAAATAATTTGAATTTAATTTGCCGCAAGGGGCTACTTGCTCAGTCACACTCTGACTTTATCCTGTCATGGCACAACTTCATATTTGGCCAGATTACCCGAAAACCACTATGTTTTATTGCTTGTCATATTGATCAATCATCACAATATCCAGCAGCATACTGGAATTAATACTGTATTTTGAAGATCTAATTTCTAACCCGGCAATCTTTGTTGCATGCACTTGTTTGTTTTTTTCTTCGCTTTGTTCTTCGTCTTTATTTTTTATAAGGCGTGTATGTACACCTACAATATTTACAAAATTTCACATTATCTTATCACAAGAGGAATACTTTTATTTTTTTACGCAAACACGAACACACACTTGAAAAGGAAGGTCCTTAGTAGTTCCGTTTTAGAATTCCAGAGAGAAAAATGTTCCATGTATCACATCAAATGGTTCCTGAAAGTTCCTATCCACTCTTGTTGGCCAATCTCAGATTATTGAAGTAAACTGACTCTTAGAAAATCCAGATTATTCTAGCATCTTGAACACGAGTGAAAATAAATGATAAAGAAATTAAGTTGCTTGCCACACTGTCCTTTCACTTCTTTGCCAAGTTCTTGGTGCTGACATAACACCTTTTGTGATGTGTGACCCTGTCAAAACATTGACTTGTAAGGCTATAAGCCTGAGGCAGGGAGGGTGGCAGGCTTTATTGCCCCCTACACGCTTTGCCAATTATCTCGTTGTCAGAGACCTGCCAGTTGTTGGGGAACCATTCTCATATCTGCATTTGATCCATGCTGAAAGTGTCCTCCTGGGCTATTTATGTTGACAGATTTGGGGCTTGAATTGTCTGCAGATGTACCAACTTATAAATCATTAAATCATGCCAGCATACAACTGTTTGCAGGTCAAGATAAGTTAGACCAATTTTAAGCCAAACGAGTTTGCATATATGAATAACTCATAATATGTTATAATCATGTTTCTTTTAAACTTAAGTTTATGAGGTTAATCTAAAGTCAAGCAGACAATCTCATACTGTGAGGAGATACCTTCAGCAGGGATCAATTGGAGTTGACAAGCTTTCTGACAGTGAGATAATTGGCAAAGCATGTAGGCAGCAATGAAGCTTGCCAGCCTCTAGCTCACCAGTCATGGCATGACACACACATAACTATCTCTTCTGAATGATTCTCTAGTCCAGGAGCATTAGATTTAACCCGGAACAAATTAGTAACAAGCTGAAATTTTCAGGAAACATTCAGAAAATTGTCTAGAATAACATACTAAAAGTCCTCGAAAATCCCCTGATTGGCATCTTGGGAATTCAAGATGGCGTCCAAGATGGCTGACTTGAGTGTTTTTGTTGTTTCTTTGGCTCAAAATACTCTACTAATTAGTGATGCACGGATAGTGAAAATTGCAGGATACCGGATACCGGATAATCCGGCAACATCAGCTGCCAGATACCGGATAGCAACCGGATAGTTAGAACCGGATAATAAACATGTACGAAAAATGATATTTTTCATCGTTCACGGTTGATTATGAAAATTTCTTTCTGAGAGCCAAGAGATATTTGTCCAGCAGGAGGACTTATGCTCTGATGGAATGTTTTTCGTTATGTTCTGTAACTGAATTTAAATTTTGAAGATGGTTAGGTCATGTTTTTGACTGTTCATGTAGCATTCTTTTATTTATTAACAAAGGTTTTTTTAGCTGTTCACTTACTTTTGAGCATCCCAGATATCCGGTTCTGACAACCTAATTTTGCCGGATACCGGATATCCTGCAAATTCCAATATCCGGCCGGATACCGGATACTTTGCCGGATATCCGTGCATCCCTACTACTAATGTTATCAAAGTGTTGGAAATTAATATTCAAAGCTAGAGAATTGACTAGAAGCATGTATTATGTAATTTGGAATTCAAGATGGTATCCAAGATGGCGGAATTTATGTAGTCAGGCAGCCAAACTTGATTTTTTACCTGAACCCTGCACCGACAGATAAGGTTTTTTTCCCAATGGATTTGTAGTCCTTAGACCCTCCATAACACATAAATGGCGGGTAACGAGAGCGTATCCTTGAGCATTTTGAGAAAATGGCTGAATTCAAAATGGCCGCCAAAACGAGCATCGGTCAGCCTAACTTTCTTAATTTTGGGTCTAGAAAGATATACAATACATCTATTTCAGGTAAAATAGACACGGGGAACTCATTTTTCAGGTTTTTAGATACACTTGTAGTTAAAATCAATATATTGGGTATCATGTGGAAAAATATCATTTTATCCCTCAAATTTACAATCATTTTCAGTGTAAGTCATAGTTTTACAAATCATCAGGTTTATTAATGCAAATGCATGTCAAATTGTTTTTGACATTTCTTTAACATATATATGGGCAGGTGTTATTCTGGATACCGCCTATGCATTTAAGGTTATAATGACAAACATGTGATTTAAGATTGAATTGGCGTACACTAGCATGATACCCGTGAAGCCAGACCATAACGGCATGATGAAGCTGGAGGGCAGGGGGACTATTATGAGGAGAATATGCTGATTTTTAATATTAGGTTGAGGCACCAAACCTGGCTAAGGACATTGTAGACAGTTGCAGGAAGACGCTTGCAAGTTTTCATCACTGGGAATTCAGTAGTTTGTTTGGAGAAGTGTAAGGGGTCCATGAATTAATAGTATGATACATTGTCACAATAATTGCTGACACAATTTGCTTTCTTTGACTTGCAAATGACTGTTTCAGTTCAAACAGACTTCAATCTGTCAAGGCAAAAGGTCCAATTGAATCATAAACATAAAAACATGGCAATGCTCTGCATTAAGAAGTATAAAATTAATTAAATTGAAATAATGGTTCTTCATACCAGATCAGGTACCACAAATTCGCACCCCGGAACTCAATTTAGTCCGAGCCCATGGGACATTAAATGGAGGCGGGTTGTATCCAGTGTTCTCTGCTGGGGCAACTGAAAGACCCTGGGCATCCCTGAATTAATAGGGTATGTACCAGACTCACAGTCTTCTCATCTCATCATCATACGGCGATCGCCTGCCTCGATATAGCCCACTAAGGTGCTGCTGAGGCGTAAAACACAAACAAACAAACAAACAAACCACAAATTCGCATTCCTAATTATGTCATCAAAAAAAGAACTGCTGAGGTGAAGAAATCAGATTTTTCTCCTGCGCCTAAAGACAGGACTATCCTTTGTGTTGGACCTCCTTGTGACTCAATAAGTCAATGTAAGTGTTTTTGCTTTTGCCAAATCTGCCAATCCGTTGCATTTTCGTTCATTGCAAACCAGAATATTTGATCCACAAAACTGAGAAACAAAGTGGAAGTTGGAAATGGCCTTGCAACAAATCAAGGAAAATGCAATTAAAGGAATGACAATTGGGCTGGAGGAGGCTGGAGGAGGCTGGAGGAGGCTGGAGGAGTGCAAGATACTGGACATAATAACAGTCCATCTCCAAGCAACCAATTTGTGGTACCACAAACTATGTTATTCCGCATTCTTCTGTAATAGGGCAGATTGAGAGAGTTAATGGTAGAATATCTGCTCCATTATTTTGTTCACAGAGAGCTCTAATGTTACCCTAAATATAAACAATAAATATTAAGAGGAGACTACAAAAACACATCTTGCTGTCAGACAGATAAGAACGGAGCTCTTATAGCTGGAAAAATCATTAGTATGATGAAGTCCCAAATGATATTGAATATCTTCTGAAGAACCGATGCTCCTGTCCGAACAATCTCTCCATACCTGCCAATGGGAAGAGGCATCACTATTTTCGTGACAAGGTTTTTGGTGTGAAGAAATGCCGTTCAAACAGCAGTAACCAATGGCTGCAACAGCTGATGAAATTGTTTGTAAATCCAAGTATCATAGTCCACAACTTCTTGGCATTGATATTACATCTTTTTATATTCTTTGGGAGTCTCTGCCATGGATGCGCTTCTGCTGGTCAGATGGACCACTGCAGTGACTCAGTAACAGCCGTAACATGATGGAAAACGGTTCCACAGCAGGTGGAATCTGCGTCAAAATTGTATACTGTGAATTAAATAATGTCAAGTGTTTGTTAAAATTGAAATTTTGCTCTGAATGCCGTCATCCACACTTAGAACTGAGGAAGGAGACTGGATGGTCTCTGAAAGCTCTTCGAGTCAAATTACGTTGTGAGTAAATTTATAGTTCCACTACAAGGATAGTCCTGTTTTAGGTGTGGGAGAAAAATCTCATCTCAGCAGTTCTTTTCTTGATGAAATAATTGAAAATGCGAATTTGGGGTATCTTATCTGGTATGAAGAACCATTATTTCAATTTAATTTATGTCAAGTAGTTCCTTATGCAGAGCATACCCATGTGTTTTATGTTTTTGATTACATTGGGCCTTTTTCCTAGACAGATTGAAGTCTGTATAAACTGAAACAGCCATTTGCAAGTCAAAGAATGCAAATTGTGTCAGCGATTATTGTGACAATGTCTATACGCCGATTCAATCTTAAATCATCCAGAATAACACCATTTGATAATCCACTGAAAATATATCTTACAGAAATATACAAGTGTCAAAAACAATTTGACATGCACTTGCATTAAAATCCAAATAATTTATAAAACTACAACTTACATGGAAATGATTGTAAATTTGAGAGATAAAAATTATATTTTTCCGAATAATATCCAATAGGTTGGTCTTAACCACCTAAAAACCTGACAAATGAGTTCTCCATGTCTATTTTACCTGAAATAGAGGTATTTCACATCTTTCTAGACCCAAAATTAAGAAAGTTAGGCTGACCGATGCAGGTTTTGGCGACCATTTTGAATTCGGCCATTTTCCCAAAATGCTCAAGGATACGCTCTCGTTTCCCGCCATTTATGTTTTACGGAGGATCTAAGGACCCCAAATCCATTGAGAAAAAAACTTTATCTGTCGGTGCAGGGTATAACCCTCTGGCTCCCTGACTATAATAGAAACATAAAGTCAGCCATCTTGTATACCATCTTGAATTTCTGATTACATAATAACTTCTTCTAGTTCATTCCATGGTCTTGAGAATCAAATCCATGACACTTTGATTGCATTTGTAGAGTATTTTGAGCCGAAAAATGGTATAATCGCTCAAGTCAGCCATCTTGGACGCCATCTTGAATTCCCAAGGTGCCAATAGGAGGATTTTCGAGGACTTTTAGTATGTTATTCTAGACAATTTTCTGAACGTTTCCTGAAAATTTCAGCTTGTTACTAATTTGTTCCGGGTACATGCCAATATGAAGCTAATGCTACTGGACTACTCTTGCCAAAAGCTAAGACATATATAAACTCACCCACAGGTCCATCTACGGTGTATCTAAATAACATCAAGTTTAGCAATATCAATGACTTAATGATTAAAAATTATAGCCAATATAGTACAACCAACATTTCATGCGCTGGGAGATGTCTAGCTTCAGTATTGATAGTGGTTGTTGTATGATCCAGGAGGAACATTTCATTCAGCAATTTTCAACAATATAACAGTCACCTTTTCCCTATTAATGAATTTTGATTGGCAACTCAAAAAGCACTCAAAATGTCAATTTCCTCTTCATAAAGTTCCATTGGATTGATTAGGGCTACACCCATGGGGCAGGAGTGTGGAGGGGTGTGTTGCTCAGTGGGGGACCAAGATGGTTGAAATATCAGGAGGGAGAATACAGCAAGAATATAGCAGGACATAACTAAGAAAGTGACAACCATCCCAGCAACTGCTCTGACATTGAAAAAAAAAATCTTTAGAAAAAGTTACTTTGGCCTTTAAATATTTTTATAATTCTTGATTCAACGTTTTATAAGGGGCAACTGTCCAAAATTGCATTCCTGACAAATGGCACTGCAGGAAAGACTCAGTATATTGCTAACAGCTATTATTTGATGCCAGAACAGAGGACTGATTAATTTCCATGATTTCAATTGGAAAATATTGAAGATCAAAGGATAGTCTCTGTCTCTGACATGAATTAATTTCATGGCATCATGCAATCGAGTTGTTCCACTAACTGAAAAGTGGGTGAAAAAAGGATCCCTGGTTTTTTAATGAAACAAGCAAAAAACCATTCAAGAAAAAAAATCAACTTAAACTTCTTCAAGTTCGCTGGTTCTTAATAAGATTTTAAGAGAATCTTGTCGGCTTGTAATGGCAACACATACAACTTTCGAATTGGCCAAAAAAGGCATAACAAGTGAAAATGAAGATAAGCAGTCAAAGAGCCGCAAACAGGAATGGCTATTATCATCACCTCAGTCATGAGATAAGTAGGGTATTATCATTAGATGACCCATGCAACAACCACCCATAACGCCCTCATTTGCAGGGCCGACAATGATTTTGAGGGCCGACAATGATTTTGAGGGCCGACAATGGTATTGTCGGCCCTGTGATGACGTCATGACTCATGCTGCCTAGCAACCATGAGCATCTGAATCTATAAATAGATTGTGACGTCATGATTTTCAAGGCCCTGCAAGTGGTAGTGTCACAAGTTTTGTTGAAATCTTACTGACTCAGTGTTGGTTGCTTCTTTTGTTATCAGTCCCTATTTACTTGACGACTTTGAAATTTTCACAGGATTTTGAATACTGTATTATACACCAGCACTACAAAGTACATTAAAGTGCATAAATTGATTGTGATTTTAAAGCTCTGTAATTGGGAAGTGCTGAAAAGTTTTACTAGTCCAGTTCTTAGTGTCTACAGATTTTTTACAAGGAATTCAGGAATTGTCCTGTATAATCAATGCTGGCCATTGCCAGGTACCCTAATCACTCGGGTGAAAATTTTTACAATCTAATTTATTGAGAAAAAAAATTGTGATGGTACTTAAAAATCGAATTTGTATCACAGATAGGTCAGGGTGGCAGATGAATTATTTGAGTAAGAGGTAATGATAATAGTAATATCATGACCTGAGTCGGGCATTATGGGTGGTTGACAGCCCTCGGGCTTGCTTGTCATCCCTACGATTGTCAGCCCTCGTTCCTCGGGCTGACAAGAATTCGTAGGGCTGACAAGCAATCCCTTAGGCTGACAACCACCCATAACGCCCTCCACAGGTCATGTTATTGTTATATTGTGGTTTCTGACAATGCAGGAACGGCCACAACAAAACAACTACAGGTTTAGATAATGCAATAAAAATCTTAGTCGTTATCGCTGTAGCCGTTTTCGTTCGGAAGCGAATCAACTGCCCAGCAAATGAGAAAGTCATTATGCTTGACTTGCTACTATTTGTAGTAAGCAATTGCTTTATCGCTGTGAGATTATAAACTTTTCATCCATCATACCACATCTTTAGTGTTTACTTATATATCCCGCAATTACAAATGAACTCCATGAAAAAACCATTGAGTTCATCCTTGTAAAATCAATGAAATAAATTATCTGACGTAGCTATGCAAACAATTGGCAGTGATTGTTTATGTCATGACGTCACAGTGGGCTGCTGATGACATCTAAACAAACTGCTGTGAATTTGAAGTTATTAGACTAACACTTATTAAAAATCACTGATAAAATCATTGAGGGATAAAAATAAGACCTTGTGTCAGGTCTGCACCAGAATTTACACTTGTCCTTTGGACCTGTATTAGTTGAAAAGCAGACCTGCCACTGTTCATAGCTGTGAACTATACACGGTAATAAGGTGTTATTACAATAATGAACATGCACTTAGAGCGGGGCAGATTTGTGATGAATAGGCACAAAATAATGCATTTAGGCCTATACATAGAAGCATGAAACTTGGCACAAAGCTTAAAAACATCTTAGAGAATATATTTAGATAGGGAGCCACTTCAGATTTGACCTGGTTGACCCATGGCAGCCATTTTCCAAGATGGCGGCTAATTCTCTCATTTTCCTGCATTCTGCCGTGGCCTGTATTTTGACCCTGTGAAAACAGTATTTATTATTCCTTCTACAGATCTAAAAAACATAATCACTTGATTTCTGGATCGAACAGAGAAATTTCATGGCAGTCAGGTTCCATTTTGTTGGAATTTTTGTAAAAATGGAGCATTTTTGCGATATCCCATAGTTTTGTGGTGTCACAATTGATATTTACAGAGACTATATATTTGAATTCCTTGTAAGAAGAGCTTTCAAATGAAAAGTCGCATTGATAGTTTCTGTCAATTGAACTTGAGAACCGAAATCTTCAAAAAACATTTTATTTTCAATTTGCCATTTTCATACAAATTTGACGTAACCCATAGATGCGGGTAGTCGCCGGGTACTCATTTGAAAGATCTTCTTGCAAGGAATTCAAATATGTAATTAATTTTGAGATATATTAAGAATTGGGGAAACCATCCGAAACCGCGAAAATTCAGTGTTTCAATCAAAATTTCTACCAAAATGGATGCCCACAAGATTGAAATAGTTCAGGCTACAAAAGAATGTTATAGAATTGTTCTGAATACCTAGAGAAGGAATAAAAAACACTATTTGTATATATACTATTTGTAGGAACCACACAAAAAGCAGTAAAATGGAAGAATTGACCGCCATTTTTGAAAATGGCCACCAGCAGCCACCTTAGCTAAGTCTGAGGTCCAGATATGTTTGTAAAGATGGTCTTTGAATATACACGTAGTTTCATGCTTCTATGTATAAATGCACTTTTTTTACCCTTGGCAATGTATATTGCCGTCGGGTATTGTAGTTAGTATGGCAAATTTTTGTCTGTCCGGCGGGCGGCCGGGTGGGCGGGCGGGCGGGCGGGTGGGGCGGGCGGGCGGCGTCACACAACGTGTATTGGCCTCTGTGCCATAACTATTACACCTATACATATGAAATTTGACACATGAATGGGTCTTATAGTGTTAATGTGCCTTCAGGAGTTCATATTTATGTAATGACCACAGTTTTTGTAAAATATTGAAAATTCGGAAAAATTAATTTTTTTCGTTTCCGGACCAGAACTCGGAAACGGTTATACCTATGGGCATGAAAATCTACCACAACATGTATTAAATACCCTAGTTGTGCTTTTTGGGGGTCTGAATGCTGTAACTAAAATAGATTTGAAATAATGAACCAAAAACGCAAAAAAATGTGGTTTTTTCAACCCTCCGCCATTCCCTCAATTTTGGAGTTAGATATTTGAAATTTAGAATTTAGGTGTCTAAAATATAGCCCTCTTAACTGCTTGAATCGTTTAGAGGGTCAATCTAACAAATTTTGCATAAAAACCCAAATACTGGAAAAATGTGTAATTTTTTACATTTTTCTTGAATTTTGGTCTCTCACACCAAAACAGTAGTAACTATATTGGTAAAAACCAAAAGGTATTATAGTTAAACCTATCAAGAAGGAACTTTCATGGCCATTATGTAGTTGACACAATATTTTAGGCCGACAAAACAAGTTTAAAATTCACAAAAATGTGAATATATCAACTTCCTGGCCATTTCGTCTCTAATAAAGTCATGCCATGCTCTAGAATATGAACAAAATTAATAAACATAAATGAAATACATGATTTTCATGCATATATCTGTTACATCATCTTATATTTGAACATAAAAAGACAGAAATTGCTAAAAATAGGCAAAAACTATAGACCTTTGAATTGTCGCATTTCAGTCAATTTTGGATCTTGGTTACTCAAAGTGCCATACAATGTGCCCCAAGTATTATATTTTTTATTTTTTTTATGTGCATGTAGTTTATGAAATTTTTAGGCCAACAGAAGAAGTTTAAAATTCACAAAATGTGAAAATATCAACTTCCTAACCTTTTCGTTTCTAATAAAGTCATGCAATGCTCTTGAATATTAACAAAATGAATAAACATGAAAGAAACACACGCTTTTCATGCATATATCTGTTATATCATTAGATTTTTGAACATGAAAAGACAGAAATTGCTAAAAATAGGCAAACAACTGTGGACCTTTGAATTGTCACATTTCAGTCAATTTTGGATCTTGGTTACTCAAAGTGCCATACAATGTGCCATACAATGTGCCCCAAGTATAATTTTTTCATCACATTCTTCCTCAGAATTGATGTGGTTAAATATGACAAATTATATATATATACAAACATGCTTTACGCACACACAATGTAGTTCTTACTCAGGGGGCCTTACCATTCTAAACTTTTGACAAGAAATCTCAAAACCCCTTTTTGCTCAAATCTAACCTCAGTGATGTAAATTAAAGGAAGAAATTAAATTAATGTCAGCCTGCTTTTATTTATAATATTGCATAAAAACTAAATGTGATCAAATAATGATTTCAGAAATTATTCCACTAATTACAAGGTTATTTATTAATTTACTTGGCATGCAACAAAACCTTAATTCTATGAATTTCAATATTTCATTTTATATCCAAAGATATTTAATGTTGGATAAATCTGAATTTTAATTAATGACAAAACTCATCCCAAGCATATTTTAGCTCCTTGAAGACAATAAGTGTCACTGCTTTGTTTGGGAACAGGGTGCAGCTTTTGTTGAATGGACATTATGTAACATGATGTCACTAATCCTCTCCAATGACCCAACCCAAGAACAAAGGGGAGAGTACAGAAGCATTTAAATAGCACCCCTATATTTGAGCAAAATTATCTTTTTCTTAGAAATATGTTCAAACTGCATTGATAGCCTTAGTTTTTTTTATCTTAAACATTATAATGAAATTTCCAATTTAAATCAGAAATATAGGCCAAGTAGAAGTTGAGATATGTCTTTTTATATCCCATGCAAACTCTTTTTTGCCTTTTCAGCTATTGTTATACAAATACAGCCAAGTTTGGACAATATTTAACCTTTTTGTGTTAAGTAGTAAACGTATTAGTCTTATTAAAAAGTATCTGTAGGCCACACACTGTTTTTAGTTTAATATTTAAAATAGATGGATTGGATAGATAGACAAGATGTCTAATATTTCTGTTTTTAGACAGGCCTTTATTCTATTCATAATTTATGATAAGATGATAAAGGTAGGATAGATAGATAGATAGACAGACAGACAGACAGATAGACAGTTAGATAGATAGATAGATAGATAGATAGATAGATAGATAGATAGATAGATAGATAGATAGACAGCCAGATAGATAGATTAGGTGTTTTAGATTAGGTGTTTAAATGACTGAAGATTGCTTGACTGATTGGACTGATTGATTGAATGAATGATTAATTAATTGTTCGACTGATAGATCCACTGTGAATTTATCCCAGCAAATAGATTTTCATGTTGCACTATTGATTAGATAGATAGATAGATAGATAGATAGATAGATAATTAGATAGATAGATAGATAGATAGATAGATAGATAGATAGATAGATAGATAGATAGATAGATAGATAGATAGATAGATAGATATATAGATTGATTGATTGATTGATTGATTGATTGATCATCTATAATTATGTAATCTAATACATCCACAGAATCATGGATCGACGGATGATTGGGACTTTACCTCCTGTATTTATGCACTTGGTAGGCTAATTAGGACAGGAGGAGGACATAGCAATGAGGTGACCCTTTTATTTCATTGCAATCTGTTGAATGCTAAGGCCGGGAATTTGTCAAAATTAAATACAATAAAACATCATATAAAATAGAGAAATGGACATTTCATGCATCTAAAAACACTTTCCGTCAGCTAGAAAGAGTGAGGAAGCTTGAGAGAGTTGGGCCAATTTTTACGCTCTTGCACCTCCAGCTGACCATTATGATTTTACAAACATGCTTGATACATTGATTGCATCTAGAAATAGTTAAGAATATATCTGTAGGAGGGCATTGATGTTCATGAACATATGAGCTAAAGCCATATGAAAATTGTAAACATTTTGGCCCAACTCTCCCCATCAAGTGGGAGACTTGGGCCATACAAAGGGAGACTGGGCCATCTAAATATGACTGGGTTGGTAAAGCTGTAGTAGGTATAAAATGAATAAAGGAGTTCTTTATAAGGTGAATTGAATATTTATTTCCGAATATTTAGACCGTCAAGTCTTCATCAGCGGTACAAGTATGAAAAATATCAACAAGTACATAATATTGATATTTTTCATACTTGTACCGCTTCATGGTCGAAATATTCGGAAATAAATATTCAATTCGCCATATAAAGAACTCCTTTATTAATTTTATACATACACAATGGCGATGGAGTCCAGTTACTTTACCAACTGAAGCTTTAGTAGGGTCATAATCTATTGCCAGTGTGTCAATTGATTTCACCGCCTTCAGAATAGCCTGCTGAATAGCTGAGGGTATGCTGCCGCGCAGCCTATGTTTTTACATACCTGCCCCGCTATTAGAGAACTTTCGTCAAAATAGTATGCAACAAGGCAGTGTCATGCCTCCCTTGCCTGTCAATTTATCCATATATATACTTTTATTACATGTTCCATAAGATTCAAAGTATACTGTGTAAGGTTTATGTATGCATCACTTGGTACTTTAATGTGTACACTGTACAAGAAAGATCTACCTCAAGCCGAACTATTTCAAATTCATATTCTGCACTAATGTTCAGCAACTCTTTAGTTTTCGATTCTTTTTTGCTTAGATGTATAGAAATGCAATCTTTTATAATGAATATGCTTTCCAAGAATGTTTTGTGTAGAAACCTATCTTGAAATGGTGTGCAACAAGGGAGTTTCATGAAACCCTGGTTTGTCTAATGTATCTTTGAAGGAGGATTTCCATCACAAGAAAATTGTGGAGATAACAGACCTAGACACTAGGGCCCTGCTCGGGACTAGATTTTTTTCTCACTCCCGCCCGTTCTTTCCAAATCTGTTCCCACTCCCGTCCCGTTCTAGGCATTACAATGATAAAATTTTCCGAATTTGTACGCACTCCGCCAAATTTTGTCAAGTTCAGTCCCGTTCCCGTCCCGTGCAGGGCCCTACTAGACACCAAAGAAGCTGCAAGGAATGTACTACGGAGAGGTGAGTAAAAGCCAAGAAGGTCAATGGGAGAGTGCTATCAACAGGCAAGATGCTTAGTGTCTAGAGGGCAAAGGGATATGCATTAGTCAAATTCTGTGTTGTATGTATCTTCAAGGAATATTCTCTCAGCTAGAAAACAGTTGTCGAGAATGCCAAGAATAGTCAATTGGTCAATGGAAGACTGATATTAAATGACAAGCTTGAATAGGTAACTTATGTGTGTGTGAAAACTAGCAAGAATGTACAGGCTTTGTTGAATGTTGCATTGGTTGCACTAAAAATCTTCAATTATTCACTTTTATTCCACACACAAATAAGCCGATTAAGCTTGTAGTTTGTATATCACTCCAGCATTTATTGGCAGCCCACTTTTCTGTACATTGATTCTCTGATAAAATTATACATGTAGCAAGATTTCTGCTGTAGGGCTATTTTTACTTTTCAAAAACGTATGGTCTTACGACGTACAGTAGGGTGCATCAGTTGCCCCCTAAAAATTAAAAAGTTGCTTGATTACCTTTGCCTTCTCCAATATTGTTCCTTTTGTCAAAAAAACATGTCTTGTAAAGTTTCAGAACAATCGGAACATGTATAGGGGTGGCACACACGCCCCAAAGTTAGTCCTAGTTTGGGTGAAAATATCTCATTTGAGAATCTGCGGTATGCAATAATTCACTTAGTAATTGTACCAGAACAACAAGAGAGGTACCATAATGTAGAGCAGAAAGAGAGCTTTAATTTGAGTACCAGGAAGCCATACCTCCAATTAAAACATCCATGTCAATTATTGTTCAATGATACACAAATTACAACAAAATTGAATTACGATATTAGCAAATGCTGTACATCTAAAAATAAATGATAAGTTGATGTAATGCTATTACCACAATAATAATCATTATGTCAAGTGGGATATTCAGATATAAAGTCCATTAAAGGGCATTTTAGACATGTGTATATTTTTATCCATAACATTTGAGTTTGCACATTATATTGCATTTTGAAACCAGGAATCGATTATTGTTGCTGACTTCAGAGGCTCGGTGTGCCTACTTCTATTTGATGGGAAATCAAATGGGAATGTTTTGAACAATCAAAAAATAAGTTAAAATGTATTGTGCTCTAGTACTGAGGTCAAGCCTTTGTCTGTAAGCAAATAGCTCAATTTCATCGAGATGTGCCAATCGAGGACACTCATCCACAGTGATATGGGCATAGGATTTGTATCAGTGCTTAAATTATTTAATATCAATTAAATTTTCCATTCTGTACTAATCTAAAGATCCTAATAACTGATGTAGAGGAAAATTTTCCGTTGCCAGATAACATTTGGTGTTGCTCTGTACCTAGACTTCAATCTATCATATAAGCTTATATTTTGTGTTTTCATAACTTTTATTAAATGAATTGCTTTTTCTTCACTCATCATTTTCTGGCCATAGATAGAAAGGAATTATTCTTTATAAGACAAGTCTTTTTATCTTTATAAGTTGGGAGTCAAATTTGAGGCAGGTCAATTGAATCACCAGTCCAGCATCTCCCCTATACATACTAATCAGTTGTGAAACATGACCCAACAACTTTTCGAAGTTACAGCCAAAGTCAAAAGCACTGATTCGTCTTCAGATGCATAAATGTAAAGGAGTGACTGCCAATGGCTAAGAGAGCCTTAACAGCCATATATATATATGCAGCTAGATCTTTCAGTATGACAAACTTAATTTCAAAGCTAATTAAAACCGTTAAGCTGTTACAGTCTTACAAGCCAACAAATGGCCATGAAATATGAAACCGCCGGCTCCTCGCCCACTGAAGCTTGATTGAATAAATTATTTTACTTCTGCTGTAAAACATACAAATTGGTCTGTCCCTTGAGCCCCTGTTTCCAACACCATACAGGCATATTTGCACTGCCTAGTTTTTTTTTTTTTCTTGTCAGCGATAAGACAACACTTATCTGTGTATTACATTATTTCAGTGATGTTCTTTTTCAGTCTTACATGTCTGACAAAATGTACTCAAACAATCACACCAAATATATTGAATAACTGAACAAGCAAAAAACAAAATGTTTTTTGGATGAATCTATGTGTCTGTTAGTTGGTAACAAACCCACAAAGAATTAGGAACCTAGTTTAATAATTTATTCTGTTTACATCAGCACATGTATGTATTTGCGTAATTGCAACAGAACATGAAATGGTTCTCTTAGTCATACACCCATCATGTTGGTATTCATATTGAAGCTCATGATTAGAGCTACAAGATGATATCATTCTTAATGTCATGGATTAATAACCAATGAAATATAACAAACCGCGAAACCGATAAAATGGCAGAAAATTCAAAAATCCTAGAAACTTTAGTGCAAGTGTGCCACCCCTAAACGTTGTCCAATTTTTCTGAAACTTTACACAATGCGTTTCTACTATAAAAGGAACATTCCTGCAACTGGCAAGGTTTCTCCTTAAAAGTTGGGGCAACTGATGCACCCTAACGTACAGTCATTGGTTACAGCCTTTAATACAGGGATTGACAAGAGACACACATGCAGTACTATATCTTGTTCATCTATGGTCAGCCAAAGCTTAAGCATTATCCAAATTCTGCCTACTACAATCAGCCTGGGTGGAAAGCAAGATTGTCTATTGACATTATACAGCAATGGATGTATGACTAAATGATATCACATAAATACTCAGTATATCCACGCAAAGCACTTAAGCTGATGGGATATTCTGCATCTGAGGGTCGAGGCAGATTCACAAACATTAACCTGATACAAACAATTCACTTTCCTGAATCACGAGTGTAAACAATCCATACCTCATCATTCAATTAATTTTTCAGTGAACATGACTATGAAACCCTGCTGAAAATGTAAATTTACTAACTTTTGAAATAGAAAGACAACAAAAAAATTCCAATAGAGGTTTTCAAAGCCTATAACGGCTCAAGTTTTCCGTAAACTCTCACAATTTACGTGAGTTTAAAGATAGTGGTGGTTATAATCTTACGCAACTCCATTATAGAAAGACACTCCATGACAACCAAATACAGGTTGCATTCTCTTAAACACTTCTTTGTTCTTGTGTGGAACAGCTCAAGCATAAAAATTAGAATACCAACCTAACTCAAGACTTAAATTCCTGTTGAAAACTTGGTATGGACCTGAATGCTCTCAATGTTAATTGTTGATACTCGACATAAGTCTTTTAAACGTTACTCATTTAAATAAGGTTATCATTACAAAAAAATTACTATTTTCTTATGTTCGTGTCATTTTATTTTTCAAATTTAAACTTTAGATTTATTTCGTTTTTTCTTGTGGTCAAATGATTTTGCCATTCTAAATAATTGGAGACAATGCTCAACAGCTCTGCAAGTATTCGCTTTTTTGTTGAAAAGAACCGACAGAAAATAAAACTTTGTTTCTTGTGCCTTGTATTCGCTCTATATCAAAGTGGATCATGCTTTTTCCTGACCTGTAAATGTGCCAGGCCTCTCACACATATGGAATTGTAAAGCCCTCCAGGTGAATAAAAAAATCAAACGCAGTTCTCACATTCATGGACTGACAAAAGGATGTCAAAGGCACTCAATGCACATGAGTGTAAATGCATGTTCAGTTGAAACATCCGTGGGCAGCATCATGTGTGGTGGACAAATATGCTGCAAGACCAGCGAACAACAGTTATCCTCGAAGTGCACAGAAAATAAGCACACTTATATTTTTCCTGGTCTGCTCCATGAAGAAGCTACACGTGGCTGAATCTTGAATTTTTATGATCTATATTCCGCTCCTTTGTAAAGGAAAAATTATATGAATTTGAACTGCTGTGAATGATTATTGAACCATGTTGTTTAATTTGTATGCCTAAATTTCCCATTAAAGGGCTTCAAGCAATCAAAACACAGAAGAAAAGCTTGTCACAGTCAAATTTCTTTATGATATGGAATCACCAGGGCACAGGTGAGGGCAGATGCCTAGGTACTGGGTCATTATAGTCCTTGTGAATAAGCCATCTGATATTTGGCAATGATACACATGTATGTGCGCTATCCAGACCCCTAAATGCAGCCTGGGCTAAGCCAGGCATCTTTTCCGAGTCACTGCAAATTGTGTTACAGCATCTTGTCAATGGCCCATGGTGCTCTAACACCATTTACTGTGGCAATTGTGTATCTCCCAGAAAAGCTGCCTCTGGCCTTCAACCGGTAATAGTGTTAAAAGTACTGCATAATGCTGGATGCATTGACTCTCTTCGCTACACATACATTATCGTCTCTCATCAAATAGCTGTGTACACGTAGTGTTACAATACATACTGAATATACTTTTCTTGTTTTGATCTAGAGTGTATTTAATGTTGCAGTAAACTTTGGTTTCAATGTTAATGTGAGAAGAAAACCAATGCAATGAGATGAGGAATCCTCAATTTCCATTACATTTACATGTACATGATGATGTATATAAGAATATCATGGAACCAGTGATTACTTTGCAGTTTGTGGATCATCTTAAAGCATCAATTTGCAAAACCTGAAATATCAATTATCCATGTTAAAGTCATGTATCTCCTTGTTATTATGAGAATTACTACAAAAATACCTGCAAACATCTGCAGCCGAATTGTCAAATAACAGTTTCTTTTAGCCAATAGGGCCAGACAACCATTCCAGTCCATTGTATCCTCAGGAAGTAAGGAAAACCTCAGGTGCAAATCCAGCAGCTTTAGCACCAGTGCATCACTGTTAATTCAGCAACAGACTTGTTCTGAAGCAGTAATTGATGGGACTATATAGTGAGAAACAACCCGTGGGGAAACCCCATAAAAAGATTTATGCAAATTCACAACAAGTCACAGCTTGATCGATATATCTAAATTGGATAGAGCACCAGCATATCTTGTGTGAGTGAGGTCTGAATCCAACATTTTGTTTTTCAAATAAATCATCCAAGACATATTGTGAAAATTCTACCTTATGCAATTAAGTTTCATAAGCTTAAAGCATGCACTCTAAGGTTTGGTGAAGAATCACTTAACTCTAATGGAATGTCATGCCACCCTGGTTTGTTATTATCGTTTTCATAGCTGTGTGTTTTTCAAATTTGTACTTTGCTTCATCTCAAGACTGTGATGTCACAGATTTAGTTGCATAACTTTGTATACTACAAGCACAAATTTCAAGAAACTGACTAAATGCATTGACACATGGATTATGTATTTATTCCTAACAATGACTGACAACAAATTTTAAGAATTTATTTGAAATTGTGATGACTAGTGCCTTGTGAAAAACAATAACACCCTTGTTTGCAAAACATTGAGACTGTTCTTGTGAGTTGTACACTTGGATTAGACAAAAGTTGTTTGTTGTAGTTGGACACAAACAATAACATTGCCTGGAAGTTACAAATTCCTTTGTCATAAACCATGATGTCAAACTTTAAACTGAGTGTCACATGTTGAAGATTTGACCAATCACAATCACAGATACCCGATGATGTCACGGTTTAACTGCAAAACAAAGTTTTCAAAAAACACACAGCTATGAAAACGATAATAATGTATCTGAACGAGGATTTCGATTGCTTACTATTACAACTGCAAATTTCTTAATTAATCTTTCCCTTCAATTTTGTTACAGTCCTTGTCATACTTACGTGGAATCTCAAGTTCTTTTCTATGCTGTTGAACTGTGATGTCAAAGATGACTCTATTCTAGCATTGCAATATATGTAAATTAACTACAAGCTGTGATGTCATTTTCAACTGGGTCAGATTCCCCAGCTTCTAACCAATGCGAATCCACCAAACTAAGCATCACAGTTTCAACTCAAATGTCTGAGTGAAAATTGGGTCTGGGAAAACCCATGCAAGTTTGACATCACAGCCTCTCAGCCAATGGGCTCCCAGTACAAATATACATAACATAAGCCATGTGTTTACAAACAAATTGTCAAAGCCTTCTGTTTATACCAACTTCCATCAAAGTTTAAAGATGTAAGTTAGGAAGTTTGTAGATTAATCAAACAACTCTGTGGGGATTATTACAGTTGTCTACTGTGAATGCTCACAAAGCTGTCATTTGGTAGGATTAGACTGGTGATTGCTGTGATAAATAATTGGGATCACAAATGTAATGCTTCCTTCAATATATCAATGTTTGAACTGTGGTGACATAGTTTACTGTCAGCCCATTGGCTATCAAGCTGTGATGACGTGGTTGTAGGGGCTATCCCTGATAAAATTCTTACTCTGACACTGTGTTGAAACTGTGACGCTCAGTTCAGGAGGATCAACATTGGCTAGAAGCCGGGGAATCTGACCCAGTTTGAAATGACATCACAGCTTGTACTTAATTTACATATATTGCAATGCTAGAATAGAGTCATCTCTGACATCACAGTTCAACAGCATAGAAAAAAACTTGAGATTCCACGTAAGTATGACAAGGACTGTAAATACTAATGGAGGATAGAAAAGTAACCCAAAACCACAGAGCAGTTAGAATATCTGTCTGATTAAAATTGTTCTGCCCATTACATACAGTACCGATTCCAATAAGTGCCATTGAATCAATACTTGTTCAATCATTTAATTTGTATATTCACAGGAAACATCATTGCTGCATGTCATACGTTTTAACTACAAGTGATATTAACTGTTTAATGAAAAATCTGATGATCTAATTCAAGAATGTGAACCAGAGGATAATGATAAATTTGTCTATTGTTTCCCTGCAGTCAGCCAATGTAATAAGCTGATGTATGGGTCAATATTCTGTGTCCTGCATTCAGTGTAGGTTGTAGACACAGCAGATATTGTCTATTGATATTACACAGGATATAGAGAAAAACATATCTCTCAATGATATCACAAAGCCGTACAAAGCACTTAAGCTGATGGGATATTCTGTTTCGAAGAACAATACAGTGCATATCCAAAACCACACGAAATATAACAATATACGAGAAATATAACAATGCATCAGGCTTTTTAGATCACTGATAGTAGAATGAGATATATATAGTAATGTTCAAAGATGTGTATAGCTCCTGATTCTCATGCACTCTGATGGTAAAGACATATCCTTGGCATGCATTGATGTAGGGTCACATTTAGCGTCAAAACAATGTGCAAAAATATCCATCTGTTCGGAAGAATTAACATAATCATGATATAAATCATAATACAGATTTATGAAATATTTTTGATATACACTGTATGAGGTCAACATTTAGTTTATAGGGTACTCCAACAGCATAATTAAAGTGTGACCCAGTCCTTGCATTGAAACATGTTCTTGAGTGTGTGCGAAAATGCCAAAGTGCCAGTCATCTTCTGTACAAGCATATTTAGACAGGATAACAATTTCAGTGTATAACTGTTTTAAAATTTAGTCTTGTAACAAGCATATATCACGATCATGCTACTTGGCCTGGTGCTTCTTGTCCTGAAACAAATGGAAATCTTTCGACCACTGCTGATTCTATGCATTTCAAAATAGCAATGTGATGCAATGCTTTACCATTTTGTGGCTAAGATGTTTTGTGTCAGTGTATTTTGTTGTGGCTGACATAAATCTAAGTGGATCAGCCAGACTAGCCCACGACTGTCTCAAGGAGCGTCATTTCTGAATCACCATATTGTGTTACAATGTCTTGTCAGTGGAACATGGTGTTCTAACACCGTTTGCTGTGGTAATTGGGCCATTTAGGAAAAGCTATCCATGATCCTAAACTACCAATTGTGTTAAGCTGCACATTTTTGGGATTTTTTTTTTTGGGGCAGTTTGGGCAATATTTTTCGGGCAGCCCCCCTAAAATTAATTGACCTCCTACGCCTATGCACATTACACTTTTGGAATGGACGCTGGTTACCATATTTTAGTATTGTGTGATGTAAGTGCATACTGTACACTGCAGTGAAACTGATCTGACGCACTCCAATTCTATAAGGCTTACAATACCGATGCTCCAATATTTAACATTGAATTTTCGTTTGGTTGAGATACAATGACTGTTGTTAGATTTTCATGTAACTGTAACCTCTGCTAGATGTTGTTCCACTCTTTCCTGCTTACATGCCCAATTTAAATACTACTGTTGCTCTACACTCGGAGGTTTGTTTTCTTTTTTTAGTAATCCCTTTTACGTGTTTGTATTATCGTACGTTTAAATACTTTGCACTATCATTATAATGCTAAGAGTGCACGTATAGAATCATAACGTACGCAAGGATGAATGAATGATTACATTCACTGTTTTATATTTATCACTCTCCCATTTCCTTCACATAATGGTTTATAAACTGCTGCTTGAAAGTAAGCAACATTGATGTTCCTATGTGGGGCATGGATTTTCATCTGATGAGATATATCACCCATTTGGTGTTTTACTTTAGTTCAAGCAGCAAGTGTGCAATGCAGTTGCATGATCAGGAAGACTGGAAAATTAATTTGTGATAGCTTCAGGGATGAATACTTTTGCAACTGACTGTATTTCAAAGACGTGCAAAGCATACGCTATACTAGCGATCAAAATAAGCTATGTTATTTGGGGGGGGGTCTCACAGTTGCAAGGCCCCCAAGGGTTGAAGCCCATGTAGCCAACAGTCTCCGGGCCACCCCGAAGCCAAAGATTTTAAAATGCCTTAAAAAGAATTTTAGGCATTTTAAGGAAATTAGTTTTTGCAGTTGTTAAAAATTACACGTGGTTGTTGCATGCTGATTAGGTTTGCTGCTTTACGCCTATTCCTAAATAACATTCAGTATTGGGGGGGATTCATCATGACCACCTTTGGGTCCTTCTGAAACGTGTATTTGAGGGAGTCATAGGAACATTCAGGGGAGTGAAAACCATGCAGCAGAAATGTGTACATCACCTGGTCGGCGGGTCTCTGTGGCTTGTGGCAGAAATTGTTATTTCTTTATATGAAAAGAAGGCAATCTTCAGAGAAGATGTTTCTGCCTCCAAGAACACAAAGGTCTTCCCCTTTTGGTGAGATGTGGAGCATGAATAATAGAAATATATGGAAATGTCTGACACAATAGAATCTTGAGCGACTCAGATCTACATTGAAAGATGGTGTTATACATCTTTTTAAACCAAAGCCAAGGCAAGATAACAGCCATGCTCTTACAATGAAGACTACATTTGTTTGAAGATTCCTTCAAGAAATCTTCTTGGTCCATGTGTTATAGGACTCCTTGTTATACATATAAGACCGAATTGCTTCATAATATAATATATAAATCATTTATTTCATACACACAATTATACAATATATGTACAAAAATGGTATACAATTAATTAATAAAAACAGATATCACAGAAGCTAATAAAATTATACGAGAAAATCAATATCACATTGTGCACAAATTGAAGAAAATGTTAAAAACTTCATCTTGATTAAAACCTGGTAATATACAATATTTAAGCTCTAAAATCTGTTTAACACATAAAATATCTTTTTCTTCATGTTGCGATAAAAACCTTTTCTTAACGGCTATGGAGCTGAGGCACAATATGTCAGTGATATCACAGTATAGTTTCTTAGCAATGTTTCTCATATTAGCACCTATTAATATATTTGCTTTCATAATACTGAAGTTACACATGTATTTTACTTAACATTATCAGACTTCATCATTGACTGTACTAATTTGAAGAATCTTGATTGTACTTGTTCTAATGCACTTAAGGAGTCCATAAAAATAGGCAGAAATCTTGTATGCGTACAATTTGGCAGTTTTAGTAACCTGCGTATACATCTGTTCCACATAGTTTGAAATTCACAAACATGCTTATCTAACAAATTCCAACTTTGGCAACCATAAAAATGTGCACATTTAGAATTAAATACAGCTTTGATGACATCTTCTTTACATTCTCCTAAAGTACACAGGACATAGTTTACTCGCTGTACCATATCACTCCTTTTCATTCTGATTTCTGTGTTTTCCGACATATTACAATCCAGATATGTACAAGTGTTTAACTGATGCTACCCACTTCAGCTCTTCCTTACACAGTTTAATCATTGGTTCATTGATATTTTTCCTGCTAAAAACCATACACACACTCTTCTGTGGATTGTATTTAACACTATAATCAGCTGAAAATTTTTTCACACACACTTAACATCTCTTTCAAGACTGCTACAGTTGGTGACAATAGTGTCAAGTCATCAGCATAACCAAATGCCCCATAAAAATGATTTCCTATCCAACAACCGATGCCTGCCTTCTCTATTACTATCAACAACTCATCAATGTAAACACAGAATAAAATTGGCGATATAATGCCACCTTGCCTAATACCATTTGTGGTTGCAAATGGTTCTGAGAATGTTCCACACCACCTCGTTCTCATTTGTTGGCGTTGATACAAATCTAATAATGCTCGAACAATTATTGCTGGAATACCTCTGTCTATTAACAATGTAAACAGTTTATCATACCTCACACGATCGAATGCTTTAGTCGCATCCACAAAACAAGAAAACACATCCGTTTGGTGATTGACATAATGACGAACAACCTCTTTTAACATTAATGTACACATTACAGTACTATGATTCTCTTTAAAAGCATATTGCATGTTACTCGTATCAAGCATTGACCTATATCTCTGAATAATAACAATATCTAGCAATTTAGAAATAGAATTACAAAGTACAATACCTCTATAGTTGCTACTTGTACATGGGTTACCCTTACTATCTTTAGGAATACTCTCAATGGTACCCATTAATAAGTCTGCAGGCTGATATCCATGAGTTAGTACAGCAGTAAATAACAACGACAACTGAGTAAAAAATTCCTCACATGAATATAAAACATGATTAGACATAAAGTTTTTATCACCATCACCTTTGTTTGCTTTGAGCCATTTTAGTGCATCTTGCACCTCACACAATGTCACAATTCTGTCCCTTACATCACCACAATCAGCTAGTCCAACATATCTACTGACATTATCCATCACACTCTCATCCATCGGTACACTATTGTACAGTTGTTTGTACTTATTAGCAAACACATCTGCAATATCCTCAGATTTTACTTTACCATCAATTGAGGCCACTGATCTATTCTTGGGCTCATATTTTTTAAACTCTCTGAAGAAATCTCTACTGGAATTCCTAGCTATTGCTTCAGCCATTTTTTCTTTCCTTAGTATATCGATCTTCCTTTTGTTCTTTCTATTCGCATACATATACTGGCGCTTAGTGTGTTTTTTAACATCATATAATACTCCATTCTTAGGCTGACCAGCATCAATCCATAACCTGTGCCAGAATATACAATCATCTTTAAATGGTTTTACATCAACTGCCCAGTTGGGCCTAGCACACTTTTTACTGACTCTTGGCATACACATATCAGACTTAAAACAACAATCTATCAAATTTTCACACCAAACATCAATTTGTTGTCTATGCTCTTTACTTTTACAACCAGGATCATCACAATTTGACACATCAGGCATCACTAATCTATCTAACAATCTCTGCTGTTCCTGTTGGTAACACAAAACATTCTGGTCATTCACCTTATGCCATGCAATTGGTTTGTTTACTGAACTCTCTATGTCTTCAAACATAACAATTGAGTAATTGTTTCTCAAACACAAAACAAGGGGACTGTGATTAGAGGGATTCAAGGGCTCATCACACCTGTTGATATCTAACACAGATTGACACATACTCTGACTCAAACAAAAATGGTCTATACACGAAAAACAATTATTACTTGGGTCATGATAAGTGTAATCAATTTGGTTTCTTGACAGCTCATCCATGGTCATAATATTATGCCTCTCACAGAAGTCTCTGAAATATATATCATGTGCATTGTGACGTTTATACTCTAAATTGAGATCACCACCAATACAAACATGTTTACCACTGCTATTACATTGCATAATGAAAACCTCCACTGCATCAATAGTATCAAGAAATTCCGCACTGACATGACTCTTGCTATAACTATCAACTGGCATGTAAACATTAATAAACACAATACAGCTGTTATCAAACTTAATCTCAATTGCACATGATCTGTTTGTATTTGGAATAACAACATATTTAGCAATCAAGCTGAGACTTTTCTTCCATAAAATACCCAGTCCACCTTTTGGTCTCCCAACCAAAATTTCTGAGTCATGAGTTGCAGCAACACCATCAGCCAAATATCCATTATTGATACTTCTCAAAACTGCATTTTTCCTTGAGTCAATTAGCCACGTTTCTTGTAGCAACAATACATCTGGATTATGCTTCTCAGTCATACATTTAATGAAGTCTATTTTGTCAGGAGCCATCCCTGTGCTATTAAAAGTCATAATTTTAAAATCACTATTCATAATAAAAACGATAGACAGTCTATAAAACTTGATGCTGAGCTGACCGGCTCACCTTGCTGGGGAACCATCTCCTGAAGTAGATCTTTTTAGGCCAAAAGTCTTGTGCCAGAACAGTGTCAATGTGGCTGGCATCGAACGTTAACACAAATCGCTTTGTGTCCCATCCCTCTGAAGTCTTGTCTTCCACGTTTTGAGCTTGCACTTTGCCATCCTTAACAGATGCAATGTAGCTTTTGATGTCATCTTCCGAAGTTTCCTTGCTGATGTTCGTAATCTGGACTTGAAATGTTTGAGGCCCTGCACGAAGCAAAGCACTCTCAGAGGTACCGCTGACCCTCTGCGGCTTGGCCTTGACCTGAGATGACCCTTTATTCGGACGTCTTCCGGCCTTCAAGAAAGCGCCTCCATCCGCAGCTCCTGCCTTTGCTCTGTCAGAATAAGTCATCTTGGTACCCTCAGATTTCTTCTCACCACCAGTAGCACTTGTCATGTGTGCCGTTCCAGTTGTTGCAGCTTCCTCTGCACCTCCAGCACCAGAGCCCTCAGCTTCATCAACTGCAGTCTTATCACCATCATCTTCAGATCGCACATCCCTCTGCTTCTGTACTGGAACTTGGACCTCTATCTTGCTCTTGTTACTGTCTACATCACGTCTTAAGTTGACCATAGCTTCTTGCAGTTGCTGCATCTGCCGTTGCTGGGCAGCTAGGGTCTCCATCACTGACATCATGTCTGCTGCTGATTCAGGGGATGCAGAAGGCAATCTGGATACATCCACTGCTACAAATAGTGGGACTTCAGTGTCATCACCCACATTTTCCAGCCACTTGAACATCTCCATAATATCACTTATCATGGCTTCGCTTGCAGTTCTGTTGGGGGAGTCTGCTCTCTTCTTTCCAAGATGTGGGAAGGTTGGAATTTAATCCTTCACATTTTCTTCCATTTTAAATCTTGCCACTTGAATTTCTTCTAAGGTGTAGTGCTGAAGAACAGCCATTCTCAGATTCAATTCAGTTGATTTCTTTCTATATGTGGCCACATAAGCCAACAGTTCACATGCTATCATAGGTGGATTAGACATGGCACAGGCTGAATAGCACCAAGCTGTGAAAAACTTCTAGGTGCACTCACATGCAATCATAAAGCAAAACTTCTCCTTCTAATTTGTGGTTAATATAATCGTCTTTCTTCCACAAAAATCAGCTCATAACATGCTATGTACTCATAATTATCCACAGTACAAAATTTGACAACTTATCTCCAATATATCCACTGTATTCGCACAAAACCTCAGGAGCTCAAAATTCAAAGGAAGGTCTGGCTTAAGTTGCAGTTGGCTAACATAGTAACTTTTCTTAGCCACTGAATCACATTTTCTGTACATTAATATTGGCCACTCTCATGAGCGACTGCATTCCATGAGAGATTGCTTTGTAATAGATGTAACTTCATAATCATTGCTATCCCTAGTTCTGTTATATGTTAGATCAGTGGGCTCCCTATGGGTGCAGGATTCAGCAGAGCATTTTCCAAGGATTTTCAACTGGTAGATCGACGGAACTTCGTATAGTGCCATGATACGCGACATCCATCAATCATCTGAAGATTCATTTAAAAGATACATGTAATGACATGCTTGCAAAAGGGACTTAGGGCTGTAGAACTGACTGCTAATTTAGGTTTTCGCTATTTTAACAAAACAAGTTAGACAAATTTTGAATTTATAAAAAACGGAATTCAGAAAAATTACATTCAAATTGGCAGAAGTTAATTGCAAAGACAGTAAAGAATATTTTTTATATGAAAAGAATGCTAGCTTTAAAACGCACCCAAAAACTACAAATCATGATAAACCAAATGTGAAATTAAAGAGAGTATCTGGAAAAATTGGTCTCCCAGTGACACCATTTTGGTATTGACTGGGAGACCAAATCTGTCCACTGGAAGACCATTTGGTCTCCCAGTTACTATATGCCAAAAAATGCACTGCAGGATTGTGCCCCCAGCCGCCCCAAGCTAGTTGTAACCTTAGTTAAAGCATACAATGACTGGCGGGAACTGGGGCACATTGGGACGCGGGGCACTATGGGACGGTGGGGTTTTCTTGGTTCCTGGCAAGGTATATGATAAGGTAGTGCCATCATATCTTGTAATTTCACATCCTGCTGTTTCTATCGTTTTATTGACAAATTACAGCCACATGCAGAAGTATGGCGAGGAAAAGTTTGTTTTCCTACCACTAAAGTAAATTCAGAGGGGTTCAATTCAAACCATTCTGTGGACAAACCATGAACAATGAGGCTTTCTCAATGCTTGTATGAATTTGATACATCGTAACAAACAGTTATGAATTGCTATCCTGATAAACACACTCACTGGTGCCTGAGAAATGAGCATTTTGGCGTAAAAGTCATATCGGGCTGATTGGGACAGTGAATTCGGGGCACATTGGGACGCACTTAATATGGCAGAATGTAAGTGTTCAAGTCGACTGAATGACCTGGGACAGCACACAATAGGTATTCAGGCCACAGTGAATAGAGGCATAGTGAACAAATTTATCGCAAAGTACTGTGTGTTACTTACATAGATGTCCGCACCCAGGACAGTTTATGTTAAATGTTTAAAACTGTTTGAAGTTACTAACTATTGACTCCACAAGGTGTTAATGCAGTGTGTATCCTCTTACACAATAACTATATTTAATATCTATTGCACATGGAGTGTTAAAATGATTTTTTAATTGATGTCGGGGCACATTGGGCCAGTCATAATTACGACTCACATTTTGCTGTCTGGCAGCAAAAGGGTAGGTGCACTCCAATTTATTATGCCGTGCATTTCAGCTCAATAGTATTGGTGATATTCATGCAAACTTCCGAGTTGCTCAATGCTTTCAGCATTGAGCAAAATTAGCAGATGTTAAAAGCGTCCCAATGTGCCCCGGTTCCCCCTGCAATTTCTTTACAAATTAATTTGGCCTCATAAATAAGATTAATGTGGACCATCCAACTCAGATCAGGTATATTGTATCTTAATGGACAGAAATCTAGCAGCGGGGTCTGTTATTCATTGTTATACAATGTACCAGAATATTAGCTTGGAGTTACTGAAGCTGCTTTTGTTAAAATAGACGAACATCCTGTATTCATATCACATAGAACTTAATATAATTACTATCATTGGAACTAGTACTTCAAATGGTCTACTATTTCTGTTATAGCATTCCCGGTATGTATGTCCTAATTTGTTGCTCTTGAAGTATCTATTTGGAAAACCAGATTAAAGTAATCCTCTCTGACTTAATTTGAGGGGCTTCTTAAACATGCAGTCTTCACTGCGGTTGAAAATGACTGATAATACTTATAGTCACACTGTAAATATTTGAAGAAGCCAACCAAGCCACAAGCAAGGACGTAGGTACTTATATATCATTTTTGAAAAAGTTTGAGATTAGGCAATGCTACTTTTGGCAAACGAAAACTGACTGACGAAAGCACACTTATATAAATGTATAACTACTCTCACTACAGGGTGGTCAAAGAATAACTTGACTCTCCTTCTTTGGCACAGTTCTATAAATTTGTCTGCAATTACTATGCAATCTTTTCTAATGTAAAGAGGATAGTCCTGGCAACATATTATCAGTAGTTCATTTCCATTGGACATGATGTGTAATCTGGAGCTCTGATTTGCAAAATTAAAAAAAAGGCCATTTTCACAGATTTCGCTGTCCAGAATGTGAGTCATCACCATCTATTCAAATGTTTTCATATTCTTACAGTAACTAAGAGTTATTCAGAGGTGTGTGGTCCCAGGATTTCAGCTTTCCTCGGGGAAGCTTGAAAGAGAAACAGTTTGATAAAATTTGCAAGCAACCACAGTTCGTCAAAATGCACCTCCTGTCGTAATGCCTTATCAAAACTTGAATCAAGAGTAGAAACACGATGCTAAGATGCCTACCTTAAGTTCATGCAAGAATTAGCCTGATTGGATAAGAACTCACTGAGTTGTGTGTCATGAGCCAAAGACTGTAAAGTTTTTTCTTGACCACCCTGTACATCGTACCTTGCAAGATTAAAGACAGTTGTTGTGATCTCTAAAACATGTGAAATTTAAAGTAGGAAAATATTGCTGAATCTGATCAGGAGACAAATTGATCACAAAACAGATATTAGGAATTGTCAACACTGCATATAATTTTTGAAGACATGATTTTGACACAATGTTAGGTTGCTTCTATACAGAATGTGAACAGAATGACAAAACAATTCAGCATCTTTTGCTCTCAAAAGTTATATTCTTGTTTTATATGGCTAAAACTACAAGTCAAGTAATACCAAGACTTCCTTTTTGTAAATCTCAATTTTGAATATTATGTTACCTTTAACCATGTAATTTGCAAGATCAAGCACATAATTATTACATCAATGTGTAAAACCCAGAACTGGTGAAAAGCTTATTTGATTATTATGTTCAGTGGATATGTGAGACACAATCATAGGAAATACAAGGAGTATGCAAAAAGGCTATGAGGTAGAAACATAATATCAAAACGGTATGCAGCAGGGAAATGTCACGCCACCCTTGCCTGTTCAATGTTTCTCTGGAGGAGGATTTCCATTACAGGAAAATCTTGGAGATAATGGACCTTAACACCCGAGAAGCTGCAAGGAATGTACTATAAGGAGAGGTGAGTAAAAGCCCAGAAGGTCAATGGGAGAGTGCTATCAACAGGCAACGTGCTTAGTGTCAAGAAGGCAAAGGGATATATGCATTAGGGCAAGTTGACCTAACTTCAGCCTCTCACCCAACTTCAGCCCCCTACAGAAAACTCCCTGTAATTAAATTTTGATGAGGCCAAGGTGCCAGTTTTTCAGTTTAAGTCATTGTCAATGTGTTTAGAATAAATTATGAAAAATTGATGACCATTCTAACACAAGAAAGAGGAATTTTACATGCTTCCATAGTGGACAGCATTTTACTTGTTTTACAATGCAATTAGGACGCAAAATTAAAAACAAGTTTGGCAATACGTTAACTCTGTGAGTTGGCTGTACCAATTCACCCAAACAGGGGCAACCCAAAGAAGGCTTCATAGGAAGGAAAAATTAGTTTTCTTCGATTAATTAAGGTTTTTTCAATATTTTCTATTTTATTTATTCATGGAATTTGGTAATGTATAAGATATGTCAATTTAACCTAACTTCAGCCCCCATGGTCTTAACTTCAGCCCCACACAACCTAACTTGAGCCCCAGGCTTCCCCAAATTCCAGGTAGTCAATCTCACATGAGAAGTCGGTTTATTCATCCCTGAATATCTATCGATATAAAAATGCAACTTTTGAAGCATTTTTAGGTCTGGCATAATGAAAGAGACTAGCTGCCTGAATTGGACTTTAAAAAACATTTTTATCATCTTTCCATGAAAATGATGCATTTTTTCCCAGGTGTTTTGAAATACATTTTTGGAGGATTGAGTGTTGCAGACTGTAATGTTTTATATAGAGGTAAGTAATTAAGGACAAATTAAGTCAGTCAGCTGTTTCTATGACAATAGGATCAAGTGGTTGAAGCCGGGCACTGGTGGCTGAAGTTAAGTACATCCTAGGCTGAAGTTAGGTACTACGCGGCTGCAGTTAAGTACATGTCCCACTTTTGTCTTTGGATCACATTTGCACTGCCTTATAAGGCATATGGCCATTTTTTCGCAACAAGGTCATGAAGAAGAGTGGAGGCTGGGGTTAGGTCCATAGCTACATGTTATTCCCATGAATAGCCAGCCAGTGACAAGCAATCAAAACCCAAAGTAGGCTGAAGTTGGGTCAACTTGCCCTAGGTCATGTGTCGTGATGTTGTACAATTTGAGAAATTTTCATTTATGTGATGATTACAAGCGCATATCTTGTATGTACCATCTAACCATCACTTACTATATATCACTGGAATGCCTAGCATCTGTAGTTTCATATAGACCCCGAAAAATAATCTTCCTTACAGAATAAGCCCAAAAAGCTTACATCGTCTATCTAACTATTATTATGTCTTTTGTAGAGCCTTTAATGCAAAGCAACGTCAACCTGTCCCTCTTGCCAAAAAAAATCATGTTTTTTAAAATTTAGTCTGAAACTCTTAATATTGAAGCTAGGAACTTCAAACATGTATCAAATAAATGCTCATGAGTTCTACTTTCAATTGCATATCTCAGATTTTGTGTGCAGGTAAGCCACTTGCTGTATAGCTTGTCTAGTTTACCCTGAAACTTTTGTAACACCTGTAAAAAACAGTCAAATTGGAGAGGGGTTATAGGTTTCAAACCATCAGAGCTTCAACCAGTAAAATCGTACAACGTGAAAAGTGCTATTTTCCAAATGCTCATAAATCAGGGTTTACCATGGTATAAAATATGGTTAGGTTTGCAATGATTTTGTGACTTCTGTGATGCTCTGAAAAACCCTGAAAAAAATGTAACACATGCACGCCTGATTAGTACAGCTTTTAATGCTGGCTTCATGGTAATGTACTGGACTTCAAAAATGACCAAAAAGTGATCAAACTAATAAATAACAAGTCATAATTTACTTTTGTGCCCTCATATCATGAAAAACAGCAGGAATTTCTATTAAAATTTAAGGATCGCTCTTAAATTACATACTCACTTGAGATATTGATTTTTTATCGATGCACAAAAAATGAGACTGGAGATATATGTGAGATGTGACATGAATTTTTGATAATTATTGAAGTAAGATGTTTGAATTAGTTCTTAGGTATATTGGTAACGTTTTGAAACCTTTTACTTGAGATTTTAAGATGAACTCAGGCTTCTAGCTTAGTTATACACACGATGCTTGAAAATGTTTTTTGTGGGTTGCTGTATCATGACTTTGTGGATCTATGTATTAGGTTTTGGAGAAGAGACACTTCTTTTTACTGCTCAAATCAGTAAGATCATCATCTTGGCCAACTTCAGTGACAATTTCATGGTGATACATGGAGTACTTTGTATTTTACAGCAGCTTTAGTGGAATGAAGTAGTTTTCGAGAAAAATGCATTTTAAATCTGGATTTTACATCGATTTGTGTGGTGAAACAATTTGTTTATGCCATATACAGACCTAATTATTGCATAATCGTTGTTAATTTTTGTTTTAATTGGTTGTCCTTAGTCTATTTTAGTCATTTTTGAAGAAAAAAAATGTTGGTCCAAAATGGCCATGTAACGCAAATTGTACGACGTTGTGACATGCGACCATTAGTCAAATTCTGTGTTGTTTACATTTCCTAGGAATACACCATCAGTTGGAGGTGAAGAAAAGCCAAGAATGGTCAATGGGTTAGTGACATCAAATGATGAAGGCGACTGGCTTAAAATGTCTGTATGACAACAAACAAGACTGTACAGGTGTTGTTTAATGATGTATTGGTTGCAACTTGCACAAGAAAAACTTCCATTAATTTTATTTACTCCATCATGTGATAAATGTGCATATGCAGCAACATTTCTGCTACAGTTTTACTTTCAAGCATGTATCCTGGTCATACGTGTAGTGTTTGGCTGAGTCATTGGTCATGTGGATTGACAAGAAATATATACTATTTTACATGTATGCTGCGTAATATCTTGTTAATCAATGGCCAGCCATTGCTCAAGCATTGGATCATATCATGACTGCTACAATCAGCCTATAGGACCCTAAGGGGAAAGCAAGATTGTCTTTTGACATTACACAGCACCCGATGTATGACTAAATGATATCACATAAATACTCTGTATATCCACACAGAGCGCTTCAGCTGATGGGATATTCTGAAGGGTGTAACACGCACTGAAAAAGGTCTGTGTTTGAATCTTGGCATGCTTTTTTCGCATTGTTTTACAAAAAATTATCCAATATATATACAAAGTAGATAATCGCACTACTCAGACCATGTGTGTATGTTTATTTGTCATTTTTAATCTTTGCATAAGGGCCTTAAATAGACCTACAGGTATCTAACAAAATACCAGTTTTCAACCATTCAGGATACAGTACCGTAATATGGGGTGAATAGGGACAAAATTGGGCATTTTTCTGTCATAGCATGGGTAAAAATCATCTCAGAATTCTAAATATAGTGTCAAAATATGGCCTGGCCTAAATTCTAAATATCCCTAGAGGCTTTTGAAGATATCTCACATTTTCAATTATTTAGGCCCAGAAAACTGCTGTCCCTATTCACCCCTCACTTTGGGGTGAATAGGGACAGACTCTTATTTTCACAACCACTACTTCCTATATTGTCTGGATGGTTGGTAGTTGTGAATACACATCAGAAAACATGTTTTACATGCCAAAAATTTATATTGAATAAACCCGAAAATAAATTTCCTGTAAAATAGGCATTATTTTAAAAAATTGATAGATTACAAAAATTTTTTTTAAAACGCAGTTTTCTGCAAATTTTACTAATGATAACTGATTCTGGACTAAATCTACTGCAGATGAAACTAATTCAGAAAAATTCGACCCGAAAATCATGAAAATGAGTTTAAGTGAAAATTAGGTGGGTTTTTTGGCTTTTTCTTGAACTCTGCAGCGGACTTGAATCTGAACTGATGACCACAGAGGCAGAATCTCATATCTCGCCCACTGTTCTTGACATCTCAAACTATTTGGAACTGATCTGGGTCAAAATTGCTTTTCTATTTATGCTCACTTCTTTAAGAATTCACATGATTTCTTGTAAATGCATGTTTATCACATATTGTAACATTTTTAACCTATATTTAGAACTTATGTCAGTTTCAGTAAAATTTCAACTACCTAACTGCCATAGGGTAAAGTTCTTTGAGTCGGACACTTATTTTCTGTACATTTAAAAAAAGTGATATATAGCTTGGTCTATGGGTTACTGATTGTCAACCAGGGCCTCAAATTAAAGGTTTTTACTAAGTCTAACAGCAAATTGACAATCGGACAGCAGAAGAACTAAATTAGTGGCTAAATTTCTGAAATAAAAAATGACATAGGGTATCTTTGAGTCGGACAGTTGTGTTCTAAAAACATGAATCAAAGATACAGGTTCTTTAGAGACTTCCCTTCAATTAAAAAAGCCAATATTAGAGCACAGAATAGGTTAAACGTACTCCTAACTGAATGATAAAAAAACTGAAGTATAACCAATACCATAGGCCAGTAAAAAATACCTCAAACATGACAAAATTCTGTAAAAATTCACAAATTTCTGTCACAAAATTGCGAGAAAAACGGGGTTTTTACCCCATCTATAGAGCCGTGAATATCACACTTTCATTGTTCATATCATGCTGATACTTCTGGCATAGGTAAAGGACATCTTGGGCTACAAATTGGTACCAAATATACTGGTATAAGAGCTCTCAATTAGCCTTTGGAGCCCCACAAAAAGTGTCCGACTTAAGGTTACCTTCTCTAAGTGTCCGACTCAAAGAACATTACCCTATCAATGATGTTTTTGATATTACTCCACCCCTGGTTTGGGTTCTAGTGTGATTATTATATGATTACTGCTGTCCTTTGACACCCAAAAATTAGCTTAAAATTGCCGGTGGCTTGGTTTTCTTTGAATAAAATATATGCCAATTTAACTACATTAGTAAAATTCTGCAGAAACGCTCATAACTATATATTAAAAATGCCCTGTAAGTTTGGTGTCTGTAGCTATTATACTTTTTGTGCCAGAAGGAAAGTTTTGACCACTTTCTGAAAATCTAAATTCTGCATGCGTAGGTTTAAGTAGCTGCAGCTCCTACCTGCCTGCAGGCATAAGTATATATAAACCCATCAAAATATTCAGTACAATACCTAATAAAAATGTGCCAAAAATCACGTTTCTATGTCAAGGGGAAGTTATGGTTTTTTGAAGAAATAAAAGTTTTTCTGGTTCTGTCCCTATTCACCCCCTTGTCCCTATTCACCCCATATTACGGTACAATATCAATGTCAAAGCTTCAAAGAAAGGTATCTTAAAGTACCTAATGTAAGATCTATGAATTAAATTGTGTCACTTACGAAACCATTTTTTGTCTGACCTGTAAATGTGTCGACCTCTCACATCAAAGGAATTGCAAAGCCCTCCAGCTGAGTAAAAAATCAAACTCACTTCTCTCGTTGCTTGAATCAACCTTCAAAGGGATATCTTGCATGTACACACCTTCAAAGGCACGATTCACGCCGAGGCTCCGAGTGCACTCAATGTGCATGAGTGTAACTGCATTTCTTTTGAAGCACATGGACAGCAACATATGTGCAGGGCAAATTGGCTCACAATGATTAGTTATGAAGCACACAGTAGATTTGCACACCACTGGCCTTTGATAAATATGACTAGCTAAGTTATAACTACTTCTTGCTTTTCTTGTACCTGGTGATACGTATTGTTTTATTGTTCAGACAAATAGATACGAACCTAAGCTGCTCTAAATTATAGATTATTTCTTCACCATGTAAGTCTTCATGCTGCCTTAAAAACAATAATGACAAATACTTCATCGTTAAATAAAGAGTCACCTGTGTGCCATATTTTACAACAGACTTCATGAGTAAGCCATCAGATATTTGGTGATTTAATGATACATATGTGAGCTATTCTGACTCCTTAATGCACCAAGCTGTGGCTTCCTTTTCTGAGTCACTTCAAATTGTGTTGATGCAACTTGTCAATGGCCCATAGTGCTCTAACACCATTTACTGTGGCAATTGTGCATCTCCCGGAAAAGCTCCCTCTGGCCTTCAACCTGTAACAGTGTTAAAAGTACTGCATAATGCTGTATGGATTGACTCTCATCGCTACATATATATTCTTGTCTCATGTGGAATAGTTGTGTAGTGTAACAATACATACTGACTCAAGGTTTTTTTAAAATACATCTGAGGTTTGCGATGTAAAGAAGGGCATATTAATGCAGAAATGAATTTAAAAATTCTCTGTCCGCACTTCAAACAATCAATTTTTACAGAAGTGTTTCCTGTGAAACTTGCCCTGCCCTTAGGCTGTTCATTGTTGCCGGGAATAGCCCAAAATAAAAAAAGGAGGATCTGTATGTCTGACCACCCTTGAATGTGACATCTCATGCTTCTTGTTATAAGGTGGAATTTAAAGATTTTGTAAGTCACCAAATGGAATATTCCTTGCATTAGTAGCCTTTTTTTAGTAGACATTCTTTGCATATCTGGTAGAAGATCAGTATTTTGGAAATGTCTCGGTGGATGTCTCCTTAACAATGAATAAAATATCCAAGCATCTGATACTTCCCGGGAGCCATGCAAATACTTCTAAATTCCAAGCGCAGCATAATTTGCCTTATGGACACACAATACATTATTAAGCAACTTCATCTGACATCAGTGCACGACTTTAGCAAAGAGGACAAGTACTTGGGGTAGATGTGTAACATATTCGGGACTTCCACATTCTCAATCAAATCTCTTTCAAGTAAAATACGGGCTGAGAGGGCCTTACTTAATATATAGCTTTATCTCATCAAAATACGAAATAAATTTGGCAATTAAAGGAACAAACTTTAATAAACAATCCTAATATGAGTATTAAGCAAGTTGGTCGTGAATAAATTTTGAATATATTACTGTATAGAGTACATTGCAATGACATGAATTAATGCATTTTTTGTTTGTCAACATGCTTTTTAGTTAGGAACTTTTGCAACTTTGTTTCTTCCCATATGAAATTCCATTTTGCCCCAAGCATGGGGCAAAACGGGATACAGTTGCATTAAAGTTAGACGGTCCGTTTTGCCCCTCGTTCCCCTATACTTTCAACTCAGAAGCCAAAGTCTGTCCTCCCATCATCTTGAGGTCCAATATCAAAGGAATCAAATCCAATTGGGTTGATTGGGTTTCAATTGGTGTTGGTCTAATGTCAATTTAATTTCACATTAAAAGGTAGTTTAAAGTAGATAAAAGTAGGAAGTGATCTGTAGGTAGCACAAAGGTGTGGAATGGTAAAGTAGCAGCAGATCCATCCTTATTGCTGTGGCAATTGTGCTTTATTTTGGGTTGTACTATAGTGTTTCAAGTGCATCATCTAAGAGTTAGACACATATTAAATTCTGCCATTTCCACTTCTAGTTTTTGTTACTACATTTTACTTTAATGTGTACCAGAAAGATTTTATCCACATACTTGCAAGCTAAAATATTTCAGAATCATATTATGTACTAATGCTCTGCCACTCATTCACTTGTGTGCTTCATAGATTCTCTTCGGCAAATACATAGAAATGCATCTTTTATGATGAACATGTACTCTGGGAGTTTTTGTATCGAAGCCTATCTCGAAATAGAGCACAGCAAGGGAGAGTCATGCCACCCTTGTTTATTTAATGTTTCTCTGAAGCAGGATTTCCATTACCGGGAAATCTTGCAGATAATGGGCCAAGACACCAAGGAATGTACTACAAGGAGAGGTGAGTAAAAGCCAAGAAGGTCAATGGGAAAGTGCTATCAACAGACAAGATACGAAGTGGGAAAAAGGCATCAGGGTAATACCGAAAGTCACCTACTCATAAAGTGTTGGTTCTATTGTCAGCCACAATTTCAGTTGTTACTATTGCAATCATGCATTTCTGACCTTAATGGACTTTTGCCTTCATTTAATTTTGTACAATACAAATATGATTAAAAAATTTCCGAAAGGTACATGTTCACTGTTCAGTGTAGTAAGTATTTAATGCCTGATTGAAAGCTTCCCATGACATATAAATTCCAAAAAGTTATTGAATAAATACTCATTCAATCTTGCAGTTTGTGATTTCACACTCATTGGAGAAGTCTCATGCAAGATAGCTGCTTATCATCTTGTATTTTTTTTTTCAATGTTAGAGTGCATTGTTTTTTTAGTAAAAGATCATGGAACTCCAAGATGCCTCCAAGCTGCATACATGCATTGTAAATAATTTAAAAAGTGACCTACGGGATGTATGATAAATTTTTCAGTTGTTCCTCTATAGTCAGCCTGCAATGTAAACTGATGTAGGGGTCAATTCCACATCATAGATGATATCCAGCATCATTCGCTGAGTGCACACTGTATATCACAACATATGCAAGGGCGAATTCCTTTGCAACAGCCATTTCCCTGATTGTTTTTATCACCCTAACATATCTTTCAGGCAAGAAATATAAGGTTAATACATTGTCTGCTTGAAAGTAAGTAAAATGAGCAATATAGCAGTGTTATGACATTGAGTAGATCCTCAACCAAATTTCCTTGGGGAGTATGATCCTCATTTGATGAGGTATATCTCCCGTTTCACTTTCTTTCAAGCCGAAATGTATATACAAAGTAAGTTAATTGAACATCAACATGAAGATGAAGAGGAAGATATATATGAAAATAAATTCTGGATATCTTCGGGTGATGAATGTTGAAATACTGTATTTCAACAAAATGCTTAGCATACTTGTTACAGCAAGCAATGGTAATATGTACATCACCTGGTCTGCCAGTCTCTTTACAGAAATTGTTACTTCATAATTGTCAATAAGAAAAGAAGGCAATCTCTAGAGAAGATGTTTCTGCCTCCAAGAACACAAAGGTCTTCCCCTTTTGGTGAGATGTGGAGCATGAATAATAGAAATATATGGAAATGTCTGACACAATAGAATCTTGAGCGACTCAGATCTACATTGAAGGATAGCATTATTCATCCCTACATTTTGTTTGAAGCTTCCTTCAAAGAAATCTGCAGTTGTCCATTTCAGGGGCGTAGATTTTTCATATTTGTAGGGGGGGATGATTTCGGCAAACGCAAATTTTGCACGCGGCCTAACGGGCCGATAGTCGCGCGGTGACGGATTTCGGCGACCACTTTAGGGCCAAAAAGTCAATTTATTTTATATTATCCAAGGTTAGTTCTGAGACTTGTATTTTCCACATAAGAGGCAACTGGTATCATGTAAAAAATTGCTAAATACGACTGAGTTCCTCCACCACTGCACGTTCCAATAGCCTTTTTCACCAATTTTATGCATATTGAGGAGAGACAGCATCCCAACAAGAGGCCGCCTCATTGGTGGAGATGGCCAAAGAATGGATAGTTTCATGTGACACTAAGACCACTGACATAACTTGCACTTGCAAAGTTCTTCAGTATTACCAGTGGGAACAATAGTACTACGTAGTGCAAAATGATCTTGAAGAGACGTTGGTGTTGTTCAAATGAGATAAAATTGACGTAGTGCTTGAATTCTTATATCTGGCAACCCTCTTTATTTAGTTAGCGCCAGATATTTTCAAAAATATTTAGATCTTGAAATCAGCTGATTAGGCTGGGTTAATTTGACCATCTGATCATGCTAAAGGCATATACGTACCTTTAACATTGTCCTGTTTATTTTCCAAACTGAATCACTGCGTTGTGTCTTGGTATTTTTAGAGGCCATGGTCTTGGTCTTCATCATAGTGCTAGAATATTAGCTTGGAGCCCTTGAAGCTACATTCTCTACAAACAGACGTCTTGCACTCATATTGCATAATGCACAGTACTTAAGTTATAATGATTGAAAGCAGTATTTTAATTTGGGAATCTAATTATTGCTCTTTGAAAAAAGTCCTGATGTATTGCTCTTGAAGTATGTTTTTGGAGTAGCAGATTAAAGTAATCTTCCTTTCCTCAACTTGAGAGGCTTCTTAAGCACACAATTTCCATTGCAGTGGAAAATGACTGATAAACACAAACTCGGAATATTTGAAGAAGCCAACTAAACCAAAAGCAAGGAAACAAAATATTTTGAAACAGTCTGGGATTGGAAAATGCCACTTTTGGAGGCAAGCAGTAACTGACTGATGTCAACAAAGAAAAGTTTACATTTGCATAACTGTAGTCAGTGTCTCAAGAAAAAGCGCATTGCTGAATAGCTGAAACAACATCATGGTGACTTTTCATTAGTATGATGAGGCAGGAGACAAATGGAACACAAAAAAATGTATTTAAAGCTGTCAACATGGCAAACAATTTCATGGATTACTACAATGTTGTATACCTGGCTTGCATGCCGTCTGTCACTAAACATATGCTGTGTTTTACATGTTTGTGTGTGAATATCTTGCTATCTTGGAAGAAAGGATGGAAATGTAGAATAGGTCGTCAATAATAGACGAAGTTCACTGCATATTTCTGGCTTTGTGTGCGTTTGGGAAACTGCTAATAATCGTAAACCTGTTCACTTTTTGTTGGGACGAACTAAAGGAAGAAGAAATACCTACCAGTCATGTTAATGGCCTCAGCTGACAATCGTCAACTTTTGTCTCTGAATTGAAAGAAAAGCATTTTCTTTCGTCACTGGATTTGGTTGATGTAAAAGTGGGCGCAGGAATTTAAAAAAACCATAGTTATACCATAGCAGAAGTATTGTGGTTTTTGAAGATTATTTCAGCAGTATTGAGCTGGGGCAACAAGTTGTGATTGGGTTATAGCTACAAATCAATTTCATAAGAGTGTTATAATAAAACCCACTCAGGATGGCGGATCAGTCCACTGAAACCAATGAGTTGTCCGGCTGGCGGAGGAACTCACGAGTGGCAAAGCTACAAATGAGTTCCATAGCCAGCCAGACCCTGAGTGGGTTTCATTTATATCCCACATTTTCTGCTGTTTCGACAACCTATGAGGACATTTTAATGCTTAAAAATGGATAATTAAAAATAATGACCTAATCTGTAACATAAACAAATGACAAAGAGGGTTAGGTGGAGTCTGACTGGTTGCTATAAACAAAGCCGACAGAGTCACATGATTGCTGGTGAGGTCACCAATGCTGATGATGTCATAGCGGCTTGCTGCTTTTGTGACATCATGTGCTGCTCTTGTGATGTCATGTGTCGAGATTGTGACTTCATGTACGATCTGAAGTAGTGCCACAAATAAATGAAATATGTAAATCAAGGATAATGGATCATATTTAAATTATGGACGGTGGATCACAACATTATACCTCATGGGCTGTTCCTCATGGGTTTTCCATGAGGATCACTGCCAAGTTTGGGATATTCCCTTATTCTCACAAGTGCAACATTGTGGTTTGCACACCACCACATGATTTCTGCTGTAGTTTACATTTTCTGACATTCATGCTGACTACGATCTCTGACACAATTATTGGATCGATATAAAATATGCATGCAGCCAATCATGTTTATCTATGGTCAGCGAACATGACTGGCTTTTTAAAACATTGGTCCATATTCTGCAAGCTACATTCAGTGCTGGCAGAGAGCTGGGATGTCTATCGACATTACAACAGCACGTGATATATCCACAAAGAACACTTAAGCTGATGGGATATTCTGCATCTGAGGGTGGCAGACAGATTCACAAACATAAACCTGATACAATGAATTCACTTTCCTGAATCATATGACAGTAAACAATCAGTACTGTGTTTTTCAATCAAGTTTTTACTGCAAGTGCACCAAAAAATATTCTTGATTAAATCTAGCATGCTTTTTGTGGATATTTGTTGGTTTAGTGGTGTCCAAAAAAGCAACCATTCAGGAAATGGTGCAAAGTCCTATATTCAAAGAAAAGTATATCTTGAAGTACGTAAAATAAGAATTGACAGTTATATTGCTTACGTAGCCATTTTTATCTGACTCTTAAATATGTTGCACCTCTCATTTCTCTGGTTCATGGATTCAACCTTCAAATGGATATTTTATACCCACCTTCAAAGTTAGCATACTTGACATGCATTGCCTCTGAACCATCCATGGCAGCATCATAATTATGTTGAGTGCGGATATGCAGCACATGAATAGCAGTTACCAAGTACATACTGTAGTAGATAATCACACTACTGGCCTGTGATCAGTGGCATATTTAGTGGGGCCATCAAGCCAAACCCCCGTCCCAAAAAATAACTTGCGGGCTATCGAAACATCATGGCTTGCCTTGTATACACTGTATGTGGGGCAATTTCTAGGTACACCCCTGCCTTTGATAATCATCTAAGCAGTAACATCATTTAATGCTTCTTATATTTTCATTGCACCAAATGAATAATATGTATTAGGGCCCTGCACAGGACTAGATTTTTGTCTCACTCCCGCCCGTTCTTTCCAAATCTGCTCCCATTCCCGTCCCGTTCTAGGCATTACAATGATAAAATTTTCCGAATTTTGACCCACTCCCGCCAAATTTTGTGAGGTTCAGTCCCATTCCCATCCCGTGCAGGGCCCTAATATGTATTGCTTTTTGTGGGCAAATTGCTGTGAACTTAAGCTGGGAAAGATATCTTTTCTATCAATTTTCCTGCCTCATACATGCAGGTGTTATTACTTAAAAAATATGAAGAAAACCTCATCACGGTAAAAGTGACCTTGTAATAAATTATCACCTGTGCACTACATTGGCCACCAATTACTGACTTCATGAGTAAGCCATTTGATATTTGGATATATAATGATAGGCCTACATAGTAGTACACATGTGTGCAAGCTATCTTGACTCCTTAATGCACTCACAGCAAAGCTGTGGCATCCTTTCCAAGTCACTGCAAACTACGTTGCAGCATCTTGTCAATGGCCCATGGTGCTCTAACACCATTTACTGTGGCAATTGTGCAACTCCCGGAAAAGCTGTCCCTGGCCTTCAACCCGCAAGTGTGGTAAGCCCTGCATAATGCTGTATGGATCGACTCTCATCGCTACTTATATATTCTTGTCTCGTGTGAAAATCTTGTGTACGTGTAGTGTTACAATATATATTGACTTTTTTTTTAATGTGTGAGGTCAGCAAAGTAAACAAAGGCACACAATGTAATATTCAGATATGAATGCAATAAAGAAAATGGTCTTTCTGTATCAAAACTTCAAACATTTCGTTTTTGAAGAATATGAGGTCTCTGGGACAAATAGTTTTATTTCCCAAATAACTTTTGGGCCCACAATCAATGCTACTATGTCATTAAAATAAAATTACAAAATAACTTTGATTCTTTTCCTTTGTTCTGTTCATTTCAAAAGTAGGATTAAAAAGTAATCCAAAGGCAGTTTTATTTTTTGTTTGATTGAAACTGTTCTTCCCATTAACTATTATAAAAATGGCTATTAAATTCAATCTTGTAATTTATATATGCAAGGAAGAAGTCTCAAACAAAATTTCTGCCAATTAGTAGTTTTATCTGAAACTATATATATTTTTGTCAGAAAAAAAAATGGTTAACTTCAGTCAAGATGCCTCAAAGCTGCATACAACACTGTGAAAATGTGAACAATGGGTTATACGATAAATTTGTCTATTGTCAGCCAATGTGATAAGCTGATAGGTCAATATTCTGTGTCCTGCATTCAACGTAGGATAGCAGAGATTGTCTATTGATATTGCATCTGAGATATCATACAAAGAAAACATGCATTACTCAATGATATCACACAACCATACAAAGTACTTAGGCTGATGGGATATTCTGTTTCTGAATGAAGTGCATATCGTACAACCGGCATTGTTACACATGAAATATTATAATGTATCAGGTTTTCTAGATCATTTGCTATTGAAATTGATAGTAACACAGATGTGTAGTTCCTGATTCCATTCGATTCAAAGTGTACGTACATTCACTGTTACATGCATTGATTCAGCGTCGTCTTTGGGTTAAAGTTCAAACAACCATCTAAATGGAAGAAGGTAACCACACCAACCACAACACTGATTTCAGATTTCTGAATTAATTATATCAATATTACGCATCTCTTATCCGGTTCAGATATGAGAAGATTCATCAAAGCTGCATTACATGTAGTCCTGAAGCAAATGGAAATCATTTGATGAACTGCTGACTCTCTCACAATATGAAATAGCCATGGGATACAATGCTTTACTATTTTGAATCTAAGTTCTTATAAGTCAATCTTCTGTTGAGGTAGCTGATACAAATCTATGTAGATTAGCCAGACTGGCCAAGGACAGTCCTGACTGAGTTGCTGCAAATTGCGTTACAACAGCTTGTCAATGGCCTGTGGTGCTCTAAAACCATTTGCTGTGGTAATTGTACAACTTGAGGAGAAACTGTCTGTGGCTCAAAACTCCTAATTGTGTTAAGTTGTGCATAGCACTGTAAGAATAGACTCTCATTGCTACATGTACATTTTTGTGTTGTGTGATACAGTTGCATGGTTTCAAGAAATAATCTGAGACACTCCAATTCTTGCACATTCGGATGCAGCACAGAAAACAAAAATTGACATTACAGATGCTTCAGTATTGTATATTCAATTTCACCAGCCTTTCGGCCGAGAAATTGTCGTGACATGATTTTGTTGTGGGTACTTTAAAAACTGTTGTTGATACTTGGTCTACCAGTATTTTCGACTTGAAGCAAGTGTTACTGTATAACTAATGGCAGAAAATGTGACTTCATTCATAAGAAAAAGGGGCAATCTGTAAAGAAGATGTTTCTGCCTCCAAGAACACAAAGGTCTTCCCCTTTTGATGAGATGTGGAGCATGAATAATAGAAATATATGGAAATGTCTGACACAATAGAATCTTGAGCGACTCAGATCTACATTGAAGGATGGCATTTTTCATCCCCACATGTACATCATTTGGACCAAAGGCAAGATAACAGCTATTCTGTTACAATGCAGTCTACATTTGTTTATAGATTCCTTCTTAGAAATCAGCTTGGTCCTTGTGTTATACGACCCCTTGTGCTTTTAGACTGACTTGCTTCATACAGATGATTGGTTACTTTCCAGCTGCATTAGATGTACTTTGTGTACATTAATACTGAGCACCCTGGGGGGAGAGACAGCATGCTCACAAGAGACCGCTTCATGGGCTAAGACAAGTACAGAAATGGAGGTCTTATGACACAAGGACCACTTTGTACCTTTTATTTCACTTGATTTCACTTGCACTCTCACTTTATACCAGGGCAAGTCGGATTACTAGCCTTATGGCTAACGTTGTATTTTGTATTTTCATACAACTATAAATAAATTGATTTGATTTGAAGAACAATTGTGGTGCTGAATGATACTTTTAGACCCAGTTGGGTGGTCCACAGTATGTGACAAATGCATGTATCTTCACAGCTGTCCTTAATTCTGTTGGCCAATTGGGTTAGATTATAGAATAAGTTAATATCTACTATGATCTTAAAGTTCAATTAAAAGTAATTAGTTTCTCGTTGCAGTTGAATTTGGCTGTAGAGCTAGATGAGGAGCTGTGAGCTTTGCTCTCATTTAATTTCTTTTGGACCTCCTGACTTAGACTAGGTATATTACTTTGGGCTGTCATGTTTACTTTTAGTACGTACTGGTTTGATTTAGGAACCTGCTGTGAGTCTTCATTTTTGATACCAGACTATTAAGTTGGTGTTCCTTTAAGCTATTTTGATGAATCAAACCTCCTACATTCATATTGCGTAGTATTTGACAATAATCTTTTTCAAGAATCACATTTCAAACGAGGAATTAAATTTCTGTCATTGCATTAAGAATAGAATATCCTCATGTATTGCTCTTGAAGTATCTATTTGGAGAAGCAGATAAAAGTAATCTTCCTTTCTCAACTTTAGAGGCTTCTTAAGCGTACATTTTCCACTGCAGCGAAAAATGACTGATAAACACTAACTATAAATATTTGAAGAAGCCAACTAAGCGCCAAGATGAGAAAATACTCTGAAAAAGTATGAGGTTAGATAAGATGATACATGTACATTCGGAAGAATCAGTATAGTTAGAAGTACTGACTGATGAAAGGTGTACATTGCATTTAATTATAACTGCTGACATAAATTTTATAGCAGAAGTCTAAAGGAAGGATTCAGAAGTGGTTTAGACGCGTCGACGAACAATTTTTTTCTCATACGCGCTCGCGACAAACTTTTTTATCGGAATTTTAACATTACGGTACCCTAGCTACAGGTGGAAACAAACTTTTTTTATTTATTTCCATGTGCTGAACAAACTTCTTTTTTCAGTGTCAAGTGGGAAATAAACCTTTTTTTTTTTCACCAAATATTCATAGGCCCCCCCAAGATCATCTGGTCGGCCCCTTAGTGCTGTTAAGCCAGTTGCCATACTCTCTAAAAGAATAGTAGTATTACAAGCTGTGTCATTTGCAGAAACACATTGCTGAATCATTGATGGAAAATAAAGGTGAATGTTCCTTATAATGATAAGGCAGAAGAAAAATAGACACAGAATACGATTTGTCTGACAACAAACTATCACAGAGGACATGATTTGACACAATTTTATGTTCTCAGACTCAGACTCCGACAGCACTTATTTAGATTTATAATGCAGTTTAGGTGACAAAATGTATACAGATATAAGTTAATTAATTTTAGGTAGGATAACCTCTTCATGACATTTTGCATGTCACTATCAAGAGGTCATGATTATGCCTATTAAATTCATAGTAACCAAAATTTTTCGTGTGTTTTTCCACTGGACGATAACAGAATATGTCCAATACAAGTTTTCATTTAGTCTAAGAAGTGGACTTTTTATACTTTTTGAAAAAAGGGTGTTTTTGCATATGGTCATGATGTGTACCAAGATACCAATACTTTTGCATCCGAGGGCTAATAATTTGTCCAAGGCATATTTTGATTTTATTGAATTATCTTGATTAATTTTGACATTTTTGAAAGAATTGACCTTTCCTAATAGAAATACCATAGAAATACAGTTTAGGTAATAATATGGTTGGTCTGTGATGACTCAATTAGGAGAAAAATGGAATTACAGCGGATACCTAGAGGGATGTTGCTTTGACAATAATATTAAGGCTTTTGCAAAGCGACTTTCCAGCACATGACCTTTTGCAATTATATGGAACCCTTTTACCTCTATGGATTACGTAATTGCATATGTAAAGCAAATCTTTCATCTAAATAGATCAAAAGGAACATGTTCAGTATGTTCTTGCAGGTAAAGATATTAATGCAATCAGACGTAAGGAGGATGGAAAGTTCTTCTGTGCAGAAACCTTTCTCAAAATTGTGTGCAGCAGGGGAGAGTCATGCCACCCTTTTCTGCTTAATGATCTCTGAAGGAGGATTTCCACAAACCAAAATGTCTTGGAGATGATGCACCTTGGCATCTTAGACGTTTTGGGAGTATGCTGTAAGCGAGAGGTGAATAGAAATGGAAAATGACAATAGATAAATGCCAGAAAGGCATCCAGATAACACAGAAGCTCGTTTAGGCTGGTTTTTTAAAAAAAGCAAATGTTAAAGGATGCCATTACAACACCTATGGCCATGAACAGCCAAACCATTCCATTTTTTTTACATCAGGCAATTTTCACAGCAAAACAGAGGAATCCTGAAAAGGGCGGATCCTGATTGATATCAGGGCAAATCCTGACCGATATCACTATTATGCACTAGTAACAGTTAAAATGTCAGGTCAAAATAGAGTCAACCCCATCTAACATTCAGGTTACTCTGCACATGGAGTTCATACATAAGTCCATATATTTATTACAGGAGTTCTTATTGAACATATATACAAAGCGAGTTGCTACCACCTTTTTTTTTACTGAAATCTATCATGCAGTCACTTTTGGCAAAATCTGAATTTTGCATCTAGAAAATTGCCATTTATTAATGATTGGTGAGTCGTCAATATTCTTTAACCAATAATATGAAGAAAACCTCATCATGTTGAAAGTTGCCCAGCAATAAGAATCTCCTGTGCATTACACTGTACATTTCACCACAAATAAAATACTTCGTGAGTAGCCATCTGGTATAAGGAGATGATACATATGTACACAAGCTCTCCGGACTCCTTAATGCAGCCAGGGCCAAGCCATGGCATCCTTTCCAAGTCACTGCAAATTGTGTTACAGCATCTTGTCAATGGCCCATGGTGCTCTAACACCATTTACTGTGGCAATTGTGCAACTCCCGGAAAAGCTGTCTCTGGCCTTCAACCTCCAACTGTGTTAAGCACTGCATAATGCTGTATGGATTGACTCTCATGGCTTCATTATACATTTTGGTCTGATGCCAAAAGTTGTGCAGTGATGCAATACATACTGACTGTTTCTGTATGAGGTCAGTAATGTAAACAGAGGCACACAATAAAATATTCAGATACGAGTACAATCTAGAAAATTGTCTTTCTCTGTCCAAACTTCAGAAATTTTATTTTTGCCAAATATTAAGTGTGTAGGAATTTTATTTCCCAAGAACCAACAGTGGACATTCACTCTTGGGCTGAGCAATCAAATCTACTATGTCATAAAAATGAAATTACCAACTTTATTAAGCTTTTAGTTCGTTTGTTCTGTTCTTTTTTTAAAGAAGTAACCCAAAGGCACAATACAGTTATTGTCTTTAAAACATTTGAAATTGTTCTTCTCACTTCACATAAGTTTCAAAATGGCTAAATTAACTTATGTTTTCTATAGTGTTAAGCCAACAGAGTTAAGGACAACATTTGTCACATATTTTGGACCACCGAACTAGGAACATTAAGTATAATTCAGCAATCTACAAGGATTGTTCATGCTCTATACATGTAGCAGAACAGACCATATCTGTTATAAGGTATAAAGTAACAATTTCTGCCTCAAGGTGAAAACTCTGGTGGATCAGGTGATTTACAACTGCTGCTGCATGCTTTACAGTGTATGGTAGACATTTTGTTGAAATTTGAAACATTGCAGATGTATTCATCCATGACGACACAAATTAATTTTCCTATCTTTCTCTGAATTATGCTGACATTTCATGTAAATTGCATGATATACACTGTACAGTGCTGCTAGAAAGAGAGTGAATGGATGATTTATGTCATCAGAGCATCCATGCCCCGGAGGCAATTTTGATTAAGAATGTTTTAGCATCTATCCTATTACAAAGCATTGTCACATCATTTACTTAATTATTTGCAGCACAATATTAACCGTTAATTTATTGACTGAAAGATGTGTTAAAGAACCAGTCAGTGAAAAAGAGAGGTGTTGCAAAAGAAACCCCCTGGTATATGTTGTGAGGCACATACTCAGCATATGAAGATTAGCCATACTACTGGCCAAGGACGGTCCTTTCTAAGTCACTGCAAATGGGTCAAAATTTGATAAGTCTGAAATTCTTGTCTCCGGTGTTTAACAATGATTCATGATGGCAGGAAGACCAATAGAGGACCTCTTGTTGTCATTTGTCATAGACAAGGATATTAGCAAAACTTTTAACACAAAAAATATGCGGCAGAATATATTTATCCCATCCAAAAATAGCATTGAAGTGGCCTACCCCCCTGAAAATGGCCTGTCTCCAACAACATTTTCTTTGAAAGATTGTATCACAATAACTAGTACAGGATCCTAATTCAATTAAACTCATCCATACATGGACATTTGACTGTCAGTCTTCTAAAATCTAGTCACCAATCGCTGAAATAATATTCTGTATAAGAGCAGGAGGTTGTTGTGTCTATGTCTCCAATATTGGGTCATTTGCATCGCGCCGGATTTGTTTCTTAATTAAAATTAAAGGGACACACATTCTGTGAGAAAACCTTGTGTCTGATGTTGTCTGAGAACCCAAGAAAATAACTAAACTATCTGTTGCTCTGTATCATTTATGTAAACCAACATATTAGAGTATTTCTGTTGAGAAATTTTCCACCAGCACGTCTGCGAATTGGCTGAAAATATCAGCTCAATCGGTCAATTTTTCATGATTTGGCTGAGGTTTGAAAATTGCTCATTTTACCAGTTTTTCATGCATCGTTTTGACCACAACTACATTCTTTGCTCAATAAATTACTTGATACTCAACCTTGAGCTTTGAAATTCGGGATCTACACTAACTTGACAATGGAAAAGGATCTTTGATAGACATTTATTGTTTTACTATAACAATCAAGAAGCTATGGCCTTGTTAAATTCCCCCTCAAAAATCAATGTTCACTACAAACAAATTCAAAACTCCTATACGTATTCCGGTTATAGCTATAAAATTCCTAGGATGTATTCTACATGTGAATGGTCAAATAATAATTGAAAATTGGAGATGCATTCAGCCTCGTTTTTTTAATATCAATTTTTGAAAAATATTGTATATTTTTCAGTATGCAAAAAACAAAACAAGCTGGAACTCAAGAGATACATGTGACACATCCCTGAAAGTTTCCTATTATCTTTCACATCTATAGGGCATAATACAGAAAAGAATTCAGGAACATATTCAGCTTACTTTTCGTTCCTCGGAATTTTGAATATTATTCTGTCTGTAACAGCAATGCAACTTTTGAGTAGACCTTCTGCAAAAGGTATCATAGACACAGCTTTTAAACTTCTCAGGTGTATTCTGCATATGTATTGTCAAATAATAGTGGAATATTGGAGATGTGTTCAGCCTCGTTTTCTCAAAATAAATTTTCGAAAAATATTATATATTTGTGGTATGTCAAAAACAAAATTAGCTGGATTGTAAGAGGAATAGGTGGCACATCTCTGAAACTTTCCTATTATCTTTCCCATATATAGGGTATAATACAGAAAATAATTCAGGAATATGTTCAGCTTACTTTAGGTTCTGCAAAAGTTTGAATATTATTATGTCTGTAATAATATTCAAAATTCAGAGGAACCTAAAGTAAGCTGAAAATAGCCCTGACTTCTTTTCTTTGTCATATTCTATAGATATGAAAGATAATGATAAAGTTTCAGGGATGTGCCACCTATACCTCTTGCAATCTAGCTTGTCTTGTTTTTGACATACCGAGAAATATATAATATTTTTCAAAAATTTATATTAAAAAAACGAGGCTGAACACATCTCCAATTTTCCACTATTATTTGACCATACACATTTGAAACATACCTAAGAAGTTTAAAAGCTGTGTCTATGATACCTTTTGCAGAGGGTCTACTAAGGTCTACTCAACAGTTGCACTGCTGTTACAGACAGAATAATATTCAAAATTCCGAGGAACCAAAAGTAAGCTGAAAGTATTCCTGAATTATTTTCTGTATTATACCCTATATATGTGAAAGATAATAGGAAACTTTCAGGGATGTGTCACATGTACCTCTTGAGATCTAGCTAGTTTTGTTTTAGACATACTGAAAAATATACAATATTTTTCGAAAATTTATATTAAAAAAACGAGGCTGAACACATCTCCAATTTTCAACTATTATTTGACCATTCATATGTAGAATATATCCTAGGAATTTTATATCTATACCCGGAATACCTATAGGCGTTTTGAATTTTTTTGTGGTGAACATTGATTTTTGAAAGGGGAATTTAACAAGGCCATAGCTTCTTGATCGTTATAGTAAAACAATAAATGTCTATCAAAGATCCTTTTCCATTGTCAAGTTAGTGTAGATACCGAATTTCAAAGCTCAAGGTTGAGTATTAAGTGATTTATTGAGCAAACAATGTAATTGTGGTCAAAAGGATGCCTGAAAAACTGGTAAAATGAGCAATTTTCAAAACTCAGCCAAATCATGAAAAATTGACCGATTGAGCTGAAATTTTCAGGAAGTTCATCTTTGAGACATCAAACAACATATAATGTTTTCAGCCAATTCACAGACGAAATGGTGGAAGCCACTTGTTGATTTGACATGGAATGACCCTTCTCTATTCTGACTACGTATTTCTGGACCAAAATCACTGTGAACATGCGTCTAGTGTTCATAAGGTCATTGCATGCACATATTGCCAGACTGCCAGTTTTCCACTGGTCCCTGCGAAGATTTTTACTGTAATTATCATTAGCATCATGCTGTCATTAGCATCACGTCAAAAATGGCTTATTGCCTTTACCTTACTAAAATTTTGTTGTAGGTGACTGGAGTTGAAACCAGTTGAATATATATTATCAATAAATGTTTCAACAGACTATTACATAACATTTTTGCATTTTCCTTGCATCTGACATGCTTAGTATGAAGTTGACGCTTCTCTGAAACTACTAACCAAATATGGGGTGCCAGTAACATTTTACCATTGTCTAGCATCTGAAATATGGTTTAGTAAAGACACTGGGCATTGGAGGAAGTAGTGGAGATCATCTTTATTATTCAGAATCCAAACTATTATATTGATGAAAAGAGTATTTTTGTTTGTTTTTGTAAATTTCTGGTTCAAGGACATGTTCTATCTCAATGACTATTGGTCATAGAGACCTGAAATATAGCTCAATGTGTGCAGAAAAGCCACTTTCCTATTTGTTGGTAATCATTATTCAGCCCTAAGTGGTACAGATTTCAAGTTATAGGCATGATGCTAATGACACACATATTTGGTATTTTAATTGATCAAATGCAGTTTCTCAAAAATAATTGGCACTAGAGACTTGGAAATGTGTAAGCAACTTGCCTAATCATTGGCAATAGATTGTTCAGCCCTAAGTGTTTAGGATTTTTTAGTTAGAAGTGTGATTTTAATGACAATCAAAAAACGTTGCACCTATGTTTATCACATCAGTACAGATCAGCAGGGCATTTCGACCCTTGGACATGAAAGTGCAGTGATAACTGATTGTTTGACCCACCCAACGCAAACTTCAAAAGACATTTCTGGAACGAAAAATTTTCAAAATTTTTTCAGCCGAAATTTCAAGGTTTTCAAATTTTTACCCAAATAGTGTTGCAACATCTTGTCAATGTCAAAATTCCTAATTGTAAAAGTGATTCACTGTACTGTAAGAATAGACTCTCATTGTTACATTTTAGTATTGAGTGATATAGTTGTATGGTTTAAGTAAATAATCCACACATCCCAATTCTTGCACATTAGGATGCAGCTCTAGTATTATATGATGAATTGTTTTAGCCTTTAGTTGAGAAATTGTCCTGACATCATCTGCTTGGGCATTAAAACAGTTGTTGATTTTCAGAAACAGAATATCCCATCAGCTTAAGTGCTTTGTATGGTTGTGTGATATCACGGAGTTATGCATGTTCTCTCTGTATGATATCTCCAATGTAATATCAATAGACAATCTCTGCTATGCCTACAAAGAATGCAGGACACAGAATATTGACCCATGCATCAACTTATTACCTTGGCTGACCGCTAGGAAACAATGGACAAATTTATCATATAACCCATTGTTCACATTCTCACAGTGTTGTATGCAGCTTTGAGCATCTTCACTACTTTTTTCTTAAAGAGACAAAATATATGCTTTCAGATAAAACAAATGATAAGCAGGAATTGTGTTTTCTTCTGTGTATGTACAATTGTAGGCCTACATGTTATGTGATTGAATGTATATTGAGCTAACATATCCAAGATCTGAAAGTTCCATTAAAATTCTGTAGCTTACATTGCAGGTAAATTCGTCCCATTGAAAAATATATGAGAAGCTGTGAGCATTTTTCTTATTTAATTCTTTTTGGACTATCTTAAAACAGGTGTATTATATTGGACTGTCATGCTTACTTTTAGTACAGGCAGCACTTCAACATCAGTTTTAATTTAGCAGCCAGCTCTCACTCTTCACTGTAATACTTGACTATAAGGTTTGTGTTCCGTTAAGCTACTTTTGATAAAATAAACCTCCTACATCCATATTGCAAAGTACTTAACAATAATCATTTTCGAAAAACGAGACTTCAAATGGGGAATTAAATTTCTGTTATTGCATTCCGGATAGAATATCCCAATGTATTGCTCTTGAAGTATCTATTTGGAGAAGCAGATTGAAGTAATCTTCCTTTCTCAACTTGAGAGGCTTCTTAAGCACACAATTTCCACTGCAGGGGAAAATATCTGATAAAAACAAACTATAAATATTTGAAGAAGCCAAATAAGCCCCAAGATAAAATTTACAAAATAGTATGAGGTTAGATGAGAAGTTACATTTGGAAGAAAACAATTACTGCATTGACTGACGAAATGTGTACTTTGCATTTTAATATAACTGCCGTCATCAACATTAGAGCAGAAATCATAAGGAAGAAGTGGTTTATCATGCTTTAGACCTATTTTGCAATAGCCTTTAGTAAAGCCTTACATACTCTACAATTTCTGAATTTATTTAATATTAAAAAAACATAGCTGAATCACTGATAGAACATGGTGGTCATTTTTGTTGATGAGGCAGAAGACAAATGGACCACAGAAAATCATTGGGAGTTGGCATTTGATAAATATGTTTTATCATTCTATGTTGTATATGGGATGGTCTGTGAATATTGATACAAAAACCCTTTTTTACGTTAAAAATCATACAATAGACTCTGTTGTGTTTTATATGGCCTACTATCCTTACAGAAAGTATGTAGGAAATTGATGTTGCTATCGAAAAATTAGTAAACACGTTGCTCGGGCAATGATTTAAACTTTTTCTGTATAGCAACTTTCCAGCACATGACCTTTTGCAATTATATGGAACCTTTTTTGCCTCTAGGGATTACATAATTGCATATATGTCAAGGGCATCTTTCATCAATATAGATCAAAAAGCATGCGTTCAGTGTGTTCTCTCAATAAAGACATAAAGGCCATCATGCATAAGCAGAATGAAAAGAACTTCTGTGCAGGAATCTTTCTCAAAATGGTGTGCAGCAGGGGAGTGTCATGTCACCCTTTTCTGCTTAATGTATTCCCTGAAGGAGGATTCAATACCAAACTTTCTTGGAGATGATGGACCTTGGCATCTGAGACGTTTTTGGGAGTATGCTGTAAGCAAGAGGTGAATAAAAGCCACAAAAAGGCATTTAGATAAATGCCAGAAAGGCATCAACATGATCAAGATAATGCAAGAGCCCATTTAGGCTGGTTTTTTTAAAGCAAATTTTAAATAATGTCATTACAACACCTATGGCCATGAACACTAGCCATTCCATTTTTTTAGCATCAGGCAATACGATTTTCACAGCAAAACATAGCAAATCCTGTCAAGTCAAAATAGTGTCAGCCTGCAAATTTTGTTTCAGCATCTTGTCAATGGCCCATGGTGCTCGAACACCATTTACGTTGGCAATTGTGCAATTCCCGGAAAAGCTGTCTCTGGCCTTCAACCCCTAACTGTGTTAAGCACTGCATAATGCTGTATGGATTGATTCTCATCGCTTCATTATACATTTTGGTCTGACGCCAAAAGTTGTGCAGTGATACAATACATACTGACCTTTTTGTCAATGTATGAGGTCAGTAATGTAAACAGAAGGTACACAATGAAAATAAAAAATAAAAAATATAAAGCCTGTGGGAATTTTATTTTCCCAAGAGTCAACAGTGGATATTCACTCTTGGGCTGAGCAATCAAAGCTTTTAGTTTTTTTGTTCTGTTCCTTCCAAAAGTTGGATATTTTAAAGAAGTAACCCAAAGGCACAATGTCTCTCCCCAGGGTGCTTAAAATTTATGTACACAAAATACTATAAAATGGAGCAGGGAAGTAATCAGTCATTTGTATGAGCAAGTCAGTCTGATATAACAAGGGGTCTTATAACAAATTGACCAATACTTATTTCTAAGAAGGAAGCTTCAAACAAAATGTAGTCTGCATTGTAAGAGCATGTGTATAATGTTGCCTTTGGTCTAAAAAGATGTAGTGATGAATGAGGCTACTTTTCAATGCAGATTTGAGTCGCTCAAGATTCTATTGTGTCAGACATTACCATATATTTCTATTGTTCATGCTCCATATCTCACCAAAAGGGGAAGACCTTTGTGTTCTTGGAGGCAGAAACATCTTCTCTAAGATTGTCTTCTTTTCCTTTTGAAATGAAGTAACAATATCTGCCATGTGGTATCAAGTAACCATTTCTGCCTCAAGTTAAAAACTCTGGCGGACCAGGTGATGTACAATTGCTGCTGCATGCTTTACAGTGTATGGTAGACATTTTGTTGAAATCCGAAACATTGCAGACATATTCATCCCTGATGATATCACAAATTAACTTCCCTATCTCTCTCTGTTCATGTAAACTGTATGAAATACAGTGCTGCTTGAAAAAGAGTGAACGGATGATTTTTGTCATCAGATGAGCAACCATGCCCTGGAAGCAATTTTGGTTAAGAATGTTTGAGCAGTTACCCAATGACAAATCATTGTCACATCATCCAGTTTACGTACTTTCAGGCAGCACTATATTTACCATTAATCTATTGACTGAAATATGTGTTAGGGTATTAAAAAACACTGAGTGAAAAGAGGAGTTGCAAAAGAAATCCCCCTTGTATATGCTGTAAGACAAGCACTCAGCTTGTGATGCTACATATCATTTATTATGTTACAAAGATGCAAAATGCTTTATAAATAACACTGGGATAACCAACATAAAAGAAGAAATATTCAAGTGTATAACATTAGCCTCTATAAATTGGAAAAAAAAATTGGAAAGGGAAGAACAGCATCCAGTAGAGAAATGATTTGATAAAAAAATTAACAACAATTATAATGCCACAAGCAAACATTGTCAGGACCATTTCTCAACTAAGGGCTATAAAAATTCAATATGTAATACTGGAGCTGCATCTGAAAGTACGAGAATTGGAATGTGTCAGATTATTTACTAAAACCATGCAACTCTATCACAGTAATCACACAATACTTAACACAATTAGGAGTTGTGGGCCATTGACAGCTTCTCTTTAAGTTGGAGCACCATGGGCCATTGTCAAGATGCATGCTGTAATACAATTAGCAGAGACTCGGAAAGGACTGTTCTTGGCTAGTAGTTCTAATCTAAATAGAGATTGTTTCAGCTGTATGTCAACAGAACACTGACTTGTAAGAACTAGAATTTAATGTGGAAAAGCATTATACATGTATCCCATGGCTATTTCATATTGTTAGAGATTCAGCAGTTGGTCATATGATCTCCATTTGCTTTAGGACTACTTTAGTGCAATGAGCACCAAGAAGCATCATGATACTTGTTTATAAAACGAACCATTCTGTAATTTTCCCACACATTCAATTCAATATTTTAAAGTAAGGACTGGGACAAACTTCAATTCCTTTATTGCTGACTGAATGCTCCAAAAATGCAACTTTCTAAAAGGACCATAGTATTTTCATCAATCATCAGCAGCACATGTTTCAATCAATGAACCCTGTTTCCTGCTATTTCAATTATGATATCTATACTTTCTTTTGACATGTGTCAATATTTGAGTTAAATATCACTGATGCTGACGCATAGATTGCTGTAACCAACAAAGAATCTATCAGGTCACTTGAAAAAACCAAGTTTTGAACACATGCATTTACTGCATTAGATGGCATTAATAAATCTTCTCATACCTGAACAAAACGAGTGATGCATTATGCTGATATGACTGAGGCAGAAATCTGAAATCAGTGTTGTCTTTTTATGCCCAGAAAGGAAAGAGAATCAGAAATTACACATCTTTGCCATTACCATAGCTAGCGATCCAAAAAACTTGATACATATCATATATATGTATAATATTTGATGTTTATCAGTACCGGTTGTGCAATGTGCACTGTATCCAGAAACCGTACATCCCTTCAGCTCAAGGGTTTTGTATGGTTGCGTCATATCATAGAGTGATGCATGTTCTCCCTGTATGATATCTCCGATGTAATATCAATAGACAATCTCTGCTACGCCTACACAGAATGCAGGACAACGAATATTGACCCATGCATCAGCTTATTATGCTGGCTGACCACTTGAAAACAGACAAATTTATCATATAACCCATTGTTCACATTCTCACAGTGTTGTACAGGGCTCTGAGGTATCTTCACTGAAGTAAACTATTTTTTTACCAAAAAGACAAAATATATATGCTTTTTCGATAAAACAAATGATAACCAGGAATATTGTTTTCTTCTGTGTACGTAAATATTACATGATTGAATGTACATGTATATTGATCCAATATATTCAAGATTTTAAAAATTCAATTAAAATTCTGTAGCTTACATTGCAGATGAATTTATAATATTGAAAAAGACATGAGGAGCTGTGAGCAGTTCTCTTATTTAATTCTTTTTGGACTATCTGACTTGAACCAGGTATATTATATTGGCCTGACATGTTAACTTTTTTCAGTTTAAATTAAATATAATAGCAAGCTCTCACTCTTAATTTTGATGCCCGACTATTTAATTAGGTTGGTGTTCCTTGATGCTACTTTTGATAAAAACAAACCTCCTACATTTATATAGCATAGTACTTAACTATAATTATTTTCGTAAAATCAAACTTCAAAGGGGGAATTAAATTTCCGTTAAAGCATTCCTGATAGAATATCCCAATGTATTGCTCTTGAAGTATCTATTTGGAGAAGCATATTAAAGTAATCTTTCTTTTCTCATCTTGAGAGGCTTCCTGAGCACACATTTTCCACTGCAGTGGAAAATGACTGATAAACACAAACTATAAATATTTGAAGAAGCCAACTAAGCCCCAAGATAAGGAAATACTCCGAAATAGTATGAGGTTAGATGAGAAGCTACATTTGGAAGCAAGCAATAACTGCATTGACTGATAGGAAATGTGTACTTTGCATTTCGTTATAACTGCTGCTATCAACTTTATAGCAGAAGTCATAAGGAAGGATTCAGAAGTAGCTTAGTATGCCATGCTTTTGACTTATTTTGCAATAGCCTCACAGCATAATGTACTCAACAACTTTGAATTAATTACTATAGAAAAACAATGCTGAATCAATGATCAATGGGGAATGGTCATTTTTGTTAATGAGGCAGAGGACGAGGCAGAAGACAAATGGACCAAGAAAATTAATGGGAGTTGTGATTTGATACAATGTTATATGTTTTATCCATTTTATGTGGTCTGTGGGAAGGTCTGTGAATATATGATACAAAACCTTTCTTTTTACATTAAAAATCATATGAAAATAATTTCAACTTTTTCTGTAGCAATTTTCCAGCACATGAACCTTTGCGATATTGAACCTTTTATCTCGATAGATTCTGTAATTGCACAATTCAAGTGCATCTTTCATCAAAAAAGATCAAAAAGCATATGTTTAGTGTATTCTCTCAGGTAAAGACATAAGGCAATCACACATAAGAAGGATCAAAAGAGCTGCTGCACAGAAACCTTTCTCAAATGGTGTGTATCTGGGGAGTGTCATGCCACCCTCTTCTGCTTAATGATCTCTGAAGGAGGATTAAAAACCAAACTTTCTTGGAGATGATGGACCTTGGCATCTGAGACGTTTTTGGGAGTATGCTGTAAGCAAGAGGTGAATAAAAGCCACAAGAAGGTTAGATAAATGCCAGAAAGGCATCAACATGATAAGATAATGCAAGAGCCCGTTTACGCTGGGTTTTTTTAAAGCAAATTTTAAAGAATGTCATTACAACACCTATGGCCATGAACACTAACCATTCCATTTTTTTTAGCATCAGGCAGTACTATTTTCACAGCAAAACATAGCAAATCCTGTCAAGTCAAAATAGTGTCAGCCTGCAAATTGTGTTATAGCATCTTGTCAATGACCCATGGTGCTCTAACACCATTTACGTTGGCAATTGTGCAATTCCCGGAAAAGCTATCTCTGACCTTCAACCCCTAACTGTGTTAAGCACTGCATAATGCTGTATGGATTGACTCTCATCGCTTCATTATACATTTTGATAAAAAATTGTGCAGTGATACAGTACATACTGACCTTTTTGTTAATGTATGAGGTCAGTAATGTAAACAGAGGCACACAATAAAATATTCAGATGCGAATGCATTCTAGAAAATTGTCTTTCTCTGTCCAAACTTCTTCCAAATATAAAGTCTGTGGGAATTTTATTTTCCCAAGAACCGACAGTGGATATTCACTCTTGGGCTGAGCAATCAAATCTACTATGTCATAAAAATGAAATTGCCAACTATATTAAGCTTTTAGTTTTTTTGTTCTGTTCCTTCCAAAAGTTGGATATTTTTAAAGAAGTAACCCAAAGGCACAATGTCTCTCCCCAGGGTGCTTAAAATTTATGTACACAAAATAATATCAAATAGAGCAGGAAGGTAATCAGTCATTTGTATGAGCAAGTCAGTCTCATATAACAAGGGGTCTTATAACAAATGGACCACTACTTATTTCTAAGAAGGAAGCTTCGAACAAAATGTAGATTGCATTGTAGGAGCACGTGTGTTATCTTGCCTTTGGTCTGAAAAGATGTAGTGATGAATGAGGCTATTTTTCAATGTAGATTTGAGTCGCTCAAGATTCTATTGTGTCAGACATTTCCATATATTTCTATTATTCATGCTCCACATCTCACCAAAAGGGGAAGACCTTAAAGTTGGTGTTCTTGGAGGCAGAAACATCTTCTCTAAAGATTGCCTTCTTTTCGTTTTGATATGAAGTAACAATTTCTGCCATAAGGTATAAAGTAACAATTTCCACCTCAAGTTGAAATTCAGGTGATGTACAAATGCTGCTGCATGCTTTACAGTGTATGGTAGACATTTTGTTGAAATCCAAAACATTGCAGAAATATTCATCCCTGATGATATCACAAATTAACTTCCCTATCTCTCTCTGTTCATGTAAACTGTATGAAATACAGTGCTGCTTGAAAGAGAGTGAACGGATGATTTATGTCATCAGATGAGCAACCATGCCCTGGAAGCAATTTTGGTTAAGAATGTTTTAGCAGCTACCCAATGACAAATCATTGTCACATCATCCAGTTTACGTACTTTCAGGCAGCACTATATTTACCATTAATCTATTGACTGAAATATGTGTTAGGGTATTAAAAAAACAGTAAGTGAAAAGAGGAGTTGCAAAAGAAATCCCCCTTGTATTATGCTGTAAGGCAAGCAATCAGCTTGTTATGCTACATATCATTTATGATGTTACAAAGATGCAAAATGCTTTATAAAATAACACTGGGATAACCAACATAAAAGAAGAAATATTCAAGTGTATAACAATAGCATCTAAAAATTGGAAAGGGAAGAACAGCATCCAGTAGAGAAATGATTTGATTAAAAAAATTAAAAACAATTATAATTCCACAATCAAACAATGTCAGGACCATTTCTCAACTAAGGGCTATAAAAATTCAATATGTAATACTGGAGCTGCATCTGAAAGTACAAGAATTGGAATGTGTCAGATTATTTACTAAAACCATGACAACTATATCACATTAATCACACAATACTTAACACAATTAGGAGTTGTGGACCATTGACAGCTTCTCTGTAAGTTGGAGCACCATGGGTCATTGACAAGATGCATGCCGTAATACAATTAGCAGAGACTCAGAAAGGACTGTTCTTGGCTAGTAGTTCTAATCTAAATCAATTTGTTTCAGCTATATGTCAACAGAACACTAACTTGTAAGAACTCAGATTTAATGTGGAAAAGCATTATATCCCATGGCTATTTCATAATGTTAGAGACTCAGCAGTTGGTCATATGATCTCCATTTGCTTTAGGACTACTTTAGTGCAATGAGCACCAAGAAGCATCATGATACTTGTTTATAAAACGAACCATTCTGTAAATTTCCCACACATTCAATTCAAAGTTTTAAAGTAAGGACTGGGACAAACTTTAATTCCTTTATTGCTGACTGAATGCTCCAAAAATGCAACTTTCTAAAAGGACCATAGTATTTTCATCAATCATCAGCAGCACATGTTTCAATCAATGAACCCTGTTTCCTGCTATTTCAATTATGATATCTATACTTTCTTTTGACATGTGTCAATATTTGAGTTAAATATCACTGATGCATAGATTGCTGTAACCAACAAAGAATCTATCAGGTCACTTGAAAAAACCAAGTTTTGAACACATGCATTTACTGCATTAGATGGCATTAATAAATCTTCTCATACCTGAACAAAACGAGTGATGCATTATGCTGATATGACTGAGGCAGAAATCTGAAATCAGTGTTGTCTTTTTATGCCCAGAAAGGAAAGAGAATCAGAAATTACACATCTTTGCCATTACCATAGCTAGCGATCCAAAACCTTGATACATATCATATATATGTATAATATTTGATGTTTATCAGTACCGGTTGTGCAATGTGCACTGTATCCAGAAACCGTACATCCCTTCAGCTCAAGGGTTTTGTATGGTTGTGTCATATCATAGAGTGATGCATGTTCTCCCTGTATGATATCTCCGATGTAATATCAATAGACAATCTCTGCTACGCCTACACAGAATGCAGGACAACGAATATTGACCCATGCATCAGCTTATTATGCTGGCTGACCACTTGAAAACAGACAAATTTATCATATAACCCATTGTTCACATTCTCACAGTGTTGTACAGGGCTCTGAGGTATCTTCACTGAAGTAAACTATTTTTTTACCAAAAAGACAAAATATATATGCTTTTTCGATAAAACAAATGATAACCAGGAATATTGTTTTCTTCTGTGTACGTAAATATTACATGATTGAATGTATATTGATCCAATATATTCAAGATTTTAAAAATTCAATTAAAATTCTGTAGCTTACATTGCAGATGAATTTATAATATTGAAAAAGACATGAGGAGCTGTGAGCAGTTCTCTTATTTAATTCTTTTTGGACTATCTGACTTGAACCAGGTATATTATATTGGCCTGACATGTTTACTTTTTTCAGTTTAAATATAATAGCCAGCTCTCACTCTTAATTGTGATGCCCAACTATTTAATTAGGTTGGTGTTCCTTGACGCCACTTTTGATAAAAAAACAAACCTCCTACATTTATATTGCATAGTACTTAACTATAATTATTTTCGTAAAATCAAACTTCAAAGGGGGAATTAAATTTCCGTTAAAGCATTCCTGATAGAATATCCCAATGTATTGCTCTTGAAGTATCTATTTGGAGAAGCATATTAAAGTAATCTTCCTTTCCTTAACTTGAGAGGCTTCTTAAGCACACACTTTCCATTGCAGTGGAAAATGACTGATAAACACAAACTATAAATATTTGAAGAAGCCAACTAAGCCCCAAGATAAGGAAATACTCCGAAATAGTATGAGGTTAGATGAGAAGCTACATTTGGAAGCAAGCAATAACTTCATTGACTGATATGAAATGTGTACTTTGCATTTCGTTATAACTGCTGCTATCAACTTTATAGCAGAAGTCATAAGGAAGGATTCAGAAGTAGCTTAGTATGTCATGCTTTTGACTTATTTTGCAATAGCCTCACAGCATAATGTACTCAACAACTTTTGAATTAATTACTATAGAAAAACAATGCTGAATCAATGATCAATGGGGAATGGTCATTTTTGTTAATGAGGCAGAGGATGAGGCAGAAGATAAATGGACCAAGAAAATTAATGGGAGTTGTGATTTGATACAATGTTATATGTTTTATCCATTTTATGTTGTCTGTGGGAAGGTCTGTGAATATATGATGCAAAACCTTTCTTTTTACATTAAAAATCATATGAAAATGATTTCAACTTTTTCTGTAGCAATTTTTCAGCACATAAACCTTGGCTATATTGAACCTTTTACCTCGATAGACTCTGTAATTGCACATGTCAAGTGCATCTTTCATCAAAAAAGATCAAAAAGCATATGTTTAGTGTATTCTCTCAGGTAAAGACATAAAGGCAATCACGCATAAGGAGGATGAAAAGAGATGCTGTGCAGAAACCTTTCTCAAAATTGTGTGCAGCAGGGGAGAGTCATGCCACCCTCTTCTGCTTAATGATCTCTGAAGGAGGATTTCCACAAACCAAAATGTCTTGGAGATGATGCACCTTGGCTTCTGAGACATATTGGGGAATACGCTGTAAGCAACAGGCGAATAAAGATAAAAAATGACAATAGATAAATGCCAGAAAGGCAACAAGATAATGCAGGAACTCGCTTAGGAAGGTTTTGTTACGAACAAATTTTAAAGGATGCCATCACAACACCTATGGCTGTGATCACCACAAATAATTCCATTTTTTAGTATCAGGCATTAAGATTTCCAGTAAATCCTGACCAGTGCAAGTTGTTTTCTCAGTTTCCTTTGTTTTTGACAGTGTTTAATTGTTGGTGTTTCAATTTGAAATCATATTGAGCCCCTCTGTCTCACTGGTATACAAAGATGGATTGTAATTTATATATATGCCAAAATAAAAATTTGACAAAAAAATCATGGCATAGACAGACCCACATCATCTTCAGCAAAAAGGCCTGCAGGTTCCCAATGGGCATTGTGATGTCTATAATAAATCATTCTGAAGTTGGATTGATGTTTAAATTGCATTACAGTGAAGGTGGGTTTGCAAAAAATAAAACTGAATTAATAAAACACTGTAAAATTTGAAAACTGTGTTGAAGCAATAATTTGAGCTGTCTGAGAATGTTAATAATTTTCAAGCTGTGATAGCTCATTCCTATAAGTTGTCAAGGTATGATAGCTTAATGCTCTAAGTTGTCCAAACGAATCATAACATTAAGCTGTGAAAACATGAAAGCTTCAGTTGTTGCAGATAGCTTGACATCTCAGTCATATGCCACATATAGCGCCACCTATTACAAGCACTTCTCATAAGACTGCATTTAGTCTTAAATAATTATTTACTTACAGGAAAAAAGAACATTTATATTACACTATCCCAGAGAAAAAATGAGTAGCATACCACTTTAGCTGGTTACTTTTTCATTTTTATCTCTCTTAAACTGATTTGTGGGAGTAATTATATACATGCTTTCACACGTCAACCAACAATTCCAAGTCAGAGTGTGTTCAAATATAGGCTTCTAGCACTGTATACCAACTGAGATGAGCCACAGTCCATTGGGATTTATTCACAAGAAATTAATTTTTAAATCTCCCTGTGATGCAATGGTCTTTGTTGAATGCATCTTGGGCCTGTCCATGGTGTGCTAAAATGAAGCATTCTGGATCAGGTGGATCCCCTTGAGAGATCAAACAATATTTTGGGATTACAGCCCATATTCATAAATAACTTTATATGACAGGTCAATCAAATATAAATCAAAAACAACTAAAAATAAGGCAACACAGCTCTAAATTATGAGTTGTGTCAGCTTGGATCAATAAGTCAACAAAACTCAATATTTTGAGCTGTAAGTCAACACAGCTTATTGTTTTGAGTTTTTTCAGCTTGAATACCTTAGTCAACATAACTTAGTATTTCAGCTCGGTATTTTGAGTTATCTCAGCTTAAAACATTAATCTATGTTAGCTCAATCAATTTGTGCAACCATCTCACTCAATCATTTGAGCTGACTCAGTGCCTCCGATTTTACAATAAACCAAAAAAGAACACTAGACTGACATCACAATGCCTGCAGGGTTAGGACAGGTTTTGCAAGACAAAAAATCAGTAAGCTCACAGCCAGCTCAGCTTGGCAAAAAGGGACTGGGGTCAGTCTGCATTCAAGACAGTAAGAATTGCATTTGGTATTTCTGTGTGAGTTATCTAAGACTTAGTTTCACTAAGGGTTTGTTTGGTAGTAGGCCTTTGATGGGTGGCTCTGGAGGTAAAAGTAATAATAATAATAATAATAATAATAAATACTTTATTTAATCATGTGGAACATGTTTTTATAATTCTAATGAGTTTTCTCTTTGATTCAATGCTACTATTACCATACCAACAAATAATAGAGAAATATATAATAATAGAGAAGTAATAGAGAAAGCAATGACAGATTGAACAACAGCTGAATAGAAAAGTTCCAATATTTTTGTGTCGATCCTCAGTTTACACAAATTTCTGACAAAATAAAGTCTAAAATTAGCCTTTTTGAATACACTTTGTACATTTTAACTTAATGTTAACCTATCATCGATAATGGTGCCAAGATATTTGTATTCTTTGACCTGTTCTACAATTTGATCTTTATCAAGGCAAGGGACAGGGGAACATTATAACTGCATGCTGACTGGAGGAGCTGGAAATTCAAAAGTACAATTAGTGGAATTCCAATGGGATAGGGAATTCAAAAATAAAGTGGCCAAGAAAACAGGGGACACAAAACCTCCCCCAGAGCCTCGGTAGTTCACCCGGGGCACTAATCAAATGATGTATATATCCTTGCTTGTTTGTTTATGGTCAGCAAACACAATAAGCTGAATCAGATGTATCAGTCCAAATTCTGCGCTCGGAATATGTGTGGGTGGAGCAAAGATTGTCTATTGATATTACACAGGAGATATCACACAGAAAACCCCACATCACTGATGTCTCTCTCTCACGCAGCCATACAGAGCACTTGAGCCAATGGCATATTCTGATGGTTGTACACCGATGCAGGCTGAATCATTCAGCAACAAAAACTACCAGTAAAATTGCAAAACCTTTCTGTTAGACACTTTAGAAATTATATGGACATGTGACATCAGAGGAGTTGCTTTCCTCTCCATGCTGGTGAGTCGAACATTTTACGGACTCAGCTTAAAGATGATATCTCTCGGGTCAGTGGCAGCTCGCACCCGCCCTACTTAACGCATGCAATCTTTCCTGTTAAGTATCCAAGGGTATTACGTTTTGGGTACAAAAATAAATCTAAATATATGTCCATGTGGATAAGATGAGAGAGATAGATAAATAGGAGGATAGATCTATATAGATCAATAGATGGATTGACTCAGACTCAGGCTCAGACTTACTTATTTTCAATAAAGAAACCAAAGAATGAAAATTATGGATACATCATAAATACAGTATTTTAGTTTGACAACAATTCTCCATTGAGGGTAACTTTAAGGTTATTAAGCTGCTATAGATATACACTATAGAGACAGGTAGACATGGTAAGTGAGTGGGGCGGGCAGAGCAGCGGTCACCCCAAAATCAATGGGGTCGCCCACCAATATTGGACCTGTGCCCCACCAGGTGCCCTCGCTTGAGACCTTCCAGTTATGCTACTCCGAGGAATTCTTTATAGAAAAGGCCAAAATTTGGTAATGAACCATAAAATTGGGCAGATCAATGGGCAAAATAAAAATTATAGAAAATCGGTTGTTTCCTAGTGATTTTTCTTTTCAACATTGTATGAAATATGAAGAACCAAATTTCGGCAATTGTCTCTCAACCCCCGGGCCCAAATTTATGTTATGATAGCTCAGACGTACCTTGCTCTTGCTGTATCTATTAGAATGACCAGAATTAAAGTAAGCTTCTCTTCAAGTACTTGATATGTTTCCTTGAAAAGCAATCTTCACCGCCATGCAAAATGACTGATAAAATTAATTTTTAAAAAGCCAATTATGCAACAGGGGCAAGGAGTTATTTATGAACATCCTTGTAGGAGACGTGCTAGCATACATGCCGAGTGCTATAGAGTCATTATAACGCACCATTGCACATGAGGGCTGTAATTATTTTGCCCTGAAATTTTAACATGTTATGAATATGACCAGGGCAGGGCAGTTGCCCTGATGTTGGCCAATTTGCCTTGATTTGACCTGAAAAAAGCATTTTCTCTGATTGAGAGGGGCTCCACCTCCCCCTCCCGACCCCCAATGAAATATGCGTATGCTTGTTATGGTAAAACCTGTCATCAACAAATCTCATTGCTCAATAAACAAAGTAAATTACATCTATTTCAAGAAAGCTTCTTATTCACAGGACAGTCAGTGTACTTCTTCTATGAAGCAATCGAAGATGTGATATACAGTAAGTTGTTTTTCATCTGTGAGAAAATACCACAGGAGGTTTTTGAGCTGCTTCCTAAATTGGCTTATGTTTCTTGGCCAGTCGGCCACCTGTTTGGTTTCCTTGGCTGTAGACAAGGTGTCTCTTGGCAATTGCCTGGAGGATAGGGCTCTGTACAGTACAACCCAAAGTTTACCTATTTTGCTCTCCTTTCTCCTCTCCACCCCAAATCTCCTTTCAACTACCTCTGACTCCTCACCACAACCTTATCCCATATTGTTGAGGACTCCTGCTATCTCTCTCATCTCATCAATCAACCCTCGTGAGCGCCCAGAAATGGGCTTAGAGGGCTGCACTTACCATATCTATCTATCTATCTATCTAAGTACTCTATTAAGACAGCCAGCAATGTAATCACAATTAGCAATGGGTGCAATATCAAACAGAATGTGGGTGCTAGAGTTTTAATTGGTGTTTTTTAATGTGATTTTATAAGGTAGTGTAAAGTAGGTGTGAAAGGGAAAAGTAGTGGCTGATTCCTCCTTCCTGCTGGGGTAGTCATTTACGGTCAAGTAAAATGTGAAATTGCCCCAATTTTGAATTTATATGTATTAGAGAATTTGTGTACTTAGAAATGCAAGTTTCTTTTAACACCATAGCCATAGATCTATCGAAAAAGGTCGTTAGTGCACAGTATCATCTCATTACAAAAGACGATACATATCGATAGTCGAAAACTGCGCATCGATGATTGTCGAATCTGAACAATGATACAGAGCCCTACGGCAGAACCTAGCCACTCATTAATTATTCTTGATTGTCTGTTTCGATCTGATACTGCTGCTTGTTAACCTAAACAATGACAGAATTATTATTTTCATAAAGACATGAAATAGAAATAGGAAAAACCAGAAAAGCATCATTTAAAAAAAAATCCAATCTCACATCCATACTACATTCTCAACCACCAAAAACAGAAGAAAAATTCACAATTACAGGCTACACATCAAATTGAGGCAGTATGAATTTGCTCCAAAACCACTTGATCAGTTGCAGCAATTTGTCTCTCTTTGGCTGGACGGCCATCCAACCCCAGACATGTTCTGTGGCAAAAACCATCAGAGGTAACACAACTCTGGTATTGGAGATAACAGGTCCATTTGTCATTGTGCCATTTTCAATGAAGCCAATCCAGTCAGATGGAAAACTTTTAATTGGAAATCTGAAATTGCCAAAGAGGAGCTGATGTCATTTCCAATTCCGATGAATATGCAAATTGGCAATGCCAGAGAAAATGTGGTCAGCCTCATGATAAATGCATACTCGTCTGTCTATGCAACTCATCTTGAAGGCTAAAAGCATACCTGCTCTATCAATACATACCGTAGGCCTGTCAGAAGGACTTAGATCTATAAACATTTATTTCGCTGGCATGCCCACAAAATACTATCAAAAAAAAAGTTTGTGCAGCAGTGTGCTGCGAGTTACAATGTACATATATAATGCTTGTCAATTTTCAAAACAAATGCCAAGTTCTTACAATTGAGAGATAACCCCGTGTCTAACGCCTAGCAATGTGGCCTTTTATCTTTTAATTGTTAAAACTCCCCACACAGCACCTCTGACTCAGCAGTCTAGGGGTTGACATACTTTCAAAACCAAAATTCCTCTGAACCCATTCTGCGCCATGGGGCAACACCACGTATAGCTGATTGGCTGGTACAGCTTAGGAGGTACTGGTATCTGTCAATTCTTTAAATTGTCTTATCATTTTCGACTCTGAATCAGACTCCAGCTGAAAACCAAATTTTGACTCCAACTTCTTGAAAACAGGCAACTCCATATGACTATGACTCCCACCTGTAGACTCCAAAGCCTCTCTGTTCTGGTAACTAATGAAATCACTGTAATTATGCACCAGTGGCTTTGCCATGGAGGGTACACAATATGTTGCTGCATTGTCGTACATCAAAGACTCCAGAGTATATAATGTATTAAAGACAAAGGAGATCGCTACCTTTTTGATGCCTTTGATCTGTGATCAAATGGAGAATTGGCTATTGTAATACAATTACTGCCATGGAAACCTGGTAACCTGGTATTTAAGCACACGTGGGGTAGATATATATATCTTGTAGAACAGGCTTCTCTTATCAGTTAAAAGAGACATCATAAGACCATATTGTTTATATCACCGCTCACTGATCCTCAGCGAGTTATTGAGATTTTTAAAACAATTGATAAAATTACTAATTTGAGTGAGAAGATTGGTAATTTTAATTTGTATTTAGTTTTTCACTACCTTATCTTGTAGGCCTAAACAAATTTCAAAAATTTTTGAAAAGTCTAGCTTCAAAGAGCTTTTTGGGTGAAGTAACTTTTGTATGAATAGCAAAAATGGTATTTGCAGTTTTCAAAATGCTACAGGGTTACAAGCAGACCATTGGTATATTCTTAATCTACTCATTGCCATCTTTAAAATGAGCCCAAGAACAAAAGCATAGACCGAATTGGAGGTTTATTATTTAATTGCCAGAAAAAGTCAACTTTTGAAAATTCAAAATGGGAATAATACGGTTTTTTGCAAAAACCATCAAAAATGTCATATATAGCCTCCTACAATGAAAGTTGAATATAAATGTGGACATTTTGTATCTTTCGGTATGTATACAATTCTCAAGTCTCCATCGTAGCTGAGATACTGCATTATTTTGGCTTTTTTTAGGATAAAAAAATTCTAGGTCACAAAATCACCTTGGTTCCTGGGGTTTTTTTCATCAAATTTGGAATAAAATTCATTTAAAATTATGATCCGTACAACCAGCTTCCCAAAAAAAGCAATAGGAGCCAGACTTTTAAAATATTTTCGAAATTTTGTAAGGCCTATTATCTTGGTTCAGTGATTGTTTGGATTAGTCAGACAATTATCACTTGATGCATTTTCTTTAAAAACCAATAATTATTGTTTCATAGGATGAATTTATAAAGTATATGCAAATTTTTATGCATATCTGAGCAATGGGCAGTGACATGTTCATCCGCATTGCATTGCATGTTGTACCAGCCTGCTCTTAAAGGTATTCCTGCATTATTTGATAGGGGGAATCCATATGTAGGTGAGTGGTGCAATGAATAGTTCAGAGCAGTAGATGTCACCTTGGAGCACCTAATCCTGCATCCAATAAAAAGGCGAGGTGGCAGTGGCAACAAACAGATAGAGATGCAACAAGCGGATAATTGGCAAAACGTGGGCTGGCAATAATGTCCGGGTGCAGTAGGCGACAAGCGCTCTGATATTGCGTGCTCCAACAGATTGCATGCCATAAGGTCACATGCATCATTCCGGGACGACAGTGACATACATTGTATTTCACACATAATAATCTTAGCACATGTTGCATTTATTTTTCAATATTACTTTTCCCGAGAGCTAGATGCGCATAATGTCTACTTTTGATTACTCTCTTTTGTTTCCAGTACATTTGACTGACAATTACAAATAAATGCAAGGACGTCATGTCTAATGATTTCATGCACAGCATTTTAAACATGTTGCTTCATGTTGCTCTTGTTTCAAAACTGATCTAAAATGTTTCAAAGGTTTCCCAGATATCCAAAATTATAGTGGGTTTGTAAACTGTAAAACAAAACACCATCAGATAAAGAACCTTTCCCCACACAGTCTACGTGATGTTCTCCTTCATTAAAATTAAAAACATTGTCATTGAATATAGAGGTAGGTACCTGTGTTATACATGTAGGACCGTCTTGTGTTATGAAGTCATCTCTAGCACAACCCTGTCAGCATGCCTCGGCGGTCCAACATCGGCCCAGCGTCAGTCCGATGTCAGTAGCATCGGACCGGCTTCGGGCCGACGTTGGACCGCCGACTCACGCTGATAGGGAAATGAAGTCTTGAAAAATGCGCTTAAGATACTACTTACTTCAGGATAAAGAAAGTCAGATGTGGCATGTTGGTCACACACAAAGCTCTTTTTAGGTGGGAATGCTGCATATATGCTCTAATAAACTGTTGAAAAAGAAGTTTCTACACCAATTCTGTAAAGCATCACCAGAAATGTAATAATTATAATCATTTCAAAGTCAGAGGCCAGTCAGGAAATCCTCCTATTTTCCACCCCCAAAAAAGTAGGGGAGAGCAGGGCACAGTGAGACGGTGGGCACAGTGAGACAAAGCCCGTAGCATCTACCTGGTACTGTTTACAGATCAACCCTTTTTTGTATAGTACAAAAATTAAGTAAGTGAGAGACTGTCCTATATCTTGAATGCTTACGCAGCATATCGAGAGTGGAATTTCAATATTTTTGTTTTTAGCCTGTAAAAGTAAATAATTTTGCTAAACGACTTTTTGTTATAATTCCGAAGAAAAATGGTATAATGCAAAGCAATTGCCAGGGATTCAAACCTTGGTTGCTTGTCTTAGTTTAGTGAGATGACGAACCACAATGCAGGCATCCGGTCCGCAGGATTCAAAAGTTTTATAAACAGAGCTGCGTGGGGCACAGTGAGACAGTTTGAAGCAGGGCACAGTGAGACATCACAAAATACACTCAAAAGGACATGAATGTAATGCATGGCTCACAATTCACTATTAAAAACTAAATACCTGCTATAAACAACTGTTTTTAGTGAGTAATATCCACAGGGAAGCGTCAAAGAAGGATTTTGATTAGGATGTAACAGGTGCGGCAGGTTAAATAAGTTGTGCATGTGTCCATGCGATGAAGTTTCAAAACATGCTCAAAAAAGGACCTAATAATTCACCTCAGAGTACAGTAGTTTCTGATGCAACAATTGATAGAACAATTCTGCAGGTCCTGATGATTAGCGGTTATGACAGCAGATGCCCTGTCTCACTGTGCCCCGCCTGCTGTCTCACTGTGCCCCGCCCACGGGGCACAGTGAGACACTTAACGAACACGTACATAACTCAAAGTTTCTCCAAACCTGTAAAAGGTAGGAACCTGAAACTATGTGACAATATACCCAACTTCATTATCTTGAATGTGGACCTGATCTCTTTTAACTCGTTCCTGCCAACATTTTGGAAGACTTGAAAATAAAAAAAGTGTCTCACTGTGCCCCGCTCTCCCCTACAGGTCTTCCAGACACATACGTCATTCAAGAATTATTCTGACAGACACCTCTTTTCCAACTCTCAGTTTGTCCTGTTGTCCACTTATTTTTTCTTTTACTAGGAGGTGCAATTACATCATTGTCAAGTGTAGTTTTTTGACACAGAAGAGCTGAATCGGGTAACAGTAGACTTGTCACACAAATCTAGATCAAAGAAAACCTTTTTTAGCATCAGTCAATATGAGGGTCTCTTTCATCTCATCAGCCAACAACAATCAGATCTTTCTAATACAAATGCTTTGTCATTGCAATGAATACATGAAAAATAGATAAAAAATATTGGAACATCAATGGAGATACTATACAGTAGCTTCACCATCCAATAGAAGTTTTTATTTATGGGAGCATCCTAAATATCTTACAATCAATGAATATCAAGTGCATACAGAATTGGGCTGAAACATATCTTGTGAGGTGATTTGGCAACCATACCATGTTATTCTTTCTGACTCCTAAGCAATCTGGGTGGTCATATTATCTACATCGTACTTTCAATGCTATCAAAACAAGTCACCAGTTGAGTATCAATGAGGTACAAGTTACGCAATGACAAATTGTCAGTTCATTTCAATGCAATTAATAGGGCCTGATGTGAGGTCTTCAATGTCCATAACTTGCTATGCATAACTTCTAACTTAATCTCATTAGTTAATGATCCAAGAAGAAACGTTCAGATCAAGCTAGATTGCTTCATACCAGGTTGGTGAAGAATAACAAGCTTATTGAAGCTAAAATATTCAACATGGTCAGTTTTTTGTGTGTGTGCAAAATTGGATGATGTATTCAAGAATGTGTCATACCAAGTTGGAAGTTTAGAATATGTGCTTGACATAATACAATTTTGATGCTGGTAGAAGAACCATCATGCATGGCTTCTTTGTCAGAAAGTATCTGCCTTAAACTGCAAGACTAAAATCCCATTATACAGTGCAGCTGGGCCAATCGCTGAGGAATAAATTTCCTAATAGAGCTTTTTTATTCTGTCATATTTGGCATTTGGAAACATTAGCATTGCAACCTGGCTTCTGGGAAGCCTCTGGCAGTTGGATATTATCTTCTTTATTCTGGGCAGCATCCCTCTGGGACAGCCGAAAATCTCCTGCATACTTATCAGTCTTTGGGCTCACAATAGGCATAACTACCACAAACCTGAACATTTTAACATTCGCAGAAAAAGTTAAACATATCAATAAAACCACTTGATCGATTACAGCATCTAATGCCCTGTGTTTTTGAAGTGGGGTCCATCAAATTGACTTTTTTTAATTCAATTTTTTGAATTGGTTTTTGTTAGAACACAGACCTGTTAAATTAGTGTCTCTATACTTCATGTAATACAAAGACAGACTGGCAGGCTTTGTGCCAAACAAAAAGCGTGAAAAAAAAACCCCAGTTGACAAGTTTTGGTTTTTTTTCCCAATAGATCCATTGACAATTGCAATCAGCGCCTGAATTACGGCGTTCAAACAATGGGGGAAACCGGAACACATTGGGCCGTTCTGCACATAATACTGATTTTACTCAATGTTGAAATAAGAAATTCCTATATGGAAACGCTCTTCTTGTCAAATTTGTGTATGTTGTTTAGTATTTAAGATCTGGCAACAATTAGAGTAGCGCGGGGCATGCAGCCCCCCTTAACTTCGAGGTGCAATTTGACCTACTTTTTGTGGTCAATTATTTAAATGCTTATTTTGTCAGGAAGGGATCACTTGACTCTACTTATAACTAGTGAAACAAATGTCTACCAATTTTAATAAAGGAGTTACGGCCCTTTTTGTAAAAAATATAAAATGGCCTTCTTACCCCACCCATCGGGCAAGAAGCCCCCCTATCATAATCCTATGGCAATTTTTTTTGTGAGCGCATTCAACTTGAAAGTTATTTCTTGGGGTTCTTCTATCATTTTTAAGGCATTCTATTCACTTTTTCTGAATTTCAGAATTTTTCTGTTCATACTTTTATTTTTTAATATTTTTTGCCCTGTTTTAATTTCGGCCAATTTTTTTCGATTTCAATTAGCTATTCTATCTAGATTTAAGGTAAAGTACACATTATGAAATGGTTCCTGAAGCAGCTTCGAGGCCTCAGTGAAGGGGGGCCTCATGCCCCATACCATGTGGGGCCTCTCGCCCCAAACTCACATATTTTAATTTGACCTCTATAATTTGATCTAAAATGCAAAAAATATTATCCAAATCTAATTTATGTAATGGTCATAAAGTGAAGCAATGCAGATATCCATTATTCTTTTTTTTAATTTCTGGCAACCACTTTCAAAGAATTAATCAAAGTTACAAAAACCATGCACCTTTTTTTGTTTCTTTAATTACTTCTATGCTTTGGTGCTGTTTACCGTGAAAATTTGTGACCTCACCTAAAAAGCCTCTAGCTTCAGTCCTATCAATAAGAAAAAGCACCAAAAATGTAAGTTTAGATATAACCCTGGGGGGGGGGCCTCTCACCTAACCCGGGCTTCTTGCCCCGACCCACTCTACACTGTGTTATATTTTTTCAAATTTTAAATTGCGGTGTCCAAGTGATTGAAAACAACTGTTGCTCAGTGCCTTTGCTGCAAGAACAGTGACAATTCAACAAGAGCCACAAATCAACTTCACTAAACAGTTTGCCCTCCAGTGCACCTAAGATTAAATGCTACCAATTATTTCACGTTTCTTTTCTGCTTTAATGTTCGAAATATTTTAGTTTGACCAGGTGGTTTGCATCAAGGACTGCCTAATCAGAGCACAGGCACACTGCTGTATTAATCAATTGATACTACAATGATACTCAGTATAAATATATTTCTAACAGACTGTACAGTCAGTCCAGGAGAGTGCCTGTGAGTTTTTGTTTTCAGCATCCTGCTTTTACGTGTTATTGCAGTTCAAGTAAAAATATAGTGACAGTCTTCAATAATATTATGTTATAATCAGGTTCTTCAATGAATATTGTGACAAGTCGTAAGAAATTTCCATCCAAACTTTGTGGATATTGTTTATGTAGTTGTCAATGAGCCATTTCAGTAAGCAAAATATTCATCTGGAGTGTTAAAAAGTAAGACATTATTGTCATCTTGTACTAACCAATTGTGCATGTCATGACGAGAGACAATGACTATTATTTTACTCCAGTGACATATCCGGAGTAAGGCATGAGTTAAAGAGAACGAATTTTCGACTTATCACAACCACTACACTAGCAGAACAGTGAAAGGGATGCTAATTGGATGGACTAACAAGAGCTGACAGCCTGAATCCCTCTTGGCTGTTTCAGACTGTTCATGGTTTAGCCTGTCTGACGAGATATGATCTAGATCAATAATTGGCTAATTACACGACAGTTATGTGAGATAGGCGGGTGGTGGAAGGCTGTGGTGAGACATTGAGCTATTGCGGCTAAGATGGCTCAATTTTGATGCCAAATTCATCCATTTCATGTTATATCATACAAAAAATGCAGCCCACTGAGCCCAAAATCTGTCAGCCAATCGCAAGCTAGTATTTCATTGCAACAAATCCCATATTCTTTGTTGTCCATGTATTCTGAATATATAATTTTGAGTGTGTGTCTCGTGGTATGAGCCTGGTTATTCACCATGGGATCTGTAAAATGTGTTAATCACAGCTTTTGGGAAATCCCTCGCTGGATATGATAATTCATTCCCTCTCCCTGAGTAAATAAACTATACGTATTGAATGCAACTCTATACATAACAGGCAGCATCATAGGCATACTCTATTTTAAAACCACACGAGAGAGACCTAATCATGAAAGAGAATGTAATTACCAGAATCCTTTCCCTTTCATTTGAATAATTCTTGTCCTGAATTGATTAGGCTCAACAGTGTCCTTCAAATTCCTTTGTGAATCTAATGCAAAGAACAAGAACTACTCAAGCTGAAGATGGAAATCTCTTAAACGTCTTGCTTTCAACTCTTGCAAATAGCAAAAAGGTCACATGAAAGGAGGCAAACAAAATTAACACGTAAGGAACAGAATTAGATTTAATCATGAATATGTTGTTATGAGCGTACAAGCATTTGCAAAATGCTCACTGGACATAATGAATTAGTGACAGCTGTGAGATTTACTGATATACGGAGAATATGCCATCAAACTTCCCCGCTTTAAATATTTAGAACAAGGCAATTCTTGAGCATACTTGATCATTTTATTACAAAATTGATTACAATGGTTTCCCTGTTTATTCGAAGTGATCCTTTATAACACACATGTAGCTCAGCAGACTTCCTTCAGAGCATCTGATATGATCACCAGGAGACATCAAATTCCTAGCATGAATAATTCTTGTCCTGAGTGGCTTAACTCAATTTTGTCCTTCAAATTCCTTTGCAGCTTGTTTGTAAAGAACAAGAACCATTCAGTAGGGGATGGAAACCATTGCTGATATCTCCTAGAAAATTCTCCATCAAAGGTAGTGGCGTCATTTTGATCATTAAGCAGTTTAAAATTATTCCGTCTTCAATAATAGTATCTTGTTTATTTCATCTCTTTTCAGAGTGAGTGATACATTTCATCTAATGTGTTTATATCATCTTGTTAAAAAAAGGGGGATGCATTTTGCAAAGTTCAAGAATACAGTGGCACTTGTAAGTAAGTGAAACAGGTGATGTTTTGCCATTGGTTCAATGTTAAACATCGTAACCAATACTGCTCGAGAAAGAATGAATTCTCATCTGATGACATGAAAACTTGTTGGCACTTAAATGCCAATTGAAGCATGCACTGTAAATTCTGAAATTCTGAGTTAGCTCAAATGATTGAGTGAGACAGTTGCACAATTTGTTTGAGCCATGATAGCTTGCTGTTTTGAGGTATGATAATCTTTATGTTGTTATAACTTGCAAACAACAAGCTATCATCTCACTCAATCAATTAAGCTAACTCAAAATTCAAAATTTTCTTTGCTTAACTCAGAATTAGGTCTAGGTCAAAGATGTGAAAATGAGTGAAACATGCAAACCCAACGTTATTTACACGGAAGTGGGACAGGCTTCACTCATTTTGACCCATATGTAACTGTTTATAGAACAGCTAAAATTGACAGACGTTTGTATCCCACATGCCTCAAACATCTCGTCAGATGAGCATCCTTGATTCCACGAGCAATTTAATTGAGGATGATTAGCATCGTCCAAGTGGCATAACATCACCCAATTCACTTATTACAGGCGGCACTGTGTTCAGCCATGCTTGTTTGATTGCGGTGCACAAGGTGAGAATGAGAGGAACAGAAATTACATCCACAGATATAATTAACTTCAGTCTTTAATTTTCTGTTATGACACATAATTCTTTTGTCTTGTAAATATTTAAAACAACTAGCTCATTCACACATTGAATTGCAACATACGTAAGTCTGGGTCAATGGGCACATTAACAAACTACTGAAATGTTTGTAATGCAAATTAGCTCACAAAAGTTAAATAAATAAAAAACATGTGCAAGTATGTTGTTGTAATCATATTTGTCAACTAAAAATAAATAGCAACACAAATGGCCACAGTATTGAGAGGTAGTACAGATTTCCTCAGAACTAGCTGGCATGCGGCTTGAATCACAACCTGTAAACACAGGGCACTTAATTAATTCATCCAAAGCATGACAAGGGAGCCATTGACCAGAGCCTGACCTCCCATGCGGCGTTTCCCTGCATTAAGCAGAGGGAGTTGTCATCCTACTGGCTCAGAGTAAAGCATGAGTGATCCAGCTCCAGCTCATCATAGACATTTGTACTTCGGCTGCTGACTTATTTGAAACTCTGCCTGCACAAGAAATATCAGAGGTCATAGGGAGTATATGAACAAGGCAAAAGTCTGCAATATAACATTGGTAAAGTTTTTAAAATTATCAAAACAGCTATTACCCCCGCTAAAATTAAATGCATAAGTATATGTAAAACTTCACTTGTTACCACGGTAACCATCTAAAAATGAAATTTAAGGCCTAAGTGCTGTGTTACTCACAGCGATAAAATATAGTATCAAAAATGAAAAAAACCCATGCCCACATAAATTATAAAAAATCAGTAAAGTTTTTTGAATTGTCAAAACAACTCACTTAAATTAAATGTATGATATAGCACACAAACAAACAGCTTGTGGCAGGCCAAAGAAGTCCACTGTGTTTGTTTTTAAAATGATATTACATTTAACATTATAGTGTGTTTTTGTCAATTCCTTAAATTATCCTTTGTAGTCAGACTTAATTTTGAATTTGAATCTGACCTCTACTGAAACCAAATTTTGATTCCAACTCCAATTCCGCCTGAAACTTTAGAAGCAATGACTCTGGCTACCGGCTCCAAAGATGGAAGGCCCTCAAGTTTGTGGTTACTGATGAAATCACTGTCATTATGCACCAGTGGCTTTGCCTTGGAGGATACACAATATGTCGCACATCAAAGACTCCACAGTAATGTATGAAAGACCAAGGAGATCGCTACCTTTTTGATGCCTTTGATCTTGTGATCAAATGGAGAATTGGCTATTGTAATACAATTACTGCTACGGAACCCTGGTAACCTGGTATTTAAGCACCGAGTTTGGTAGATATATATAAATCTTGAAGAGCAGGCTTCTCTTATCAGTGAAAAAAGACATCAAAACACCATATAGGCATTTTTTTGGGGCCAAAAAGGTCCCCAGGAGCAAAAAAGTGAATCTCTGATTCCCTATAATCTAATATGGCAAATGTTTAGTCCAAATGGTCCCTGTTACAGAAAAAGTAATTTTGGGGTAAACAGGTCACTGGATTTTTCATGAAAATTCCCTGAAAAATTAGTAAATTGGTCACGCAATAATCACAAGAGTCATGCTAAAAAACCATCACAACAGTCACACAAAACATTCACTTCAGTATTTTTTGGCTAAAATGTGCTGTCATGATGAGTCACGACATTACTTTGACCATTTAACAAATTAGCCAAGCTGAGGGCTTCGCATGTAGGCATTTATTTGAAAAGTGGAGCCAAAAAGGTCCCCTGGAGCAAAAACATGAATCTCTGAATTCCTAAAATGTAATATGGCAAATGTTTAGTCCAAGTGGTCCCTGTTACAGAAAAAGTAATTTTGGGGTCAACAGGTCAATGGATTTTTCATGAAAATTCCCTGAAAAATTAGTAAATTGGTCAAGCAATAGTCACAACAGTCACGCTAAAAAACCATCACAACAGTCACACAAAACATTCACTTCAGTATTTTTTGGCTAAAATGTGCTGTCATGATGAGTCACGACATTACTTTGGGGCAATTCCGTAAAGTCCGATTTACAAATTTGACACTTTAGCAGCTTGTGTAGCCCTACCACCATACTTTAGCTATTTCATTGCTATCCAGGCATGAGGCCAGGTAATAGGGGTATCAGAGAAGCCATCAACCAAAGCTCCAAGTGCAACAGGAGCTGAGCTACGTCAGAATATCAGTGTTTCGGACATACATCATGTGATGTACGACGTTGTACATCCGAAACGCTGATATTTTTGATGTAGCTCAGCTCCTGTTGCACTTATAGCTTTGGTTGGTGGCTTATCTGATACCCCTATTACCTGGCCTCATCCCTATTTAACAATGAAATAGCTGAGATAAAATGGTAGCGCTGCACAAGCTGCTAAGGTGTCAAATCTGTAATTCGGAGTCTACGGAATTGCCCTTTGACCATTTAACAAATTAGCCAAGCTGAGGGCTTCGCATGTAGGCATTTATTTGGAAAGTGGAGCCAAAAGGGTCCCTTGGAGCAAAAACGTGAATCTCTGAATCCCTGTAATGTAATATGGCAAATGTTTAGTCCAAGTGGTCCCTGTTACGGAAAAAGTAATTTTGGGGTCAACAGGTCACTGGATTTTTCACGAAAATTCCCTGAAAAATTAGTAAATTGGTCACGCAATAGTCACAACAGTCACGCTAAAAAACCATCACAACAGTCACACAAAACATTCACTTCAGTATTTTTTGGCTAAAATGTGCTGTCACGACATTACTTTGACCATTTAACAAATTAGCCAAGCTGAAGGCTTCACATGTAGGCATTTATTTGGAAAGTGGAGCCAAAAACGTCCCCTGGAGCAAAAACATGAATCTCTGAATTCCTAAAATGTAATATGGCAAATGTTTAGTCCAAGTGGTCCCTGTTACGGAAAAAGTAATTTTGGGGTCAACAGGTCAATGGATTTTTCATGAAAATTCCATGAAAAATTAGTAAATTGGTCACGCAATGGTCACAACAGTCACGCTAAAAAACCTTCACAACAGTCACACAAAACAGTAATTTCAGCAAGAAAAAAATAATTTTTTGGCTAAAATGTGCTGTCATGATGAGTCACGACTCACGACATTACCCTGACCATTTAACAAACAAGCACTCTTACTAGAGGTGCAACACCGGCCATGCAGCTCATATATTTTTTTTTTCGGTAGAATTGACATAATTAATATACACAAATGGTGGATGGGAAAAAAGAAGAAAAAAAAATTTCTTATAATGTTAACATTATGTGGTAGACATGTGTATAGTTTTATTGAATACCAGAAATAACTTGATCATAAAACTGTTTCTTTTCATGCTGTTTGTAATTTAAGGTACACAATTGTATTAAGGTCTGCTGTTCCAATGCATTTTATGATTTTTAATATTCTAGGCCTGAATATTTAGTGTTGTTTTTACTTGAGATGTTATTTTTTTCTAAGACATGTGAATACTTAGGCCTGATAACTTTTATATTTCCCATTGATATTATTTTATGCATGGAGTTTACAAGGAATGAAATAGTAAGTAGGCCTATTCATGAAGTTGATTGAAAATCTTAGGTGCAACTGAGTTGACAGATGACAGATGACAGAGAGGTGTGAAAGTGAATTGCACTTTAGGCCCAAATTGATTGGGATGGAGGAAATATGATGTAATTATGAGTGTGAAACATGCACAGACACTTGAACATCTCAATTGCCTGTATATGGAAAGGAGTCAGGCAAGGAGCAATCCTTTCAACATCATTGTACAAAATGTACATAAATGACCTCCTGAGGACCCTGGAAAAGGCGAATACAGGAATGCATATAGGATCAATATATATTGGTACACCAACCTGCGCAGATGATCAGCTACTTATAGCAAACAACACCCATGATATGCAGGCTATGCTCAGCACGGTGTATGATTACTCCCAAGCCCACCTATACAAGATCCAACCCGAGAAGAGCACAGTAACTCATATGACATCAAAAGACAGCTCCATTAAGGAATATAAAATGGGAGAAGACACACTACCGGAAGCAACTTCATTCACACATTTAGGCCTGGACTGGTCTGCCAACAGATCAGCTCCAAATATTTTGAGCAAGATTTCACAGGCAAGAAAAGCTTCATATGCGCTGATAGGAGCCGGGATGCACGGAGGAAATGGATTGAGCCCAGCGGTGTCACGTAAAATCATCGACACATATATCGTTCCCCGCTTACTCTATGGCCTGGATGCAGTGGTTCTCACGAAAAGTGAGGTGGACGAGCTCTCAGGATATCACAGGTCACTCTTAAGGCAGATCCAGAGCTTACCAAAAAACACTCCAACTGAAGCCATCTATCTCCTACTTGGCACCCTACCTTTGGAGGCAGAATTGCACATCAAAATCCTGTGCCTCTACGGAGCAGTCTGCCGAAGCAATAATCACACACTGAAACTACTCACAAGTAGGCAGTTGAGTATAGGCAGCCAGCACAGCTGGTTCACCTATGTCCGACACATATGCCAAAAATACGACATCTCCATTGAAGCATCGCTGGTAGCACCATGGAGGAAAGCTGCATGGAAAAGATATGTGGAGTATGCAGTTAAGGGTAAATGGACGAAAGAACTCCTCCTCGGGAAGGCAAATAAATCATCACTCGCCTTATTGGAGACTTCAAACCCCTCGGACTATGCCCCGCATCCAGTATGGACATCATGTATGCAGAATCCCAGATGTGTGAATGCAGCAGTGACAAGGGCACGGTTCCTCTCGGGTACCTACCAGACCATGAGGCAAAACGCTAAGATGGACAAGACACCTGGGTCTGACACCTGCGCACTCTGTGGGAAAGAAACAGAAGATGTCTGTCATGTGCTTTTAAGATGCAGCGCACTCGAGGCGAAGAGATCCACCGGATTGGAGCTTCTGGCGAGGGAGGGCTTCACCATTGAAGGAAAAGATGCGGATACAGCGTCGAGACTACTCAATGGTCTACCCACTTCGGCATTGGAGAGCACCAATACCATTCAGGGACTCAATAAACAGCTTATGCCACAATTTACACACACAAAGGCTAAATAAACTCAGCACCAGCGGTAGAAGTAGGGTTGGTAGTGGTAAAGGTAGACAGGGCGTTAAATCGGGTGGCGGGACAACCAGAAAGCTAAATGCTTTGCGCAACTCATCCTAATAATAGGAGTGCTCCTTAATATAGGAGGAACATACAACAAGAAGAAGAAGAAGAAGCCTGTTGCAGTTTGATGGCTGTACATAGCATAGTCCAAATAGGCCTGCAGCACTTGACAGCGTGAATAGGCCAATGTGTACACAAAAAATGGCGCGCAAAATCACCCAGCGCTAGGCATGAGAGGGATGCTCATAAATCGAATAATATTGCATTTAATTTGAAAAAAGACACAATTGGTGAAATCTACGATGTTATAACTGAGAAATACATATAAAATAAACCCTTGGAATGGTCTGGTTGGGGCAGGAGGCTCGTGACTCACACGTGATGGATATCACTGCATAACCGGCCTATGCATAGCATAGCATGGCCGGTAATAATTAGCCTTGCTGAGGGCTTCACATATATGTAGGTGAGTGGTGCAATGAATAGTTCAGAGCAGTAGACGTCACCTTGGAGGACCTAATCCTGCATCCTATAAAAAAGGCAAGGTGGCAGTGGCAACAAACAGATAGAGATGCAACAAGCGGATAATTGGCAAAACGTGGGCTGGCAATAATGTCCGGGTGCAGTGGGTGACAAGCCCTCTGATATTGCGTGCTCCAACAAATTGCATGCCATAAGGTCACATGCATCATTCCAATACCACAGTAACAGACATTGTATTCCGCACATAATCATTTTATCTACCTGTGTGTAGGTCTACTTTTGATTACCCTCTTTTTTTTTCACAGCACATTTGACTGACAATTACTAAATGCAAGAACATCATGTCTAATGAACTCATATACAACATTAAAACCATGTTGCTTTGTGATGTTCTATTTTCAAAACAGATCTAAAAAGTTTCAAATGTTTCCCAGACATCCAAAATTAAAGAGGATTTGTAACAAAAAACACAATAAGATAAAGAACCTTTCCACATACAGTCTATGTGATGTTCTCCCTCATCTAAATTACCAATCACAATTGGATCCCTTGTCATCTTTTCAAGTTTCATGGATCCTTTCCAGTGTAAAAACATTGTCATTGAATATATAGGTAGGTACTTGTGTTATAAGACTGTCTTGTGTAATGAAGTTATCTCTAGCACGAATGAAGTCTTCCAAAATGCGCTGAAAATACTGCTTACTCCAAGACGAAGAACGTCAGATATGGCATTTTGGTCATACAACAAGGCTCTTATAATGTAGGTACCACTGTATATTATGCTCTGATGAACTGTTGAAAAAAAAAGGTTTCTATATTTCTGGCACAATGATCTACGAGGGGCGTTTCTGAAAGTTCATGGCTTTTTTTACAACATTCATGTCTATATTGAACTCTTATATTTGTTACAGATTTGTATACTCAATGTGTCCCATATACAAATAATTTGAATGTTATATATATTTATTCGATTTACATATTTACCAAATTCATTTCATGTCAATTATTAAATAAACATTTTAACTCCATCACTTGTCTTCGGAGCGTCTTCGACAAAAACACGTTTCAACGCAGTGGAACGCTTTTGTCGAACAGTGGAGAAGCTTTCACCCCAATCGAGCGTTCAGTCCGTCTGATCAGCGTTTTACTCGATCTTCACGCTGCCTCTAGCGCATGCGCCGTGGGAATTCCTTCTTGAAAATTTTTCAAGAAGGAAATCCCACGGCGCATGCGCTAGAGCAGCGTGATGATCAGAGCAAATCGGGCTGTGGTATTTCACCATGAGCCCTGAGATTTTTTTTTTTTTTTAATGTGCTGAATAGGCTATTTAAATGGGAGTTGGTGTGGTTCACACATAAGTAAATATAAAGGTTTTAGTCAAAGTTGTTTTTTTTTTTTTTTTTTCCCTTTTTAAGAGGACATGGCAGAATTCGAGATTTTTACTTCCCTTATAAACCAGTATTGTGATGGTATCAGGCTGCTGTCTAGGACCTCGGGATATGGGCCCAAATGGTGTGCCAATCATCAGACCATGCGGTAAAACAGTGAAATCCAGAATAGTCAAGGACATTTGGGGCTGCAACAGAGCAAGTTTTTGACACTAGGGACACTGCAGTCAATCATGACTATATCCAAAAATTTTCAAGAAGAAAATCCCACGGCGCATACGCTAGGGGGCAGCGTGATGATCGATTAAAACGCTGATCAGACGGACTGACCGCTCGACGGGATGGATGGATGGATGAGTGGGGCTTAACGTCCTGCATGTATGACTGCTCGATGGGGTGAAAGCTTTTCCACTATTCGACAAAAGAGTTCCACTGCGTTGAAACGTGTTTTTGTCGAAGACCCTCCGGAGACAAGTGATGTTTATTTATTAATTGATATGAGTGAGGGGGCAGCGTGATGATCGAGTAAAACGCTGATCAGACGGACTGACCGCTCGACGGGATGGATGGATGGATGAATGGGGCTTTACGTCCTGCATGTATGACTGCTCGATGGGGTGAAAGCTTCTCCACTGTTCGACAAAAGCGTTCCACTGCGTTGAAACGTGTTTTTGTCGAAGACGCTCCGAAGACAAGTGATGGAGTTAAAATGTTTATTTATCAATTGACATGAAATGAATTTGGTAAATATTAATTGACATGAAATGAATTTGGTAAATATGTAAATCGAATAAATATATACATTAAAACTATTTGTAAATGAAACACATTGAGTATACAAATGAGTACAAACATAAGAGTTCAATATAGACTTGAGATTATATGGACACTTATTTTCAATCTAGAACTATGCATTTTTTACAGGATAAAATTCAGCAGTTTTGGAATGGATTTCCAGAATTTTGGACAATTTGGACATTTTAAAGTCATTCTGTGGTTGCCATGGAAACAGAAAGTTTGGCTAGGTGGAGCAGGTAGTACAGAGATCAAGAAAATTAATGAATTGCGGCTGAGAAAGACTTCTCTCTGTCACTTGTATTAGTAAGATTGACTATATTTGACACCAGAAATATGATATTAGCTTCTGAATATACTTTCAAGCATACCCAATTTTTGTATTCTTACAGCAAACCAATGTGGGAAAGCACTCCTGCATGGCCGATTTGGCAAGAGCGATTCAGGCACCAGAATGTGAGTCCTTAACTACGTTAGGACTTACGACAAAGCATGGATTCAATGGCATGAGCAAGAGACCTAAAGGGACAGCATTATCCATCCCAGCTTTTCCTTTGACATATCACTTTACATAAGACCTGGTTTTCCATTACTTTAATCACTGGGGGCAATAGTTTCAGGCACTGGAGGAGAAAAGGCTTTGGATGACCGAAATGCTTTCACAAAAACTTTTCCTGGAGGGCTTCAAGGAACATTTATTTCAACGCATCAGGTGTATGAATTAATGCTTTTGTAGTACTTGCGAGTATTTTTAAAAGGTAATATTATATTTCTTGTGTTAATTATTGTCAATCTCACTAATATAAGTGGCAGAGTGAGGTCTCTCTCAGCCGCAATTCATTGATTTTCTTGATCTCTGTACTACCTGCTCCACCTAGCCAAACTTTCTGTTTCCATGGCAACCACAGAATGACTTTAAAATGTCCAAATTGTCCAAAATTTTGGAAATCCATTCCAAAACTGCAGAATTTTATCCTGTAAAAAATTCATAGTTCTAGATTGAAAATAAGTGTCCATATAAAAAAAAGCCGTGAACTTTCTGAACGCCCCTCGTACACCGATGCTGCAACGCATCACCAGAAATGTGATAATTATGATCGTTTTAAACTCAATTCAAAAGTGAATGTATGCATGTCCATCGAAAGTTGACAAATAAAACAAGGTAAAAGATTTTATAAAACCTGAAAATGCATTAAGATTTAATTTGCATCATTTCCGCTCCCACAGTATCAGTTTAATTTCTAGTGCATTTAGAACCCGAGGAGATGATTAGAGATCACTTTGGGACAAAGAAATGCAATGCAATAAGGCAGGATACCACTTGCGAAAAAAATTGGCCATGGTGCCATGGAAAAGAGGCCAGTCAAGAAATCCTCCTGTTTTCCAGGCTCAATAAAGTACAGGTCTTCATGACACGTAGGCTACATTATCCAAGAATTATTCTGACAGACACCTCTTTTTCCTACTCTGTCCTGTTGTCTACTTATTTTTTCTTTTACTAGGAGGTGCAATCACATCATTGTCAAGTGTAGTTTTTTGACACAGAAGAGCTCTATCGGGTTTCAGTAGACTTGTCACACAAATCTAGATCAAAGAAAACCTTTTCTAGCATCAGTCAATATGAGGGTCTCTTTCATCTCATCAGCCAACAACAATCGGATCTTTCCAATACAAATGCTTTGTCATTGCAATGAATACATGAGTGCCAAAATAAAAAAATGGAAATATAGCTTCAGCATTCAATAAAAGTTTATATTCATGTGAGCAATAAACCAAGCATGCTAAATATCTTACAGTTAACAACTACTAGGTGCTAACAGAATTGGACTGAAATTATTCTTGTAAGGTGATTTGGCTACAATGCCATGTTGTTGTCTCTGACTCATAAGCAATTTGGGGGGTTGTATCATATACAATTTTAGATTTTACTTTCCATGCTATCAAAACAAGTCACCAATTGAGTATCAATGAGGTTACAAGTTACGCAATGACAAATTGACAGTTCATTTTAGCGCAATGAACAGGGAATGTTATGAGGTAAGCAATGTCCATAATTTGATGTGTATAATTTTTCGCTTAATCTGTTTAGTTCAAGATCCACGAAGAACCAGATCAAGCTAAATTGCTTCATAACAAGTTGGTGAAGAATAAAAAGCTTATTGAAGCTAAAATATTAACATGGTCAGTTTTTTTAATGTGCAAAACTGGAGGATATATTCAAGAATGTGTCAAACCAAGTCTACAGGAAGTTTAGAATATTTGCTTGACATAATTTTGATGCTGATAGAAGAACCATCATGCACGGCTTGTTTGTCTGAAAGTATCTGCCCTAAGACGCGAGACCAAAATCCCATTATACAATGCAGCTGGGCCAATTGCTGAGGAATAAATTTCCTAACAGGGCTTTTTTATTCTGTCATATTTGGCATTTGGAAACATTAGCATTGCAACCTGGCTTCTGGGAAGCTTCTGGTAGTTGGATATTATCTTCTTTATTCTGGGCAGCATCCCTCTGGGACAGCCGAAAATCTCCTGCATACTTATCAGTCTTCAGGCTCACAATAGGCATAACTGCCACAAACCTTAGCATTTTAACATTCGCAGAAAAAGTTAAACATATGATGGTTACATATCAATAAAACCACTTGATTGATTACAGCATCTAAAGCCCTGTGTTTTTGAAGTGGGGTCCATCAAATTGACTTTTTTTAATTCACTTTTTTGAATTGGTTTTTGTTAGAACACAGACCTGTTAAATTAGTGTCTCTATACTTCATGTAATACAAAGACAGACTGGCAGGCTTTGTGCCAAACAAAAAGCGTGAAAAAAAAACCCCAGTTGACAGGTTTTGGTTTTTTTACCCAATAAATCCATTACGATTACAGCATCAGATTCTAATGCCCTCTGTTTTTGAAGTGAGACATTTGTTTAAATTCACTTTCTTGAATTGGAATTCACCAGAACACAGATACGTTAATTTTGTGTCTCTTCTTCGTGTTATCCAAAGATAGACTGGCAGTTTTAGGTGCCAAATAAACAACTGGAAAAAAAAACCAGTTGACAAGTTCTGGTTTTTTTTTCTAATTGATTCCATTGAAAATTGCAATCAACACCTGAATAATGGCATTCAATCAATAAGGGAAAGCAGGGCACATTGGGACGTTTTGCACATATACTAATTTCACTCATATCAATGCTGAAAACATGGAGCCTTTCAGATGCATATCACATTAATATCCAGACAATTTTTAGAGATTCATATTTTGGAAACTTTCTCCTTATCGAATTCATGTATGTTGTTTAGTATTTAAGCTCTGGCAACAATTACACTGTGTTATACTTTTTCAAATTTGAAATTGCAGTTTCCAAATGATGGAATACAACTGTTGCTCAGCGTGTTTGCTGCAAGAACAGTGAAGAATCCAGCAAGTTCCAGAAATTCGGCTTGACTGAACAGCTTGCACTCCAGTGCTCATACGATTAAATGGTAACCATTTATTTCATGTTTCTTTTCCCCTTTTATTTTGGAATTTTTTTAGTTTGACCAGGTGTAAGTGGTTTGTTTCAAGAACTGTTATTGCAGTTCAAGTAAAAATAGAGTGGTAATTGTCCTTATGTTATATTACTTATAATCAAGTTCTGCAATGAAAATTGTAACAAGTCGTAAGAGATTTCCATCCAAACTTTGCGAATGTTGTCAATGTGCCTGAAAAGGATTCTGTGCTTTACCATTGATTTGTGCATCACCAAAATAGCATGTTCGTGCCTTACACTGATCCGCAGGGCCCATCTTTGCTTAATGACAGGATACACTACATTTTTTACTACACTCATGGCACCCAACAAGTAATGATTTGCGATCTTCGCTGGCATCCTTCCTGGAGGAAGAAGGGATTTGATTTCATCAATGAATTGCAGCTTTCCATGAAGTTCTCATTACGTTCTCTCAGCTGATTGGCTAAATGCCATGCCTTTGCCTGCATGAGTTCAAACCCTAGGCAGTGAAGCCAAAATATTATGGGTGGACCTTCAAGAGAAAAATCCTGGATGGATGTTGCATGGATGAGACGTCAAACTGCAAGCCCCTTGTATCAGCATCTGCACTGGGCAAGTGAAAGATCTTGAGGCAAACGTGTCACATATTTCTTTCACATCGATATTTGTGATATGTAATGAGTCATTCGACCAACATACATGCATAAAATTAACGGACTTTGTGCCTGCAGAGTTTTTGTATGTTATTTTCTGTAATGAAATATTCTTTTACTTTAGGTTGCGGATGCATACTATTTCAGAAACACATGGTGATGCAGGATACTCATGATGCTTTATTGACTATTGTTCATTCGAGATCAAAGAAACCAAACCAAACATTAACGGTCAGGTAACATGACAGTTAGCGCTGAATTTAACATTGTTTCATAGGCAGAATTCTCAACGCCAACAATTAAACAAGATGATTAACTAATATATTTACTCCATTGACATATATATATATACATCTATTCATCTCCAGTTTAATAAAGTAAGACATTTTCATCTTCTACTAACTGATGATGCTAGCACAAGAAACATAAATTATCATTTAACTCCAGTGACATATTCATTCGAAGTTAGGCATGAGTTAAAGAGTAACATTTATCATCTTATCACAATCGCAGCACTGACACTGACAGATCAGTGAAACAGTAATTGGATGGACTAATAAGAGCTGACAGCATCCCTCTTGGCAGTTACAGGCTATTCACAGCCTGGCCCGTCTGATGAGATATGATCTACTATTGATCTAGATCAATAAATGGCTAATTACATGACAGTTATGTGAGATAGGGCTGGATGGTGGAAGTCTATAGTGAGACATTGAGCTATTGTTGGCTAAAATGGATCAATTGTAATGCCAGGTCTCCCATTCCAGGTTACCTCATACAATGAATGCAGCCCAGGAATTAACCATCTTTTTCATTCTATACCCCTGTCACCCAATCTCCTGCTAGTATTTCACTGCAACAGATCCCATTTCTTTGTTGTACACTTATCCTTAAATGTTTACATTTACTCATTGTGTCTGATGGTATAAGCCAGGTTATTCACCATGGAATCCGGAAAATGCATTAATCACAGAAATGGAGTAACCCCTTGCTGGATAAATAATATATTCAGTCTCCTTAAATAAACTATACATATTGAAACAGCTCTGAACAACATTCAGCAATCATAGGCATACTCTATTTTCAAACCACATGAAAGAGACCTAATCATGAAAGAGAATGTAATTTCCAGAATTCTTTCCTTTTCATTTGAATAATTCTTGTCCTGAATTGATTAGGCTCAACAGTGTCCTTCAAATTCCTTTGTGAATCTAATGCAAAGAACAAGAACTACTCAAGCTGAAGATGGAAATCTCTTAAGCATCTTTTTTTCTAGTCTGGCAAATAGCAAAAAGGTCACATGAAAGGGAGCAGGCAAACTCTTTAAAACATTAACAACAGAATTTGTTTTAATCATTTTAAAATATGTTGTTGTGAGAGTCCAAACATTTGAAAATGGTCACTGGACGTTAGAATTAAGGACAGCCTGAGATTAATTGATAGAATAGGAAGAAGCCATCAAACTTCCATGCATGCTTTGATTCTTCAGAAAGAAGCCATTCTTGAACATACTTGATCTTTTTATTACAAAATCGATTATAAAGGTTTCCTTGTTTATTTGAAGCGAGTCTTTAAAACAAAGCTAAGCAAACTTTCTGCAGAGCATCTGATATGATCACCAGGAGACATCAAATTCCTAGCATGAATAATTCTTGTCCTGAGTGGCTTAACTCAATTGTGTCCTTCAAAATTCCTTTGGAGCTTATTTGTAAAGAACAAGAACCGCCGAGCTGTAGATGAAAATCATTGACAATTTCTTCCTCAAACATGTTTCCGTCAGAGGAATCATAGTAATTTTTAATCATTTTAAAGAAGTTTAACTGATTCTACCTTTATTGATAATACCTCTTTCTATCTCATATTTTTTTGAGACTGAGTGATATATTTTATTTAATTGGTTTTATGTAAAAGGATGCATTTACAATGTTCAAGAATACAGTGCCACTTGTAAGTAATGAAACAGGTGATTTTTGCCAATTGCTTAACATCCTCAGCCCCACTACTTGTGTAAGCATCAATTCCCATTTGATGGGATGAAAACATAGCGGGTCATAAATGTCAACATTTGAGGCATATGAGACAGCAATGGCCACAAATTTTCTTTGTTGTACTCAGAGTTAGGTATGTGTCAAAGCCTTTGATAAGTAAGTGAAACATGGAAGGCCAATGTTATTTCAATGGGAGTCTGGTTCACTTACTTTCTCAATATTTTGACCCATAGAAAAGGTTTGTGGAACCAATAATTAAGGTTGACGTTTGTGTCCCACGTTCCTATGGCAGCTGGGTGGCAAAGTGGTTGAGGTTCCCACCTGTTCCGCTGAAGGTCTTTGCTTGCATGGGTTCGAACCCCGGGTGGGGAACCCAAAATTTTCAGTGTACCTTCATGAGCAAAATCCCAGCTGGATGTCGTTCGGATGAGACATTAAATTGGCGGCCCCTTGTATCAGTGTCTGTGCTGTGCAAGTAAAAGATCCCTCACATGGGGTAAATGTGTAACATGTTGAGGACTCCCGCTCTCTCTCCCATCTCATCAATCAACCCTCGTGAGCGCCCAGAACTGGGCTTAGAGGGCTGCACTTACCATATCTATCTATCTATCTATCCTAAAATATTGTCCTTTATCATCCTTATGACCCCATATGTTTCTTCTCTTCAGATGAGCATCTTTGCTTCCACAAGCAATGTGGCATTACATCACACATTTCACTTATTTAAAGTGGCATGCACTGTATGTGTTCAGCAATACTTCTTTGGTTGGGTGTGCACCCGATCCTCCTCACGCAGGGATAGTTGACACTACCCCTGCTCTCAAGTCCTGTCTGAGATGAAGTCTCATTAACTTCAATCCTATGACCTATTTACATGACTTATTGCAAGACCAATCGGGAACTTTTTTATATTTTGTGGGCCGGGCCCATGTTGCCCACCACAGAAAGAAGATTGATAGCTTCTCAGCTTTATAGCAACCTCAGACAATTTGGTATATATCACAGTTACAAAGAAACACTAACAGTTTTTCCAATACATAAATCCCTGTTGTTCACCAAACAGCTACTTTCAAAACTGGAATATATGGAAAGACTATAAATGTCTAACTTTGTAATCTAGTCTGATTGGGAAAAAATTCTATATTTATACCCTTTCAGAACCTCTTTCTCATAACTGCAACCTATCAGGGCCCCTTTTCCGGCGCCGGTTGCATTAATTGCCATGTTGACATACTTCACCGAAGCATGGTACATGTGGTCAGGGTTGGTTCAACAGCCTAAACTGAGAGGTCAGGATGGTGCACCGAGTGAGAATGAGATTCCATTTTTGATCTTTGTTATGATACTTTTTTTGTGTAAATAGATATCACAAATAACTCAATCACATTGAGGCATAAGACTGGGCTAATTAACAAACAACTGAACTGTTAGCACAAATTAACGCACTTAAGAAGGATTACACATACGATTTATTATGAATCTTCATTATATGAAATCATGTATCAACGAAAAGTAAATAGTAAAACAAGCACAGCTAAAGTATTCAGAGACAGCACAGATTTCCTTAGACTTGTTGGCATGTGGCTTGAATCACAGCCTGTAAACACAGGGCACTTAATTAATTCATCCAAAGCATGACAGGGGAGCCATTGACCAGAGCCTGACCTCCAATGCAGTGTGTCTCTGCATTAGAGTAAAGCATGAATGATCCTGCTTGAAGCTCATCACTGACATTTGGGCAATGGCTGCTGATTCATTTGAAACTCTGACTGCACAAGAAATATCAGAGGTTATAGGGAGTTCATAGTTATTTAAGAATTACAAAAAGACAAAAGACTGCATGCAGTTGTTGGGTAAAAGAGTAAAGTGTCTTGTAAATGGTGTAACAAATAATGTAAATGATATCGAGCATGAAGACAGCACATTCCAGATATTTTATTGCAATGTAACTTTTCTGGCAACACATGATGCTTAAAGGGGGAGCTGTTGACATGCTGATCAAGGTTTAAGAAGGCAATGATGAATAAATTACTTTGAGTAAAGCATGGACTCTGAAGCCTGCTTTGCTGACTGATGCGAAAGGGGACATATATAAAACAAACAACTTGTTTAACCACTAAAGGCTGCACAATTAAAAATGGACAAGGTTGTTCTTCATAGCCATGGTCGTGATCCCTTTACATCCAATAAAGTGGATATTGACTTCAATATTGCAGCCGATAAGTTGTATGATTCGCCATGCATTCAAATATTGTTTTTATTGCGGCTGCTTTTTCATCGCTTCTCTCAAAAATTGCAAAGCGTTTTCCACACTTCATTAATTTATAATTTTATCATAACATATTGCAGAAGGACGAGAACTCCCATTCTTGATTGCTATCTGCTTTGTGAGGTGTCTCTCTGACTCCGAATAACCTACCATGCAGATAGAACACTTGGCATATTGAATTATATATATTTCACTGATTATGTAGTCAATTCGCACACCCAATGTGGCTCTTCACAAAGTTTAGACTGACAACATTAGACAAATTTATAATATCAATTATTTATGTTAGCTTATTCCTGAGGGATAGGGTAGGTCTAGTGGTAGTCTGCTAGACTGTCAATCGCTGGGCTGAGGGTTAATATGATGATGCCAAAGCATAGAGAGACCGTCAGTGGATTATCAACACTTTGGGATTTGTAACTAGGGGTTCATTTTTAAACTTTAGTTTTGAGGCCCTATTAAACATTTTTATATTCGCGCAGCGAAACGGCCGAAGGCCGTTTCGTGAAGAGAAATTTAGCACAAGAAAGGTTTCAAAAATCTGTGCAGTGATGGTCTCAACATCAATGGTCGACAGCAGGAAATTAGGTCAAGTGGGACCAGCTTCTTATCAATGATTTAGTTTCGAATTTAACTAAACATGACATATTCATATTCAAAAGTGTCTCAAAAATTCAATTTTCTCCATTAATATTCCCTGTATCTATTATTTTTATGGAATAGTTCATTATAAGCCTTGACAAGCTAAATTAAATTATAAACATGTGATTCATTTCATTTCAAAACAGAAAACAAGAAAACATAACAAAATTAAGGTTACATAATCTTTGTCAACTGATGATTGTGTAACAGTGAGCAATTAATCTTCAAGCAGATCATGTTATTGTTTTTGTTATCACTATTATGTAATATCAACAATCTAGCATAGACTTTAATTTGGCAGCTTTCAGTGTAGTCTTCCTTTTTACTATTTAGCTGATTATCTATCAATTCTATTTATTCTTAATCCTATTTATTTGCTATCCTATCTATCTATCTATCTATCTATCGATATATTCTATTTTTGATCTTTTTTATTTTTCTTATAGTTTCTAGTCTAAATTTCTCTCTATTTTTCTATAAATACGTCTTCAATTTCTTTGAAACATAACATAACTGCCTTTCATACATTGAATATTAAATAAATTTAATGAAAGTTTCATGGTAAAACCATAAGTCCTAAAAAAACTTTTTAAGAGCTGCGCGAATTTCATGGCTGTGCCATTTACATATTATCTGAAAGCATTGACATTTCTTACCTGGGTGATGTCATCAGATTTTTTGATGCGTGAGTTAGGTCAACGTACTGCACACATAGCGTCATAATCTATTTATAACTTCATAAATGTGACGTCACCTCTGGCAAACTATTGTGACGTCATCACCATTGTGTTCTCGTTACAATGAATGACGTCACATAAACGCCCACACTTTTTTTTGTTTGGCGCATGCAAAAGTTTTCCTTAGTATACATCCCTGCGTGAGAAGCTCTGTCTCCTACCATTTGAAGAACTCTGGTCCCTGCGCTTCGCGCAGGGACCTGACGGTCTCCATAATCCATATTGGTTGGCTGTTTCAATCATCCTTGCCTCATTGCCATGTCCTCCTCCTGTCTTAAGCCTACCATGTTCGTAGATAAAGGAAGTAAAACCCAATAATCCAAAAACTCTTATTTTTGTGATCGACAAGTGCAGCAAGGATTGGAATGTTATTCAGACAAGCATAATAAAAGCCATAGAAAATTCATAGATCTAAGTGTATATAGAACAGACACATAACTGCCAAGAAAACATGTGATACCTTTGATGCTGACATCAAATGGCAAGTGGCAGATATACACAGAAACTCAACACTATATGACATGAAATATAACAATTATATCAATATATATATGCATATTTCGTAATTCCACAGAAACACAATATCATGTACTCAAAAATTTTATAAAATATACCTACTAGATTTACCCATGATTTGGGGCAGGACTATAATGGGGAATAATGAACCCCCCCCCTCTACCTGCATGGGTATCTGGCCCCGTGTTGCATGCTGACCATTTGAAATAGCATTTGAGTGATAATCCAGTAGGTGAGAGTGAAGTGTGTGGATGTTTTTGGCGGGAAGGCAGATGGTGGCGCCAGTCGTAAACGTGAGCAATAGCGGAACTATGATGGTGATTCATGCACTCCTGGTGGGGAAAAACAGTAGAGGCCGAAAACGTAAATAAGGGAGCTGTTTCACTGTTATTTGCTGTTATCAGGAGGACAGGATAGATCAATAAGGATAGGTGGACAGTTTAGGTGAGTGGCATTGCTGGGAGAGGAGTTTTTAGCTGTTGCAGGTGTGAGCATGTCACCCATGATTTTTGCATCTTATACCCGGCAGGGATGACAGATATCTATATTAGACAGATATTCGCTTGGATTGACCAAACAAGTGACGACAACTGAAATTCCTTCTAGCTGTCTGAGGTTTTGCAAAGCACAGCTAGTCCATTGAGTTCTAACCTGGATCAGAAATTGGCAAATTACAAGGCAGTAAATAATTGGTCTTGGAACAAGAGCAGGGTGTAAACACAAGACAAAATATGCACAAATTAACAAATTATGGTTTAATTTTTGATTGTTTTCGTGTCCAAATTCACAGGACACCCTTAGCAAAAAAAGATTTAAATGGAACCTTTAAGGGTTCTACAAGCAGGTATAGACAAGGAATCCCAAAGGATTCATTATTCAACTTTTAAAAAGGTCCCAACAGCAAAAAAAAAAACAACAACACTTAGATAATTCAGCTCAACTGAACTCCAACAATGGGACCCCTTTCTCTGAAGTTGGGTGCATGGTGTTCCATCATAGGGCCTTCCCATCAGTATCGAACCTTTTCAATTCAGTTGAACCCTTAACAAAATTTTTCGGCTGAGGTTTCTATATATATATACCATCAAGAACGTTTTGCATCAAGGGTGAAGAATAGAAATAACTGGGACATTAATTTCCTTGCAGATCTGTTCTTTTTTCACTGTTTGGTCTCTCATTTTGACACCCTTGAACTTGGAAAGTATCTATATGACGCCTATCAAGTTGATTATGACTAATCAAGCAGCCCCTGTGGTTCCCACGCTAAAAGTTTGATCATGACACTTCATCAGAGTCATAAATCATGAAGTGCACATTTCACCGAGAAATATTCTTATCCTTCTGTGTATCTAATTTACTGACTGTAAACACTTCATACTGAATCTTCGGCAGAGATCGTAATTTGATGGGCTAACACGAGTGACAACCAACATTTTCCTCGGCTGTCTGCGGCCATTCGCACTTTGGATCATCCGTTGATATATGATCCCAATCAATAATTGCTCAATTACATGGTAAGTTTATAGGTGAATTGGGAGGAGAGTCTGGAGATCAGTTTACAGCAAAGGGTGACGCTTGCCTAAATTCCTCGATTGTGATCCCGGTTTTTGTCCATTTTTGTTCTAGTTGCCCATTGAGGAATACATTTGCTTACATATCTGGTTTATTCGGCAGCTTCTTCATTTGGAAATATTTGCATTGCATCCTGGCTTTCGGGAAGCTTGCGGGTTTGGATATAATCTTCCTTATTCTAAGCGGTATCCCGTTTGGACAGCTGCAGATCTCCTGCATACATACCAGGAAAATACGACATGGGGAGACACAAACTGCACAATAGCAAATAATCTGGGCTTCACTGTTTTAAATGCATTCGCAGGTGATAGTTGTGTAATGTAGCCGTCACATAAGTAGCTACAGTGGTCCCTGCATTATAAGACCAGCCCCTCTGCAGTAATGAAGTGGTCTCTCGTTGGGGTGTGGTCTCTCACAAGGGTGCAAAATGAAATAAAAATACTAGTTAGTGCAGGGGGGCGGTCACATAAGGCAAGTCGGTCTTACAACAGGGGGTCTTATGACGCGGGGCATCACTGTATATAAGTATATACCTCATTCACAAATCCTTCGTTTTCATTGCCACACGCAGGCTTGTAAAATGCTGCTTGTTGCATCATTTACTTTTACACAAGGAGTCCTTAGAAAAGAAATAATGAATTAAGAATTAGAATGTGACTACCATCATCCATCCAAATCCCAGGTCCTTTAGGCCTACATGAATAATTCTTTTCATGAATGGATTAAAATGCTCAACAACGTCCTTAAAATTCCTTTAGCAATCTTTATTTAGAACAAGAGCAGCTTCAGCTTTATAGATAAGAATTGTTCTCAACATCTTTCTTGAGATCATAGCAAGATGCAAGAGGTTTCAGTGGAGATACACTGTATTACACTGAAAGATCTATATGGTAAGTACACAAAATGTTCTGATTGCTTCCATACATTTGCCTTTTTGTATAACTTAATGTTTTGGCATTTTTTCAGGCTTACAAAACTACATTTGTAACTATAAGAACAAACGGGGCATAGTTCTTCTTCTTCTTCTTCTTCGTGGTTACTCAGACAACATCATGGGGTTGATGACTGGGTCCGAGGGTTGATGAGTGCGCATGTAGTCGTTACGTCTAAAAACTCTCGTAGTGCGGCTAAAATCCAAGGTGCGGGTTTATATACAGTTGGTGCGCTGGTATTTACAGAGTCTATTTTTGAAGTTGTCTATTGTTGAGGCTGTTGTGATGCTGTATTGGAGCTTGTTCCATTCTCTGATGGTTCTTGGGATGAAGGAGTCTCTTATGTAGCTTTTGCTGGTGTCCGGGATTTGGAAGCTTTTGGAGATGAGATATCTTGACTGTCTGTTGATCGGGATGAATTTTCTAGCGAGATTCAGTGTGTCGACATGGTTGTTGGTAATCTTGTACATCATAGTGAGACGGGCATGTTGTCTCCGTTCCTGGAGAGGTGGCCATTTCAGCTCCTGCAACATGCTGCTCACAGAACTTCTGTTGTGATACCTATTTGTGACATATCTGGCTGCTCTACGCTGGATCATTTCAATTCTGTTGATGTCTTTCTTGATTGTGTTGTCCCATACGCATGGGCTATATTCTAGTAGTGGTCTCACTATTGCTTAGTCGGCTCGATCCTTGATTGTAGAGTTGCTTATTTGTAGATTTCTCTTCAAGAAGCCCAGGGACCTGCTTGCCTTGTTGACAATGTTGTCTATGTGGGTTGTCCATTTGAAGTCATTTGCGATGTTGAGGCCCTGGTATTTTGCCAGTGGAGTGTTTTCCAGGAGATGGCCATCGTATGGATGGATGATGGTGTGGCGACTCTTTGTAATTGACATGACTTGGCACTTCTGGGGGTGAAACTCCATAAGCCATTTGGTTTCCCATGCTTCTAACTTCTTGATGTCTTGTTGGAGAGCTTCAGCATCTTTCGTGTTCTTGATTGTGAGATAGGCAATTGTATCGTCTGCGAATAATCTGACTGTTGATGAGAGGTCTTCGGATATATCGTTGATATAGTAGAGAAACAGCAGGGGTCCCAGTACTGACCCTTGTGGGAAACCTGAAGTTACTGGTACATGGCTCGATCTTTCTCCTATGACAACACTTTGCTTTCTATCACTTAGGAATTCGCTTATCCATCTAGATGTCTTCCATCTAATTCCGTAGTACTCCAGCTTCTTGATTAGGTGCGGGTGGCTGACCTCGTCGAAGGCCTTGGAGAAGTCCTTTATTAGTACGTCTGTTTGGCTGTTTCGCTCCAGGTTAGTTAAGTGAGTTGTTAGGATGTAGGTATTTTCGTGCCAAATTACCCATAGCCTGCCTCCTGAGTCCTGACCGTCTTCGATTTTACTGAAAAAAAATTCACAAATGTTTTAAAATCTATATTGATAGTACATTCCAAATTCCAGGTGCCTATCACTAGTTGTTTATAAGCTATGACCGATAAAGAGGAAAATATTCATCATTCAATTCATACATAGTGCATTATTGACATGAAAGCATCAAACTTACACATAAGTTAAACAATGTGATGTTTCCTATTTTCTTCAGTATCTAAAGTTTTTTTTTGCTGCCATTATTAATTGAAAAATACTATTTTATAAGATTCATAATACTCAAGTTGTGTTCCTTCATATACTGAATATTGCAGAATCTATATGACATCTTTATCAAAGAAACTGCCCCATCTTCGAAATAATAGATAACGAAGAGGAAAAAGAACACTGGAACACAGGATGCTGTGTCTTTATTATATTCTCATTTTGGGAGGCCAAAGAAATTATATCTGATGAGGCCTTTGTTTGATGTTTCAGTATTGCAGACATGGGCGTTTGTGGGAATGAAGACAAACGATGCTCTTAGATTTCCATTCTCTTTGTTCTGTAAATGTGTAAGGAAGATATATTTTATGCTATGTGGAACCTGTTTTATTCTCACAAGTATTAGAAAGAGGAAAACTGAGCAACAATACTTATATACAGTTCCCCTGTGGCCTGACAGTTAAGCGCCTTGTCCGCTGGCAGTGAGGGCGTCAGTTCCAATCTCACTCCACGAACTCACTTTAGTCCGAACCCATGGAACATTAAATGAAGGAGGGTTGTATCCAGTATTCTATGCTTGGATAGCTGAAAGACTCTGAACATCCCTGGATCAATAGAGAATGTGCCAGACTCCCAATCTTCTCATTATCATGCAGCATTCACCAAAAATAAAATTGCAGCTCCCTCCACAAAGATGGAGGTTGCGCTGCCCTGACTGATCCGGGGTGTACCAGCAAGACAAAAGCAAACAAGCGAAACTAGTTAAATACCATGGACACTTAAAAATTAATTAAACATGAATGCCATCAATTAAGAAAGATAAAAAAAACCAGGTAACATTAGTAGTTCTAAGAATGATTGTGCTTTTTGCATGTCATACAATTACTGCTCAAGTCACTGATAAGCATTGTCGGCCGTTTGAGTTGTCAACAGCATTTTTTGGCACTATCTCACACAGACAATTTTTGTATTCAAATATGATAATAAGTTGCACTTACTCTTTTATTGTAATTTAATGCAAATCAATTGATCTCCTTTTGAAATAAATCTCATCTCATTGGTGAAATGCTTCAAATGCAGACATTTTGTTGCCTTAGTTAATGCCTTAGTTAATGGTTCACAGCAACTCATAACAAAAGATTCTCCTCTACAGTTCTTATTACTCGGCATGGCAGAAGCCTGCAGCCAATAAAAAGGAAAGATGGCTGTGACAACAGCGGACAAGAGAGATACAACAAGCAGATAATTGGCAAAACGTGGCGTGGCAATAATGTTGTGGGGCAGGGGCCAACAAGCGCTCTGATATTGCACGCTCCCAACTGGTCCCACGCCAGCAAGCCACATGCATCATTCCACGATCCATCAGACAAGTATTGCTTTTCCCATCACCTTGCTCTTCTGGGGTTAACAAATCTTTCAGCAGGGATTTGTGCTTTGTTACATTCTGTTTCACTGGGACTTCACAAGAATAAAAGACAGCTGAATATGCACCAGAACTTGTGTCCAAGCCCAAGGCAATTATCCTTTCTTTCACTTATCGCCAAATGATATAGGCCTACATTGCAAAATGTAGATCAGAGTTATTTAAAATACAACACAGAGCAGAAACTGCTTTCTCGGCAGACATTGAACACAGTATGGATAGAAAATAGTGTGTCTTTCAGACGCCAGAACGTGTATCTGCGTGTGCTCTCACGATGTCTCATCGGTCTTGTTATTGTTATACATTTTGTTACTACCATCTTATTAAAGTGAATGGACCAGTTTACACCACAGAAAAGTCAAGTAACTAATTTATTTTACCAGATGAAATGTTTATCTCATGAGGTTGTCGAAGGTAGTTCAATGTTTTATTGGTGTATGTTTTAGATGCAACTGTGAGACTAAAATTCAGGAGATCAAAGGCAGAGCTCTTAATAATCTTTCATCTGAGAACATTGGTCAAAGAATGGTTATCTCAAGAGTTCATGTAAGAAACTTTCTTGGTATCATATTTTTGCACTGATGGATCAGCGGCAGAATGGTAATTGGATGGCTTAACAAGAGCTGACAACCTAGATCCCTTCGGGCTGTTTGCGGCTATTCAAGGCTTGGCTCATCTGATGAGATATGATCTGGATCAATAATTGGCTAATTACATGGCAGTTATATGTGAGTTAGGGCAGAAGACGAGCAGTCTGCAGCAGAGCACAAGATGATAGTGGACAGAAATTCGGAGCGATCAGTCTTTTTTTACTTTGAGGCTTTGGTTGATGTTTCATTTTAACTTAATGAATTGCAGACAAAGGCTCCTCTGCGAATGAAGACAGAAGACGTTGCATGTCTTCCATTCTCTTTGTTCCTTTATGAAGACGTATTTGCTTTTGTGTAAGAACATTTGTTCCACTTCAAAACAATTTTAAATCACTTAGATGTCGAGGCATAAATCTCTCCCACAAAGCCACAAAAACTCACTTTAAAGGCAAATGGCACAAGGGCTTGGATCATCTTACATTCGAACATGAAGAAATTTGTGGGACGCATGTGCACACACTCTTGGTAAAACCACATTTGGGAATGAAAGCCTTCAATTATTCGTGACATACAGCACCCCTTACGAATAATTTGCATAGTCGCTGGCGCCCCAAAAACCAAGTATGTGGTCCAATTATCGACTGCACTCACAGAATTTGACAGCATTTACAGGATATTGGCTCGATGGAACATGTATAAATGTGTGAATAACATCAAAATACTTGTTTAAGAGATATTAGAAAATGATAATCCAATGGTGTCCAGTGTAGTTGAATCGTTCAGGGCAAAAGGCTATTTTCCCTTGTACTAAAAGTTTGCTTACTGAAAATGATACATCTCATACATTCCATAGGTCTCATAATTTACAGTATACCCCATATTTCATCATGATGCAGAGCTGCATATATATGCTCCACTGTTCTTAGAAGCAGGAACATATTTGGAAAGATTTCATTCTTTATCTTTTTCAAAGGAAACATTTCTGTCACGTGCGTAGAGCACATATGCAGTGTCCTACAGTTTCTTAAGTTATATAAAGACAGAACTGAAAGTCACAAATGAAATGAAACAACCTGGCTTAGATGAAATAAATTATTCACTAAAAATCTTAACAAGCTTGCATATTATGTGTTCTACTAACAGAAGTTTCATGGTCTTCTTTGTGCATGGAATGAAAAAGAATAAATCAGATACGTTGCACAAGTGCATGGTTCTGTGGGTCAACATGAATATGTATCAGCAGGTTCCAGCTAACTTCCATTGGATCTGAGTTGGATATTAATCGAAGAGTTCCCGACTATGACATGCTGGATTTTGACTTGGTCATGTAATATGATTCTTATTTAAGCAAAACTACTTCAAAGTTACATGTATTTCTGAACCCACCTATGTTTCAAATATCATCTGTAAGTTCATACGGCAGAGGTATAAAGGAAATCTTGCGCAATGAGCCCAGGTATGTCGTGTGGTAGAAACCAATCTTGAAATGGTGTGCAGCAAGGCAGGGTCATGCCACTCCTGTCTGTTTAATGCATCTCAGAAGGAGGATTACCATTACAGGGAAATGCTTGGAAGATAATGGACCTAGACACCTGAGATGCTCATGGGAATAAGCTGCAGAAGGTGTAGGTATGCAAGCCAAGGATGTCAGACTGTCTAAGCCAGAAAAATTGATATGCTGATATTAGTTGTTTCTGACACTGTTATACTTTGTATAAGAAGGTTAATTGTAGTCAGAATGGAATGTTTCTCTAAAAATTAGCAACGAAGGCTGAGATGCTCTGTTGTATGGTAATTTGTAACAATATCTCAAAAGCAAAGGAAATGGCAACTGGTAATGTAGGCACCCTGGGATGATGTGCAAAATATAATTTTGGTTTCAACAGCAAAAATAAAAAAGCTGAAGCTTTCCATTTGAATAATACATCACAGGTCAGGATGATACATTCATCTGAAGATGCATGGTGTCCTTGTGACAGACTGTAAAGTTTAGTACACTTTACGGACATACTACTTCAACATACAGGGCTGTTCTAACAGAAAATAATCCAGTGGCATTACTAGGATGTACTTGGCGGGGAGGGGGGGACACATATCCAATATGGGGTGTTGGGGCTGGCAGTGGGAGCATGAGCTGTGAGAAACATGTTTATACACTTATGAGTTCCCTTTGCAAAGTCAGTTCAACAGTGACACTGAGATTTATTGAAAACAATTGTTCAAATCCTTTTATATAGTAGAACGCCAGTATATCAGTGCTGTTAAGCAATAGATGCCGCATATCCTGATTACAATGTAATCTGATTGAGAGGAACTCTCTGCACAGATGGATCCAGACACAACAGTCTTACAGAGTATCAAGCACCTTGCAACTCCAGCAAATCCTATTAAAAGGATGAATGGGCTTAAGGAAAGACAGATGAGTGTAAACAAACGCTCCAAGCAGTATACACACAGCTGTGAAATTCAAATATAAATGGGTTACTTCAGAAAATTTAATTGCACATTTAGTGCTTCAAGACGGGCTTAACAAGATTATATGAAATCTTTTTTTATAGACTGTTCCTTTTGATTTCTCTTGTGCCTAATCCATATCTGATCGAGATTATTCAAGCAATTTTGTTTGAGAGAATACTGCATTTTGTACCCGCCATCATCAGTTATACATAAACAAGACATGGGAGCATGACTAGGTCGGTCCACATTTCAATGGGAAAATCAAATCTCCTAAAACCGCCGATTTGAAAGTGGAAATTGATTACCACATAAGTAAAACAAGTACATGCAAAATTTCAGCTAAATCGGTTTATATCTAGAGGTGGCACAAAGCACTCTAAGTTTATAATGTAATTCCTCATTCGCGCAACTGAAAAATTGGTCGATTTCCCAGATCTTTCTCATAAACTACTTGTGAATATTTTTTCCTGATTTTTTTAGTGTATGATAAAATTGACATGGAAAAGTAATATCTGTGGGTTATTTTTTATTTATTATTCATAGTAAGTGAAATATTTGCCTGTTTTATGAAAAAAGGTTTGATAATTAACCTATGTAATATCTATGCTAACCTGCTATGAAACATTGTAAGTCAGAAAGAATATCAGGACTGGATTGGGCATCCTGGACATAATAAAAAAAAGGTCACTTGATCAAAATAATACGCTGTTACAGCAAGATTTGCAAATACCGATGATTTTGAGGTCTGCCGATGGGCAATCGCATGTTAAACTTCAACGGACTGATGACCTTGCCAGCTTGGAAGATCCCAGCTGACTGTTTGTCAGCCAGCTGGACACCTGCTTCTTAACAGATAATTGGCATAATAGATCACGGGGTGCCCCTGAAAAGTAAGGTGTCTTAAAAGGGCCACCTTCCCATTTGTCTTGTTGCTAAACTCAAAACAATTCAAGATTATAGATCATAGCAGGGCCTTTAATAGAGGTGTGTGAAAAGTGTTGAATGTATTTACAGTTTCTTATTTCTTGTCATAATGAACATCCAGGGACCATGACGTACGTGTAGCAAAGAACATGTGTGCAGTAAAGAACAAATGTGTTGAAATGAATCAAAAAATGTAAATGTTTAAGATCCTGATATGCACAGATGCGTTTCGGGTGGAATGCATTTGTAACATTGCATGTCATACAGAATTTCTCTTTGAAAGTATATAAGCAGATAAGGAATACCACTTGAAAAGCTTTGTCCATGAAATATAAGATTTAGATTTAGATTATTTTCTGTGGCCTGGAGAACATTTGTTTGATACGTGAATAACTATAAAGAGGTCCATTTGTTCTGAGACCTAAGGCCCACTGCTACATTTTAGTGCCAGTAAAAATTGACTCTGTTCTTTGCAGAAATTTACAATTTGTGATTAGTTTTGTGGGAGCAAAATGAACTTATATAAAGAAGATCAAATATAAAAAAAATATGTCATAGATTTGTCTGTCCTGTACCACTGCAGCTACCTCTAAGCTCCCTGATATCAATCTGTGTCTACACAGTGTGTGGAAAGACATGGGTAACATTGTACAGTGAACCCTGATTACTGAAAGGCCATCTTACACAGCCAGCGCAGGTATGTCGGAGTTGGTGAAACCAATCTTGAAATGGTGTGCAGCAAGGCAGTGTCATGCCACCCTTGTCTGTTTAATGCATCTCTGAAGGAGGATTACCATTACAGGGAAATGCTTCGAGATAATGGACCTAGACATCTGAGATGCTCATTGGAATAAGCTTTAGAAGGTATAAGTGTGTAAGCCAAGAATGTCTGAGGGTATAATCCTAAAAAATTGAAAGGCAAATAACCAATGTTTCTGTTACTGACTTTGTATTACAAGGTTGCCGATGTCAGACTTTCTAATGCACTGCCAAATTATTCACCATGACATCTGAGATGCTCAGTTGTGTAAGGATGTCAAGAGTGTTATACCGCTACATATAATCTTCCAAATCAATCAAGTGCGGTTTACAATGGAAATGTGCAATCTGTGATGACTGGTGGTCTTCACACTCCTGGGGACAGCTCTTTTTTTCACTTCCCATTTCTTGTCCAGTCATCCAATCCAGGGGAGTCTTGCTGGAGGTGTTGCTGCCAGCACAGGTGGCCACCCTGCCCGGCCACAGCCACAACCAACTCACTCCAATAGAGTTCCAGGACCGGAGTTAGAACCCGCCTCCTCAAGTTCCATTAGATTCCCTGTCAAGCGCTCTAACCTTAGGCTATGGGAACCCTTTTTGGAAAGGGTGACTGAAAATATAGGCACAGGTGGTTGATGTATTAAGTCAATAATGCATCTTGGTTCCAACAGAAATTTTGTGAAAAAACTTAAATAGCTCACCTTTTAAGATAATACAGCACAGGTTAGTTCAACATATGGCGCTTATCTAAAAGCAAATAATCCAGTGGTGTAACTAGGGGGTCTCAAGTTGGGCACCTTGGGCAGCAAGCATTCTTCTTGGGGTACACTTCCTGTAGCATATGCTTTACATATATGCAACAACTTTCATATGGGTGGGGATCTTGTAGGGCACAAATCAAATATGGAAAGAGTTAAAGTGTGTATAAAAATGGACAGATATGCTGATGCGGTGAGGTACATGCTTATACACTTATAAATAATTTCTCTTTGCAGTCTTCAATAGCCTCACTGAGATTAAATTACACAATTTGTATTAAACTAGTAAAACACCAGTGTGCCAGTGCGGTAGGGCAATGGATGCGGTGAAGCCTGCTTAATCTGATTAAGAGGAATTCTCTGCACAGATGGATCCAGGCACAACAGTCTTACAGAGTATCAAGCACCTTGCAACTCCAGCAAATCCTATTAAAAGGATGAATGGGCTTAAGGAAAGATAGATGAGTGTAAACAAACACTCCAAGCAGTATACACACAGCTGTGAAATTCAAGTGTAAATGGGTTACTTCAGAAAATGTAAGTACACAGCGCTTTAAGTCATTCTTGACAATAACATAGACCTAAAGAATCTTTTTTTATAGACTGTTTCTTTCAATTTTGACTACTGATGCATCTGTAAGATCCTTAAATTATAAATTTGCTCTAGTCTCTAAAGAACATTGGGTGCGTGTAACTGACTAGAAGAATTACATAATCTTCCTTATGAATTTGGGAAGTAGATGGAATCTTGATACGTTTAAAAGGTCTTTTAAATACAACTGAGGAAAATGTTGGTATCCAAGCAAATTAACATTCATCAATGAGCTTCAAATTTCAGTTGCCTTTTATGACAATGCTTTGAAGCAACATAGAATGAGAATGAGGAATGAACTTATTCCTCCCAAAACTGGCAAATTGCCTTTTTCACATCACTAAAAGTTAGAATATGAATGTTGTTTGGTATGAAATCCTCCAGACTATCTGTGTGAAATGGTGGAGTTTCACATTCCAACAAAGTCCCTGCGGTCAGGCCAGAAACGGTTGCTGAAAGTTCCAAGATGCAAGACCAAGAAACTGGGCACTCGATCATTTCATCTGCTGCTCCTCAAATATGGAACAATTTGCCAGACAATATAATACTTTGTGATAACTTTGATGATTTTAAAACTAAACTTAAAACTCTTTATTTTCAGAATTTTACAACGTTTGATGTATTTATTATGTGCCGGTCTTATTCTTTATTTCTGTTTTATCGATTATGTATTTTATCTCATCCTTTCAAGTTTTATCATTTATGTAAAGTGTTACTGAGAAATTTCATTTTTGTGACACTATGAATAAATAAATAATTGTTATATTATCATATTCCGTCAATCAGGAGCATGCCCACCTTAAATGATGCTTGTCGTCCATTGACAACTTATAAACAATTGCAAACATCATTTAATGAAAAACATACTAAATTTAAGAATATGGAGCTGGACCGACATAGAGGAACTGATTTAGGAACAGAAGTAAAGGCATTTTCATGCTGCACTAAATGCAATATTTGACACAATTAGGGGCCAGGCCAGGACAGCTTTTCCCAAAGTTGCACAATTGCTACATTAAATGGTGTTAAAGTTACAAGGCCAATTGACAAGGTGCTGTTACAAAATTTCAGGTAACTCAGAATGCAATCCTCCAGTTTAACCTTTCTGGATAAAAATAGATACGTACATAAAAAAAATCATAATTCAAGAATCTCGAAAGTAATAAGCAATTTTAGTCTAATGCATCTGCATCATTTGGTCCATTGGAATCATCTGATGTTTTTTATTTTCCTCAGAGCCTGTATTACATATGACTTAGGAGAATAATGTTCCAAACTGTAGTTGAATATGCTGCTGAAAAGGACGACAAATTTCAAACTTAAATTGAATATATTTATCATAATGATTAGCGTTTCAGCCTCAAACCAAACCATTGATATGTTAAGATATTCAGTATCCATCCTTTTAGCTATGTGTATCTTTTAGACTTTTACATCACTATAAATAGTTATTTGATCTGTCCAACGTATGAAGATGCTTACTTTATTTTGGATTGTACTGTATGTATATAAGGTCAGGATTATGAAATCTGGATAAATGTGGCTCAGTCTCCTAAACAATCACATGGTACACCTGCGCTGTAAGTTCTCATTAAAATTTACTGTAAATATACATACATCAAAAAAAAAGACATCTAGATTTTAAGCCTACAAGTGGTGTCACATATCAAGTGACATGAATTTTCGCACAAGGCAATGTTCTTTTTACATGCAAGGCATCAAGAGTGTATCGAAGAAAATTTGGCACATCTAGACATCGATATACAATATGTGTATTTCCAGAGAGGCAGAGATAGTAGTCAGGTGTTTATTTAAAAACACGTAAATAAATGGCCCAATACAACGAAAAAACAATCAGTAGTTCATAATAACCAAAATTGAAAGAAAAACTCTTCTCAGGAAAACATTCTGTATCCTTGCCATAAAAGTCTTGAACACAAACACTTAAATCATCTGAGGTAAGCCATTTAAGCTCGAATTTCACAGCTGCATGTTTGCTGCTCAGGTTCTTTGTGTTGCTTGTCTGTCTTTCCTTAATCCCCTTCATCCTTTTTTAGGAGTTTTCAGAGCTGCAAGGCACTTGATACACAATATAGCAGTTGTATCTGCTTCCATCTTGACTGTAAAATTCCTTTTAATCATATTAAGTATGATTCACCGTCAACTTGCCTTATCCGCCGGAATTCAGGCAATGCACATGTCGCTTACTTGTAGTTTTCTCAAAGATGGCTAAATTGTGAATTTATGTAGTCACTCTTGAAGGTAATTACAGGTCTCAAAGTTTGTCATTGAATTCAATGTTTTTTCAACTTCTTTTAATTCAATGACATCAGTTAAATAAAATATTTTAGAGCTCATTGCAGATTGGCGGTCCAGTGAAAGTCTTGATTTTTTCATTTTCAACTTCCAAACTGGCTTTGCCATGTCATTCGCAGTTACCTGTTTGTCTTCTAATCCTCTTATCTGGTGCATATCTTGCAAACAAGTTGAATAGTTTGTTTTTTTGACACCTATGCTGATAGGTATATCACTTTAATAGGTATATTAACTTAACCAATAAACAGTAAGTGATGCAAACAAATCATTAATACACTTTTAAAAAGGCCGATTGACAAATATCCAATGATGAATTCATTTATAAAGAAAATGTTCCATTTCATTGATTCAAAAGGGGAATGGCCTTTTCCAGACAAACACCAATTGTGGTCCACTGAAAAATGATCTAATGGTTTTCAACTTGCAAACAAACCAACTTTGCCACATCCTTAACAATTAACATATATATGTAAATGCTGTTTGATCTTAAGCTTTCTCAATCAGGTGAATCCTTTCTTTAAATGTAGTTTGCTTACCATTGACACATAATTAACATTTGCAAATACCTCAAATGGAAAGTTTACTTCATATAACGACACAGAGCTGTGCAAAGAAAAACATATTTCACAAGAGACCTTTTTGCTCTTTCAGGCCGACCAAAATATATGGCGGTGAGAGTCAATCCATACAGCATTATGCAAGGCTTAACACAGTTAGGGGTTGTAGGCCAGGACAGCTTTTCCTAAAGTTGCACAATTGCTGCAGCAAATGGTGTTAGAGTTACAAGGCCCATTGACAAGATTCTGTAACACAATTTGCAGTGACTCTGAAAGCACTGCTCCATTTTAACCTTTCTGAATACAGCAGTTACATCTCTGACTCATGGACAATTTGTGATCTCCAAAATAACAAGAGATTCTTGCATCATTATTAATAATTATATGTAATCTTTCAATCTTCTTCAGAGACATAAGAATAATATTATTGCATATGTCTTAATTTCCTGTGACCTGTCCAGATACAGGTGTTATAAAATCCAGGAGTGAAGAGTTAAATCCCATCCGGATTGATGTATTGAACTGCAAAAGAGCTCATGTTAGACTTCACCAACTGCAATCAAGCAGTTTGCTGTTTGTCCGATCAACAGTGATATGAAAGTCCATATTTCAGTTGATTATGCTTGCAGAAAAATAAAGCAAACTACATTCTTAAATTGGGTACATTACGATTAGGCTAGTGTTTTAGTCTCAAACTAAAATAATTGACATACAGTGGACCCTGCATTATAAGACCGCCCCTTCTGTGATAATGAAGTGGTCTGTCATAGGGGTGCGGTCTCTCACCAGGTTGCAAAATGAACTAAAAATACTAGTTAGTGTGGAAGGAATGCAGTCACATAAGGCAAGTCGGGTCTTATGATGCAGGTACCACTGTATTAAGACATTAAATATCCAGCCTGTTGGCTATGTGCTTCGTTTATATCACTTTAATTTGTTTTTTGATGATGCTTCTAGAGAAATTGGGAAACGAGAATTATATTATCTTTGCGAGAAGCAAACTTAATACATCAAGACCAATCAGCATGTTACAGAAAAGCACTCAGCTCAATAATCTATTGTGCTAGACATTTCCACATATCCTTTCTGTCTACATTTATGCATTCCCTCTTAAAATGAACTCATATAGTTATGTTATTGCAGGACGAAACACCCGGACAAAATATTGTCTCTTTATTTATTCATAAATGATTAATAACTTTCATCTGCCAAATAGTTTCCTTTACCTGGCATGCCTTTTAGAAAGTGGTTCTTCAATGGTTGGTATAGTGCTGCAGAGAGAAAGTTTTCTGAATATTCCAGCTGACTACACACTTTACATGCATGATAAACCAGTCTGGTGAAACTGAGAACTGCATGCCACCTGGCACAAAAGTTGATTTCCTATGCTACAGCATTGCTGTCCCAAGAAATAGTTCCAATTTCAGTGAACATTCACAAAATTTCTATTCAACATTGATGTATACTAGAGTCAGACTCGGCAATCACATTCTCTAAGGAAGTAGACAAGGCCATCGGCACACTCAGAAACAGCCCCGGTGTCTTCCAGACAAAATTGTGTGTGTTCCTCTGGTCGAAAGTATGTGGATGCTCGAAGGAGCTCGCTGAATAGCACACTAGTCACTAGGTGGCAACACAAGACAGCATATGTTCTGATCTGTGGCAATGCAAGAGCAGTCCACTTGTAGACAGCATGATAAACACTTTATTTAACCACATGACGCCCAATGCATGTACAGTCAAGGACAGCTGAGTGATTAATATCTTAAAAAGAGATTATCTTCTGTTGGATTCCAGGACAATTTTATTAATTACTCTTTACATGGAACCGTTGTACTTCGTCTTTCTGCCTTTTTTTTGTACTATGACTGTTTTTTACTTGTATATAAGATAATCCACAGATGTCTTATTGGACATTCGCGATTGACACACTCATCTTCTGATGCAAAACCCAGGTTCAATATGTGATAACTGTGAATGCCCACTCAGAGAGAGAGACTTGTTTCTGGCACAAGCATAATCATATGATATTATATAACATGGCTTTACAACCTGTATTTTTGCACTGAACAGGCTTACCGGGACAGGCAGAGACAGATGTAATGAGGCAAGGCGCACTCTTGGCAGAGGATGAAACATCCATCCAACATTGGTTACCTGGGATAGAATCAAGCTTTACTGGACCCACAGGTTAGACAAACACAATACATTCAGTGTAAGTTTATCTTTTGCAACATGAGAATGTTTCCCAGAAGTAGACAAGACTAGCTATTGATGGTGTTTCAATAATGACTGTTCATAACATTTTAATATCATGTCACAATGCGATAACAAAAATGCAATTGTTCAACTGTGAAATAGTCAAAATTTGTTCTGAGCACTTATATAGCCAGTCCAAGGAACCCAGGCCAAATTTACAATAATCAAATATTGTTGGAATTCCGTTGTTCGGACTTGGCAGTTGCTAAAATATTTTATCTCTAAAAGATGATATGAACATTTCTTCCATGTAGCTTTGATCTATTGTTCTTGAGGCTTCTGATTAATTCAACATAATTTTGAGAAATTTCATCTGAGGCTGAACACCACATTTTGGATAACATGATTAATTGGAGTGAAATATCAAGAACCAAATCTTATAAATTTGCGTCATAAGCGAATTAATCTTTTATTTTCCCAGAGCCATTGATCTATTCAGCTCGATGATATTGCGATCCAGTAGCAGAGAGCCAGATTTGCTTGCAAGTTGATAGATAGAGCTTTGAGTTTATCAAGAGGTATTTGATGATGTAAGCTTCCCACTTCGTTTGATAAGCTGTTTTCATTGGACTATCCCAAATTTATTAGCATTTTTTTACAGTGAAATGTAAGATAATTGGCCAGATATGACTATCACAGAACTTTGCTGGCAAAGCACATATGCTGGTGGTATGATTTTCAAGGCAGTGTCATGTCACATGGGTCTGCTTTATGTATCTAAAGAAATGTCATCAGTACATAAAGGGACATTTGTGGATCTAGTATCTGTCCAGTATGTATTAGTGATTATGTTCATAAATGTATTTACTGCATTGCTGAAGGTGGTGGGAGCAAACAAAATCCTTATAAGCTGAAGGAGCATACAGTGCCACCTGTAAGTAAGTGAAACGCATGGAATGGTGCCATTGCATCAATGCTAAACATCCTCAACAAAAATGCTTGTGCAAGCATGAATTCTCATCCAATGAGAGGAAAACATATTGGGTCATAAAGGCCGATACGTGAGGCATGAGGCATAACAATGGCAGCCAATTTTCTCTGCTTTACTAGTTGGAGTTAGGTATGGGTCAAAGTCTTTGATAAGTAAGTGAACCACCCTTCCCTCTTAAATGATATTGGGCCTATGTTTCACTTACTTATCAAATACTTTGACCCATACCTAGCTCCGACCACAGCAATGAAAATTGGCTGCCACTGTCATCCCACATGCTCACATACCTGCCAATATATTTTCCTCTCATCGAATGAGAATTCATGCCTCCACAAGTAGTTTGTTTGAGGATGTTTAGCATTGATGCAATGGCACAATATCATGAGATTCACTTACTTACAGACGGCATTGTACATGTTTGAAAGGCAATAGGTGAACCTATAAACACGGTTATGTTGTCATAATGCCGAAAGTGTTGCATACCTTTAACAAACAGATTGAAGGTTCCACCCACGCCCAACCAGTCTCCTCCCCTGCCGAATTTCAATATGTCAGAACATGTATTCTAATACAAAGCATAGAACTTTGTAAATTAGACACACAGGAAGACCATCGTCATCATTGCATAGTAAAAAATACAGTTTTCGTAGTTTTAATGATCATTGCTGTAAAATTGACTTAGTGGTTCTACAGTGTAGATTTAGAATTGTGAAAGATAAGAATGTGTGGATTACAAAAACATCTAGGCACCATATACAATGCTTGATAGAGAGGCACTGAAAAACATTAGGAACTGACATGCACCCAATGTCTCTTTTTAAAATGTGTCACCGAAGGAGGATTGATAACAGAGAAAAGAAATTAAGAAAAACCTGCCAGATCTAGATGTATCAGAAGCTCAAGATATAGTGTGGTATTATGGTCAGTGGTGAGAGTCAGAGAAAATCTACCCAAAACATAAATAAATTGTGAAGTCACATTTTTGTCATAATTTTAGAAATTCAAATGAGGTTCTAGACTATAGTTGATGTGACTAAATACATTAAGCCCGGACGAGTTTCCAGGGGTTTCAGTCCCAGTTTTTTTACTATTAAAAAAAATGTCAATAGTACAAGATCAGGGCTAAGAAGCCAATAGTTAAAAAAAAAAATTAAAATAAGAAATTAAATATATGATCACCGAAGTGCAGATGAATGAGATAAAATCTATCAAATTTCTCCCATTCTAGACTCCTTCAAGTTCAGCTCAGCGCATCAACTCTCATGCCTTAAATCAGGCTTACATGGCAATCCGGAGATAAGGACACTTAAGGAGGTAGAGCCAGTTGGAGTGCTGCATTGACAGCAATTTCTTAAACACTTGTCAGTTAATTCATCCTTAATGAGCACACTGAATGAGAGAGATAAAGCTTTGCTAAGCTGAAAAACAAGCTTAGTCTTTTCTGCAACACCAATCAAGTCTAATACCCTCATTTCATTTCATTGCTGAGTTAATCCGATCTTGTAGTTTATAAGTTTACCAGCCACATCTGCAAAGGAGTAGGAATTGATGAACTTTGGAACCTAATAATATGAAGGCCCATGTGCTAGAGATATTTTACAGTTGAGGAAATGTGAGTGATTATACGCCGTAATACATCACATGTTCCTGTGAGATCATGTACCTGGGATAAGATATGTTTATTTGTAATGAAACATCAACAGAGCAGCTCTAGATATGCCAATACATTATTCATTGGTTTACCACTGTGCGACATCAACTAGTTCCAAAAGAGTACAGAACATTGCAGAGAAGCTCGGCATCAAAGACAACACCATCAATTCTTACAATTGCTTGAAGCTTCTCCATTGGCTTCCAATTCACTTACGCAAGCAACATGAAGTCCCGATTCTTACGTACAGATGTCTTCGCGACAAACTGGAATTTTATAACAATGGAAGAGCTGGTCTCAGATCGAACAACATCTACAAATGTCTGAAAGTTCCTTTCACTAGAAATAAAGACATTTGTATTTACTAAATTTTGATATTTATTTTAATGTTAAACTATTTTTACATTGCAAAGTGCATCTGAAAGTTTAAAAGAACCATTTTTAATTCTCTCCAAGCAATTGGAAATGAATCATTATGGGTAGGACAGAAATGTTTTCTTTAAATCATGAAATCAAATAAAAAGAGGTCCAAATGAGGCACCTGTCCAATCCCAATATGTGTATTTTCAGATAGGCCAGTGACAGCATCTATACGGCAGTCAGGTGCAGTTATTTCAAGACAAAGAAATTATTTATAAGCACTTTCAAAGCATGTGATCCATTTATACAATTGAATTTCACAGCTGCATGTTTGACGCTCAGGTTTTTTGTGTTGCTTCCCTGTCTTTAAGATCTTACTTACTACATCAAAAGAGGAATGGCCTTTTCCAGACAAAGACCATTTGTCCTTCCAAAGCTGATCTAATACAATTTCCGACTTGCAAACTGGCCACATCCATGATAATTTCCAAAAAATACTATTTGACTTACTCTCAGTCAGGTGGATTCTTTTCTTAAATGTAGTGTGTTCACAGTTGACAAGTAATTAACATTTGCAAATACCTACAGATGCAGATGTACTTACACTATAAAATGTCCCTCAATCATTTGATCTGACTTATAACTTCAAATTTCGCAATATGATATGACAATATTGCAGAGCTGCACCTGATTAAGAAAAACAAAATTAGGTAGAGACCTCGAGGTCTTTTCACGCCTGACCAAAATATATGGTGGTCAGAGTCAATCCATACAGCATTACCCTGTATGCAAGGCTTAACATGGTTAAGGATTGCTGGCCAGGACAGCTTTTCCTAAGGTTGCACAAATACTGCAGCAAATGGTGTTAGAGTTACAAGACCCATTGACAAGATTCTGTAACACAATTTGCAGTGGCTCACAAAGCTGTGCTCCATTTTAACCTTTCTGAATACAACAGATACAAGTCTCTGAACGCCGCAATAACAAGAGATTTTTGCATCATATATCTGTTGCCATTGGAATTATCTGATCTTTTCAATCTTATTCAGAGCCTTGATGATAATATCACTGCGTATGTCTTCAAATTCTCGTGGCCTGCCTATAGATGTAGTTGTTATAAAATACAAAGCTGGAAGAATGTAACATGCATTACATGCCAAAGTGAACAGCTAAATCCCATCAGGATTGATGGACTGAACTGCCAAAGAATGCATGTTTGACTTCACCAACTGCATGAAGAATTGTTTTGTTTTTTTAAACAGTGATATAAAATTCAAAACTTGATTATGCGTTTTGGCTATGTGCTTCATTTATATCATTGTAAAGTCAAGACATTTTATTTTGGCAGTAAGTTTTTAGCCAATGAAACAATCCATGATTATGTCAGAGGTTTAAATTTTTGGTTTTCTGGGGTGAGTACACCATGACCAAGCATGATTTGGACTAAATTTATGTCCTTTGATCCCCCAGCTCCATCATGCAGGCACTTACAATGCTATATTGCTGCTGCTCTTCAGCACATTTAGGGCTATTTTTAGCCTTCTGATGTGACGTCATCAGCATTGTTGGCTCTATGACATCACTGAAACAATGGTGACGTCACAACAGCAGCAATAGAAGAAAATTTCTTCTTGAGCTGTGTTGACAGCAATGTTATTCAAATGGTATTATCTCAAAACTAGGGCTACAACATGTCAATACTTCCAAATGTTTATGAAACTGTTTGGTCAAGGTGTCAGGAACAGGAGGAGACAAGTATTTTTGTCAAGAGTAAGGTATGTTTTTAATTATCAGCCAAAAACTTACTGCCAAAAAAAAAGACTTGACTATAGTTTGTTTTTTTAGTTGTCCAATGAATAAGGATAATGCTTCCAGAGAAATTAGGAGAAGAGAAATAATCTTTGCGAGGAAAAAAACTTAATACATCAAGACAAATCAGCATGCTCTGAAAAGGCACTCTACCCAATAAAACATTGTGCTAGACATTTCCACATATCCTTGGCGTTTTTTGCAGCCCATTCCCTCTTAAAAAGAACTCATATAGTTCTGTTATTGCAGGACGAAACACGAAGACAAAAGATTGTCTCTTTAATTATTCATAAATGATAAAAAATAACTTTCATCTGCCAAATAGTTTCCTTTACCTGGCATGCTTTTTAGAATATGGGGCTTCAGTGGCTGGTACCATAGGCTGCAAACAGAACATTTTCTGAATATTACAGCTGACTACATGCTGTACATTCATGGTAAACACTTTATTTAATCACATGACGCAAAATGCATGTACATTGTACAGTCAAGGACAGCTGAGTAATTAATGTCTGTAGATGTCTATAATTGAACTGAAAGAACCACTTTCTGCAGGTCGCAAGAAAATATGTTTATTTTAGTCAAGGAGAGACATGGTTGCGACACAAGCATAATAGGGCTATACGACCTGTATTTGTGCACCGAATAGGCGTACCAGGACAGGCAGGGACAAAGGAAATGAGGCAAGATGCACTCCTGGTTGAGGATAAAACATTGATGTAACATTGATTCCTTGGGGTATGAGCGTAAAATCAAAGCTTGGCCCCACAGTTTAGACTTCAATACACACTGTATTATTTGTTGTTCTTTAAGTCTCAATTTAATTTCACATACCTTTGAGAAATGTCGTCTCAAGCTGAACATCACATTTCAGAAAACATGATTAGAGTAAAATATCAGAGTTCTTATGAATTTGCACAGGGCTACTGATCTATTCAGGTTGATATTGTGATCCAGTGGCAGAGAGGCAGAAATATTGATGAGCTGGTAAGGTTTTGAATTTATTATTATTTATCCCACTTCTTTTGTCAGATAAGCTATTTTATAGAACTATTCCAAATTGATTGATTCATTGTTATAAGTCAGTATTCATTCTGACTGAGCTAATAATTAAGCAGTAATTAACACAAATCATTATAAAAAGATCATAAGCCTGTGACACCATAAGGCCAAATTGAGTGGAACTGTCATGCCATGGGGAGTCGTTTCGCAAAGAGTTATAAATTGTACCCTTTGGTGAAAAGGCTTGCAAAACTTAATGTCTTTGGTATAAAAGCCTGTCTTGAATAGTTGTACACTGTACAGCAAAGCAGACTTTGTGGGTGCCCAGTGTCATGACACCCATTATTATTTAATGCACCCCAGAAAGAAGGTCACCATACCTGAGATACACGCTGAAAGATAATGGACCCAGGCACCTGAGGACCTCTGGGGAATAAGCTCCTTGTGGTAGACATGCGCACTGGCTGAGGAGGTCAGATAGTCTCAACCAGACAGGGAAGCATTTAGCAGAGAAAATGTGGTAGGGGGAATCGGGCACATTGGGACGCTTTTAACGTCCGCTAATTTTGCTTGATGCTGAAAGCACAGAGCAAGTCAGAAGTTTGCATGAATAACACCAACACCGATGAGCTTAAATACGAGGCATAATAAATTAGACTGCACCTACCGTTTTGCAGCCAGACAGCAAAATGTGAGTCGTGATCATTGTTGAATATGGATAGATGACAGATGGTTGACATGAGTTTATGCACGTTTATTCAACTCAGTCAATTTGACCAACGATCGGTGAATCTATAAAACAATAAATAAAGATACGGTAAGTATATATGACAGAAAAAACCAATCAAGGAATAAAACAAAAGCTGACAATAAATTATTAAATAAACCAACATTAATTTTGACATGGAATAGATGTAATACACAAGTTTAAATCTTTAAAAAACCTATAAATAGGCCAAAAAATGTCCCAAAGTTTTGACACAACAAATATGTTTAAGTAAGCATTAAACCATAAAACCATTAACTGTAAATTTTTATAACCATATAAATTGCTTGTCTAAAAATAGATGACAAACTCAAACCATGAATTGGATATAATTGAAACTAATTGTCACTAATTGAATAACTAAAACTCATAAGTGTAACAAGCTAAATAATTGAGAACTTACAAATACTGAGCATGTTTATATTCATCCATATCCAAAAGTAACTCTTCATAACTTCATTTCTCAGTCAAATGTCCATTGTTCATTAACCTGTAGAAATATCACCTAATTAGCATACAGGTGAAATATGTACAAAATGTCTAAGTTGTGACAAGTTAAAATCTAATAAATTACATGTAAATAATTATGTATTGTAAATACCATAATTCTAAATACCATTATAAGTAGAAATAAATATGCTGAACATTCTATACAATGTTAATAAATTGATGTACATCATTGCTGGATAAATATATTTAACCCATGAAATAATATTAATCATCAAATTCAATAAAGCTATTTTAACAATATAAAATGAAGCATACCTTTTAAAAACATCTTTCCAGAGTGACAGCACAGTCTAAAATGACTTTTCTGCCTCGGCTATTCAGGTAACTGTAAATAAAAGTTTGTGACAGGATACACAAAAAACACACTTTGACTGTCACCACAGCTTACTATTCATAGCAGTTATTGCAGTTTGCAACAATCATGACTGTCCCTATGGAATATAAATGGTGAAGTCACATTTTAATCATATTTCAAGAATTCAAATGACATTCTGGACTATAGTTGATGCAACTAAATACATCGAACCCACACAAGTTTCTGGGAATTTCAGTCCCAGTTCTTTATGAAAAAAAAAATCTCTTTTGTACAGGATTCGGGCTAAGAAGCCAATAATTGAAAATAAAAAATGAAAAAGTTGAAAAGTAAGAATGAAATATCTGATCACCGAAGTGCAGATGAATGAGATAAAATCTATCAAATTCCTCCCATTTTAGACTCCTTCAAGTTCAGCTCAGCGCATCAACTCTGATGCCTTAAATCAGGCTTACATGGTAATCTAGAGTTAAGGACCCTCAAGGAGGTAGAGCCAGTTGGAGTGCTGCATTGACAACAACTCTTGTGTACTTGAAAGTTAATTCATCCTTAATGAGCACACTGAATGAGAAAGATAAAGCCTTGCTATGCTGAAAAAACAGGCTTAGTCTTTTCTGCAACACCAATCAAGTCTAATACCCTCATTTCATTCCATTGCTGAGTTGATCCGATCTTGTAGCTGATAAGTTCACCAGCAACATCTACTAAGGGATATGACCATTTAATATCAAGGGGGGTTTGGAGTCTTCTTTCAATAAATAATTTCTTGTCAGGGGTTTTTATGGATAAGGCGTTGGTTGATTTAGGAATGAATAATCGGGACCTTGAGCTTGAAACAAATAAATTCTGCAGGGGTTACCATGAAATAAAAAAAAATAAACTCCAAACCCCCTCCGATTATTAAATGGTCACAAGCCACATCTAGAAAGGAAGTAGGAATTGCTGACCATCAGTGGGCCTATGTGCTAGAGCGAGATATTTTACAGCTCAGGAAATAGGAGCGATTCAACATTGGAAAACACCACCTGTTAATTCCCAGTAAGATCATGTAGATCTCTGTGATAAATGTTCTAGGCATAGGCCGCATAGCTGATGACTCATATCCAGTAAAGGAAGGCATTGCTCCTACTTGCTGTGCTATAAAAGAAGGCATTGCTCCTACTTGCTGTGCTATCAGCAGATTTCATTGAACCAGTCACACCACTCATCATGCAGTGTCCCTCAGAATATGTCATTTTAGCATAGTCAAGATATTATAATTTTCCACTCACCATTTATTTTTCTCTCCAAAAAAAAAGAAAAAGAAAACAACGGTAGAAACGTTCTTTTCTATTGCCACAGACATCTTGAAGCACAACGCTTAAAATCTTCCGAGGTAAACCATTTATGCTTGAATTTCACAGCTGCATGTTTGCTGCTCAGGTTCTTTGTGTTGCTTGTCTGTCTTTCCTTAATCCCCTTCATCCTTTTTTAGGAGTTTGGGAAGCTGCGAGGCACTTGATACAATGTAAGGCTGTTATGTCTGGTCCTATCTTCACGGGGAATTAATTTTAACAATATTTTGAGCTTTTAGAGGGCTGCATTGCTATGCCTGTCATTTTAGGTCTTCATAACTTCCCACTCACCATTTATGTCTTCTTCTTCTTCTGCAACGCTCTTCCGTCCCTTTCAGAACATAGCGCAGTTCATATAAACCACAACTTTTCTAAATAGCAAGGAATCACCCTACACCGCTTGAAAGTTGATGTCTTGTGAAAAAATGTTAAAAAACACGCATAAACTCATTTTATTTGGACTTTTTATGGGCAAAAGTCCGCGAAATTACGTGAATCTGCATGCGTGGCCATGTATAACAGTATTATATGTGTTGTGTATTGCTTTGAATGTCGAGGGGGGTACTAAAAATACGCGTGAAACCTAGGGGTGGGGTACTAAAAATCACCATGAAACTCAAGGGGGGTATCAATTTTTGACCGGAAGTTCCAGCAAAACTCCCACCCCCCCCAGTCATAAATTCTGAACGGTCCCTTAGTCATTTGATACTTGTAATAAGATGATGTCCCTCTGGTAGAATGGAATTAAGAGGTATATCTATAGACAAATTAGACATCCATATTGTTAGATTTAACCTTGCATTGTTGGTACATTTTTGACAACCAGTTTTATCCAGAAAGTAAATTTAGGGGTAAGTTGTGTCATTTGGATTGGGGTGAGTTGAGCCAATGGTTTGACATACGATTACTTTTTTTCATCTTTTTTTGTTTGCATTTTAAACAAAGCCTAGAAATATGTTGTGAAATAATTTACACTGAGAAGAACATTGCAAAAAGTTTCATGAAACACAACATCCATATGGTAAAGACATGACTAAAATTATCTATCTGAAGAAACACTTGAAATACAAGGTATTTTTAAAATAAATTAAGGTGGCTCGATACTCGTGAACTTTCCAAGATAGGATTCCTTAAAAACAGTTTAGAATGATCCAAAATATAGTTTATAGCAAGGATATGTAAACAAAAGTGGTCGCTACCAGCCTTTTAAAAAAAATATTTGGGGTTTTGTACCAGTAGGTCAGTCCACACAAACCTGAAAAACTAATTTTTTTTCTTATTTTTCCTACTGTGAAGTTTGTTCTGCCATTCAGTGGTCATGCATCCCATATTATGCAATGAAGCATGAAATTAAAGAAGAAACTTTCATGGAAAAGGCGATTACAATTTCAAAGAGATATATTTAGTTTAAAGGACTTTCCAAGGGGCTCGGAATATAAGTTTCGATTTTTACAATTTTAACTTTTTTTATAAACCATGGCGCTAAAAAAAATTGACGAGATAGGATTTTTTATTTCTTTGTCATTTATTCCCAAAAATAGTTGGGAACAACATGATGATATAGACAAGCCTTGCTACCACACTTCAAATTGATATAAACATTTATTTATATCACAAAGTCATTTTTGAGAAATTAGACCTGCTTGCCGAAAATCGCCTGTAAAAAAATTCTGTTTTGAGTATCAAGTTGAATCTCCGGCTGTATATAGTACTCTTCATGGCGCATCTAATGCTCCAAACGAGAAGTCTCTAACCCCACTAGAAGTGGTGCAAATTGCAAACGAAGCGGCCGATGCATGAAATTCTCAGAATTAAAAAAAGAGCTTGAAGCAGTGACAGCAGAGTGGTGACGTTACGATAGATAGGGCCTGCCTGGCTGCGCATCAATGTGCGTGAATGACGCATTTACATGAGTAGCGAGCCACCTTAAAGCGGAACAACTTGACCTGTCCTGCGGCACAACTTACATCTGCACCGGGGCAAGTCGTGCCACTTGACCTACTTTTTCAAATGCCTACCATGATCTTCCAAATAGTCTGATTGTCCTGAAACTTTGTTTTACTCTGGCCAAGGTAATATATTTTGATATTAAAAAATTTTGATTTTCAGATTACATGATTAAGCTTTGGTTTTTTGGAAAATCATCCTGAAGCAAAAAATGGCACAACTTACCACGGTCTCCCCTACATCTTACGCGGCCTTTAATGTTGTATCTTTTCTTACACGAACGAGACTAATATCACACAAAGCTTCCTGATATTCATCTGTGTTTACAGAGTATACAGAAAGACATGAGTAACTACAGCGAACGCTAATTGCTGTAAAGGCAATCTTGTGCAATGAGCCTTGGTATGTCTGTGGTGTAGAAACCAATCTTGAAATGGTGTGCGCAAGGCAGTGTCATGCCACCCCTGCCTGTTTAATGCATCTCTGAAGGAGGATTACCATTACAGGGAAATGCTTGGAGATAATGGACCTAGACACCTGAGAAGCTCATGGGAATAAGCTGAAGAAGGTGAAGGTGTGTAAAAGCCAAGGAGGTGAGGCAGTCTGAACGAGAGAAAATGAGTCACAGAAATGTTGACACTGGCATTCTCTTGCATTCAGTAGTTTTGGTCCAAGGACTTAGCTTTGGAAGGTGGCAAAAGACATCTCATCATTGATACTTCAAGGCTTGGCCATCTCATGATACTTTGTCTGCTTTTAAAGACCGGGTGCGAATTATTAGTATTCAGAAAGTCTCTGGAAAGTACTAACAACACACAGGAAACCCCACCAGAAACTAAAGAAATATATCAATAACAACAAGCATGCAGAATAATTGAGGAAGGGATAACGAATAGGCAATTGCGTTTAAGAAGAAAATAACCAACTTAAGCCATTTGGATGACACACTTTTGGAATTACGGGATATTAGTGTGTGATTGCAACGGACAGTTTCCAAGATGATCTCATATATGTGCTTATAATATGCATCTATGCAGCAGTTTTTATGCATATATGGCAGCTACACAATTAATGCATTTTCAAAAAAGGGGCTTTTTTATGAAAAGATAAATAATAAATAATATCAAGCAACTGAGTGTCAAAAATCCAAATCAATAGTCCAGGAGCTAAGTTTAAAGTGAAAAGAACAAGAATGTAAACTGAGTCATTTCACAGTAAAAGCATTCAACTGGTCAGATCTGATGGCATGTAGCAATCGAACATTTGCCAAGTGATTATTTTTAGACATATCAATGATCCTCAGCTCTCGTTGGTTTCAAATTCACTTGTCTTTTTTAGAATTTACATATTATGTGGCAATAATTTTCCAAAGTTGCACTCTAAAAAATGTCGGGACAAAATTGGTTTTTTAGATTCAAAATGGTTTTTTGAAAAACCAAATTTCAATGCAAAACCAACAATTAGAAACAAAATTCTAATTTTATGATTTGACAAAAAACCCAGTTACTGTGGAATGGAAGGAGTTTAGCTCCAATATGCCAAAATCGGTCCAATCCCATCAGAACTAGAACACATCAACCAAGTAATTTGCTGGGAAAGCTAACAGAATACAGGGTGAATCCATGGATTTCTCCAAAAACTCCATAAACGAGACCAAATAGAATATACCCTGTCTGAGACCTCTGCACTGAAGTATCCAAAAGGATTGGCAAGAAATTAGGAAGGCATTAGGAGGAGAACGGGCGTCTGCGAAGTGCCAATGACCAATCCAGTTGGTGGGATTTTGCGGAGGTGGCTATAGCACTGGTCCCAATGTGGTTATGTGTTGATTAAATTTGTTCAAGGCTCTGAGAACTGTCAGCGTGGCTAGTGGCAGACTGCTGGCTAAATTAGCAAGGACAAGGTGATATAGATCGTAAAAAGGCAGTTTACGCCTTCCTTTAGCACCAAAAGAACTCCTTCCACATCATCATGCTGCTAGTTTCAGACAGTCTGATGGTTCCTTTTCCTCTCCTTTGTGCGATGTGAATTATTCCCAGATTACTCCTTCAACCAAGTAATCGGCACACCTTGGGTGCAGACTGATATTTCAATTGCAGAGAGGATCAATAGATAACATCATCAGATGGATACCCATGCTGCAGACAGTTACTAGATATATTAAGGGGGGCCACCATTTAATCTCAAGGGGCGGGGACTTGCAGTTTAAAAAAATAAATAATTTCTTGCTCAGTTATGGTGAAATAAATATAAATTCTGTCTGGGCAGTCTTGAAATAAATAATTTCTGGTTGGGGTTTTTCTTAAGAAGGTGATGCTTTTTTTTGGAATGAATATGCGGAGACAGCGAGCACTTGAAATAGATAATTATGGCCGGTGTTAAGATGAAATAAATAATTTCCCAACGTGGAAAAATGAGGAGGGAAGCATTCACAGAACAGGAAGGTGTGGGCAGGGGCGTAATTTTTGCGGAAAATGCTGGGGGGACATGGCGGTCTCGTGGTCGGAATCGGCCCACGGATCGTGAATAACTAAGTCAGTCAGTCTTTTTTACATTTTTGAATTCCAAACTTTTGTATGGCATGGTAACCTGCCAAAGCAGAAAGGTGCGGGACATGTCTCTTAATAGCTCTCTACCAAATTGAGCCCACTGGCCATTACCACAACAGTGACAACAAATTTCGTTTCACATAATAAAGTGGGGGGGGGGGGCAATTCTATATTATGTCCCCCGTCCTCCACCAAATTACGCCCATGGGTATGGGCTGGATGGGGGGACGTCTGAAGACAAGGGATAAAATGATTGTCATTGGAATCAACTGTAATATATCACTTATGTCTAGATAGAAGGAAATACTAATGAAATTATTTAATGTAAATGATGATATGCAAGTTAGTGCGTTTGTTCCGTAGCTTTGAATTAAGATTATGATCCATTTCTGAAATGAATACTCCATCCTCTGAGTCCAGGAAAAAGTACGCTCTTACTACTACTGTCTACTACTTACACTAATACTGCTACGACGTGAACAGCCTAATACAGGCGTGGATAGCAGTTGTTAGAGGAAAGAGATAGGGCTGTTATTACAGATCTCATATAAGTGTGCCATGTTCCATGTGAATATATATGCAGAGATGATGTCAGTATTCCAATACTGACATCACTATCGGCACTCCAAGCTTAAGTGTTGATTCCAACTGCTACCAACAAATCAGGCTTATGGGCTGTCAAAGTGTGAATAACAATGGTTAATCTGCATTCATTGGTATGGCTGTTTGGATTCAGTTGGAGCAGGTGAAACTGATATGTTTGAGCCACTTGCTTGATCCGTCATGGTGTGAAATTTCTCCTTGAGGGCAGCACCTTGTGGCTTTTCAGCCTTTTTGGTGAGCTCAAGATCTGGGCCTAAGAAATAGTTCAGAATTTATGAATTTATGACCAGGGGGGGGGGAGATGGTGGGGAGATTATTTGGAAGTGAACGTGGTTTTGTTGCATGAGCATACCAGAGGACAGAAAATTGGGAAGGAAGTGAATGTGAGAGTGAATGAATTAGTTTTGTTGTAAAAGTGCTAAAACTGATAGCAGATAAACACAGAAAATCCATGTATTAGCTTGAATTAGTAACTTTTGGATATACTCAAAACATTAAACAGAATAATCAATGTTGAGCAACAATCTAACAGCTTAATGTGGATTTGTAATGGTGTGATCATTGTGGGTTCCAAGTGACACAGCTGAAACTGCGAATATACCAACTGTGAAATTATTATGCTGATACTGATATCACAAGAGCACTGTGGCAGTTGAAAAAAACATGGCACACTAATATGACATCTGTAATAAGGTAAACATTATTAGCCAATTTGGAATTATGAAGATTGATGTACAGCACGGCCAAACCCACGAAGAATTGGCCATGTGCATAAAAAAATTGATTTAATATAGGATAAAAATATTATTATGGTTGACATCATTTCGGTCTTTCACATTAGGCATGTCATGACAAGACAACATGCTCCAGCACTTCTCCAATCTCCATAGCAATATGAACCTGCAGCAATCCTGATAATTTAATGAATGGAAAATTAATTCAGCAAATATTTCCTTCATAGAACTTGAACAGGAAAGCAGCATTCTCTCAATTCCAAATAACATGTCTGCCAAACATTTAATTATACTCGAATACATTTATATGAATAAAATCTACAGTTTGCAATTTTCTCATTAACATGCAAGACGAACAAATATAATATTCGAAGACATTTCCACAGAAATACAAAATGATAAATATTGTGAAATTGTGAGTTGCAAATTGATGTAAAATGACTTACAGGTGATACATAGATTCTTCATATGGTTTAATAACACTGCATCTATCTAGTGCATAATCATTCCAATCTTAATCTTCTGCAAGAAAGACTGATACATATCTCAACATTTGAAATACCAAGGAGCTTTTTTTTAAGTGCTGCTTTACAAATTGACATGTGAATATATACAGTGCCACCTGTAAGTAAGTGAAACAGGTAATGTTTTGCTATGGGGTCAATGCCAAATTTTCACAACTTCTCTTCTTGAGGAATCATTAATTCCACTGAGATGAAAAAGGACAAAAATTGAGGAATGTAAGAAAATGGCAACCGATTTCCTTTCCTGCACACAGAGTCACACATGAATCAAAGTCTTTGGATAAACAAGGCCAATCCCAAACAAGCAGAGTACAAAAATATAACATAGCTGGTTGGAGGAAGGCCCGTCTATTGTCACATAGAGATGTATAAAGGCTGAATATTAGATTAAATTAAACTGGGTAGCATCGTTTTTGATACTTCAGACACTTCTTGGACACTTCTTGTGGCAGAAGTTGTGTCAGTACAAAGAAATTTATTTTCATTTCTTGGGTGCCTAATCTAATTTCGGTAAGATTAGCCTTGGCGCTAGTGTTGTCTGTACATAACACTGACTATAATAAAAGTTTTGAGTTCGAGTTTGAATTTGGCCGTTGTTTGTCATTAATTTATGGAATCGCTCGTTTCTAATAGATCAACACCAAACACAGCCAGAACCAAGGGTCCTTTAAACCACACGTCATAAACCAGTGATCAGTGATGTGGATTGTAGAGTATATGTCCAACCCTGAATTTAAATCTTAGGTCAGACAAGTATAAGTATGATGTTATAGCAGGGGGGTCACACATGCTAGCACTTTGTACAGACACTTGAATGTAGCCATACACAGAATAATGAAAAAATGACGACCTCCAATGAAACTCATGAATGTGAGGTCGCAGAAGATTGCAAAGTTTATTCTGCAGAAAATTTAACACGAATGAGGTTAATTTCTGTTGCTCACACACTCAGCAGGTTTTGTCTTTTTGAATTTAGATCCCATAGTAAAAAATCACCTCCAGTCAAGAAAATGAGTGATAACCAATGCCACTATGTGTTTTGGGATGGCGTAGGTATATCCCCTGTGAGCAACCAAAGCCTCTCTTTCACCACAGAATATTGTAACATCATTGTCCATTGTTAATATAGTGAGATCAGGATTTTTGAACCACTTGGTCGCGAGCCATATGGCTTATTGCCTGAACTGCACCAGCAATTGTGTGAAATATCTATATACTGTTTTTACTTTTTTGCCAATGTTTTTTTTCTGTTATTGGCGTTATGTCCAAACGTAAGAGCCAACACAGGAAATATGCTGTCACAAGAGCCACTTTGCCCTTGACAAGAGAACGCTTCCTGTGCAAAGCTGAAGCAAGTCAGAAGTGGACGCCCACAGGCTGCGACTGGGCTTTTCAATCTGTCACCAAAGACATACCTCTCTTTCAGTGCATTTTCACTTGGCACTTAGCGGACATTTGGAGGGAATGAAAAATTGATGACATCACACAGTGGTTTGTTGCGGGTAGGAGGAGGCCTTACAAAGACCTAAAGAGATGTGAAGGGACCTCAGGCTTTAAGGCTGACCATGCACTCAATGATAGGAATTTAGCCCTCATTTGGCTGCATTTGGTAAGAATCTGGCCTGAATAAGAAGGCATTCATTGGGGATTTTGTGGAGAATGATCTAAAATGCAGAGTAATTCCTTCCCAAGGGTGCTTTAACAGGAGGTGGGGCAGGGCAGTAGAAATACCTTGATTTGGTAAGAATATATTTATTTACACTGTATTGAAATTCTGTTGTGTGAATTGTGTTTCCCTTTTTATGTTTTTATCTGGCCGTCTGTGTTGCCTTTATTTCCTTCAAACACCCCTGATCCTCACCAGTAGACATGTAAAGAAAGCCTAGTTAAAAAATATGAAACTCAATCAAAGAGGAGTTCAGAACTAAGCTATAAAATACAGTAATAGATACATTTTAACATATAATAATATTTGAGGCAGATTTGGTCTATAATGTTTAGCAATGTCAGATTTTCCCATTGACATTTGTTGTTGCGAAAGTTGCACTTCAAACTTACCTACATAGTTTGCAACAATTTGGCAAGCAGTGGAAGCATTGCATATCTGATTTCTGAAGATTACAAGTCAAATGGAAAATGTTTGGCCAATGGAACTGGTCAGACTAATGGGCTGAATAGTTTGTAGAATTCCAAAGCCTTCCTTTTTGGTTCTATGAGGTCTTAAAGTTGAAGTTTCTATCTATAATAGTTGTTGAGCTACTTCAGCTATTACCACATACACTGTAGTAATTTATACATAACACTGCACTGCTCTACTTTCTGACATTGTTTTGTTTTCAAAATCTCAGTGCATACAATTGGAACCAGTGAGCACTCTATTCTATTGATCATTTTTGTCTGGCTGAATGATTGCTTTGGAATTTGGGTGTCTGGCAAAGGGACTCCTCCTTTCTGAAATTGGTTTTGCAGCTTTGAGGAAAGACAGACAACAGCCTAACCAGGCCTGCCTTCTGCAAGGGTGTGTAATCCATCTCCTTCTTCTGTCCTTAGATTTGTTGTGTTGGTAGGCTCTTTTTCAGTGCTAGTATGTTGTGTTAAGGCTCAGTCCACCAACAATAAGGGGCTGACCAGACGATAGTTGCGGGGGGGCTATGGACTTTACCCCCGGAACAAACTTTTTTTTGCTCGCGGCGCATCAATGAACAATATTTTTCGCATGCGCACTTGCGACAAACTTTTTTATCGGAATTTTAACATTACGTTACCCTAGCTACAGGTGGAAACAAACTTTTTTTTTATTTCCATGTGCTGAACAAACTTTTTTTTTCAGTGTCAAGTGGGAAACAATCTTTTTTTTTCACCAAATATCCATAGCCCCCCCCCAAAGATCATCTGGTCGGCCCCTAATGTTTCATAGAATCATTGATGATTTGACAGTGTAACAGTATCTTTATGCCAAAGGGGCATTTCTTCCTTCATTTGGTAATGGGCTAATCAAAACAACAACTTGGTCTAAATTTTAGCGTTGTTGTCACTCCCTAATCAATAGATAGTTCAGTAAATACATGTGCATTTTCCTGGGTGCAGTTGTGTTTGCGAAAAAGGGCAGAGTAGTGGATATATGCAAATGTGTGCTGTATTAGACATGGTGGACTAGTAGTCCACAATAGAGATTAGACACCTTCGAGGTGTCTGCCCTATCTAAATCCTCTCTTTGCATTTGCCAGATCTAAATCAATGTGTGTCATTTAGGGCAATACAATTTTCTTTCAAAATCTTTCATTGTTTTCAGGGGATTTCATGTTGTGGAACGGACAGGTGTCGACACAACATCATGCAGATTCAAGTTTTCTTGTGAAGTTTTAGCAAGTTACATGAATGAGGATTCTTTTGCATTCTGGGAACTCCTTCAAGCATCGACCCTTTGCAAACCAGCAATCTCCTCGCACTTTAACCATCAATTTTCTGTAAATAAATATATATAGTGCAGTCTACACTTGTAGGAGCTAAATAAAATAAGTGTCATTGTCATTTTATCCTACATAAATGTTAGATCTGCAATAGCATTTTGTAACAAGCCTATATTATTCAACAGTTCCTGCGGTAAAGTAATCTCAGAAGGCACAAGTCAATGCATGTGATGAATACACAATTTGTATATCATTTCTCATCAGTTTAGGCCAAATTGCAGTGAAAAAATCAACTTCGAAACAGCCTGGAACGTTGTTATAATTTAGGATTTAGGCTGTTGAAAAAGACCGCATCGAAGTACCAGCGTGAACAAAGTAAATTAATATAAAAGGCTGTTCGTATTTGTTAGTTCGAAGGTCTCAAAGGAGAACGAATTAAAGTGTTTGGAAGAGAGTGTTTGTACAAGGAACAAAAAGGTTGGAAGCATCTGGCAGTGGAATACTTGCCATTCACTGTTGACTGCTCTGTGAAATGCCTCCTCTGGTTAAAGCTCCAACCTGGTAAATAACGTTTTTGCTGTTCAGCTGAATACTAAGAGCGAACTCAGCAGGCGTGCTGTCACAAGAGCCACTTTGCACTCGACAAGAGAACACTTCCTACGCAAAGCTAAAGCAAGTCACAAGTGGACGCTTGCAGCTGGGCTTTTCAATCTGTCATCAGAGACACACTTGGCTTTCACAGCATTTTCACTTGTCAGTTAGCGGAAATTTAGAAGATATGCAATATTTATGACATCACAAACTGCACTGCTGCTGCTTACGGGAGAAAAAGATCTGGAGAGTTCCTAGGGACGATCACTTGCAATTCAGTTTTAATTTTGCCCACCTTTTTACTCATACATTTGCCTGAATGTAAATGCATTCATCAAGTATTTTTTAGAAAAGTATTATTATACCAGTCAGTCCATTAATGACAAAATTTACAGCAAACCAAACGTTGTATAAAACACAGGATGAATTTACTCTGAAAATATAAACACAATTTGTCCTGTCTGGGACCTCCATGTACTGAAAATTAATGAGCCAAAAGAATTCTAAAGAAACTTAGAGGGAATTAGCAGGAGATAGAATGTCACAGAACGCTATGGAATTTCCACGGGTCCAATATGCAATAAGGTTTGAAGTGAGTTTTTGCGGAGGTGGTCCTAATGTCGTTACAACTTGATTAAATTTGTTCAAGGCTCACCGAATGACTCGCACAGCTGGGGACACAGCCGAGAGATTTGGAGCTAAATTTGGAACAACAACACAAAAAGGACCATAAAAATACAGTTTGTGCTTTCCTCTGGCATAAACAGAACTCTCTCTATCATCATTTTGTAGGACACAGACAGCCTGCTTTTATTTATCTTCTCATTAGTAGGTTGTGAGTTATTTATATGCCTTTTCAAATCAAGTGATGAGCAAGTGGTTGATGCAGTTTAACTTGTAACAAAGATAAGTCTATACCATTTTTAGTTGCTTTAAAATCTTTTGCCAAGTGTTTTAGAGGCAAAGGGTGCAACATCCACTCATGTCACCCCAAATAAATGCCTTCTGACAAAGTGCACTTGCCTCCAACACACAGAATTAAAAGTATTATGCTTCTCAAAATTCAAGCACACCAGTTATGTTCAGCAATTGTTTTTGATCGTATAATTTCAAATCTTCAGGCAAAGCATCAAGTGAACTGATGACTGGTAAGGGGAACCCGGGCACATTGGGAAACGGGCACAATGGGACAGGGGGGCGGCGGGGTTTCTTGCTTCCTGACAGGGTCTATGATGTGGTGATGCCATCAAATCTTGTTAATTACCATCCCGATGTTTCTATCCTTTAATTGGGAAATTACAGCCACATGCAGAGGTTCGGTTTATCCTTGTTCGCAACCTACTTTTAAGGGGTTCATTTCAAACCATTGTCTGGACAAACCAAGAACAATCAGGATTTCTCAATGCTTGTATGCACATTGAGGGTTAAAATTGTTGATGTCCAGATGTGCTTCAGGGTCGGGCCACATTGGTATGATCTGGTAATATTTTGCTGTCTGGCTGCAAAAGAGTAAGTGCAGTCTAATCTCTTATGACTTGGATTTAAGCCTAGTGGTATTGATGATATTCACTTTTGAGTTACCCAGTGTTTTCAACATTAAGTAAAATTATAAGATGTGCAAACTGCAAACCACCTCAATGTTCCTCGAATCCCCATAATATCGATTGTACCTGTCATCAGAGTTATAGAGTAGGTCGGGCGAGAAGCCCGGGTTAGGTGAGAGGCCCCCCATCCAAACTTACTTTTTTGGTGCGTTTATTTATTGATAGGATTGAAGCTAAAGGCGTTTTAGGTGACGTCACAGATTTTCAGAGCAAACAGCACCAAACCATAGTAGAAATTAAAGAAACAAAAAAATGTGCATGGTTTTTGTAACTTTGACTAATTCTTTGAAAGGGGTTGTCAGAAATAACTTTGGAAATATTTAAAAGTATAATGAATATCTGCATTGCTTCACTTTATGACCATCACATAAATATGATTTGGATCATGTTTTTTGCATTTTAGTTCAAAATATAGAGGTCAAATTAAAATATGTGTGTTTGGGGCGAGAGGCCCCACATGATATGGGGCGTGAGGCCCCCTTCACTGGGGGGTAGAAGCTGCTTCAGGAACCATTTAATAATGTGTATTTTACCTTAAATCTTGATAGAATAGCTAATTAAAATAGAAAAAATTTGGCCTGAAATTGAAACAGGCCAAAAAACATTAAAAAATTAAAGTATGAACAGAAAAATTCTAAATTCAGAAAAAGTGAATAGAATGCTTCAAAATGATGGAAGAACCCTAAGAAATAACTTTTAGGCTGAATGCGCTTGCAAATAAAATTGCCATAGGATTATAATAGGGGGGCTTCTTGCCCGATGGGTGGGGTAAGAAGGCCATTTAAAATTTTTTTTACAAAAATGCCTATAACTCCTTTATTAAAATTGGTAGACATTTGTTTCACTACTTATTAGTAGAGTCAAGTGATCCCTTCCTGACAGCATAAGCATTCAAATAATCGCCCATAAAAAGTAGGTCAAATCGCACCTCAAAGTTAAGGGGGGCCGCATGCCCTGACCTACTCTATATATATAATTTTGGACATGGATGATATATTTGTCTAAAAGCTAGAAATATCTTTTAAAGAGAAAACCTAACCCTGATGACATCAATTTGATGGCATGAAACAAGCTTACACAGCAATCCATGGATTAAAGGACCCTTAGGCATGTGAAACAAGTTGGTGTACAGCAATCTCTTGAGTGCATGTCCTTCAATTTATCTTTAATGAGCACACACAAGAACAAGCTTAATCTTCTCCACCACACTAATCAAGTCTAATATCCCCATTCAATTTTCTTCTTTGTCAAGTTGATTTTATAAGCTATAACATATAAACCTAATGAGTTTGAAACAACATTTGCTGCAGAATAGAAAAATTCTGTCTTTATTTGGAATGGAATCGAGGAACATCATCAGGACATCAGGTTGTGCATGCAAGAACAGAATAAAGGAAACCATTAGCATTAATTACCAAAGTCACAAGCAAGAGTAGGAAAGGGAAGTACCAATATAATACTCTAAATAAAGCACTGGTGATCACAATAAATGTTCGTTATTGCTTTAACTAAAACATATTTCTAGAAAGCCATCTGTTCTTGAATTTCACAGCTGTGCTTCTGCTTGTGGCAGTGTTTGTTTATCTCTGCCTTGCCCTAAGCCCATTCATCCTGCGGGGCCCTTGATACTCTGAGCAGCTATGGTGTCCGGATCCGTCAGAACTGAGATATCTTTAATTCTGTAAGTATGATTCAGGGCAAATCACCCTAAAACGCTGGAGTTGACACAACTGCTTATGTCTTTTAATCTTAGGCCAATGTTGGTTTGTGTAATTTCGAAATTGATATAACGCTTTTGCTTTTCTAACTTTATGTTTTCTTTTATTTTACTGATTAATTGTGATAGGTTTTGCTTTATGAATTCTTTGTATTAGCATAATGTGACTTGTAAGACCATGTCGATGTATATAGAAATTTGCCAATATGTTGGATATGATTATTAACTTCCCAAAGATGAGACGTTGCCTCTAAATAGCCCACACCGGTGCTGATGGGGCGTAAAACACAAACTCACTCACTCCCAAACAGGAGACAGATGGTCATTGAAATGTTTAGTACACCTTCATGCGGGATACACTGATACCAGACTGTAATGACGTCTTCGCTTGAGGAGACGACTTTAATATTTTGGATTCACCATTGTTTTAATCTGTCCATGCAGAGACCTTAAGGAATTGCACTCACCTTTTGAATATTACATTATTGTACAATATGTAACTGATGCTGTTGTGTATGACACCACATACACAGTTTTGTTGTACCTTCCTTCTCGTCTTGTTTTCAAAATCTCAGTGCACATAATCGAAGCTAGTGTGTGCTGCAGTGTTCTATTGATCATTTTTGTCTGGCTGAATGATTGCTTTGGAATTTGAGTGTCTGGCAAAGGGACTCCTCCTTTCTGAAATTAGTTTTGCAGCTTTGAGGAAGGACAGACAGCTACTATACCGGGCCTGCCTTTTGAAAGGCTGTGTGATCCACCTCATCATTCTATTCGTAAATCAGTTTTAAAGATGTGCTGTACTCAGGATTGTTGGCTGTGTTTGCACTTTGAGTGTCCTGCAGTCAGACACAGTCCAACGACACTAATGTTGTAGAATTCTTGAATTGACACACTGCAAAATGTCTTAATGCTGGGGGCATATCTCTTCCATCATTTAGCAGTTAACTAACTGGTCAAGATAACATTCCATCTTTGTTGTCTGTACCTTATCATCACCAGACATCTGGTAGATGTGTTTATTTACATCTAGCTGCAGTTTAACTTTGTGAATAGGGCCAACTAGGAGGCTGGACAGATGTTCCACTTTGTTCTGAGGGTGGTAGGACACCTTTGTGGTGCCTATGCTTTAAGAATAATCTCTCTGTATTTTGAGAAAATATCATTAAGTATACCAGGGATTGATGGGAATGCCAAATCATTTTATGTCAAAATCTTTCTTCGTTTCCAGTGGATATTGTGTTTCAGAACAATGAGCTATTGTGAGACTCAAGTCATCTTGTGACTTTACTGTCCCAAGAGCTAGCTTGTCCTTGACAAGAGAACACCTCTTGTACATAGCTGATACAAGTCAAAAGTGGATGCCAGCGGTCAAGCTTCTCAGTCTGTCACCGAAGACATACTTCTGTTTCACTGCATATTCACTGGGCACTTAGCGGACATTTGGAGGGAATGAAAAATTGATGACATCATACAGTAGTTTATTGCTGCTTGAGGAGCCCAATAAGACCTGAAGAGATGTGAAGAGACCTCAGGCTCTCAGGCTGAAGACTCAATGGAAGGAATTTAGAATTCATCTGCCCGCATTTGGTCAGTATTTGGCCTTTTAAAATCAAAATTCATCAATTGGTTTTTTTTCCTGGTTTACTAATATGGGTGAGCAAACAATGTACTTTTAATGAATTTCAAAAAATGTCTGGTTGTAAGCAGATTTTTGAAGTTGCGGTCTTCATGTTGTTACAACTTTACCAAATTTGGGGCTATAGATTTGGAAGAACAAGGTGATAAAAGCAATAGAGATGCAGTTTGTGCTTTAGTTGGATGTGATATTTGCCAAGCTAGGGATTCAATTTCGATTCATATAACCCTAGAAAAGGAAGTACATATATACAGGCTAAAAAATACTAATCTCCTAATTCATAATAATCTAAAATCAAAACTAATATCATATGTCCGAACTTCTATATAGTAAAACTTTCATCCCAACACGGAAAGAGTGGGTGAATTTTACTTTGAAATGGCAAGGTTGTTTGCTTATGTTGATTTACTTAAAAAGTAACAGTAACACAAAAATCATATTTGAAAATATTTTTCATGTAATAACACAGCAGAATTATGGTACAAGATTTTTATGCAGATTCATTGTCGGATGTCTTGACGTGATGAAACCTCAATGTCAAAATATACAAAATTTAAATGTATTAGCAATTTTTACATCTTACAATATGCATAGCATTTCAACAGAATGTGTCGAAACCTGTATTATTGCTTGTTCTTACATTGGAATGTAGCTATATAGTTGAAGACTTAAATTTTACACCGATTCCACAATAATTCAAAAAGAGCAAATGACAGCGTTTAAGTAAATTTGGTCACTACGATCAGCTTATTCATTTGGCATCAAGGTATATGAGTATTACAATTTGAGTATTAAGTGCAATCGCTGTTATCGGACACTTGACTAAAAGTTAACTTTTCTGTGATAAAAGATATACGATCTTGTTAAATTGTAATGTATCTAATACACAGATGTCGAGCAGCATACTTTTAATTTCATTACATGACTTGGAGTTAAGACACATGTTATGACTTTAAGTTTATTAAGCAATATCCGAATTATTTATCAAATTGCACAATGAATTATTAAATAATCAATTAGTAAAAATATAGAATGCAAAAAAATGTAAATCCTGGTTGAACTATTCAGAATGCTGAACACTGAATGAAAATGAATTGTGTCATCGTTTTCGGTCTGTGCTATACCTCCGACACTTCTCGGAGTAGAGGTAGTGATACTCCAAAGAAATTTGTTACCCATGAAAGGTTTTCACTTCTTGAGCGTCCGAGTCTTTGAGGTGGGGGTTGTCTATCGTCAACCTGCGGTATCACTCTGTACCTCACTTTTTTACAGTTCCTCCTCCACATGAACAACCGCACAGCCATAGTCAGTAAGATCACCACCAGACACAAAATCAAGGCTCCTTTAAACCACACATCATAAACCAGTGACGTAGAGTACCTGTCTTGCCTCGATGTCAGCTGCAATGATGCGAGTAACGACCCGTCCATTGAGCCTCTCACGTGTAGCACTGATGAGGCCGAAGATGTCATATTGTTTCGTAACACTGTTGACATTTTGTGTTCTCTTGCTGAGTGAAGCATTGCTTCTGGAAGGTCCTCGACTACCAGATGGGACTCTGTTATTCTTCCCATTGTGTTCAGTGGCTTCTTAAATCAATGCCTCTGGCTTCGAATTAAAGAAATTAATCCAGGCAGCAATGATACAAGAGTTAGCTTACATGATTTTTATATTTTTCAAAAGCTACTCAAGTTCTTTTCAGTTTTGATTACATGGTATGAAGGGGCAAAATAATTTCCCAATGACTTGTAGTGTATTCATCTTCCTTTTTAAATATCCACTGTATTGCAGACTCTTCCATTAAGCTTTTGGACATGGGATGTTTTAGAATTGTCGATCAGCTTGCATCATATTTTACAAGCACAGAACTCAAGCTTCATGACATCAATTTGATGGCTAAAACCGGCTTACATGGCAATCCAGAGATAAGAACCCTTAGGGAAGTGAAGCAAGTTGGTGCGCTGCGAATACAGCAATCTCCTGTGTACTTGTCCTTCAATTTATCCTTAATGAGCGCAAAAAACAACCTTAAGTAATCTTCTCTACAACACCAATCAAGTCTAACAGCCTCCTTCAACTTTCTTCTTTGCCAAGTTAATCGGATGCGGCAGCCTGATGAGTCAGAAACAACATCTGCAAGAGAAGAGAAAAATGTAACAGTTCACTGAGACGGCATGAAATGTGAAAAGGGCAAACCTGTTACCTAATAAGTAGTGAAAGACCAAAAGCATAGATCTAATGACAACCATGCAGGTACATCAAATTACTTTAATCTGATTTGTGCCATATACACATTACTCTTCATAGTCTTCTTGATAAGCCTACAAAAAAGTAAACGGATTCAATAATGTCTCTAACACATTGCATTCTGACTAAATTGAGTACTGTGGTGGGATCCGAACTCATGCCCTCAATGTCAATGCTTGCATAAATAGCAATCCTGATCTTCAGACAAAGGAGAAACAATACCATGGTGTAACAATCTTCAATAATTTTGCCTTTGGTAAATTTGTTTTTCAAAGTAACCCATTCAAGCTTGGATCTCACAGCTGCATGTCTGCCTGTGGGCAGGCTGTGGCAGATAGTATTTGTTTGTGTCTGCCTTTCCTCAATCCCATTCAACCCCTAAAAGGATTTGCTGGAGTTGCAAGGCGCTTGATACTCTACAAGGCTGTTTTGTCTTGGCCCTTCTTCAGTGAGAAATCCTTAATCCTGTTAAGCACGATTTAGGGAATCAACTTGCCACACCAAAACACTCCAGTTTCACAAAAGAGGAGGATTCACACAGTTGGTGATTCTCAACAAACTGATGCATGATTCACATTTGTTACATATAGTTCGTACAGACACTGCCACAAATTAAAGCCTGCCAAATTGATAGGGGGAACTGGGGCACATTGGGACGTGGGGCACTGTGGGATGGTGGGGTTTTCTTGGATCCTGGCAAGGTATATGATATGGTAGTGCCATCATATCTTGTAATTTCACATACTGATGTTTCCATGGTTTTATAGACAAATTACAGCCACATGCAGAAGTATGGTGAGGAAAAGTTTGTTTTCCTACTACTAAAGTAAACATGGACGGGTTCAATTCGAACCATTCTGTGGACAAACCATGAACAATGAGGCTTTCTCAGTGCTTGTATGAATTTTATATATATCGTAACGAACAATTATGAATTGCTAACGTGATAAACACACTCACTGGTGCCTGAGAAATTAGCATTTTGGTGTAAAAGTCGTATCGGGGCTCACTGGGACAGTGAATTCGGGGCACATTGGGACAAACTTAATATGGCAGAATTTAAGTGTCCAAGTCAACTGAATGACCTGGGACAGCACACAACAGGTATTCAGGCAACAGTGAATAGAGGTATAGTGGATTACCATGCTCTGTGAACAAATTTGTCTCAAAGCACTGTGTGTTACTTACATAGATGTCCGCACCCAGGAAAGTTTATGTTAAATGTTTAAAACTGTTTAAAGTTATTAACTATTGGCACTACAAGGTGTTAATGCACTGTATATTGTCTAGTTGCAGTCTAGTTTATTATGCCTTGCATTTAAGCTCAAAGTATTGGTGATATTCATGCAAACTTCTGAGTTCTTCAGTGCTTTCAGCATTGAGCAAAATTAGTACACGTTAAAAGCGTCCCAATGTGCCCCGGTTCCCCCTATGATATATCTGAATGACATGAAGCAGAGACTTTGCTGTTGAAGGTCTACAGAAAATATTATGGATCCAGTGACACATCACCAGCAATATATCTTATCATTGGTTGGAATTATACTTATATTATCAATACAGCTTTTAATTACTTTTCCTAACAAATTCTGTGCACATAATGGAGGTTAAAACAACTGATCTCAACCATGTACAACTGACTTCCACTGTTCAAAGAATGGCCACATTTGTCAAAAAGAAGCAAACACAAGTTGGTGTAATCCAAGTCAAGACAAGTGAAGGCTGAGATTAAAGATATAGTGACCTTTTCTGGTTGTGCACATCAAGATATAAAGTTGATATTTTTTTCGGTTTTTCAAAAGAAAAGCTTCAATGATTGCTCAGCCACCCAAAATTATTTGTGATATGATTCATACATCAATCTAATATCTGAGAAACAAGTTTGCCATTCCACACATTCAGTGGCCACTTTCACAATATTGAAGTCGTAATGCTTTTAAAATCCAAAGGACAGTTATAGAAGATCATCTATCGGTAACTTTACACCTGTTGAAATCATGCATCTTTTATATTCTATTTCATTGCCACTTCTTGTATCATATACTTCTTGCACCAACATAAGGAAGCTACAAATATAAAAATTCATCCCAGAGAAAAGTTTTTTTTTTCGAAAACATGAGAACACAAAACTTATTTCTAATTTGCTTTGCTGCTGCCTGCCTGCAAGCTGCTGCAGTCAAAACTGACATTGCACTCTTACCATGCAATCTGAGTTTTTATGACATCGTCATGTGACTGATTCTGGCCAATTGGCATTGCTGTTGCACAATCGTCATGTAATAAAACACATTATTTTTCTGCATTTTTTGCTTATGTTTTTTTTTTCTGAGAATGTCGGTGTGCATAATTGAAACCAGTGAGGATTGTTTTCTATCGATCATTTTTGTCTGGCCAAAAAATTGCTTTGGATTTTGCTGGTCTGAGGAAGAGACTCCTCCTTTCTGAAATTGGTTCTGGATCTTTGAGGCAAAACAGACGGGCGCCTAACCAGGCCTGCCTCCTGCAAAGCTATGTGATCCATCTCCGTCCTCTGTTTTCAAATTTGCAGGGTTGCAGGCTGGCTGGCCGTTCTTGTGTGTTGTTAGTGTGTCGAGGTCAGGCTCAGTCTTCCAACAATGATGTTTATGGAAAGTTCGAACCCTTTCAAGCTGGCAGGCACAAATGCAAGCACAAATTCAGAGAAGATATCAATGCTGAAGGCGTATGCTTACTCCTCCACCAATTCAGCAATTTTATTGAACATGATAAAAAGTGGCACAGTTTAAAGCTTAATCAATGAGTGAGTATGTATACTTAGGCCTACTTTTGTAGTTTGGTAGGAGTAACAACGCCTTTTAAATTCAGTTTTGTCTCTCAAGGATGCAAACAGCCCATCTATTGAAATTATCGGATGAATTATGCACATTGCTCTGTAGCTTTTTTCATGCTCCATGGCAACTTCCTCTCTTCTAGGATTGCATAAAAAGTTGTCATTACATTTCTAAATAGTAAGCAAATACTGTCACCGATGTTTATATTTGCATGAACAGTAACTGTTATTACCTATCTCATATCAGTTTGCTATGTCCCATGTGAATGTATGCGGAGATGATGTCAGTAGTTGGGCAATTCCGTAAAGTCTGATTCACCGATTTGACACTTTAGCAGCTTGTTTAGCCTTGCAATTATAGCTTAGCTATTTCATTGTTATCAAGGCATGAGGGCAGGTAATAGGGGTATCAGACAAGCCATCAACCAAAGCTTCAAGTGTAACAGGAGTTGAGCTATGGAAAAATATCATGGTGTCGGACGTACACCGTGTGAATTATGTCCGACACCATGATATTTGCTTTGTAGCTCAGCTCCTGTTACACTTTGAGCTTTGGTTGGTGGCTTGTCTGATACCCCTATTACCTGGCCTCATCCCTGTTTAACAATGAAATAGCTGAGGTGTAATGGTAGGGCTACACAAGCTGCTAAAGTGTCAAATCTGTGAATCAGACTTTACGGAATTGCCCAGTTTGCAATACTGACATCACTATTCGCATTTCATATACGGTCAATTGGGCATGATACGTAGCTTAAGTGTTGATTCCAACTGCTATCAACAAATGAACAAGAATGTTAGAAGCATTTGGCTGTGGCATGCCTGTCCTTCAGTAGTAGCTGCGTGGAGAAATTCTTGCCTCAGTTAAAGCTCTAACCTGGTAAATGACATTTTTGCTCTTCTGACAAACAATAAGAGCCAACACAGGAGGCGTGCAGTCACAAGAGCCACTTTTCCCTTGACAAGAGAACACTTGCTCAGCTAAGCAAAGGCAAGTTGAAAGTGGTAGCCTGCAGCTAGGCTTTTCAGTCAGTCACCAAACACATACTCTGCCTTCACTGCATTTTCACTCAGCACTTAGCGGACATTGAGAGGGAATGAAAAATTGATGACATCACACAGTGGTGTGTTGCTGCAAGGAGGAGGCCTAACAAAGACCTGAAGAGATGTGAAGGGACCTGGGGCATTAAGACTGACCACATGTCAGTGGAAGGAGGCCATCAGGTCAGCAGAATCTGGTTTGAAGTAGTATGCACTCACTTGGACCAGGAACTTCATGCATGTGGAATGCTTTAAAATTTAACTGACCATGCTGAATACACACAGAGAAAGCCTTAAAAAAATACGAAAGTTAAGGCCACAATTAAGTTTTAAAAGATGTAAAATTTACTAAAGAGATTATTTAAATCTGTCCTATCTCGGAACTCAATGCACTAAAATATAATTCAGAAGAAATTTGGAAGGAATAAGTGGGCAACTGTATGCCAGGGGAGTGCTTATGTCTTGTGTGGTTCAAGCAGGTTTCGCAGAGGCAGTTCTGATGTTGTTACATCTTGTGTGTCTTGATTAAATTTGTCCAAGGCTCAGAGAACGAGCGGTTCAGCTTGTGACAGCCTCTTCACTAATTTAGCAAGGACAAGGCAAAGTGTATCATAAAAAGGCAGTTTATTTCTTCTGTCTGGAACTGAAAAATCTCTTTCACCATCGGCTTGTTTCAAGTGCTAGATACTTTTTTCCTTTGTATTTGCTATTACTAAATGTGTATGCACCGGGTACTGAGATTCCACTGAGAAACTGATACATGCATGAGATCTCGAATAATGGCAGAGATCTCGAGAGACATGCTGTACGACCATCAAAGAATGGCTCATCTGTTCTGATCGACACCTACATGTATCTCTGTAGTGATCCGGATTGTAACTGAGAGATTCTTATACCTTGTCATCTGTAGTGATATGCTATGATCGTTCGCGCGTTTCTGCCTTGTGTTGATGTTCATTACTAAAGTAAATGCTAGTTTATTTGGCTCACAGTGATTTTAAAATGATATGAACTTTGTATGAACATTTTCATTATAATAAAATGTATTTATTCCAAAAAAGAAGAAGCCTAGCTTCGAAACTCGCCCAAAAGACTACAGATTATGACAAACCGAATGTGAAATTAATGAGAGTATCTGCATGGGAAAATTGGTCTCCCAGTGACACCATTTTAGCGTTGACACTGTGTACCGTTTGCCCTATGCAAGCGACCTAGTTAATTATAAAATCTTAAATTTTGTACCATAAACCAATGTAATTACAATATAACATAGCCAGTATGCTGTATTTATGTATCAGAAATCTTGATGTGAAATTTCAAGCTTTAAATATTTAGCAATCAAAAGATTTGGTGATTCTAGTAAAAAATTACTAAAATTTACTAAAACTGCCTAATCTCCCAGAAAACTTAACCGATTGATTCCAGATTTTGTATGTGCTTTGTGTATACTATAAGACAGCATACTGGCTATATGGCAACATTTGCTAATTGCTCTATATGAAAACTAGCAAAATGTAAACAAAGAAAATCCTTAATTGGGTCACTTGGTTGGTACGCAGTGTTGACTAGGAGACCAAATCTGTACATTGGGAGACCTTTTGGTCTCCCATTTACTATGTTAAAAATGCACTGTTATATGCATTGTATCAATCCTCGGCATCATAGGATAGGATAGGACAATTTATTTTCAAGTATCAGATCGTTTTTACATACTTGCAGAAAATTACAACGACTAGTTAGCCCGTGTCGTAATTACCTCATAGTTATTACAAAAAAAAGAAAAAAAGAAGGTACATGCATTATGTAGCAATTGTAAAGCAAATTTAAAAGTAATTTTACATTCTGTTGTAGCACAGTGCAATGTGTTTAAGGAAGAAACTAATGCCCGATGACTTTGAAGAAGTGCTGAATAAATTTGTGATGTCATTATTATCGGAAAAACCATGCATAGCACCGCAGGTCCATCCTAGTTTTCAACATGGGCATGGACACGCAGTTATGTGATTGCATTTCATTCCAACAAGCTCCAGCACATCTTTTCTGTAATATTTCACCTGCAGCAATTCTGATAATTTAATGAATGGAACATTAATTCATAAATATTTCCTTTACAGAATTTAGATGAGAAAACAGCATTCTTTCAATTTCCAAATGGCGTGTCTCAACATGTCTGCTAAATATTTTTAGTGCAATTCAATAAATTTTTCGAATGAATGCTTCTGTTGGCAATTTTCCTATCAACATGCAAGACAAACAAGTAAAATTTCAAAGATATTGTTTCTGCAGATGTGAGTGGTGCTCCTGAATTATAGATATCTATTTCATGCCTTATTTGCACAAACGATTACTTGTATTTGTTTCCTTGAGATGTAGAAATGCAATTTTTACTTAGTTTAAAATACATGAACACATTGTGATGCACACTTGCATCTTAATGCTCTGTTATTATGCCAATCGCAAGATTTGATTTGAATCTTCACATCTAGCACAGATCTCTGAAGGAAAGCAACATATTATTATAAACCTGATAACATACGATCCAAAGAGAATGCTCGCTGCTATGGATATGCTCATATTTTACAGTTGTCAAATTACAGCTTAATGTAAATTCTTCTGTATCTTCGACAGTGACACAAATGTGTGTGATTGCTATATTTATCGAGGTATACATGTAAGTATCATACTTTATAAACAGCTAATGACAAAAATGTTATTGCAAATTTTAGCAGATGATTAGCCAAGATTTTACTTCTTGATAAAATAATTGTATATTTTAAGTATTAGTTAGACACCGATTTGGAGGGTTCTAACATGCATTTTTGTCAGTTAGATCCCGACCGGAGGGAGGGATCTAACTGACACAAAATGCATGTTAGGACCCGACAAAGAGGTGTCTAACTGACTTAGACATCATACGCTTCTTCTATTATACACTTCAACTTATAATTTTTGTAAAATAAATAATAATCTGGTTGTTTGTTTGCTGTTGTAAACAGAGTTAATCCCTAGCCGGGCGCTAACATGCAGAATTGTCAGTTAGATACCAGCTTTTCCAATGGTATAAGTATCTTGGTGATGTCTAACTGCAGTTAGACATCACCAAGACACTTATACCATTGGAAAAACCGGTATCTAACTGATAATTTTGCATGTTAGCTTCCTGCTAAGGATTAACTCTGTTAACAACAGCTAACAAACAATTAGATTATAACTGACAAAAATGCATGTTAGAACCCTCCGAATTGGTGTCCAACTAATATGGAGGTACAGACAAACGGAAGGATTGTGCATCTCATTTTTACTGAAAAAAAAACAGTTATGACTTGTCAAACGGCCTTCTCCAGATCATGACTAAGCAAACAGCGTCTGTGTTTACATGACACACGAAGTGCCATTTTCAAAGTTCCACAGTCCACTCTAATTCTATATCAAAGTGTTTGGCTGTAATTGCAAAGGAAAGTTGGGGATTGCAAAGGCATGGAAGTGTTGGGACACCAAGTGCAGTTATATGCGCTTGGAAATTTTATTACTTCTACTGTATATAATACTGGTGAAGCCAGATGTTGTCAAGCGACAACTTTTTTAGGTTGTCTCAAGCATGATACGTTTTGTTTCTTGAAAATTGAGGTTTAGCACCCTTTCAACACAACACCCCCAGCAAGATGCATGCACCCTTCACCACCGGTCGGTCGGACACCCCAATCAAAACTACCTCAGATGTCGCAATTTAATGCTCAGCCATTTAAAACACAAATTGTCATCTCCTCAAAAATAAATCTGGTTGAATTGGTGATCTGGAGAAAGAAAGCAAATGAAAGAGAGTTGTGGAAGTGTTCACAGTGAGTATCTGCAAATTTACAGATAGCGCTGTATAGGCATACAATATAGGAATACAATTTTAAAGGTTCACATTTCCTGAAGAATGTTCAATCATTATGCTGTAAGTGTCTGTACTTTTTAAAAGCGAATGCCCACCACATTACTGCAGATTCATTTAGTATGAGTTTCTATGGTTGGTTTTCTCACTGTCTACGTAGTATTTTCAGCTTCCCTGATTGGCCAATGTGCAATAAAAGTCCTCCAAATATGGAATTAATACGTGGGAGGCAATGGAATATGTATTATTCCACTTCAGTGAGCAGCTGAGTTTGGTCAGTTGATAAGATTAGCAGTTAAACACCAGCAGTCAATTTCCTCTCCAGACACGTCACTGGCTCTGAAAAACGTTTCATGCCATTCAAATTAGATTTTTACTATGTAATTTTGTGTCTGGACCAATCACATGAACTGAATTAGCTACGTTTTACTATCATATTGCAGAAACTCATACTTGTTGAAATTGCAGTAATTAATTTTCCTGCGTTTAGCCTGTATGCATGTGCCACTTGAAAGTACTCTGAAACTAATGAACACCTTTTTAGTTCTTCAAAAAACTCAAAGTGAAGTAGGGGCCCTTGAATCAGCACTTCTTTCATCTTTTCAAACTGTAATTGCCTTGCCTGACACTTCCCATCTTGGAAAGAAGAAAGGATGGCGTGAAATTAATTTTTAAGGAAAAGGGCAGAGGGAAGAGGTTTGAATATAACTACATGTGAACATATAATATATATATTAACGGCACATTTTATATGCAATGCATTTGAAAAAAGACGAAAAGCTTTGTACATAATTTAATTATTTTGCACAATTTAATGCTTGTTAATAGCAATATAATACTTGTAGATATATATCTTAAGAATTGACATTTTTAGAGTTTTAAATTGTTTATGAAATAGTATTACTTAAACAGTTGGATTTTTTTGTGACTGTTATTTTATATTGGAAATATGTATATATACCATATATAAAGAATTCTCTTTCTCTCACTTTCTCGATATGATTCCACCATTTGTACAAGAGACCATCTGTCAAAGATAAAATACAACAGATTTTGCAGAAAATCTGTGTCCCTTCAAAAGACTGTCTCCCTCTTTTGAACCATTTTACATCAGATATAAGTTACAACCTGCAATGTGGCTTTCCATGTCATGAACAGACACTCGACATGACTTAGAGCTTGATCCCCATGTCAAGGGCATGTTTAGCCTTTGTATGTATACCTGAATAACCTGATGTTGAGCACTTGGGCTCTTATATGATGCTGTCTAAGTGATCAACTGCTTATGCTAACTCAAAAATATATTTCTAAATGGTTTAAGGACTGATAGATAGGTACATGTATTGGTAGGTGCAGCCGTCTGAGCCAGTTTTTTTTGGGGTGGGGGGAGTGTCAGATTGAGACCTTTCACTCTTTATGAAATCTTACCAATGGACTCTGGTAAAAAAAATTGGCTTAATGCCCATGGGCTGACTCACCAGTCTACCTTTTGTCATTTACTGTATCTGTTTTACTCAGATTCAGAGGTTGTACAGTCAATAATATAGAAGTATGTCATATAATGCAACAAGAATACCCAGAACACATAATCCATCAAATTCAATTACCTTGATGCAGTTATCCTCTCAACATATAATCATCCAACACCATTGAGTATCACGGTGCATCATGTATCATGCCAGTACATCCGAATCAAACCACGTGTGCTGGAATGCTCCAACGGAAGCCGCGAGATGTCCTTTTGGCGGTTTTCAAGCAACACAAAATTCCATTGTCAGTTTCTGCTGACATGCACTATGTCATTATTGACAATATTCCAGATCACATTGTATGTGCAAGGTTAGTTGCATGTGTGTATGTGGCAAGTAGTCAAATGTGGTGGTTCACAGTCGGTACGCTGCATGCCCATGCTGTCGGCCCATGCTGTCGGGCGCACGTGGTGTTACATGGAGCTGGCCATCCGCGATTGTGGGAGAACTTCGGAGGCTGCTGCATTTATGAAGGGCGGTGGAATTGATCCCTCAAGAGATAGGGCTGCAGAGCTGCGGAGGCGACCGGCTGCAGTTGATGAAAGGTGCCGCAGCAGCAGAGGAAGCAGTAGATACGGCCGCAGATGCAGGAATGTCAAGATGAAAGCAGATTGTGATGGAGATAGGTTGAAGAAAGTGGGCCACTGCTTTCTGTACATTCTGCCACTGCATCACCTTTTTTAATCATTGGCCTGCATATTTGCAGCATCTTTTACTGTAAGGATGAGGTGATGAGGAAATAGAAGGTTTACATGACTGAAGCAAAATGATAGAGGTAATCGGATGATTCATAAAAATGGCAGATGACATGAAAGACGTTTCGTTGAAATATTGATGGTCCATTTCACAGTAGCTTCCTGATTCAGGCCCCGTCTGGCTCTGATGAAAGGTTAAATTTAATTTCTATAGGCATCATCACACCTTCATTTTGTTTGTATGCAACTTTGAAATTATACTGCTTGCAAAGGGCAGATTTCACGAAAAGTGCTCTCAGAGGGTACCTTAAACTTTTCATCCCTTTTGTTATCTCCCTGTTGCTTCCTGAAGCAAGTAAACCTGTTATTAAGTACATCTGTGAGCTAATGAATAAATATTAATATAATATCCTCAAATATGCAGCTTTTTCCTCTTAAAAAGATTTTTTTTTATCCCTCATGAGGACAATTTTGGACGACCAAACTTACTGGTGATCAGACGTGCTGACTCTGGCACTCTGTGGAATCTGCTGAAACCAATTCAAGAAAATGTAATGATATGTGATTGTCAAAAAACATCTTGAAAATTATTTTGGAACCATTTTTAATTGTATTAGTCATCATAAAACTTTTAAAAAAATAATAAATAAAGAAAGACTGCTAATGTAACTCAATTCCGTCACAGGACACTGAGGTTACATTAGCACCTTTCACATGGGGATTTTTTGTGTTCTTGCTACTTATGCCAATTTCAAACGTAGAATTCAAAAACTTTATTGAAAAACGTGTCTTATTTGCCTGTATACTTCACCAAAAAATTCCGTCCTCCATCATTTAACGTTGTTACATTAGCAAAATGCCGTATTTTTCGTTTCTCTGATCTACCAATCAAACAGAAAACAGTGTTTACCCATGATTTTATACAATGGATTGACACAATAAAAGATTTAGATTTCAGATTTTTTGTGCCCTGCCAACTATCTTTTAAAAAATGACCCTGAGAAAATCTGAGAAGTTACGAATCAATTATGCCTGGCCTTATCAGACTTGTGCTAATGTACATTGTAACTCGTGGTAAGTCATTTTGCATCTTTTTGTGAAATCTGCCAAAGGCAAGCGTGATAACTTCCTTGTTGCTCAGTTTTATTTACAGAAGATTCCATAATTTTATGCACTGAGACTGAATGTGAGTTTTTTTACTGGGACATGTTATTGTATAGGGAAAAATTATGTCATACTCATAAGTTTTTTAATGAAAATAATTCATATTGGGTCTCAGTGTCTACAATTGAGAAATCATCTGTAATCAATAGTCAACCCATACCCTCATCAGCAATAAAAAAATTAATTTCACACACTGCACTCCCGATCGCCCAGATGAGAATGAGAGAAATGAATACATATGGTTCACCATTGGAATTTGAGTCAACGGCATTCCCAGCATGTTCTCTATCTCATGTACCCCCTGCATTTGAAGTGGAAGAAGCAGCCTCACGTGTCTTGAAGCTTCCTCAGCTTCCCACGCCACCAAATGATGCTCTTGATTAAGCTTTTCAAAATAGGCCTGCGGCATTTATTGGTGCTCTGAGAAGTGATTACTGCAACACCTGCTCCCAACACTACTCCACATGCAGTGGTTATAGGAATAGGTCCAGCCCACACAAACATCTGAAATGAAATTGTACATCACATTGTTACTGGGCAATTCCGTAAACTTAGATTTACAGATTTGGCACTCTAGAAGCTTGTGTAGCGCTACCATTATATCTCAGCTATTTCATTGTTATATAGGGATGAGGCCAGGTAATAGGGGTATCAGACAAGCCACCAACCAAAGCTCTAAATGCAACAGGAGCTGAGCCACATCAAAATATATAGCGTTTCAGACGTACATCACATGATGTGCATCCGAAACGCTGATATTTTGATGTAGCTCAGCTCCTGTGCACTTCGAGCTTTGGTTGGTGGCTTGTCTGATTCCCCTATTACTTGGTCTCATGCCAGGATAACAATGAAATAACTAAGGTATTGCGGTAGGGCTACACAAGCTGCTAAAGTGTCAAATCTGTAAATCTGAGTTTACGGAATTGCGCTACTTGAACTTTTTAAAAAGAAGTAATGTCAATCAAATACATATTGCTTTAGTACAATCTATCAATTTGATATGCAAAAAGAGCGGACTGTTGCACGATGAAAATGGCACTTCTTTTAAAAGTCATCATAGGCCTACTGATGATATGTCATGATCATGCCCTATAAATAAATATTGTACTTTCAATGTTAATTTGACGAGAGGAGACTTATCCTGCTCATTGGTGACAAATGAAAGGATTATGCATCTGATATTTACCCTAAAATCAGTTAAGTCAACTTAAAATGGCCTTTTCTTGATCACGGCTATTGAAACACTCTATGTTTCCCATGTTGAATGTAGAGAAGATGACACTTCATTGGCTATCATGACTTACAAAATGCATTTTTCGCAGTGAACTGGTGCTCTTTTTTTGTATAACTAAGAAAGTTGAAATGTTTGAAGTTCAGGAAACAGAATCGAAATACGAAATGTTAAAGGAGATGCCCCATATGGAACAAAGTAGGCCAGTGTATGTATGACAACATGTATCATCTGGCAGTTACATATCATTGGTGCCAGTTGAGGAACAAGATCCATGCAACTTCAAAATCTTCTCTAATTTCCTTGTAGACTTTCAATTCAATAGAATCAATTTCGAATATTAAAAAAGACACAGTAAAGTTTTGGACTGGTAGCATGTGTTCTAAAAATTAACCTTTCCTGGAGCCCTGACAAAAACCAAGATTGGTTGTAAAAGTTTTGTAAAGCTTGTTTCCTGTGACATCGAATTAAAATTTGTTGCACCTGCTTAGATCGAGACAATGACGAAGTTAAAGGAAAAAATCTCCTTTTCCTTTAGTTACTTTTATAACATGAGTAATTTGAGGTTTCAGAAATAAGTTTTGGAAAAAATAATGAAACGGTATTAAAACTCCTTAATGATGTAACAGAGCTTACTGGAAAAACATAATCGTTATCTCCAAGGCCTGGTTTAAAACAAAGTCTGTCCAGGAACATCCAGGTTGACTCACGTATGGCCCTACCTGCCTGATTTAAATCATATTATTACTAAGATCACCTGGCTACCAATTCTGTAGGAGTGATGTAGTCTTTCTTATAATAATAATAAGAGAAGGGGAAGATTATAAGCCACAAGTATGCAAATTGCATGATGGCTTCAACAACTTCGGAATATATCATGGCCCCTGTAGTAATTCGGCTTGATGTGAAGTTATGGAATTTATTGAATGAGATAATGTTGATTGAATCTTCCAGGAAAGAAAATATTAGTGAAACTTTTTTCAAAGCCAGGTCTTTGGAATGATGATTATGTTTTTTCAGTCAAGAGTGTGCTGAAAGGGTTCAGTTGTAAATTGGATTATTGGAATAATAGATAGCACTTACATAGAAATGCCGAAGACGTGATTTAAAAAACTTTGGGTAATTGAAATCTGTCTTTTGGGGACAAGGGGGAGTCAGATTTAGATATTTCATAACATCATGAAATCCGACACTGAACTGCCTTCATTATTTTCTTTTTGGTGCTAAAATCATCAATTGATAATATAACTGCATTGTATCTTTGAATGGATTAATGACTCCAAAATAGCAACAACTTATTGGCCAGCCACTCACATGCAACATGAGACTATCATGCTGAGTTATCTATGTCAAAGCATTGAAATAATTAATGCTGCCTGCGCCCCGTTTTAATTACAATATTGTTAAATTATTTGAATAAGACTGAGATTAGCTGATTGGGAAAATTGTGGTCGGTAAGTAGCTGGTGATGAGGTGAAGTGAGGCTTATCAATATTTCATGCTGAGGTTTATCGAAACGAAATCAGAGCAAGAATTAGAGAGAGTCTGTCGTATAATTCATGAGATCTCGGCTGGCTCTCTTGGGCTTCGTTACTGCCCTGGATTTCTATCAGAATTACATGGTTTATCTGTTTATATCTAAAACATTTATAGGGAGCTGCAGAATGTGAAGTTAATTTTCTTAAATAATACAGAGCCTGGTGCCTGAGTCAGTGGTAGCACTAGAGAATGCTATAGCTATTGGACACAGGTTTTTCCAGCCGGGCAATTGAAGTAAGGAGGACTATTCATCCTGTGCCAAGAGTACATATTGCCATGGTCCTTCCCTGTTCTGTCCTGCCAAATCAGAGCAAAACAGCACACTAAACCCCACATGGAAGATGACATGTAATGAAATTGTTCATAACTTTACATGTCACAGTTGAAGAATAGCAAGTACTTTCATTTTAAAAGCTATTAGTGAACACCAATGACATCACAACAAGCTCTATGCACCACGTTGAAATGAATTTTCAATTTTATTTGGGTTCTGGAAAGATAACAATGAGGTTTTTCGACACATTTTATATTGAAGGTATACTGCAGTTCATTGTTGAATATTATACAATTCGACATAAGAGATCATTCCATATACATATACAATGCACAAGAGAAGAACCTGAAAATAGGGGAAAAGCAATATGTTTGTACAGATGGCTCTCCAGCCGAGGCATCCAATTCCAATGAATAATGAGAAAGATAAAAATATATTCTTCAAACTTTTCAAAGATCCATTTTCAGCTCCTATACACAAAGGCAAACATGGGTGGATTTTGGAGTTTGCATTTCAGCTTTCAAAAGTATATATGGAAGTATGTTTCAACAGTTTTATTCTTAGAATTTACAAGACGTTGTATTTTTGCTGATGCAACAACATTTCAAAATGTGAAGAATGCTTTTGTTACATATTTTTTACGGGAACAACTAGAATTGTGTATGACATTTTTTTTACCACAGTCCAAGTAAGAGGCAGAGTATTTAATAATTAACTTGATTAAAGAAATTTTGTCAGAAAAAATATGAAAATCCTGAGACAATAAACAACAAATGCAATATTCGTCATTATGATTTGTTTCATTTTCAATGTTAAGCAAATGATAATCAATTATCATCATACATTGTTTTTACTTTGTTTGACAGTATGCACTATATTGTCAATCACTGAGAAGAGCTAAATTGAATATCATTACTAATGAATGGTAATAAATCTCATCCCTGGGAGTGTTAGCAGGATGTCCTGACAGGATATCCGCCGGAATTATCTGGGGTAGAAAGCTTTGACATGCGAGAGATACAACGGAAAACATCACGATGCTGAATTTACTCATATGGTTAATATCAGTTAATATGCAACATAGTAATGTCATTCATTTCAATATTACTATGTATGTATTTTAGTCGACATACAATTCCGTGTTAAAGGCCAAACATGCAAGGAAATCTCTCTGTCAAATTATATGTCATTGTCTCGTCGGAGAAGACAGATGCACAACCAGTCTGAAGAAAGAGCAAGCAATCTTTTTTTGACATTTTTTGGTCATTGAAGAGATTTGTTCAATATGCCCTCTCCCTTATTTGTCTTCTGTGCTGTTTTTACGTCTGTTGAGCTGGCTTGAGACTTGAGTCGATAGGAGCCCAGCTAGTTCAGTGGACCTCATGTGAGTCTCCGAACACAAATTGAACTGAATTCTTAAAACGATATGCCTGAAATTTAAAGTACTTTTTGATCTATAGGTGAACAGTCCTGATTTAGCATCAGCCCAGATTCCATCATTTTGTCCTTGATATATATTCATTTTCTTATTTTTCTACATCACATGAGGAGTTTGTAGAGCTCTTTATATTGGCCTGTTATAAATACATCTCGAAAATAGATATTTTTTCAATGGGTTATGAACACAATTTACCTAATATATTCAGATGCAGGCTCATAAGGCCCCTCTGAATTTACACATTTGAATTGAGTTAGCTGCTGCTTATTAGCTATAATTGTCACATTGCCAACTAATGAAATTACATGTAATTATACTCCAATTACTTAATTTGCAATCAGCCAAGGCTACATAATAATGGCACTGAACTGTCACACATTCTCTGCAAGCCCACAGTTACAGTCAACGAACCACTAGTGCTTACAGAAACGTACTGGAATTTTCAATGTGATGTCATGTCCCCATGCTTACAATGTTATTTTGCATGACCCATAAGCATACTACTACATTTAGTTTTGACTGAAGTGTCAAATAAGCAAAGTATGGAAAAGTTATCTATGTTAGAGCATTGAAATCATTTGTGCAGCTTACCATGTTTTCATTACAATATGATTTAATCCTTGGAATAAGGCGGCGAAATGAACTTATTGGTGAAATTGTGATTGTAAGTAGTTGATAATGAGGTGTAGTAAGGCTTATCACTATTTCAAGCTGAGGTTTACAGAAACGAAATCAGGGCAAGAATTAGAGAGAGTCTGTCGTATAATTCATGAGATCTTGGCTGGCTCTCCTGGGCTTCGTTACTGCCCCGGAATTCTATCAGAATAACATGGCTAATGTGGTTATTACTAAAACATTTATAGGAAGCTGCAGAATGAGACGCCCCGTGAAAAGTTGGCTCAAGTAGCTATTGCTACTTTTGCCCTTTATTATTGCAGTTTATACAGTGGTAGGAGTAGCAATAGCTACTTGGGCCGAAAAGTTCATTTGACTCACATCTTCCCGAATAATACAGAGCCTGGTGCCTCATTCATGGGACCTGTGTTCATTTTCCAGAGAAGACAAATGGATGTTCAAACCTGTGTCAAGAACGATCTCCGCTTCATTGCCATTGTTTTTGCCTGTCGACTCATTTTATTTGGACTATCTTATGGGCAAAAGTCCGCGAAATGACGCGAATCTGTACGCATGGCCATATATAACAGTATATATGTGTGTATTGGTTTGTATGTTGGGGAGGGGGGTACTAAAAATATGCGTGAAACCTAGGGGTGGGGTACTAAAAATCCGCATGAAACCCAAGGGGGGATATCAATTTTTGACAGGAAGTTCTAGCAAAACTCCCACCCCCCCAGTCATAAATTCTGAACGTTCCCTAAGGGGCGCCAATTTAATTTCTCCTCGCATGACATCGAGCTGGAATTTTGCTCATAGCTGCCAATGATTATAGTAAATTAAGTTAATCAAGGATAATTAGTTTTCTAGGATTACAACTTGACAATGATATTAACTAATAACCAGCTGCCAAAATCAATTACAACTATATCATCTCAGCAACCTTGGCTGTGGCTTTTGGCATATTATTAGTTTGCAGCAGAACATCAAGTACATTTTACTTACTAGTCATTGGTAAACTATCCGACTGTTCCAATAATAGTTTCAGCTAAAGAGTTCTGACAACTAGAAAATAACAAAATTTGATATTCCTGGAATGAAATGATATTAGATGCCCTGATGCCAACTGCAGTAACAAATTACCTTACTCTGGACTGTTTGCTTTTCAATAATTGATCAATTGGGTGAAGCTTCTAATCTAATAAATTGTCTTAGAATACTGGTCAATTTTTTCTTCAGAGCTTAACGCTCCCACAGACTCAAGTCAGCTCAATAGACAGCAATAAAAAAAGCACCCAAGACAAACAACGGGGAGGACATATTGAACTAATCTCTGCAATGACAAAAAGAGCCAAAAAATATTGTTTACTCTTCCTTCAGGCGTGCGCATCTGTCTTCTTTCTTAGGCAAACCATGACATATAATTGGACAGGGAGATTTCCTGGCATGTTTGGCAGCAACCTTTGACATGGAATTGTATGTCTATCTCGAAAAATTCACATCGAAAAGGAAAGAGAAGTTAGTGCTTCAGAAGTTTTTCTAAAACATCATGCAAAGTTGCAAACTGTGCAAATATTCAGAGACAAGGAGAACAGATATCCTGTCAGGACCATAATGATATTCATTTAGCTCTTACCAGGAAGGAATAATAGACACTGTGTGTAGTGTACACTGTCAAACAAATTGATAGTAATGAAATACCATGATAATGATATATTTTTATGTGTTTAAGGTCGAAAATGAAAGTTAATGTGGAAACTATGCAATAAATCATGATGATACAAATTGTGTTTGTCTTTCATTATCTAAGAACTTTTATATTTTTCCATGAACTTCATGTGTTTAATAATCATATTCATTGTATCTGGGGTTTAATAAAGTTAATTATTGAATATTCTGCCTTTGACATCCACAAATGGTAATCCAAATGTCACAAACAATTCTAGTGATTCTCTTAAGTTGAGTTGATAAAAGCAATATTTTATTGCATCAGCAAAAATATGTCCTAGAAGTTTTTAGAATAAAACATACTTCCATATATATCTTTGAAAGCTAGAATGCAATCTGCAAAATCCACCATCTTTGCTTTCGTGTTTTGGAGTTGCATATGGATATTTGAAAAGTTTGAAGAACATATTTTTATCTTTCTCATTATTCATTGGAATTGGATGCCTTATTTTGAGAGTCGTCTGTGCAGACATATTGCTTTTTCCCCTATTTTAAAGTTCTTCTCTTGTGCATTGTATGCATGGAATCATCCCAGATGTTGTATTGTCATCATTTTCAACAATGAGTTGCAGTACATTCAACGTAGAATATTCTGACATCTTCAGAAACCTCAGTAACATTTTTCGATTTACAAATACACACGCATACAAAATAACATTTTCTTTAACATCATGGTGTAGTCTAGTTGCTGGGAGCGTCCTACTCAAAACTGTGAGCTCCAAAGGTTTTGACCAGAAAAATATTTCAGCATATTTTTCAAAATTTACCAATTTTCTCTGGTATAATTTAAAAGATTATGTTGAATTTTGCAGCAATAGTTTACAAAAAATTATCTATGACTGAAGTTCTTTAAAAAATTGATAGAGTTCACTTTGAGGCTTGTTCTCAGTAACATCAAGTTGAAAAGATTAGTTGCACCTGATTATGGACAAAAAATTCTTTTCTTCTACAACATGAAAGGGATTAATTAGATGTTAAAGAAAAAACACATGGAAAAGAATAAAATAAAACAACCAGATTAAAACTCCTTAATGATGTAACAGAGCTTACTGCAAAAACCTGAATGATTATCTCAAAGACCTGGTTTTAAATTAAGTCTGCCTGCCCATTTCCCAGGGACATCCAGGATGACTTATTTATAGATTTGCCTGCTTTATTAAAGAGGCATGCTGTGATATAAGAATGTCCCTTTCGCAGTCTTGAGTTAGGCGGTCACTCTCAGGGGATAATGTTGTTTTAGTTACTCGGTAACCAATCACTGATTACTTTTGAGAAAAGTAATCTGGCCAGGGCACAAATTAGGGGAGAGCGGGGCACAGTGAGACACTTTTTTTCAAGTGTTCCAAAATTTAGGCAGCAACGAGTTAAATGAGATCAAGTCCACATTATAGACAATGACGTTGGGTATATTGTCCAGTAGTTTCAGGTTCCTATGCTAGTTGAGTGTCTCACTGTGCCCTGTGGGCGGGGCACAGTGACACAGCAGGCTCGCACAGTGAGACAGATCATCTGCTGCCATTACTGCCGGTCTCCAGGACATGCGGAATTGTTCTATCAATTGTTGCTACAGAAACTACTATACCCTTATAAAAGCAGCTGACTAGGTGATTTTATAGGTCCTTGTTTGAGCATGTTTCGAAACTTCATCGCACAGGACACATGCACGACTTATTTCACCTGCCGCACCTGCTAAATACTAATCAAAATTTTTTCTGATGCTTCCCTTTGGATATGACTCACTAAAATTAGTAGTTTATATTTTGTTTTTTATAGTTAATTGTGATCTATGCATTACATTCAGGTAATTTCGAGTGTATTTTGTGATGTCTCCCTGTGCCCCTCTTCAAACTGTCTCACTGTGCCCCATGCAGCTCTCTTTATAAAATGTTTGAATCCTGCGGACCGGATGCTTGTATTGGAGTCATCATCTCACTAAACTAAGACAAATAGTCAAGTTTAGAATCCCTGGCAATTGATTTGCATTACACCATTTTTTTTCGGAATCATAACGAAAAGTCGTTTTGAAAAATGATTTACTTTTACTGGCTAAAAACCAAAATACTGAAATTCCACTCTCTATATGCTGGATATAGGACAGTCTCTCCTTACTTACTTTTTGTTCTATGCAAAAGAGGGCTGATCTGTAAACAGTACCAGGTAGATGCTATTTGCTTTGTCTCACTGAGCCTGCCGTCTCACTGTGCCCCGCTCTCCCCTACTTGTCAGACTGAGGTATAACTAATTGATTACTCGCTAGATTATTTTGACCTAAATTTTTATTCTAGACTAAACCGTTATAAATTCTGTTAGAAATTATGCATGCATTAAAACTTATTGTATTCCATTAGAAAGCACTTATCAAAATGCCATCAGCTGGCTGTGGTTAGAATTGTCAGTTATATCCCAGACGATGCCATCCAGCAGGTAATGATCACAAATTAGTTTTCTGGGTTAGAGCATTGAATTAAAGACAAGTAGCTCAACTCTAGGTTTTCATTACAATATCATCAAATTTCTGGAATTAGATGGGGGATTTGGCTGATTAGGGAAATTGTGGTTGATAAGTAGCTGGAAACGAGTAAGGCTTATCAATATTTCATGCTGCAGTTCACCGAAACCAAATCAGTGCAGCAATTAGAGACAGTCTGTTGCATAATTTATGAGGTATTGGCTGTCTCTCTTGGGTTTTTCCATTGCCCTGGATATTTACCAGAATTACTTGGCGTGGTTATAACTGAGGAGCAGCAGCGGTCAAATGGAAGATAATTCCTTTCTGAATAAGTGGTTTGAAAATAAGTTTAACTTATGAAGAACAGGCTAAATCAATTACTTGTGTATAATCGTAGCTGTCTGAGTTGTGGATCATGGCAATATTATCAACCTGCATTTCAAGTTTAAGTCAATTATTTCGCTGATAAACCAATAATAAGTGCTTTTCTTGGTAAAATATTAAACGGTTTTCATGTGGCTGTAGGCCTACACTTTTTTTTATTCCTAACTAGTAAATCAGAACTTAAATATTCCCAGCCCTGAAGCTATTTTTTTTGGTATGTATCTGACATTCGCCTTTTTTTTTGTCATTCGACATCGGTTGATGAAATCAAAGTCTAGCGTCAAGATACATTTTTTCGTTGAATTCACATGCTGGCCTCCCGATGTGGGTTGACTGCAAGGCCAGCTAAAGAGAAATTGTTGTCTAATAACAAGCACAAAAGACAAATTACAGAGAAGACATCAAGCAAAATCTTTTATAACAAAAAATACAACTTGCTTTGTTTGCTCTTCCTTCAAACTTGTGCTCTGTCTTCTTTGGCAAGCCAATGACATATAATTGGACAGATAGATTTTCAGACCTGTTTGGCAGCAACTTTTGACAAGGAGTTGTTGTATATGTCCTTTGATCTGCAGAAGTTGGTATGGAAAAATGTGTTTCAGACGTTTTCCACAAAATCGTACTAAAAATGCAAACATAAGTTTGAATTTTGGAATTGAAATACCACCCATTATTTCTATATATAATTCTGTCAGGAGTCCTCCACAAAAGGACCACATTCATAGATGTACAACCATTGACACAAACAAAAACCCTCAAGTTATACGTTTTTTAAGAATATACAGTTTTATTTTCTCAGAGCTCATGAGAGATCTTTGAAATCCACCAAGCTCTGCCTTAGTTGAAAACATCGTGTGCAGGAGTTCCATGCAGAAGTTTTAAGAACATATTTTTATCTATCTCATTATTCATTGGATGCCCTCGTGGGAGACTCATCTGTTCAGGCATATTGCCTTTTCCCATATTTTCTACTTCTTATCTTGTGCATTATATAAGACTGAGACTAATTTGGCACAGTGAGACAGCAGGTGGGGCACATTGAGACAGGGTGTCTGCTACTATCACTGCCAAACCTCTGGACCAGTGGACCTGCTGAATTGTTCTGTCTGTTGTTGCCACAAATACCACCAAACTCTGATAAAAGCAGCTGGCTATGTTATTTTTTAGGTCCTTTTTTTGCCATGTTTGGAAAATCCATTGCACAGGCCACATCAATGACTTATTTAACAAGCCGCACCTGTTACACACTATTCACAATTCATCTCCAATGCTTCCTTTTGGGTAAGGCTCTCTGAAATAAGCAATTTATGGCAGGCATTTTGTTTTTAATTCTAAATTGTGAGCTTTACATAACATTCATGTAATTTCTAGTGTATTTTGTAATATCTCACTGAACCTACCTCGATCTGTCTCACTGTGCTCCACATAGCTTTCTTTATAAAATTTTGGAATCCTGAGGACTGGATACCTGCATTGTGGATCTGCTAAACTAACACAAATGACAAAGGTTTGAATCTCAGGCAATTGATTTGCATTCTCCTGTTTTCCATGGGAATCATAACAAAAAGCAATTTGGCAAATTGTTTTACTTTTACTGGCTAAAAACAAGAATTTCGAAATTCCACTCACTCTGCTTTGTTGGTGGCTATCATTCCATTTTGTAGTTAATCTCTGCTCATTGATGGTACACTCTAAGAACAGTGTTTTACATTTAAACACCTGTAAACGCATCTTTTGCTAAACATCTAATATTTTGTGTCTTGAACTAAAACACCTGCTGAGTAAAACACCTATACTTCTAAACACATGGCATTTGGTGTTGAAATATGAAACACTTTGTGAGCTAAACACATCTCCTTCTAAACACCTCATATTTGGTGTTTAGAAATGAAACACTTTCTGGGGTAAACATGTTTAACATGTTGGTGTTTAGCATGTAAACACCTGACCTATATGTAGAGCCTCATTCTGAGAAGATGCAGGTCAAGTTTGAAATTAACTGTCATTAGACTGAAGTGGACCTCAGGAGATGCAGCTTGCTCCTACATGGGATGGACTGGAAACACTCTCAGGACTTAATAACTGGCTTTTTACCTGGTAAGTGTTTTGTTTTGAATAGACATACACATCCACAACAGTTTTAGGATGTTCAATGTGTTGTTGAATGCTATTTGAAGGGGGAAACAGAGTACAATCTTCTAGCTGATCAATGTGCAATGCATGGTGTTTACAATGCTAAGTTCATCACATAACTTTATACTTAAATGCAGACTGTCAGAATGCAGTGTATGTTGTTGTGGCCTGATATACTTATGTCAGGAAACACATCTTGAGCACTAGTTATGTTAGCTCTATTGTATTGTGGACACATGGCTAAATCAAGGCTAAATGATCAGCTGAAGCACCCATCTTGCCTGCCTCACCGGAGGGGCAGGATTGGCTGTCACCCCTGCTCATATATATGGGATAGTCATGTTTTTTCCCTAATTAGAAAAGAAGCTCCATAATAACATACAAATCAGAAACTACATTTTAGTTCTTCTAAAATAAATAAATAATTATCACAATTATTGAAAAAAAAATTCTTTGCTATTCTGATAAATGTGTTCTATTTTCAGAGTTGCACGATGACCGAGATTCAACATGAGATCCACTGAAGAATACAACCCCATGCCTTGTGGATACAATTGCCCTCATCTTTATCACCAGAGATTGCGGATTTACATCTGGAGAGTCAGCAAATACCTGCTTTAGTGTGACCATGGACTGGAATGACCAAAGCCTTCACAAGATGATCGGAAATTATTAACAAAGAACTACTGGACTTTATCAAAGACTTATGGCATATTGTTATGCCTGCAATTTACCTTTTATTTTGACTTTTGACATCGATGAATGGACAATGGACACTATGTTCTGCTGATTTATCAATTATCATTCAGCAGAGAAATTAAGAAACATATTTTTAAAAAAATTTATTTTCAAGAACTGTTATTTCAAAAGTTTATACATGTTTCATTATTGTGATTGCTTGTAAGCCAATGTTGACCTTAGGTTTATTCTAATAAACTTTCAAACTTATTTCAGTGTGAAAAAATGTATAATCTAAACGCAAAAACGTATGACATGTTTAAATACTAAACATGTTTAAGATCTAAGCACATTCAAGAGCTAAATTTCAGAGGATCAAAATGCGTTTAGAGGCTAAACATGTTTACATTCCAACACATATTGCCTGAACACGATCATTCTAAACATGTTTAGATGTTAACGCGCAAAAAAAGTGGGGACAAATTTTGTGTTTAGGATTGTGTTTTACATCTAAACACTATTCTTAGAGTGTACACCCATCCGATTCTCGCCCAGCCAAGCCCTATAATTCTAATAGAAGTAGATGCTCTTCTTTCCAGCTCAAGTATTCATAATATCATTCAGTCTGATAAGCTGCTTACAGTTCCACAGAATAGTTTGTGAATACTGAAAAATATATTATTCAATCTCATGTTTATAAAACACTCAATTATAATGTGAGTCTTATTATATTAACAATCATTAGATTCCATACTGTTCCAGTAACATCAATGACTTTAGAACTGCTCATTAAATATACACACAGCAGCAGGAAAATTGTGTGCTTATTGTGAAGTCTTATATTAAAGGTGGTATAGCGAATGTATTTCTTCCTGCCACAACAAACTGTATAAATGCATAAAAACAGTCAATTTTCCATGCAATAACACAGGCATATCACAAAATTTAGACTGCATCCTAGGGATGTAACTGCATAATGTTTCATCCATTCCAGATGAATACAGAATGGCAATCATCTATCGATCACCGTAGATTTGCAATCCTTTCGCTTGTCAGTCAACAAGAGACATTTATAAGTCTCCAAAAATTAAACTGAAAATTATATTATTGCTCTGTTCATGATGCAGCATCATTACTCATAACATGCAATTTACAGTTGAATGGTCCTCTCATCCGCATAAAAATTGGAACGGCTGCATGTCGTCAGACGTGTTTTGCTGCGTCTTTCCATGACAAGCAGACAAGCAATTACCGGATGGAAATTCCCTGCATGCATCACACACTGCCCCTTCACCTGTCTTCCTGACTTGATGACCTTTGCAGAACAAAAACAGGTTCTTGGTGTGAAGCAATTGTTGCTCAAGGCCAAATCATTTGCAGCCAGCTGTTTACTGTTTTGTTGTGTTCATTCTAAATTCATGAATTTAAGGCTCAAATTGCAGGTAGCCAATGTGAATGTGCATACAAATCTAATGAACAGATTTATAATGATTGAATTGACACCGGTAGCTTGTTTGTCTTAGGCAGATTCCACGAAAAGCAGCAAAATGACTTACCACAAGTTACATTAGCACAAAGACGGATAAGGCCAGGCATAATTGATTCGTAGCTTCTCAGATTTTCTCAGGGTGCTTTTTCCATGGATAGCTGGCAATCTTTTACTGTGTCATTCCATTAAATAAAATCATGGGTAAACACTATTTCCTGTTGAATTGGTGGATCAGAATAACTAAAATAACTAAAACTATGGCCTTGTGCTAATGTAACAACGTTAAATGATGGAGGACAGAATTTGTTTATGTTGATACTATTGAAATATAAATGAAAACACCAGCAGGGTACCACCCCTGGCCTGCTCCTGGGAGACCTGGCTTTCAGTTCAGAAAAAATTTGAGATCAAATTGTGTTCCTTAACGTAATTTATATAGACCAATTTTGCTAATGTAACACTATGAAATGGACAGATGCGAAATTGCAGTTACATTAGCAAAAAAAAAAAAGCTACTGCACAGAGCTGTTTATGTTTTTGGTGATGTATATAGGTAAATAAGACAGATTTTTCAATAATTTTAGAAATTCACGTTCGAAATTTGCATAAGTAGCAAGAACACAGAAAAATTCCCATGTAAAAGTTGCTAATGTAACCTCAGTGTCCTGTGACGGAATCGAGTTACATTAGCAGTCTTTTTTTATTTTTCATTTTTTTCAAGTTTCATAATGACCAACACAATTAAAAATGGTTCCAAAATATTTTTCAAGATGTGTTTTATCAATCACACATCATAACATTTTCCTGAATTGGTTTTAGCAGATTCCACTGAGTGCCAAAGTAAGCACGTCTGATCACCAGTAAGTTTGGTCGTCCAAAATTGTCCTCATGACTCATGAGGGATAAAAATATATATTTTAAGAGCAAAAAGCTACATATTTGAAGATTATTTTAATGATACTTATTCATTAACTCACAGGTGTACTGAGTAATAGGTTTACTCGCTTCCGGAAGCAACAGAGAAATAACAAAAGGGTTGGAAAGTTTAGGGTACCCTCTGAGAGCACTTTTCGTGGAATCTGCCCTTATTACATGTTCAATTCCAAGTCTGTTATATTACAAAGCTCTAAATAATTACACACCAGCATACTTAAAAATATGAAAATCGATGAACAAAAAATAATGCCACTCATGGCAGGCCCGAGGGCCAATGTTCATGTAAATTCAGTTCAATCTCAAACGGGTATATAAAACAATGCATGCATAATACAATTGCACAATCCTGGAAGAGTCTACTAAATAAGTTCTTCAAATCTTACGACTTGCAACTCAAATTTTACATTTCACCCTGTGCCTCATGCCGTGTACTCAGGTCAAAGTAACATGAGATTTTTGCCACGCAACAGCAATTACAACAAGTACAAATTACCTTTTAGCTGGTATCTGTAGTTTTTCATGTGATCTGAACAAATTGTGAGTGCTTCATGAACCAATGTGAATTTTTAAAATGTTCAAAAACATGCATTAGGCCACATGTAAAAGTGATGATATGTATCTGAATTTTGTTTCAGTGATATAAAGCCCACTTGCTTAGCCCTGCTTTCTAAAACAGTTACATTACTTTTCATTTCAACTCTTGTCTTTTCAGACTTGTTAAGTAATTTGCTTCACGCCTTACTGCTTCTGTTTTCTGATGTTGAAGAAACACACAATCAATATATTTAGTCCTCTCTCTCCTTTCATATGCCTAAATTCTTTACGGGATATGGTTCTTTAAAGTGATAGATCCACAGCTGACAACTCATAGAATATTTCTGGTTTATGGTGGAATACAAGATGTGTGCAAAAGATTTGCATTCTCATATTCATATATGTAGCTATATATAACAAGAAAGTTACTGACCATCAGTGACCAAGCTACTCATTCCATCTGTTCGGCCTTCCACACTTAGCTTGCAGTGAGAGGCTGTCATAACTTGTCAATTCCCTTAGACTAGTTTCTTTGGTTATCATCAAAGAAATGCAACAATTATATCATTCGCCTGTTCTTACATCTTTTTCCTTGCATGCATATTCCCATCGATTTCTGGAAATGACATGCCTTGAATTTAGGGAACTTTTGTGTATGCCAAGATCCAAGCTACATTGTAGGTTATTGATGTCAATCAAGTTTGGAGAACCTTATTAATCCAACAAAAGATATAATATTCGTTAAAATATTAATTTTTTGAAGATGGTTGCCATGCCTATCACAACATTACTGTCTTTCAATAAAGTACGAAGAATACGAAAAGTCTATTTGAATTGGTGTGTGATCTCATGCTACTCAGGAAATGTGATTGACAAATGGTGTAGGCCTACATATGATGTAGTGTCAGCATGTGATGTTGTCCAGAATAGCCATATTTTGTTATGTGACATGGAATGACAGTCATTCATATCAAATACTCAGTCTGCTGAGACAAGCTCTGTCTAACATGAAGATTAAACCTTGTGTTGGTCAAATGAAAACTGTTGGGACTAACCAGCTGTGCATTCAAATGCTCAGAAAGCTGTGAAATACAACAAGAATGATATGGCTGTGTGTATTTTTTGAAGTCTTCAGTAATGTGATACACACTGATTCTTTGGGTATCATTGGCTGAATACATCTCTGACTTCACATGGAGAACCTGATTTACATGACTTACAATGCTAGCCTACGGGTACTGCCGTATGAGATCCTACTCCGACATTACAAAATAAATCACTCACTGCATACTTTCTGGAAGGATAGTAACACTTTTCTGAGTGGTGAAGCGTCAAGGTCGCCTTTGTCAAATGAGACAAAGTGAGCTTGATTTTTTTTGTAGTCAAAACTTCTGCAGTCCCTTGGCTCCAGGACTATATCACCCGATACGAAGTAATGAGAGTGTCCTTCTTGCTGAAGTGTTATCTCTTGCCAGTCAAAGCTTCCTACTCTACTCCTAATACTTCCAGCGGATATCCTGTGAAGACATCCTGGAAAATATTCCTGGAGGCTTTATTTACTGATGTTCATAAATAATGACATTCCGTTGGCTCTCTTCAGAGCGTTAGAGAGCTGGGAAAATAAACCATGACTGCCCATGCATTGTATAGAAACACCAATTCTAACATTTTGTGACTCACACTGTATTTTCCTTTCATTTTGTGTTACGACTAAATTTTGCCTCCTTTTATCTCATTGGCCTTCCTATTTAAATAAAAGAACAGTGAATGTAATTGATTTTTCATGGTCCACATCACAAGAGGTATATCAATTCAAACCAACTCCACATGCACCTTAATATAATTTGATACACTAAAGGACCATTCACAATTTATGACTGGGGGAGATGGGAGTTCTGCTGGAACTTCCCGTCAAAAATTGATACCCCCCCTTTGAGTTTCATGTGGATTTTTTGCACCCCACCCTTAGGTTCGTGCGTATTTTTAGTACCCCCCCTTGACATACAAAGCAATAAACACATGTATACTGTTATACACGGCAACGCATAGAGATTTGCATCATTTCGAGCGTAAATAAAGATCCAAATAAAATGAGTTTATCGTGTTTTTTAAAATTTTTTCTTGTTAAAATTTCTTACCCCCCTGGAAGTCTTGTCAAAAATTAATATCCCCCCTTGAAACATGTGTGAAAAGTTAGTACCCCCTCGGCCAAAACTCCCATCCCCACCCCCAGTCATAAATCCTGAATGGTCCCTAACGCTCAGTGCGGAACTGGGATCTTCTTTCTGTACAATTTCATCCTGAAAGAGACTGACTCTCCTCATGCAACCGCTCTCCTCCTGCACTAATCAGTATTTATTTTGCATCGTCAAGATATTCACAGAACTTCAATACTGGAGTACCGAGTACAATACGAGAAGAGTCTGCTTCCAAACGCCTGACCACTCCATGATTGCAGAACAATCTTATGAGTTATGAATAACTGCAAAGATAGTGAATCAGCAACAGATCATTTGAAGAAGGTCAAATGATCCGCTCTCACATCCAACCTACAAAATAATTGCTAAGCAATTCTGGTATGGTGCATGTCTGCATGATGAGAAAGAATATGATCTGTAGATCACTAGGAATAATCTACAATTTGGTTTATTGTGGACTCACCAAGGTCGTCTCCGACATAATAATTTGTACTAGAAATAGATCATAAGCAAATGTACAGTGTTCCCTGTGTGGAAAGACAATGTTGTAAGAAAGTCAGATAACCAAAGGTGCAGAACTGGCTATAGTTTCCCCACAATGGTTCCATTGAAGGATATTTTTTCGAAAAATAGACCATTTTGTCCATTATGTAACCATTTGTGGTAAAATAAATACTTCTTGTTATGGCTAACTATATATTGAGGGTGCCTACAGAGGGCCCACATTTCAAAGTTCACGAAAATTCATTTGAAATGCACAACTGTATCTGCTAAACTGTTGTCTGTAGGGGGGGACTGGTGCACACAAGGACGCTTTTCACATCTACTAATTTTACTCTATAATGAAACCCCATGGCAGTGTAGTTCACAGCTATGAACATCATGAGTGTCAGGTCTGCTCTGAATTAACATCAGTCTGAAGATCTACCTTTGCATCTCCAATAATGATAAGGACAGAGATATAATCTTTGCTTCCAACCAAATGATAATGAAAATGACTGTGATTTTTCTGAACCGGGAATATCGTGTCGTTGAATATCACAAATAATTCATAATATTATGTAATCTGGTTGGCTGTGCTCACCAAGGTCGGTTTGATATACGTGTACATTGTGCTAAGGTTTTGTTAATCTATTCATTATGTGGTGAGATTACCTGACAATGGGTAATGAGAGTGTCCTTCGTGCTTCATACTGTTACTAAGCTGTAAATACTTTTTTGTATATCCTCACAGCTACTTGAGAGTATAGTTCCAAAGTTCTGTCAAATACTTTGTAGAATCTTCAGCTGTGTTTTTGGAATGCTCTGAATAACAGTAACTTACGTTTTCATTTTCCTTGGTGGCAAATATATGTTTGTCTTGTTGATTCAAATAAAGAGGATTACTTCTTGTTCTTATTGTTCATTGTTGCAAAACATGTTCTTCTTCACGGTTACTGTTTATAACAAGAAAGAGAATTCTTCCTCGTTCCTTTCTCATTGCTGTAAATATGTTCTTCTTCACTGCTACTTTTCACAACAAGAAAGAGAATTCTTCCATGTTCTTACTTTTCATTGTTGCAGATATGTTCTTCTTCACTGTTACTGTTGATAACCAGAACGATTTCTTCCTTGTTCAAATTTTCATTGCTTTAAAATTGAATATTATGTTCCTCTTCACTGTTACTGTTCACATCAAAAAAGAGAATTCTTCCTTGTTCTAACTTTTCATTGTTGTAAATATGTTCAATATCAATATCACCCTTGCATCCCTTAAAATTACATAATAGTATGTTATTATTTTTGTATATTTCTACCCACAATGCTAACATATGCGTAAAAAATTCATCAAGGGGATGTATGGAGTGCTTTGAAGGAACAATAAGGAGATAAACTTTTTTTGTAACTGTTTTTCTTCGTCCGCAAAGGGTCCACAGCTTTAGTGAATAGGAAACACAACCCACCAAAGCACCCTTTCCTACTCTCAACTCTACTGAGTTTCCTCCTGATGATAAACTATCAATGTCCTCAGCTCATCCTGGTATCTGGTTATAATCAAAGCAAGTGCTTGCCTGACAACCCTTCTCCTGCTCTGGGATCTTCTTCCTCTACATAATCATGTTTTCATCATCCGTGTCATTCATTCTGGCAGCTCTCATATCAGTCAATAATCGATATCTTTCTTTTTGGGCATGTCAAAACTGCATGCAGACTTGGAGCATGGTAACAGCACACCCAATCATGTGGGTTGGGATCCGAGCACTGAGGTATTGATTACCAAAGGCTTGGGGTTCTGGTTTTTGCAATAAGAATGCCACAACCAGTCATGGAAAGACATCAGTGTCACCACTGAATATTTAGACCACACCAGGTCCATCACTTCCAAATGTGTTACGACGATAGAGACAAAATGTATTGTATGATCATAGCTCACATTTACCAGACTCCCATTTACTAAACACACCTTCCTATATAATTCCTAGAAGTGACAACCAAGGTTTATATAATGGCATGATTTGAAAGTTTTTAAAAAGTGATGTTGCATTGTGGCCAAATTAACCTAGCCAAGTACTGTCTTTCATTTATCATATTATAAAACACATTCAGTCAATTACCTCAGAGTGAAGATACATACCTTATTTCAAAGCTTTAGGGACCGTTCAGAATTTATGACTGGGGGGGGGTGGGAGTTTTGGCCGAGGGGGTACTAACTTTTCACACGTGTTTCAAGGGGGGGGTATTAATTTTTGACCACACTTCTGAGGGGGGGGAAAGAAATTTTAACAAGGAAAAAATGTTTAAAAAACACACATAAACTCATTTTATTTGGACTTTTTTACGCGCTAAAGTCCGCGAAATGACGCGAATCTGTACGCTTGGCTGTGTATAACAGTATATATGTGTGTATTGCTTTGTATGTCGAGGGGGGGGGTTACTAAAAATATGCAAGAAACCTAAGGGTTGGGTACTAAAAATCCGCATGAAACTCAAGGGGGGGTATTAATTTTTGACGGGAAGTTCCAGCAAAACTCCCACCCCCCCCCAGTCATAAATTCTGAACGGTCCCTTAGTAATTTAACTTCGATGGTGCTGTTGATAAATATGCATCACGCATGGCAATATCCAATTAACCTTTTTATAAATGAGTGCTTCTTCTTCCTATTACACACAATTGTCCATAACACATTTTGTACAAGATATTACAATACTAGAACATGCCTAAGCTGGTAGATCTACCTTTGCATCTCTAACAAATACAGTCATATGATCTTTGCTTCTTCCCCATATCCAACCAAATGATAATGAAAATGACTGTGATTTTTCTGACCCAGGAATATTATGTCCTTGAAGATCACAAATAATTCATAATAATATGTAATCTGGTTGTCTGTGCTCACCAAGGTCAGCTTGATGTACATTGTAATATGGTTTTGCTGATCTATTAATTATGTAGTGAGATTACCTGACAATGGGTAATGAATGTGTCCTTCGGGCTTCATACTGTTAATAAGCTGTAAATCAATTTTTTTTTGTATTTACTCACAGCTACTTGAAGGTATAGTTGTAAAGTTCTGCCAAAAACTTTGCAGAATCTTCAGTTGTATTTTTGGAATACTCCTCCTTGAATAACAGTGACATATATGTTTTAATTTTCCCTGGTGGCAAATATATTTGTCGCGTTGATTCAAAGAAGGAGGATTACTTTTTGTTCTTATTGTTCATCGTTGTAAGTATGTTCTTCTTCACTGTTACTGTTGACAACAAGAAATATTTCTTTCTTGTTCTCATTTCTCATTGCTGTAAATATGTTCCCTTTCACTGTTACTTCAAACAACAAGAAAGAAAAACAAGAAAGAAAAGTCTTCCTTGTTCTCATTTGTTGTTGTAAATATGTTCTTCTTCATTGTTACTGTTGACAACATGAAGGAAAAGCAAAAAGAGAATTCTTCCTTGTTCTCACTTTTTCATTGTTGTACATATGTTCTTCTTCACTATGACTGTTGATAACAGGAAAGATGTCTCCCCTTTTCTCAAGAAGATAAACCTTACACCCTTAGCTTCAGAATTCTTACGTAAACACAGCAACACTGGAACACAAAAGGGACAAAGGGAAGACCAATCAATACTTCTTGTGAAACAAGATGTTTTTTAGTTTGTTTGACTTTCCTAGTCTTTTTATTGAACCATTATTGTAGGAGTCTTAGTTGTGGGTCTTTTCATGCTTGTTATACCAAAAATAGATCCCATTAATTCTTTTCTAAAATGTCCTGGAACCACCACTCTCTCAAAAAGGTGTGAAGCACTGAAGTACCGAAAAGAATCTGTCCGAAATAATGCAACGAAGCTTCCTCTCAATTCAGAGATGCTGATAATAGACTATCAAAAAATCCTCTCCCTGTTTTTAATAATGTTTTCATTATCCCTGCCATTCATTATGACAGCTTGGTATCTTGCATCAGTCAATAATCGATATCTTTCATATCAGGCGTGTTGAAACGACAAGGGAGACTTTGAGTATGACAAGATCACACCCAATCACATGGGCCAGGGTCTGAGGTATTGATTACTAAAGGCTGGACATTCTGGTTCTGTAATAGAAATATGCCTGTCATCCGGGAGGACCTCTCTGAGTCTCTGTTTTTTACTGTATTTGGAAACAAGCTTCATTGCTTATTGTTAGGAAGAGACAAAGCATATTAGGCAATTTAGTTTTGCAACAGGTTCCAATAACTTCTACTGAACAAATACCAAATTTGAATGAAGTAATGCAGCATGTATAAATAGGAAATAGACACCATGGTTCTTTGTCATCTACATGCTATCATTGTTTAAAAAGCAAATGACTACTCGTACGTCAGACACAGTTATGCACAAGCCCATGAAATAGTTTGCATTCCGGAAGCATTTCTGAAGTATTGAGTAGTTAATATTGCTCAGTGATGAAGCTTGTTCTCAAAACAAAGGTTATTATGCATCAATCTGAAGTTTCTCTACAACTTTCTAGACAATGATGCCTCAGCTGGCAAGAGGAGAGATGCTCAGAAGTATTGATTGTAGATAGAGGATGGAGATGCACAAGACACTGTATTGCATACACTTCTTTCTTTCCAGCTGAATGGTAAGCAGCTCATTAGACCCAATGACAATATGAGAAGGGAAAATGAGGTGGATTTGGTGCATTAGCTGTGTGGGCGGTCCACTTATGTAGGAGATTCTCACTAAGTAAAGGATGATAGCACAAAGGAAAGTTGGTAAGAAAAGGCATGGGCAGAATAATAAGACAAATTGGAGAGAAGTTCCAGAAAGTTCTGCCTGGGCCTGCCTGATTTCACCAATATGACTCAAAGGAGGAAATAATGGACTAGTCTAAAGTATTGATTCCGCATCTTCAGACTATTGTCCAATATTTTTACACCAAATTATTGTAATAATGGCACAATTGCCATAGTATCCTACAAAAAAAGACAGATCTATATCTAGGATATGGCAGCAGAAACGTTTCAGTCAGTATATACTGTCCAGACTCTCAGATTAAGAACACCCTTGCAATACTCTTACCTAATTATTTCGCATGAATAATAACTCTCCAGTATCTATTCGTTCTGTTGAGGAAGGACAACATGTATAATTAACCAAAGAAGTTCACAAATACAAGTTTGTGTCCTTCCATGATCTCAGGCTCCATCAACATACTTGAATCAACTGATCTTCTTTCTGATTGTAGGAACCATGATCTTAGAAATACCTATGCACTTCATGCATTACCAGCATCAAACCGTGTATAGCATAATAATGTCCTCAACAACTAGTGAGTCTATGCTTGTGACTCCTGTAGTGTAACCAGAAGAAGAAAAGCAATGTATCTGTGTTTTTCAGCATTGTGCAGTGATTCAAGTCTCTGAAAACCCTTTCACAAATACGCAAGTAGCAACGAGGTGTCACTTGAGGGTTATCAGTTGTAGGGAAAATTGTTTATTTCTCGTTTGCCTCATCTCTGAGAGGTCAGGTCAAATTTCCAGACCCACTGACCAAATCTGCCAACCTGTAGCAGTCTCCAAGTTCTTCAAAACAAGGCTTACATAGCTCACTCTCTAGCTTCATATTTCAGCACCAAAACATTTTATCTTGATTGATTATCTTGCCTTTCTTATGGCGCACCATTTTAACAGTGAAAGTCTTGGGTCTTGATTATTAGATACTTATAGAAAAACTCACTTTTGAGCAACGCATATTTGACGGTGTCGGAAAATCTTAAAAGTTAATTGTGAGTAACTGAATACCAATCATTTAACAGTGTGCAAAGATCCAAGGAGAAAAAAGGCGCAAGCCCATCAAACTCAACTCTGGGATGTCACCTTTTGCTGTTCTGCACTGGATGATAAACTGTCAATGCCCTCATCTCACCCTGGATTCTGGCTATCATCAAAGAGAAGTGCTTGCCTGACAACCATTCTCCTATTCTGGGATCCTCTTCCTCTTCATAATCATGTTTTCATTATCCCTGCCATTCATTATGACAGCTTGGTATCTTGCATCAGTCAATAATCGATATCTTTCATATCAGGCGTGTTGAAAGGACAAGGGAGACTTTGAGTATGACAAGATCACACCCAATCACATGGGCCAGGGGCTGAGGTATTGATTACTTAAGGCTGGACGGTCTGGTTTTTGAAATAGCAATCTCCTGTGAAGAAGGAAGACTGTCTAACTGGGGCACTAGCACATACATGGAAGTTTATCAGCAAAGAAAGGATGGTTCAAAGGAAATTTACTAAGTAAATACTTGGTGGATAAATGTGGCAAGTTGTCAAGATTTTCAAAAACTATTATTTTGTACTCACTTCTTATCAATAGAAAGATATGAATTAGTGAATGTCTATAGCCCTATGGAACTCGCTCTTTGCATGGCCCACTTAAGAATTCAATAGATAAATAGTTAATATACACGGTTCCTGATACATTAACAAGAAGTTAAATTGTTGTTTTTTGTTGTTATTGTTGTTGTTTTTTGCAATTCTAGAATACAATATTAGCATTCCCTTAAGTTGGAAGAGAGTTCATTTGGTAAAAACATTTCTGCTCACATAAATCTTGTGATTAATTTGTATTTCAGAACTATTCTTGTTGTTTATTGTTTATGGATTATTAATTGCACCCTTCGGTATGGGAAACCATTTTATTCAGAAGATTGAAATCATTTACCAGGAAATTGCAGTTGCTAAATAAGAGAACCCTCCCTGTATGGACTTTTCAGTACATAGGCTAAATTAAAAAGTCTATTCCTCAATTCCAACTTCTTTGTGGCAATCAATCACAATGAGTGTAACTTCAGACAATGTTTTTTACAAAGAAGCTAAAGCTGCAAGACAAAGAGAAATGCAATATTTTCTCCCAGTCTAATAATGTCTGGAGTAGTATTATAAGAAAAGGGATGTGGTCCAAAGGGTATTGATTTTCTGGAGGATAAGACATTTGACACTGCGCATTGCATAATCGGTTCAGAATTGAATCACAGACTTTTCATCACTTCTTTATATTCATTGAGCATTGCTTGATGTCTAGGAAAGGTAAAGCATAGCCAGGTACAGTACATCCCAATATACATGTAAAGTATGAATACCCGGCAGGAAGGAGAACCAGCCTGTCACTTTCCTCTCCAATTCAAACTCCATTACCCCCATTTGATTTCTTGATATTTTGCCCCTTTGCTAATTTCCTTTACAATTAATGTTTATCAAAACAATTTATAATTTGATAACTGGTTAGTCAAACTTCATGATCACATCCACTGGTAGAATATAACTTTGTGATAATTATCGAGATGTCCATGCTTTACAAAGAATAATCGTTAAATACCATTCTCCATTTAGGAGACGGAAATATAGAAGATTCTCCTCAGAGTGCTTGGAGGCGAATTGTTATCTGCAGATATTCTAGTATGTTGTCACTCAAGAATGTTTCATTGTTGATTATTTCAGAAAGAGATGATTATTTGCAAGGGTTTTACTCTTACAACCAACATCATTCCACAGAACAAAAAGGAAAAATCAGATGCTGAAACACCCAGCACTTCAAATCTTTTCTGCAACAGGAATTTTCCCAAAGAAATCAGCAGTTTCATGCAATCTCCCTTTGTAGCTTGTTTCAGGAAAACATTTGTAAATCTCTTCTCATTACAAACAATCACCTTTACAGGCAAAGATTAATGGTTTTTGACATGAACTCCTCCAGACATTATCCGTGATGAATGGTTCGTTTCAGCTGCTGCTGTGTCTCAAATGAAAGTGTGTTTATTAATTCTCTGCGTGCTCTGTCTTGATTTTGGTAATCATTCACCTGTCAACATTTTTTACGACATTGTAATTTTCTGTCACAATAAAAAACTTATCTTATATAATGAGCAAGTAGATGCTTCTATTCATGTCTCAGCATTCACACATGCTTCTATTTGCTATTTAGAAATGACATTAATTCTCCCGAAGCCCCTGTTCTGTTGTATTTAGGATGCAGTACGAAAGAAAGAAATTCCATTGAACAATCATTTACTAATAAGTCAGATTCTAAAATAAGACTTTTCGGGGCAAATCAGGACAAACTAAAAGGTATGAGGGCCACCCGGACCCTAGACTAGATCCGATTGTCCTGAAACTTTTAGAATTGATATTTCATCATGAATGGCAAAAACAATGCAGGGGATGATGCAGCGTGGCTTTATATCATGAGATTTGCACTGATTGGGAGGAATGAGAAGTTAGGAACCAAGTAATGATACAACCTTGTAGGTTAGGGTGGCCTAAAAATGTACAGGAAAATTTTTTTTTCTGAAATTCACATCGCATACCCCCTCATTTTAGGAGAAATGGTGAAAAAAGCACCTTGTTAAAATTTCATGAAAATCAGTCAAGTCTAAGTGGTCTCTCAAGGCCCCTCAATTCTCACGAAAAAGAAACATTTCAACCATTTTCGCCAATACGCGGTTAGCCAAAACTTTGTGAATTTTTAATGAACAACATTCTAATTGCCATGGTTGGAAAGGTATCAAAATTAGCTTCAATTTGCATACCAACATCAATGGTCTAGGATGATATCTTGGCTCCCATGGACTCTTCAGCTGACAGCGCTAATGTGCGAAAGTGTTTACTGAATGATCAAACCTGTTCAAGAAAATATTTCCATTAAATTTCACTGTCAATTAACATCTTCTTATTCTCCAAAAGGCAGGATGACCCGATAAAACATAAAACTTTTTTTTTTACCATGGAGAAACCCGCTTTATGAGCTGTAAAGTTTTAATGTTAGATTTTGTCAAAAGTGCTGAAAACATCGGAGAGTGGCTGTTGCATTTCATAGTTTAACTTCATAAGAGTTAAATATAGGACAACATAATTTATATCATGTGAAACATAAGAATATTGACTTTCAAGTGGTACCCATCATGGTGCCCTGTAATAAATTTGGATGAAGATATGAATTTGAAATACTACAATTCCCCCCTGCTATTTTATGAGTTTGCGACACACTTCAACATAAAATTTCATCACTCACTCTTTTTGAGCCCTATCCAACCATGGCATTGAAAATGTAGTACTGTACAAATTGACTAAGTTATGAGGAACCGCGAATTTGCGAAAATGGTTGAAATTTTCCTTTTTGCTAAGAATGGAGGGGCCTTGAGAGACCACTAAGACTTGACCGATTTTCTTGAAATTTTTACAGGGTGCTTTTTTCACAATTTCTCCTAAAATGAGGGGGTATGCGAATAGAAAATCAAAAATTTTGTTTTTTGGGCCACCCTATTGTAGGTATGTTACAAAAAAAATTAAAATTTAGCTAAAGATCCAAATCCCATATTAAATAGAAGACCTAAGTTTAACTAAGACAATGGTACAAAAATTGCTCAAATCGATTGAGAAATAAGGGAGATATTGCAAATTTTGTGTTGCGAAAAACCTATAAAATTTTCCCTGTGATTCCTATGCTAAATGCACAAAAGTTGTGACCTGAGATGCAATATTTCTTGAAACAACTGCGAGTAGCTTCTTTGTTTTCTAAGATATCTGCTTGAAATTTGGACAGATTTTAGAATATATTGTATTAAAGACATGCAATTAACTGAAAAACCAAAATCATAAATTAAAATGATCATTTCACTTGATATGTTGATCAATTTTAAAATCTAAATTGTCACAAACTTTCAAAGTGCCCTGGTTTCATGCAAATATAGCACAATTTCTTTAAACATTCAGCCGCAACTGGACCACGAGTGGATTCGCCAGTAAACATGGGCCTCACATATCCAATAGATAACACAATAGATCAATCTGAATGATTAGGAAAGGAATTTTTCGGCCTGACTCATGCTTCCTAGTTATATTAAAATAAAACTAGGGGGGGAAAGACAACTAAATTGGTGAATCTGGCATTGCTACTAATAGTACACTGAGAATCGTTTAAAACACAACAATGTTGAATTCTGCAAGTTTCCATTGCTCAATAACTATCAAATTTAGCACAGACCTATCAGTAATTGCCGTAAAAATGATTAGCTTCTTGCTACACAGTACACATTTTAGTGAGTTAAATTTGCAACTTCCGTTTACAGATTGCACTTCCCTAGAGAATGCACCAATGCAAATATTCGTTTTGTGACATAGATGGGATTAATCTTATGAAAATTTCACATAACATGCCCATAACTTCCAAAAGCTGTCCCGTGAACACAAATCTGAATGAAAACACACATTTTTTGAAGATTTTTATAAAAAGGCCCTGCAGGGGGCAGGTCAGCATGGGCACTTAAATTTTATTAATTTCATCGTGTTTTTTGTTGCAGTTGGGTCAAACATCCCATTCTTGCATACAATTAATCATGCAAAATGGTGAACTTTCCAGACTCATAAAAAAATTGTGGAATTAGCAGTCTGGTCATTGAAATTGATCATCACAGAATCTAGAAATTTTGTGACTCGCATTTTCAACAGCAGTCACGACGATTTAATTTGACACCAAAGTACTGCACATAGAGATCTGAAATTTCCAATTAATATACCTGATGGCAACAACTAGATTTTCGGAAACTTTCATTGTGATACTTTGAGTGGCAGTACCACTGTTGGCCATTTTACAATGTTGCATGCCCTGATCCCCCTCCAACGGCTTCCTGCAAAAAAAAAATCTGCCGTTGTGGATGGGGCAAACTAAGACACTATTCAAGGAAATTACAGAAATAACTTTACTGATACAATAACATCAATACAACAGGTGCTTGGAATGATTTTATCAGGGATGAATTAACACTGGATGCTCTCCCCCATTTTCATGTCAGAAATACAGCAATGTACAACTTTTTTCTGCAATGTAGGATTTCCTTTAAACTTCACAATATTAAAATTGAAATGTTTTTCTCGAATCCTGGTTACTTTTCAAAGAATCCTGGTGCAATTATAACTGAAATTAAAGGCACTGAACTTGAGTCTTCACTTTGTGAAGGCGTTTGCATGTGAAACCAATGAGGCGTTGCCAAAAAATTATAATAGATCAACAGCTTGGGATTATCTCTATCCTATATAATCATAACATCTGGTCAAATTAATAAAATAAATCAGTAAAATCATATTTTCTGGAGGTACCATCAAACAGTGGCACAACTGCTCAAACAAGTGACATGGGAAAAAATTTTCACACCTAATCCAGTGTTTTGTAACATACCTACCTTATGGGCACATCTATGAATTCCATGTGATTCCGTCACGGAATTCACATTGTTTTTAGTATTTATTTCCTCTGTCAAAGCCACATTAAGCATATATCAGGGAATTAAAATATTTAGATGTGGAGAGAGAATGTTTGGCCATGGTCTAAGATGTACTACACTATTCAGATACTTTTACACTCTTCACCATTGCCCTGTATTCAGACAGACAGGCAGACAGACAATGACGTTTTATTAACATAAATGATACATACACTGTAATATATATTAACAGAGGTTACATGACTATTTTGTTTTTTCACATACCTTCAACGTGACAGAATCAAAATCGAAACGGAAGTGATCTTTTGCAATAAATTTTGTCATGCTCATTCCAAGCAAATTCCTCAAGAAAGATACATGAAACTTATTTTTTCAAGGCATAGAGTAGGTCGGGGCAAGAAGCCCGGGTTAGGTGAGAGGCCCCCCAGGCTTATATCCAAACTTACATTTTTGGTGCGTTTTCTTATTGATAGGATTGAAGCTAGAGGCGTTTTAGGTGATGTCACAAATTTTCAGGGCAAACAGCACCAAACCATAGTAGAAATTTAAGAAACAAAAAAATGGTTTTTGTAACTTTGACTAATTCTTTGAAAGGGGTTGTCAGAAATAACTTTGGAAATTTTTAAAAGTATAATGTATATCTGCATTGCTTCACTTTTTGACTATCACATAAATATGATTTGGATCATGTTTTTTGCATTTTAGTTCAAAATATAGAGGTCAAATTAAAATATGTGGCTTTGGGGCGAGAGGCCCCACATGATATGGGGCATGAGGCCCCCTTCACTGGGGGGTTGAAGCTGCTTCAGGAACCATTATTAATGTGTACTTTACCTTAAATCTTGATAGAATAGCTAATTAAAATAGAAAAAAATTCGCCCGAAATTGAAACAGGGCAAAAAATATTTAAAAATAACAGTATGAACAGAAAAATTCTGAAATTCAGAAAAAGTGAATAGAATGCCTTAAAAAGGATAGAAGAACCCTCAGAAATAACTTTTAGGCTGAATGTGCTCGCAAAAAAAATTGCCATAGGCTTATAATAGGGGGGCTTCTTGCCCAATGGGTGGGGCAAGAAGGCAAGTTTAATTTTTTTACAAAAATGGCCGTAACTCCTTTATTAAAATTGGTAGACATTTGTTTCACTAGTTATTAGTAGAGTCAAGTGATCCCTTCCTGACAGCATAAGCATTCAAATAATCGCCCATAAAAAGTGGGTCAAATCGCACCTCGAAGTTAAGGGGGGGCGCATGCCCCGACCTACTCTATGTTTCCGGACTAAGGAGATTCATAGAAATATTGGTTATCAAAGCAAGGATGCACCCTAGGTGGCAGCATAGGTACTGTGAGGGAATCACATGACAGAATCACTCGACTTCCACCAGATATTCATTGGCAATAGGGCATGAAAAACTAAAAATTGTCAAAAATTCCTGAAAAATTGTAAATTTGAAAAGTAATAACATCTGATGGATTAAACATTCCTAGTGCAGATGCAGTGTTTCATTTGTAAGTAGACCTCCAAAAAAGAAAATTTTCTGAATTTCCATCAACATCTTAAAGATAACAATCTAGCCAGCATTAAAGTCTAAAAATTAATAAAAGCAACAAATGACGAAACTTATCAAGATTAAATACAATTTTATTTCATGTAAATATATTGAAAATTGTGTTTGCTAGGTCTCCTTCTATAAAGATATAATACAATGTCCTTGTAAATAATGCAGAATCTTTAAATTCTTCCTGTGGACTGTGGACTCAGCAAGGTCGGCTGTGACATAATGATATTTTACTAATGCCCTTACCACATCTTGAGGAAATGGCTGACAACAGATAATGGCGATGTCTGAGACACCTCAACTTGGCATGTGGACATGACTTAGATTGCTGATCACACCATAGTTGCTTGTAAATAGCTCCATCAAAGCATATTAATTCACATTTCAAACGTTTCTGTACTATCTCCTTCTAACAAAAAATGGTACTACGGTTCCGTCAAAATACCAACCAGGTATTCAGAAATTTTGTTGGGTATTCCAACATGCATGGGGAAGTGTAACGAATAAGGTATCCCATGCATTCATTAATGGTACTCTGGTTGTAAAGATGGTATTCCAAAAGCATAGAAGGTATAAAATTTTAGAGGTGTAGAAGCCAATCGAGAATTGCATTGGGCATTTCAGAGCAACTCAAAACCTTAGGCTTAGTATATCCTCTACAGCAAGTTAGGAAAACATTTTACTGTAGCTGAAAACCTTAATGCAGATTGGATCATCCAGACATTGTCTCCAATGAATGGTTCAGCTACTGCTCTACAAGAAAGTGTGTTTATTAATTCTCTGAGTGCTCTGTCTTGATTTTGGTAGTCATTCACATGTCATCGTTTTGAAAAACACTGCAATTTTCTGCCATAATAAAAAAAACTTATTTTAATGAGGAAGTAATTGTTACTTGGCATGTCACAGCATTTTCACAGGCTTCTATTTGCCATTTAGAAATGAAATTCATTCTCTCGAATCTCCTGTTCTATGCTCTCTCAGATTAGAATCAACTAATAAAGCTGGATTAGAAGACCACATTATGCATTATCACATGTTTGCATAATCAGCCCGTTTAAAGCTAGTCTGTAGCCAGATTAGGGTGATTTCCAAAGAAATATCAGAGTGATATCAAACCCATTCTATTAGCCAAATTTACTTAACTGTCGTTCTAAGTTCAATATATGAAGATAGATTTCTTTAAAAATTGAAACAAATACTTTTTCTGTTGATTGGAAGTGTATAGTGTACCTGGAATCTATTAGTTTATGACCTATAACTGCAAGTTGGATTTCACAAAGAATTGGCGGCCTAACTAGCTTTAGTCGGGGCAGATTGTCACGAAACAGATGATTCAGATTCCAGTTTCAGATTTTTTATTTGTAGCTCATATCAAATCATAGTTTATAAAAATATCAATATTGTATAAAACAAGCTGAAGGACCTCCTCAGAGGCAAAATTATGCCGCTGTCGAGGAGGCCCTGTTTCTATACCTCATTCGCAATATATTGGTACAGAAGGGGAAGGTTGTCACACTTTATGGGGCTGGTTTTTTTCAGACTCAAAATATAATTTGGCGTTTACTTCATGCTACTGATGACTGGAGATGTATGCAGAAATAAAAAATGTCCAATATGACGTCAATATGTCGTATGACTCAAGTGTCTATATTTGTATCAAAAATGAGTAATGGTAAAACTGTGTATTGGTCTTCATAAAGCTGTATATCATATGGCTAGCAGAAATACTCGCTCCTCATTGGCTGACTGCCGTGCAATATTCTACGATATTGCACGCATTATATTGCACGCTCATTTTAACATGTAAAAGATTGGACGGACCTGAGAGGAAGCTCCATATTTCAGTGTTGCAGCAGCCACAAGCAGAAAAAACTGTTGTGTTTTTCAATTTTACAAAAAAATGCACTGCACGGCAATGGAAGCAGATAGGAAGATGCTGTTTGCGACAAAAGATGCGTCTATTATAGGGCTAGTCAGATATCAAGTTTTTGTAATGGTTATATTATTTCTGTTATCATAATGAAGCAATAAGTGGCCGAAAAACAGCATTTTTGCCGATTTTTTGTTGATTTTTTAGTTTTTAGAGGTCTAAAGTCTGCTATAAAGTTTATGAAAAAAATCCAAAATTACATCTATCATCAAGTATATATTTTTTGGATTCAAAAAGTGTGAACATTTTTTTTGTGAGTGAAATAGTTATCGATTCCTGATGAGATACATTTTAAGCATGTGGTTAAAAAGAAACACAAATTGAGTCGCGCAGCAGCACAAGATCGTTTGTTGGTTTTAGTAAAAAAAAAAAAGCACAGCACTGGATAGGAAAATGATTGTGGTGGCAAAAAGATTCGTATATTAAAGGGCTAAGTTGATATCAACTTTTTGTACTATATATGTTATTTATTTAATCAGATTGAAGCATTAATTAGCCGCAAAACAGAATTTTCCTCCCATTTTTCAGTGATTTTGTTGCGTTTAGAGGTCTTAAGTCAGCTACGAAGTTTGAGAATACAAATTTAAAGAAGACCCATCATCAAGTATATCATATATATATATGGATTGCAAAAGTGTGAAACATTTTTTGGGTATTAAATAGTCATTGATTTTCCATGAAATAAATATTAAACAGGCAGGTAAAAAAAAAAACACGAAAAATAGTTTGGACATCAGAATTGCAGCCCTTCTCTTTGCTTTTGCCACAAAAAAACCATATATGATATAACAGTTATTGCACATCACCTCGTGCAATATCAGTTTTTATGGCACCTCGGTGACTAATATTGCACTCGGGCTGCGCCCTCGTGCAATATTAGTCACCTCGGTGCCATAAAAACTGATATTGCACTCGGTGCTGTGCGATAACTGTATAATATTTTCAGTGACTGCAGCAACCTAGTATCAGCTCCTCCAGATGGATGCATACCTCCCCCGCAGGCAAATGTCTTTCACTACTGATACTTCCGGTGGATATCCTGTCAGGACATCCTGGAAGTACTCCTGGGGAACTAAATGAACTGTCCCTCATAAATAATGGCGTTGAATCAACTCATTTCAGGAAGGCCATCATGATTAATTGATGAAGGCAATTTACAGAAATAAATTACGCATATCATGTAATCACCTTAATAGAGCTTTTTTTCCTCGGTGATTATGAGTTGTAATCTCTCAAACTGGCGACTATGGCTACTAAAGGGATTACTGACCACTTAAAATAACAGTGTTAAACAAGCAAACACTCTCAACAGTTATATTTCTAACAACTGTGAAGATTTTCTATAGCATGAGCAGTTTTTCTCTATGCTTTTCCCTCCCCCAACCAACCTCGTGAAAAACAGTCAATCAAATCAAATTTCACACTTTAGCGAGTTTAAGAATACAGTTGTTTTGAAATTATTTTAATTCTAAAGTTATTTATGTAAATACATAAAAAAACTTGGTATGTTTTTCTCCGTCCAAGGTCATTTCACACCAGTAGACTAAGTAAAATACAGACGGAGCCATCCACATATACCCAATGTGTGAGGTATTGTACTTGTTCAGCATAGACACCGATACAAGGGACCGGCCAAACATTTCAAATATGAATCAAAAGGTATAATTTATCATAAAAGATAATGAAAATTTTTTTATTACCAAGTTATATCTGTCTATCTATCTATCTATCTATCTATCTATCTATCTATCTATCTATCTAATTATCTATGTGTGTTGCAGCCCTCCGCATGTTACATATATACCCAATGCGTGGAACATTTTACTTGTTCAGTATATAGACACTGACACAAGGGACCCACCAATGTATTAGAAATGCCTGAAATGGGCATCACGCCATCAACAGGTATACTTTTTATAGAAGAAAGTAAAAATACTTGTTCTTACAAAATATTGTTCAATCTATCTATCTATCTATCTATCTATCTATCTATCTATCTATCTATCTATCTATCTATCTATCTATCTATCTATCTATCTATCTATCTATCTATCTATCTATCAATCTATCTATCTATCTATCTATCCATCTTTCTATCTGTATATCTATCTGTCTATATTTTCTTATCTTAGTTATCTATCTCTCTATCTATCTTCATAGGCGTGGGAGGCTGGTGGCTGCAGAATGAATTGCGGCCATGGAATTCATTTCAGCCATCTGTACCTGAGTGCTGTGATTATAAATTTCTTACATTCATTATCACCCCACAGTTGCCTCTAAGACTCAAAGGTGACTGGAACTTGTATATAATCACTTATATAACCACACCACAGTCGACCAACAGTCAATTGCTTATTCTCAGTCTCAATCTCAGTCACCCATAGATGTTCAGATGATGGAGCCTCCCCCCTATCCTCTTTGTTTCTCATTGTTACACATTGTGTTGTATTGGAACCAGGCATTCTCAATGCAAAATCAATCCATGTATAACTGTGTGAAACAGAAATAACAGCTTAAAAACTGCCATAAACTATTTTTGGCGACTAAAGTCATTCTGGAGATTACAGAGATTACAGTTTATAATCACCGAGGAAAAAAAGCTCTAATCGATTCATATATTGTAATCTTTGTTTGGTGTGTCCGGCAAGGCTGAAAAGTATCATGTGATTTTTGACACAACAGATGAACCATTGATTCAAACAATTGTCTCTCAGGAAATTATCACATAACTTGGCTGAGGCTAGTGTGCCAGAAGCTGGGATGGCTTCAGTAAGACTGAAAACAGCACAAAAAAGAATTTTGAGGGACCGCTCTTGTTCGGGTACTTCATGAAGACTTGTTGCTGGAATTCTTGCATTCTTGGTATCATTGCCATGCTCATGAGCTTGGCTTTTGTAGTAGTGGATCTGTCTCTGTTCGGGACTGTCAATTGGCAGCAGAATGCTGACAGTCCCTGGAAAATCGAATTGGGTCAACAATAATTTGATCTGTTTTGGACAGATCACCAGATCAGGTCGAACAAGAGCTGTCCAGATTACTACGCCAAACTACTTTCACAAAGCATGGTTGCTGGCAAATATCCAGTCCACTGCCTTGAATGAAAATGTTTGGAAATCATGAGACAAAGAAAGTTTTGAAACTTTAGCATACACTCTGCCTGTGAAAGGGATGATTTTACTCACAGAAGTTTGATGGTATTCAATCTACTTATGCCATTTAGCGCATGTTAAATTGTGGTCAGAAAAGGGTCCAAAAAGAATGCATTCTCACTTATTCACGTGTCCATACAAAGCCGATGTTTTTGCTTTGTGATATCAAAAATGCTCAATTGTATTTATTCTGTTACTTTATGCAGATTTATTAACTAGGACAACAATATAATTCACAATTTCATAAAAGCTGTGTTACACTCGGCAAAATGTCTTGTCCATGCCACAAGTGGCCCCCTCTATACTGGCAATATATGTGAGCTACAATGTATACATCCTCCATGATAAAAAATAGTTCCAACTTTTGTTGGTATTTACAAGCTGTCTGCTTAAAATTGAAGCAAACCAAAGTCAGATTAGACACTTGCAGAGTTTTTGGAAATAAACTAGACCATCACTAAATGATGGAACTGTCCTGGTTTCGTCCACACTGTCCTGGTTTCTTCCAGTGATCCAAATTCTGTTGACCGCTCACAGGAGCTCTCGGATTTTGCATCCTAGGTGGCAGCAAATAGCGGTCAACTTGTAGACAGGTAGTGGATAGAGTCCAACACATCATGGCAATATAGCCCTATCTTTGAAACTTACAAAAAAAGGGACGCCCTCATATTTTGTTATATATATGTTATTTTATTTAGTATATGTTTCCTTTCTTGTTCACACGCTACTTGATGAAGGCTAGTTGAAGGAAAGTTCACTTGTCTCATATGATTTTGTTACTCATGAGCCTATATTTGCCTGTAGATTGCGGTTGTAAATCTAGCCCATCATGGTATAACAGGTTTGTCTTTGACAGTGACAACAAATGTGGCACTTTGCTAAAGAGGTATTTGAATAAAATAAGGTCCATTTTGAATAAAATGCATTTTAAGTATTTTGCATTTTCTTCATATTCAAAGTTATTGCTGTCATACTGTAGCATGGCCATCATGAAAATGCATTTACAACTTCTATGTGCTAATAACCCGAACTAAGAATCCAACATAAATAGAAACATTTTCTGCCGAAGAAATATCTTGTACACAAACAAATTAGAGTTTTCCCTTTTGAAACTTAACTCTTAAGAAATGTTTTAATCTTTTCTCGTTACGAACAATCACCTTGACAACGAATGATGAATGGTTGTTGAGATGAAATCCTTCAGACATTATTCCAAGGGATGGTTCCTTCCATCTGCTGCTGTGTCTCAAATGAAAGTGTATTTATTAATTTTCTGCATGCTCTTACCTGATTAAGGAAATCATTCACCTGTCAACATTTTATTAGACACTGCAATTTTCTGCCACAATCAAAAGAAATTGTCTCAATGAACAAATTTTTCTTTTTCGTCCTGTCTACACATGTGCATAGAAATTGAATTTAATCTCCTGAATATCTTTTTCGATAAGACTGTCACTTCCTGTGGACATCCTGTCAGGACATCCTGGCAATACTCTAAGGGCACTGAATTAACTGTAGCTCATGAATAATGACTATCCATTAGATCTTGCTCTTTATTAGCAAGGAAAGCAGAGAAAATTGACCCAAGCAATTCGCAGAAATAACATATAATTGTTCTCTGACTATCTTAGGCTTAATCAACATGCTTGAACCAATTCATCTCCTTACTTCAAACCAGACGAAAAATGTATGTACCTGTCTCTTTCGCATTTCACTAAGTGCACAGTGGTTCATTCAATTTGTAAACTCTGTAAACTAGACTCACGATTGAACAGATCTTGTTTCAACACCTAAACACTAAAGAGATAGATGTAATAAATATCCTTGCAGCAAAACATGTTTTATCTATCCACGTAGTTTCACTTGTCTAGCTTTTCTCATGTCCTACTATAGTTTATAAACGTAAAATCCTCGGCTCTGGCTTGTTACATGTTTGAAGAAAGCCTTTCTTTTCGGCAATACATTCATTAAAGTGCTAATCAATCTTATTTTAGTTGAGTTTGTGTAACCGAATACCAAGTCTTACAGTTCTCTAGTAATAAAAATGTAAAGCTTGTGAAACTTAACTCTGCAAAGCCTCCTTTCACTATTCTGCACTGGATGATAAGTTGTCAATGCCCTCATCTCACCCTGGTCTCTGGCTATCATCAAAGAGAAGTGCTTGCCTGACAACCATTCTCCTATTCTGGGATCCTCTCCCTGTTCATAATCATGTTTTCATTATCCCTGCCATTCATTATGACAGCTTGGTATCTTGCATCAGTCAATAATCGATATCTTTCATATCAGGCGTGTTGAAACGACAAGGGAGACTTTGAGTATGACAAGATCACACCCAATCACATGGGCCAGGGGCTGAGGTATTGATTACTAAAGGCTGGACGGTCTGGCCTTTGTAATAGAAATGCTCTTGTCACTTCAGCAGAGCCTTCACTGAATAAATGAGACACGCCCGCAAAGATGGCCAATAAACACGCCTTCACACATGTCTTGCAAATGAGTCCAATTTTGCCGATTTGCACACTTCTGTAAGAGATGTGATTCTTGTGTGGATAAATAATGATCAGTGTAACTTCTTCATGACCTTATAGTTTTCCTGTAAATCGCCGTCGAACATTTGCAGTGGAGAGAAATCCTGCCTAATATGTCAGAACACACAATGGGCCATGACATGACAAAAAAGTACCGCAGCGTCACTCTCAGTTTAGTTTCTGACAGGATGATATCAATATCATTCCTCCAGGCTCATGTATTACTTTCATACAGACAGTTGGAGCACTACTAAATTCTAGTTCGCATGCTAGACAGGATACACAGAACAAAAGAACCGGGACTACTTTGATTCACTTCTGATATATATACCGATACTTTAACAAGAAGTTTAATTGTTCATTTTGTACAATGTTAGATTATTTGTGAACAAAATCAAACAAATTTACACAAATAATCAAAATATGTACATTCTCCTCAACGATCCTACAGTTAGAATTTTATTACTGCCAACATTAATCTTGTTTAGTGTTTTAGTTTCTAAACGAGAGAATCTCTTCTCAGAAGAATAAAAGTAATTCACCAAGAAAAAGCAGTTACTCACTCAATCAGAGAACATTCCCTATATCAAATCTTTAATATATGCTTCAAACAGTCTCTCCTCAGTTCAAACTTCTTTGTGGCAATCAATCACAATGACTACAACTTCAAAGAATCTTCTTGAGACAAAGAGACTGAAGAGACGCAGAAGCTGCAAGACAAATAGAAAATGCACCAAGTTCTCCCACACTTATCATGTCTGGATGAGAAAGAGAGTTGCTCCAAAGGGGTATTGATTTCCTGAAGAATAAGACATCTGATACGGCGCATTGCATAATATGTCGGAATATAAGCACCCAGTTCACCCGCATCATCCTATATATTCATTGAGTAGTGCTTAATGTCTAAGAACGGCGAGGAAGATATCCCAATGGTTATTGATTGTCGATTACACACAAGACATGCGATATGGTCATGAATTCCATGCAAATGTTGCATCTCTTATGGCTAGTTCTCACGGAGACGTAACAGAGGGTTTAAGCGACGGCGTTTCTTATATTTCCAGGAAAGGGCAAAGATTTGAGCATGTTCGCCGTCAATTTTGGCTTTACGGCGCAACAGGAACAGCATGCGTCGTTTTAAGAGGTCTTTCTACGCAATTCCTAGAAATTTGACGATGCAGGAAAAAAAGATTCAACCGGTTGAATCTTTGGAAGGAAAGAAGTGGTGAAGCAAGAAGAAGCGTAAAAAGAAATCAGTGCGCGCCGCAGATTTTTAAAGTTGCGACGCACAAAGAAGAGCTTCGACGCAGAAACAGCAGTGTAGCAGAAAGCTCTTGCTTCATGTCACATGTTTCAGACACGCGTCGCGGAAAGTCACATGTTCGACGCACGTGAGAGGGTGCGCGCCGCGTCTTTTGGACCCCCAATGCAGCAGACAGAGTGGCGCCTGAGTGCATGCGTTGTTCTATTTTTAGCATCAACCCTTTGTCTGCGTGTCACCCTCTTTTTGCGCAGCGGCTGGGGCAGCAGCAGCGAAGCAGGGGGGGCGAAGGAGGGGGAATGAGGCGGTCCGCACCCTGCATATATATAGAGGAGGCCAGTTTAGAGCACCATACCCACTCAGACCTTCGACCAGAACACACCTAGAATCCACGACACTATTATCAACTGCTACATTTGCTGCTACTTTTGTTGCTACAATTGTACTTTTGCTGCTACAACATGGGACCAAAGAGGAGAAAGGGCACCGTCGTCACCAGGGCACCAACCAAGCTCAGCACCAGGTCAACACTTCACACTCCTGGGAGCACTCCAGTGACAACTCCAGCTACAACTCCAGCTGCAACTCCTCTCCATGACCCTTCAGATGCTGCAGTGACTGCCTTTTTCACTACAGCCATGGCAGACATCTCTCTACCTGGGCTCTACACCTCCACTACAGCTGGCAGCCAGACGAAGACCACCACTTCAACCACCAAAGCCACTGTCGTCAGCGAGACCATCTTCGAGGGCCGGCCAGAAGACAGCACAGACGAAGATTCATCAGTTGAATTGTTTGAAACTGATGAAGGAGACAAGCCTGCTGCCAAGTCTGCTGACAAGCCTGCTGCCAAGCCTGCTGCCAAGCCTGCTGCCAAGCCTGCTGCCAAGCCTGCTGACAAGCCTGCTGACAAGCCTGCTGCCAAGTCTTCCACGGGTCTTCCAGAGCCTACTGCCAAGTCTACTCCAAAGAAGACTCCAAAGAAGACTCCAAAGAAGACTCAGACTCCGAAGAAGACTCAGACTCCGAAGCAGACTCCCAAGAAAACACAAGAGAGCCAGCCTGTTCTTGCTCTAGACAGAGTGGCCATCCATGAGGACACCTTCGAGGAGGAAGAAGAAGACTCTGCTGATGAGACCCCTGCAGCTGCTGCTGAAGCCAAGTCCAAGGGCAAGAAGGGCAAAGGGAAGGCCCCCAAGAAAAACATCAGGAACAACCTGGGCATCACAGCTGAACAAGAAGACGACCTCATCAACTGGTTCAGAGAGCATCCTGTCCTCTACATGAAGGGCTCCAGAGGCTACAAGGGCAACGAGAAGCTGCTGCTGGACACAGAAAAAGCCAAGGAGCTGGGACCCCAGTACACCTCCCAGGACATCTTCAACTGGAGGAAGACAGTCCGCACCCACTACTCCAGACTCGTCAGGCCTGAAGCTTCAGGATCCGGCAGGAAGGAGACTCTGACAGACAGGGACCAGTACATCCTAACCAACTGTCGGTTCCTGAAGGACTCCATCGTCCACAAGCCAGGCAAGGAGCTGTCCGCCATCTCTCAACTGTCTGCCAACCGACCAGCCTCAGACTCCGGGGACAGCTACAACCCTGAGGATTCCCTGCCAGCTTCGTATGACATGCCGGAACTGCCAGCTGAACAGCCAGCACAGGACAGACCTGACAGCCAGCAGTCCCAAGTCTTCCCTGGAGCACCAAAGCCTGGAGCCGCTGCCAAGGGAACCAAGAGGAAGGCCCCAGGAGATGAAGCCATGCACTCCGCCATGCACGTCATCGCAGGCAGCATGCAAGCCATGTCCTCCGCCAAGAAGATCCTGAAAGGCTCTGGCTGCAACATGTGCCCCGACCACCAGGAGTTGACACCCGATCAGGAGTACTGGAGGATGAAGTGCCAGGACCTCTACCACGTGGGATGTCACGCCAGCCCTGAAATCCGAAGGAAAATGGTCAGGACCATTGCAGAGGCCGCCCTCTACTGGGACAAGGAGAGTGAGATGGATCATGCCAGCCGCCAGTCAAGTCATCATCAGGAGCAGACCTTCCAGCCTCCTCATCCTCCTCAGCGCCTGCAGATGCCACCTCCTCCTCCTCCTTCTTCGACGTATGTGCCATCCCACCACCAGCAGCACCACCACGCTTCCAGCAGCAGCCATCACTACCACCACCACCAGCCCAGGGAAGGAGGATCCTCCAGGCAGACTCCCAGCTACACCGTGATGCAGCCCAGCCCATCCTCCATGACACTGATGATGGATGCTCAGGAGAGCCCCGAGAAGTACGGCTACCCCCCTGGACCCAGCTTTGGTCAACCGGCCGCCCATCACCAGCACCAGCCTTCCCCTTCGGCCAGTTGGACTGCAAGTCTCCTTTCTCCACGAAAGTAGAAGACCAGATGCAGCAAAGACAACAAAAAACCTTGGCCCTTTTAAGGGCCACCAAATCCTCCCAAAAGGGCAGGCCACGTACACATCTTATGTTGACAAAAAAAAAGAGCTTGTGTTGACCGAAAAGAGCCAAAAAAGAGCAAAAAAAACGTTGACAATCCCCAAAAAAAAAGTCCCCCAAAAAAAAAGTCCCCCAAAACAAAAGTCCGGTCCTGGCCTTCATTAAAAGTAATCACCTTCATAAAAGCAAGGTGCTAGTTCCCCCTTTCTTTGCCCCAAAACATACCAAGTGCAGCACTAGTACAAGTGCTGCATTCTTTGGTATAAACATATTTTTATTGCACTAGTACAAGTGCATGAATTTCTTAATTAAAATGTAATGCACTAGTACAAGTGCTTTGGTTTTAAAACTTGTGTTGGTTGGTTGCACTAGTACAAGTGCATCACTTTGTAATTTCACTTGTCTAGGGCAAGTGGCAGGTAGATAGCTAGCTAGATAGATAGATAGATAGATAGCTTGATAGATAGCTAGATAGATAGCTAGATAGATAGATAGATAGATGGAACACAATGCTCGTTACATATATACACTGCAGCAAAAGAAAAGCAGTTGTCGTCACTTTGCAGGAATTGGACTTGGATAGATAGATAGATAGCTTGATAGATAGCTAGATAGATAGCTAGATAGATAGCTAGATAGATGGAACACAATGCTCGTTACATATATACACTGCAGCAAAAGAAAAGCAGTTGTCGTCACTTTGCAGGAATTGGACTTGGATAGATAGATAGATAGATAGACAGATAGATAGATAGATAGATAGATAGATGGATGGAGGGATTGATTGATTGATTGATTTTTGGGCTTGTTTTGTCAACATAGGATGTGTACATGGCCAGCTCAATTGGGAGGATTTGGTGGCCCTTAAAAGGACCTGGGGTTTGTTGTTTTGAATGCATCTTCTTCAGATTTTCTCCAACTGCCAAGGGACACTTCCTGCCGGACTGTTGACCCAGTCACGTAGGTAGTCTCGAGCAGCCTTGGCATCTCTGGAGGCATTTCCGTGTCGAAGTGGTTCTCCTAGGTCATGCAATTGACGGTCTCCCCTCCAAACTCCTTCAGCGACGTCATGTGTCTGTGGATCTTCTCTGTCCATCACTTCATTGTCACGGGCATGGTGGACGCCTACTCTGTCTCGCAGAATGTTGTGTAGAACACAAGCAGCCATTGTGATGTATGTCACTCTTGTAGGTCGTTGGGGCATGGTGGTCAGGAAGCATCTGAACCTGTGTGACAGCAGACCGAAGGCATTCTCCACCACTCTCCTGGCTCTTGAAATCCTGTAATTGTAGACTCTGGAAGCAATGTCAAGGTTCCTTCTTGGCACTGGTTTGAGCAGCCATGTCTTCAGGGGAAATGCCTCGTCACCCACGATGTAATATGGGAAAGGATTGTCTTCTGTGCCAGGTAGAGGTTCTGGAGGTGGTAGGCCTAGATCTTCCTCGTCCAGGAGTTGTCGAAGTACTGTGTCCCTGAAGACGCCGCCATCAGATGCACTTCCTTGACAGCCAGCCTGCACATAGATGAACTTGTAGTCGGCATCAACGAGGGCCATCAGGACAATGGAGTGAAATCCCTTGTAGTTGTAGAACAAGGAGCCTGCAGCCTTGGGACATCGGATTGCGACGTGCTTGCCATCCAGAGCTCCAATGCAGTTGGGCAAGTTCCATTTCGTCTCAAAACCCTTGGCTATCTCCTTCCATCTTTCAGGCTGTGTGGGTAGTGCCAGCTGTCTTTCGAAGGCATGAACGATGGCAAGGCAGACCTCAGGGATGAAGTTGCAGATGGTGTTGGGTGCCACACGGAAAGCATAAGCTAGGGACTTGTAGCTGTTTCCTGTTGCCATGTACCGCAGGGTGATAGCCAACTTCAGACCAGGTTCCAAAGCCCTCCTCATGTTGGTGTCTTGCTTAGCGATGAGTGGTCCAACAGCTTCCAGGATTTCAGCAAAGATGGCAGGGGGCATTCTAGTGTAGTTGTAGTAGCCGGACACGTCACGCACTTGCAGTTCAGGCAGCAGTTGATGGAAGTGACCATGTTGTTCCCTCTGCAGCAACCAGTTGCGAATCCACCACCTTTTCTGTCTCCTGGCCCTCCTCCTCCTGTGTCTCAAATAGACAGCTCCGATAGCAACAGCAGCAGCACCAGCCACAACAATAATTTCTTCTTCATTCATCATGCATATGTTCAGTAGGCAGTCGTTGTGTTCTCATTGAAGGGCAATCAGCAAATGAAGCGAGGAGGTCCTCTGTGTCCCTTTTTATAATGACCAAAAGTGACTCCTGCAGCAGCCAAACACACTTTGCCGCAGCGCTGCAACAACAGACGTTCGTCGATGCTTAACAGACCTTCGTCGCTGCTTAAGGCAAGGACGACGAAGAAGGTCAGCATCGACGCGCCTGTAATGTCCTCGGCGCTTTATGAATGCATGTGCGACGATGAACCATCAAGTTACGCAGTAACAAGTCCCTAAATGCGGCGTTGCATCCTTACAGTCGTCGGCGAGGCTGTCATTTTCAGCGACGCATCTTACCTCGGGTGTACGCCGAAGGTTTCCTGATGCGTCGCAGGTCGCCAATTTCAGACGTAGCTGCCTCACAACCATCAGCGGCGTAAGAGGAAACAACATTGGGCGAAGTAAAAGCAGCCTCGCCGAATTCCAAAACAAAGTGCGACGCGTCTGTTTGGAACTGCGCTGAGGAAAGAGAGGCGGAACGCGGCGAAGAAAGCTTAAGCAGCGCCGCGGACACCTCAAGACTCACCGCGGCTACTAACTTTAAGCGTCGCACATGACACTAATTGATTACGTAATGTGCCAAAACCAACGTTCTACGCCACAACTTTCCAAGAAATGACTTCTCTTGATGCGTCGCTCTCAAATCGCCGTCGTGAGAACTAGGCATTAGTAACATGACCTTTTCATGCATGAAGTGACCTGGCACTGACAATTTTCAAAATATTTACCAAAAACAAAATTATTTGTGATCCAGATATGTAAGGTTACTTGTTATTTACATATATTTTGAAATCTTTAGGCTGGTTAGATTGTTTTCTTTCAATATTCATCAGAAATTGTGATATCTTTTTTTCATTACTGTTTATTTCACTAAAAAAATCATGAAAAATTCCATTTTTCGAGGCTTCAGTGTTTTCTTTCAATATTCATCAGAAATTGTGATACATTTTTTCATTACTGTTTATTTCACTAAAAAAGTCATGAAAAATTCCATTTTTCGAGGCTTCAGTGCAAGTGGATAACTTAGTTCTTGGTGTTTGATGTTGACATTACTTGATGTTAAAATATTTTTCAAATTTAAAATTAAAAGAAAAAATTTCCATTTTATTATTGTCTGGCTCCATAGGCTAAATTCAATCAAAGGTAACGGAATCACATTTGACTCGGTAACGGAATCACACTATTCCCTTAAAATCCCATCCTAAAGGGAGCAGCAAAATTTCCATCTGTGAAGACCAAAGTCCATCAAAATGGAAATACTTTGAGAATACATTCCTGGGATGAGCACTGTCAGTTTCTATCTCCCATAGCTGGAATATTTTCTTAAATGAGATGATGATACAAAAAAGTCATAAAAATGGGCGCGATTTTGCTGGTGATTCCGCTACCGAAAGTTTTATTTGCCGTAAAAAACTGCTCGGGCATATTGTAGAAATTTTGCATGTCAAAAAATCAAGTTTACATTAACGTAAATCAGCATAAATCACAAATTCATGATTTTATTTATCATATCTTTGGTAATGTATCAATAAAGGTCAATTTTCATGACCCCGCGATGATTCCGTTACCGTGGAATTCATGTGACCAGTGCATTAGCAAAATCCGGGATATTTGAAATTAATTTGTGGCTGAGATAATATTAAGAAGAGTATATGTTCATTATCACAATCATAATCATACCCAATACTTCCAATATTAATTTGAACGTGCTAGGGGCACATCCAAGCTCAAAGCCAGCCATGTTTTTTTTACAGATTAGTAAATGAAAGATATGGATTATTGACTGGTTTGAGGGACAAAATACTGTCATAATGAATGGTGGAGATAAAGGAAATATGACCGTGCAAAGGGAGACGGTCCCAGAATAGGATAATGGTAGTGAGGCAATAAGTTCACTTTGATGTAACAATGGTGGCACCATGGTATTCTGGGGGCATTGACAGCTTCCCTTTGGGTTGAAGAGTCAGTTTGATGGGATGCCTCTAATATCTTGCAATGCCATTCTCCCTTTTAGGTGCGTGGAGAGAGTCAGGCTTGAAGACTCTTCTAGGATTTCATTCTAGGGTATTATTGATTTAACTTAATTTGTTATCTCTTGTAAGCATTACATAAACATCTAAATGTGTGTACATTAACAATTCAACATGTGATAAAAAGCACAAAATTACGTGAAAGTGGCATCAAAGATTGTAAAAACAATTGAGATAAAACCATTTGAATGGCTTAGGTAAAAGCAGTGTCACATGCAGCATTTATATCAAACAAAGTATGATACAAGAAGATAGATCTGCCCTTAATTTGATTTTGGAAAATTGTAGCAAGCTTCTTATTTTGATGGTAATTTATTCCAAAGAGCAGGAGCCCAATGGAAAATTGTCGTCATGAATATCACACCATTTTGGCAATGTGGCCACTGGCTATTTATCTGCACTTCAGCAACTGTAAAAGCAGCTATACAGTGTAGATACTTTGAGTTAATTTTACACAGATGCACCTGAGGGTGCATTCCTGTTTCTTGCAAAAAAATGCTTACCAAAAATGTTTCATTGTGAACATTTCAGAATTAAAATGATTTAGTCGTTTTGTATAGACTGTATTTTTGCTGTCTTCTGCATGGCATTTCCATAGATCAGAAGCAGAAATTGAACTAAATCATCCAAATATACAAAAAATTTTTTTTCGAAAATTCTCATAATTGGAAAACCCGAGTTTTAGACAATTCCTAATGGACCCTAGGTCTCAAAAGTATGTGTAAATCTCTTCTCATTTCAAAACAACTTTAAATACCAAATTGGAAAGATGAATGATTGTGAAATCCTTCAGACATTATCCCTGATGAATCAGGAATGATTCCTTTCAAATGTGGCTACATCTCTGAGGATCTGTGTTTATTAATTTTCTGCGTGCTCTGTCTTGATTGAGGTAATCATTCACCTGTCAACGCTGATTTTTAAAGATACTGCAATTCTCTGTTCACTTAAAAGAAACACTTGTTTTAATGAGCAAGTAATTGTTTCTTGTCATGTCTCAGGATTTGCACGTGATTCATTGACAATTGGCTGTTTGGAAGTGATATTTAATCTACCAACTGAATCCCAGCGCCGCTGTAGCAGCCGACCAATGACAAGTTTGTGCATGAATTGCACTGAAATATTCGTTGTGAGGTCATACCCTATACACGCCATGTTATTCTTTATGACTCATAGGAAGTCAGCCTGAGAGTTATTCAAATGGTTTTATGACATTCATGTAAACGGCCTACAGTACGACCAAAATAAGTACGACTACCCCAGCAGGAAGGAAGAACCAGCCACTTCCTTACCCTTTCACATCGTTTCACTCCACCTAAATCACTTCCTACCTTTACCTACTTTAAAACTATGTTTAAAAATTACATTAAATACATTAAAACACTACCAATTCGAACTCGACTGTGCTGATTTTCTTTGATTGTGTGCCCCTTTGCTAATTGCAATTACACATGCATCCATGGCTGCTTAATAAGAGTTCTTAATATGGGATAAGGTTGTGGTGAGAAGTCAAAGGTACTGCCGTATACTTGCAAGGAGATTTGGGGTGGAGAGGAGAAAGGAGGGCAAAATAGGTAAACAGATGACCTCTGACAGAAACGTTTCTTACTTTGTTTTGGGTTGTACTGTGCAGGCTAATTGGTTTAAAAAATCAAATGAATGTTTAGAATTTATAATGCAATAGTGACTATACTTTAAGATTGGATATGCATGTAGCACTATAGAGCATACTGCTAATAATAAAATTGGGAAATTCATATCTATACAAATAGATCAGCGTAAATTTTACATTAACAAAAAACAAAATTGATATTTTCAATATGTAAATAATTTGCAGTGTATAACTTGCTAGTTATGTCCCAAGTTCGAAGTCTGAAAAGGCTAAATAGTACCTTTTTTTCATGATGGATTAAAAACTTCAAATCCACTTGGTAAGCCAATTGAAACAGGAGGAAGACGTGCAGTTACCCCAGACAATCACTTTAAAACATCTACTGATTGCTAAGGTTTGAAGCAATAACAAGTAATCCCTTTAAGGAGATACAAGTCATAAACTGATGACATCAATTTTTTTCACCATCTTTCAAAATCTTTCAAAAAGAAAAGGAAGGTTTTCTTTCATAGTGGCATCAGATATATAAAGATACAAACTTGAATGAATTTGATGCCTACCGAGACTCATGAATCACCATCAATGGCGCTTATGCTTGTGTGACACTGTGAAATTGCATTGTAAATCTACATAGTAGACCTATATCATCAAGTTTTTCACTAATTAAGAAAATATTGAAGCGTTTCCCCTCATAATGTTGCATGTGCACATAATATGTAATTGGCACGGCTAAGAATTTAGGCGAGCATAAACTTTTAAATTGGTACAAAACCACTTCTTTTTTTTGCCGATGCCCAGGCCCTTAGCAATACAAGATATGTGAAGTAACTTACTTGCCATAGGCGGATATATGTTCACCACCAAGAGTCCACCAGGTGGATTTGTCAATGGAAATAAGGAAACATGTGTGAAGACACATCATCAACGTTTGTGCACTTTTGGGGAAACCCTGGGCTAAATTTAGACATGTTGGGGAAATGTCAGTGTGACCTTGCTGCAGCTGAGATTCCCAGAAAAGGCCACGACTACATTGTGGCTCTTTTCATGGAGCAGAGGAGATCTTTTAGAGCTGCCAATAGCATAGATCATCTGTCAGATGGTTAAATAAATATAATAGACAGACAGAAGATCTGTAGACAGGTATAGGTAGAAAGGCTATGAAAGAGATCAGACATGAAGGAACTTGCAGCATTGAATTGAAGCTGTGAATAGAATTCTCATCAACTCCTCAACAAATCCCTTTTAAAGATCCCATTATCTAGCAAAACAAATTATAACTACAAATATCAGCTATATTTTTTTCCGAAAAAATTTTTCTTGTTTATTTACAGCTCCAGATTCAATTAGGTGCAGAAATTTCAACAATAGCTGTTTTTGCGACAATATTCCAAACAATCAGTTGAAAAATTCAACAATAGTGATCAAGTGTTTCCGGGTAGTCGCTGCACCTATTTCAATCTTGAGCCGCAAAAAAAGATCTTCAAGGAGTAGTTATTACACAAAACATCTATTGTTATGTGTTTTGCTTTTAAACTTTTGCTGTGAGAGAAGAATCTGTGCACAGACATTTTAAATTGGTGAAATTATTTATGTTTGGTAAGAAATAGGACGGTGCGTTCGGAACTTATTTTCTGAATATATTTCATAGATATTTGTTTCAATCCACAACATAACAGAAATTGATTATATAATATTGATCTTTCAGGTATAAATTTGCCTTATCTCATGCAATACATCTCTTTTCGGTGCAATCATCAGGCAGCAAAAATGTATGAGTGTGACTCCTCTATCGGACAGGAGAAGTGCCAGTTCCAATGATAACATTTTTGTAAGATTTCCAGAGACAATTTTAGAGTGTCATTTTTGACAGATAGGACCATTGGAGACTGCTGGCAAAGAAATAATGCTATTATGTTATGATGCTTCAGGCTGGCCAGACACCCCTAGCTTTCCTATGGATATTGATGGCAGCCTGTCACTTCGCTGATTGGTTTCGATCTCCAGCACCCCAGAGCCCCTTCTACCCATCCCATAATATCAGTGCCTTCCATAATATCCATAATATCAGTGCTATTCCATTATACAGCACAGCCAACAACATTATGTTGTTTCTTACGCTCGGACGCAAAGACTTTACAGGCAATTTCATTACCATGCGATTCTTGTCATTCACACTTGGCTGTGAGGAATCAATGCTGAGCAAGTACTCACTACGTTTCATAAATCAAATGTGTGACGTTCTGTTGTTCCTAAATAGTCCAGGAGCCAAGGAGAAAAAATGGGCGGTTGGCTCAACCCGAGAGAGGGATGGACAATCTATACATCGTTGGAATCGCAAGATTCTGTAGATTATGGAACTTGGGGATGCAGTTAAGAAAAGTGGTGCAATTTTTCATAAATTGGTTACCATGGCAACCAAGTCATAATTTTTTTAAACTCATCATTACACTAGTAAAATGTATTTTTTAGGGATTTAGTCCATAGCTACACTTCATCAAGCCAACCTGGCATGTACTACCTAAATAAATAATTTTGATGGTCATGTGACTTTTTTGGTAACATGACCATACTGACCACCATTTGAGGTCAAACCTCGGAAATAAGCATTTTTTCAAGAGTTCTTGTAGTATTTTTAACCGCTGTAGCTAAAATAATGCCAGTATGTGGACGGATTTAGTCTCATTGGAAAGCCCTTGTTATAAGCTTCAGTCTCACATAAAATTTATATACATATCCATGGAAACTGGTTGCCATGGTAACAAAGTTCGAAATTACACAAATTTGACTTGAAAACTGGAAAATTCATTTTTAAGGTTTAGTCCTCAACGAGACTTCATTCAAACATCCAGACATGTACAACCATATTTAGCCATTTTATTGGTCATGTGATCTTCTGGGTCAAATGACCAAGGTGTGACCACTATTCAAGGTCAAACCTGAGAAATTCACATTTTTAAAGATTTCATGCAAAATTTTCTACCACTGTAGCTGCAATAATCGTGCAATTTGTACACACATGGTCTTCTTGGAAAGCCCATTTTGTAGGGTTTCATTGCACATATAATGTGTTTAAGTATCCATGGAAACTGGTTGCCATGGAGACAAAGTTCGAAATTACACAAATTTGACTTGAAACTTGAAAATTCATTTTTGGGGACTTACTCCACAGCCAGACTTCATTCAACCATCCAGGCATTTATAACCATAATAAGGCGTGTTATTGGTCATGTGACCTTCTGGGTCACATGACCAAGGTGACTACTATTCAAGGTCAAACCTGAGAAATTAAACTTTTTAAAAGATTTCATACAACATTTTCCAACACTGTAGCTACAATGATTCCACAATTTGTACAAATGTGCATGGTCTTATTGGATAGCCCATTTTATAGGGTTTCATTGCACATGTAATGTGTATCAGTATCCGTGGAAACTGGTTGCCTTGGAAACAATTAAAGCTAAAAAAAAGTGTGACTTGAAACTGGAAAAATTATATTTTGGGACCTACTCTACAACCAGACTTCAAATAAACCAACTGAGCTTACACAACCACAATTGCATATTTTATTGGCCATGTGGCATTGTGACCACTATTCAAGGTAAAGCCATATGGAGATATGCATTTTTTGAAAATTTTATTTGCACCAATGTGGTCCTGTTGGAAAGGCCTTCTTTTCATAGCAATGCCTCCTGATAGTGTAACTACTCAAGACCATATCCAAGGAATAACAAAGTAAACTAAACAGCAAAATGAAGTTGTCAGATCCTTCTCTGACTACTGAGGCCTCCCAGACCACATGCAAAAAAGAGAAAATGCCTTTATTTGGTTCAACAATGTTTGAACTACTAAGCACAGCCAAGAACAGGTGCAACAACAAACAAAATGACTAGGGGTAGAAGTGAAAGTAACGAAAAAAAAACAACAACTAACAGACAATATCAGAGAACAAAATGGCTCAAGCCGCGGATGTGCGTTTCTCAATAATGTGGTGACCCCCAGAGCATGGACACAAGCCTGACACCCACTGCACATGCTCTACACCAGTCAGCAGATGCAGTCCTGTGGTATGGTATTCCATTTCTCCATGCAGCAAGGTTTGAATGGGGTGTGTTATCTGGTTATGGTTGGCCTTCTTTCAGCAATCCTTTCTGACGAGGTTATTCCAAGGATGCTTGAATGGGTTTTTGTTTGGGGTGGTAAACTTCGGTCTTCCTGGCTTCATTTGTGTATATAGCACCAACACTGTTGATTCAACAGCTAATGTTATTGAAAAAAATGTTCAAAACACAGAAGCACTGCAGCAAACCTTCAGAGAATAACACCTTCATAAGATTACAATTACACCATAAAATTGGTTTGTTTACCAAATTGCAGATAGGTATGCAATAGTGGCCGAGTAGTGGTCTTCAATTATCTTTATTTGCCGATGCCCTGCCATCTGCCCATCTGCGAAGGTTTGTAAAACCAGGGACAGGCCTTATTAGGCTAATTCATACATAATATGGTACAGTTTCATGCATGTACAGAGTATGGGTTATGAGCTGTTGGTTGGAAACCAAAAAATATAATGCTGTTAGTTCTTCCAACCTTTGAACAAGTGTAAAATACACATCAACAAGAACTGCTACATTGTATACAGCAGGTGATATGAGTTCAAAAATTTCAGTGCTGTATGTGCAATAGTTGGCAAGTCTTAGCTCCAAACTAAAAGAAAATCATTTTTATTATTTTTTCTCAATATTGCAAAAAATGTATAATATCTACCAGTCAGACCACGAAAAGGCACAACTAGACTATATAAGCCGTACGTGTACCAAACTTTAGTTACTGAGTCTTGGGCTACCAAATTTCATCTTTGTACAATGTCATGCAATAGTGACTGAGTCTAGGCCCGAAAAGAAAACAAAAATATTTTTTATATTTATATATTTTTATTATTTTTTAAAAAGTATTTAATAGCCGTCAAGAAGACCATCATAAGGCATAACTAGACCAAACAGGCTATATGTGCACCAAATGTCATCCATGTACACTCAGTAGAGGCCAAGCACCGGCCCGGAAAGTATCTATCCGCCCGCTGCCAAACGCCTGCCGACCCGGCAGGTGGACAGACAACCTTTTACCTATAATTTCTTACAAATTTTTTAGTGGAATGTAAAGATGCATATTTCCAAGGTATTACCTTGAATAGTAGTCAGCATGGTCATTTGACACTGAAGGTCACATCAATAAAATATGCAATTGTGGTTGTATAAGCCCAGTTGGTTTATTTGAAGTCAGGTTTAGGGTTAGGGATGGTGATATCAGCCGGTGATGTCGGCTGATGACATCAGTTGGTGATGTCATCTGGTGACATCAGTTGGTGACATCAGCTGGTGATATCAGCCAGTAATGTCAGCTGTTGACATCAGCCAGTGATGTCAGCCCATGAAGTCGATGTCAATGATGATATAATCCAGTGATGGTAGTCGGTGACATCAGCTGGTGATGTCAGCAAGTAATGTCAGCCAGTGATGTCAGTCGATGACATCAGTTGGTGATGTCAGTTGATGACATCAGCCAGTGATATCAGTCAATGATGTCAGCAAGTGATGTCAGCCAATGATGTCATTGATGTCAGCCAATGATGTCAGTCAGTAACATCTGTCAGTGACATCAGTCAATGATGTCAGCCAGTGACATCAGTCAATGATATCAGTCAGTGAGCCTGCAATGTCAGCAAGTGACATCAGTGAATGATGTCAGTCAGGGAGCCTGTGATGTCAGCCAGTGACATCAGTCTGTGACATTAGCTGGTGATTACATCCAATGATGTCATTGATGTCAGCTTGTGATGTCAGTCAGTGATGTCAGCCAGTGATGTCAGCCAGTGATGTCAGTCCATGGTGTCAGTCAGTGATGCCAGTAATTGATGTCAGTCAGCGATGTTAGTCAGAGATGTCAGTACATGACGTAGCCGGTGATGTGGGTTGGTGCCAGTGATGTCAGCCAGTGCTGTCAGCTTCTGACATCAGCCAGTAACATCAGTCAATGACATTAGCCAGTGATGTCTGTGCTGACATCAGTTCACATCAGTCAGTCAGTGATGTCAATCAATCACATCACAAGATGATATCAGTCAGTGACATGTCATATCAATGGATGAAATCAGCCAATGATGTCAGTCTATAGCGACAATCAATGATGTCAGCCACTGATGTGAATCTATGAAGCTCATCTCTACATGAAGCCTACCAATAACTAAAAGCCTCAACATCGACTGACGTTCTTCTATTTAGGCTCAGTATTCAGTATTCGTCAATATTTAGAGCACCTTGTAAATAATGAGAAAATATATGGGCAATAATGTTGGCTTTGTTGGATTATTTTACTTTGATATGGAATTATTACCAAATTAGTCCAGCAGTCACAGGGGTGAACTCACTTACTATACTGGCCATATTGTATAGGGCAACAACATATGCACCCCATATTGCATTCCGGCAGACAATGAAGACCCCCCTGGTAGTCTCGCATAATTATTATGAAAATACGCTTCCATCTATTATTTTTGGGGAAACTGAGGATCATTTGCCCCCCTCCAGAGAAAAACCCTAGGTACGATACTCGTTCAGATGTAAATTTTATGTACAGGTCTCACACCAACAAACTTGATGTGTGACCAGCTATTACGAAAATCAGGTTGGTGTCTGTCACACAAAATGGAAAAGGTGCATACTTTAAACTTTGCAATGGGAGCAGTCAGTTAGCAGGGACACTCATGTTGATAATAGCGTGAGATTGAAGCGAAAAAAAAGCGTTCCAGGTAGAAAACAAGTCTGTGTCTCTTTAATATATTGTTTCTGTGGTTGTTGAGACTGAAAATATGTGGAAGCACATGTCAGATTGACTGAATAATGTCTGGATGCAGAGCACAACTCTTAAATATGTTTTTTTTTTTCAAAGTTTCAAGTCAAGTTTGTGAAATTAATATACCAATATAATTGCTGCAGTGATTGGACTGATTGGTGTCTAAAATCTTGAATAAAATGTAAGTTTTTTAGGTTTGACCTGATTTGGTAGTAGGCGTGGTCATGTGACAAAAAAGATGTTACATGAGCATTAGAATTCATAATTGCGGTATTATTGAGGCCTGGTGGGTAGGGTGTCCCAAAAAAAAATAATGTCCTCATTTTTGATGGGACACCCCCTCATTTTGTGATATAACCTATAAAAAGGACCTATGCAAAATTTTAAAGCATTTCAACATGATTAACTGGTGCCTCAAGAGCCTTGAAGTTTAGTCGTTTTTGCTTATTTTAGACGATTTTCGAAATACGCGGTTCTCTATAACTTTGTCAATTTATATCATACAACATTCTAAGTGCCATGGTATGCAAATTGAAGGTCTTTTTGAGACTTTTCCAATCATGGCACTTAGAATGTTGTATGATTTTTTTTTTTGGGACACCCTACTGGTGGGCTTAATAAAGTCTGGCTGTGAGTGTTTCTCTGAAAAGGACCTTTCCAGGTGTCAAGTCAAATTTGTGAAATTTTGAATATTGCTGCCATGGCAACCAATTAACATGGATACTTGTACCAATTACATGCGAGGACGAGGTTGAACCCTATGAAAAGGGCTTTCCAATACGACCACATTTGAGTATATGGCACTAATACTGTTACTACAACAGCTAATGTTTTTGAATAAAATCTTCAAAAATTGCAATTTACTAAGGTTTTGCCATAAACAGTGGTCAGCATGGTCATGTGACCCAGAAGGTCACATGGCCAATAAAATGTGCAATGTGATGGTATAAGCCCAGTTAGTTTATTTGAAGTTTGACTGTGGAGTAAGTCCCTAAAATTTAGTAAAAATGAATTTTCCTGTTTCAAGTCAAACTTGTGTAATTTTTTAACTTAGTTTCAATGGCAACCAGTTTTTGTGGATGCTTATACACATTATATATGCAATGAAGCCCTATAAAATAGGCTATCCTACAAGCCTACATTTATGCATATTGTGCAATTATTGCGGCTATATTGGGGCAGTTTTACAGTATCTGCACTCAATGTGTCTCATGGGGGGTCAAAATAAAGGTCTGTAAATGAGAATTTCCTTCATGCTATCATGAAATGAACATATTAAACATTCATAAATCAACAAGGACACGTGTGATTTGTTGGTTTATGACCAAATTCCACTCCAGAAACTAGGCAAGGTTTGAATTTTTGAAAAAAAATTCATCAGAATAAAAATATTTGTGTGAATACTAATTTTACCATTTTTTCAATGGAAATCCCCCCATATTGTTACATAGAACCATCAAAACAAATACAAATAGAAAATTCTTAAACAACTTTTATGACGAAAATAAAGACATTAGACATTTCATACTCTGAAAGTTTATGTCATGGAGTGTTTAGTAAGGTTCTAGTCTCAATAGACACATGATTGCCAAGATAAAATTTAATAATGCTTAGGTATCCTACTAACCCAAAGTCAAGTTTTGTTGCTGTATGATTTGAACTCAGTGTTTCCTTTGTGTCAAAGATAACGTTCTAGAGAGAAAAATCACCGAAAATGACCCAAAATCACAGGCCCAGAAAAAAATAAGCTTGAATTGCTCCAAAAACAAGATATTTACATATTATCTTGTTAAGTCATTCTGTTATTATGAAAAATTGCAGTTATATTGATGTACATGTATTACATGAAATAATTGCCTTTTACTCTCAAGTTTGATTTTCTCATAAAAGTGCAATTTGATGATCTAAAAACATATACTGTAATTTTCAATATTTATAAATACCCTTTTTAGGCATCCGGGTCAAATTATTTAGTTCAGCCATGTTCTTTTCCTAAATGAATCCAGTGTTAAAAGACTTGAATCAAAGCAAAACTTCTGATGTACTGGAGAGGACATTTTGTGACATTGTGAATTTTAATTTCTGAGAAAATGTAAATGCATGGCCTGGATATGTTTTGAACTTGCATTTGTCAAATCTATAGAAAGGCACACAATCGAGCAAATAAAACAGAAATAGCCTTTTTTTCCTTCAGAATCTTGAGTGTTTTTTCCCTCGTACTGGAGAGGACACATTTTTTTGACATCATATTCAAGCCTCAAATTCTGAAATGCAAGTATAGATTCTAAAATGAATCTTTTTGATTTACCTTGAGTCATGTCTCCAGCTACAAAATTGACACAAAAAGTAGACACACTCTTTAATGCCGATTCACAACAGCTTATACAGTAACTAATGGTCTGTCTAAGAAAATTTTTTTGACACACGCCATTTTTCACATTTTGAGAGACAGCTCCTTTCGTATATAACTTATTCACATGAAACCTATTGTGTTTTATGGCCAAGACATAGGTCCAGACAGGCATCATTGACAAGGATTGCAATTGCCTGCATTTGCTTTTCTGCCATAATAATATGTGAAACTACCTGTGAGACACAAAAAAAGTGCACAAATTGGTCAAAAATCGCTTGCTGCTTCAAAACTAAGCATTGTAGCAAGGTAAAATTTGGTACACATATACTTCAATGTAGTACAAGACTGCTACTGTTGAAATTTTCTGTGTACCTGTCATACTTTTGTCAGAGTAATGGCTTAAAGACGAAAAAATGGCCGAGTGCAAATACTGTAAAACTGGCCATTGGTAGAAAAGGTAGCGCGAAATCTTTAAAAAAAAGGTATTTTCTCAGGTTTGACCTTGAGTAGTAGTCACCTTGGTCATGTGACCCAGAAGGTCACATGACCAATAACATGCCTAATTATGATTATACATGCCTGGATGGTTGAATGAAGTCTTGCTGTGGAGTAAGTCCCCAAAAATGAATTTTCAAGTTTCAAATCAAATTTGTGTAATTTCGAACTTTGTTTCCATGGCAACCAGTTTCCATGGATACTTATACACATTACATGTGCAATGAAACCCTGTAAAATGGGCTATCCAACAAGACCACATTTGTACATATTGTGCAATTATTGTAGCTACAGTGGTAGAAAATGTTGTATGAAATCTTTAAAAAAAATTAATTTCTCAGGTTTGACCTTGAATAGTGGTCACCTTGGTCATGTGACCCAGAAGGTCACATGACTAATAATATGCCTAATTAATGGTTGTACATGCCTGGGTGGTTGAATGAAGTCTGGTGTGGAGTAAATCCCTAAAAACTAATTTTCCAGTTTTCAAGTCAAATTTGTGTAATTTCGAACTTTGTTGCCATGGCAACCAGTTTCCATGGATATGTATATAAATTTTATGTGAGATTGAAGCTTATAACAAGGGCTTTCCAATGAGACTAAATTTGTCAACATACTGGCATTATTGTTGCTACAGCGGTTAAAAATACTGTATGAACTCCTGAAAAAATGCTTATTTCTGAGGTTTGACCTCAAATGGTGGTCTGTACAGTAATGTGACCAAAAAGGTCACATGACCATCAAAATTAGTAGTTAAAGTATTACATGCCAGGTTGGCTTGATGAAGTCCAGCTATGGACTAAATCCCTAAAAATTGCAATTTACAAGTGCAATGACGAGTAAAATTATTGTGACTTGGTTGCCATGGTAACTAATTTATGAAAAATTGCACCACTTTCCTTAACTGCATCCCCAAGTTCCATAATCTACAGAATCTTGCGATTCCAACGATGTATAGATTGCCCATCCCTCTCTCGGGTTGAGCCAAATCCTTAAATAAAGCACTTTTGAGCTCTTGGCTCCCAGACTAAAACCAATCAGACTAACTAAAAATGTCATGTATTTGGTCTCTCTAGAACCTAAGAATCACGTACTAATGAAATTACCTGTAATGTCAATCTGCACAATGTTATGCATATTCAAATCAATATATCTGACAAGATCATTTGCAGCATGTCACTGAGTGATTAAGTTTGTGCTGTTTCAGGACATTATAATAATGGTACTGTACATGTCCATGGCAATTTTTACATTGAAATAAATGTCAATCTGTCATTGTAAAAAAATTGACCTCATTTTGAAAGGTAGGCCGTATCATAATAAGACCAAATGGGTATATAGTAGGGTTTTGATATGTACTCCATGAGTTGAAGATATCCTGAGTTCTCTGTACCCACGTATGTGCCAATGGTAATTCTTACGTTGAAATAAATGTCAATCTGTAATTGTGAAAAAATCGACCTCATTTTGAGAGGTATTATAATAAAACTAAATGGGTATAGTGATATTTTGAGATGTAGACTACTCCACGAGTGGGAGTAGGGGAGAGTGGGGACCGATGGGCCGCTTGACAAATTATTGGCCGTGGAGGCAAATCTGTTTCAGATACAGGATTCATACTGTGCACCCTTTTAGCCGATGTAATTCTCTATAAAATGATATAAGATCCACATAGATCAACCTAGGAAGAAAGATGAGAAAGCCAATTTTCTGTCAAGTAAGATGGTGGCCCATCGGTCCCCAACCATGGGGACCGATGTGCCATCCCATGGGGTCCGATGGACCATGTCAATAACTTGCCAAAGGGTGGATGAAGAATTTGAAATTTGGATTCAAGATGTTTTTGTTGATCCAACTGAGTGTATAGGATAATAAGACATCGAAAAAATATAGATATGCCCAGATTTTACACAAAACAGACTTTAATATCCAGTCCCATGCCAATACGCCACCTATAGACAATTTCACGAAATAGTGGCCTTTGGTACCCATGTTGGGTGGCCCATCGGTCCCCAAAAGCATTCAGAATAGTTAAACCCCCTTTTTTTTGTGAAATATGGTTCTTGTTCCTAAAATTAAATGTGTAAATTGCAACCGATATATAGGGAAAATCGTCATAGAAAATATATTGCCTCAAGTCTACACAAATTGGAGATAAAACACTTTTTCTGAATCAGTACAAAATTACTTTAGATGTTGAAAATATGATTTTGCCCACAAAACGCTTATGCTTTAACTTATCGATCAGTCATCAATATGGTGTTTATAGATGTGATAAGCAATACTAAAAATGCAAATAAGATGTTTCAAAACGTTTTTGATGTGGAGTTAAGAGGATGGCCCTTCGGTCCCCATGGCCCGTCGGTCCCCATTCTCCCCTACATCACAAAATACCACCATACAACCATTTGTTCTTATTTATACCCAATTTTGTAACTCTGAAGAATGCTGAACTTCACAACATTGTGACATCATCACTTGAGCTGCTATCGGTGCTCTGACTGGCTGATTGGCTGATGCAGCTGTAGAGTATAGATCACACATTGGTGCATTCTTTATCATCCACACTTTTGCAGCTGTATTTCTCAAGTGAAGTGTTTCCTACCGTTAGGCACCATTTCTTTTTCAAGCTAGAGTACGTGTATATACTGTATATATGACAATGTTAGGGTGGGCTGAAAAAAACTTTTTTTGCAATTTCAATATGCCAGTGGTATAGAAAGTTGGCTATGGCCAAAAATTGAAAATTGGTGCAAAAAAAATTTTGTGGCATGCAATTTGTGCCGGGCCACTCCGGCTTTTATGAAAAAGCATATTTTCAGCCATTTCGCATGCTCTTATAGACCATTTTTTTGGCCTGAGTCAGCTTCCTTGGTTTCAGAAGGCTCAATGGAGTACTTAATCCTTCTTTGAAGGCCATTTTGGATATGAAACACCATAAACAGGTTGCTTATATTTAAGATATAGCCATTTCTGGGTAACTGTTGGGAATAAGAACTTGGCTTTTTTTGCTAAAAATTGCCCGAAAAAATTGAAACTATCGTAATTGACCGAGCAAAAAATGATTCCAAGTGAATTGTAATTACCCCGAGTCCTCCCCAATGCCCTAAAAAAAATTTCCAGCATATTTTCTACATTAATTTGTGGTTTTAGTTTCCAGAATAGCGGCAATTCCGTAAAGTCAGAATTACAGATTTGACCCTTTAGCAGCTTATGTAGCCCTACAAGTGCACCTCAGTTATTTCATTGTTAAATAGGGATGAGGCCAGGTATTAGGGGTATCAGACAAGCCATCAACCAAAGCTCCAAGTGCAATAGGAGCTGAGCTACAAGGCGAAATGTCATCACGTTGGACGTACATTATGTGAGTATGTCCGATATAATGACAATTTGAGCCATTGCTTCTGATATTAGAAATGCATATCAGAGACCACTCAAAATACTTGCAATCCTCAAAATGCCCTCCAGATAATTCATTAGGACTGCAGGGCCCTGACTGAAATAGTTTACAATATATATGTTTTTACATTCACGGATCAAAGACCAGCATTATCAATGTCTTTAACGTTGAATCCTGTCTTATTAAATTTGGTAGATAAAATCAAGGTTGTCAGAAGTGATGACTTATAACGTTGACTGTCTACTCATTGCTGAGAGGAAAGTAATTAACTTATTGTTCCTTCCTTTCATAACATTCACACCGTGCAGATGAATCTTGAAAATACTGTGTTACAAATTAGGCTTGAATGAAATAATAACTAAAATCAAGGTGAGAGTCTGAGAAGTTTTATTTAATAAAATAGGTGAAGACAAATTCTTGGGATATCTGTTGAGCTGTACTGTATCTTTAAGCCAAAATATAAGAGCCAGGATTGCAGTAAACAGCTTTTCACACCAATCATACTATCATTCCAGGGAAGCGTTCTATGTCCCAGATGCACCAGCCTTTCATCTCACCATCATTGCCTATCACTAGTGATGTTTGTCGCTCATCTATTTTGCTGCTTTAACTATAAGGCAGTAAGTATTCGCCTGTACAATTGAAAAGATTTTCTTTTACAATTATCATATGGTTGCTTCTTTAAACCAGCTTGTAATTGATTTTAATGAAAAACTATAAGGCAGATTTGATATCCCCTTTCTCTTCTCTACCATTGGCACTGCTATTTGTATTTGTATTTAAATACTTTTGGCTGACTTCAAAAGTATTTGTATTTGTATTTGTATTTGCATCAAAGTATTTGGTATTTACAAATACTTTTTTCAAATACAAGGTCTATAAAAGGATAAAAAAAGCATGCATTCCTAAACTTCAAAAGTGGATATAACTGATGTGTTTATCTTTATACAATCATTTTGAAATTTTGGATTAATATAATAAATTTAGTTTAAATGTTATTTTTGAAGGAGTAGCATTTTAATGATTATCATCTTAGTTTCCCCTGAAGTGCTTAGTCTGTGGTCTATACACAAACATACATGTATGTATAGAGATCATCACGGTCTCTGTGTTGTTAGGTTTGAATAAGTTTTATTTTATTTTATTTTATTTGCTTAAAACTGCTCAAGAATCCAATGGACTGAACAAGTGAAATACAACTTAGCTGCTGTCCTATCCAAACTTCCTAATTTAAGAAAATATTAAATTTTGTTGAACATAAGATACAAGTGAATACTCTTTTTGACAAATCATGAATTATAATTGTTTGGGAGTACATCTCACTTACCTATATACTAAATATATTTTCTTTGACAAAAATGTTACATTTATCTAATAGTTACAGGTAAATGTCCATTTCTTATTGTCTTATACTATGAAAGACATAAATAACTATAACCCATTTTGAATGTTAACTGCTATTCTGACACTGGCTATTGTCTTAATCGCTATTCAAACACAAGCCCATGCCATGCATTGTCTATTGTGAGCAATGGTGCATTGCAATTATATAGGGGTACTATTGTGTGGAAATTAATCACACACATTTAGCAGTTATATAAAGTTCATATTATTTTGCATTTACAATGTTTATCATTATTTAATTAGAGGTGAATTTGCAAGCAAAAATTACTTTAAAGAAATAAAAAATTCCAGATATTGTTGTTTATTATTCATTATTATAGCTTACTATCACGGAACAATTTTTAAATTACAATACCTTGTTGTTGAATACAAAAAATGTAGATTCTTTTTATGTATAATATTTTGGAATTGAGAGGGCTGTCAACAGTGGAGTAAAAATTTACCGAAGCCTTAATATAAATGTTGATTGAATTTCTTTGACTTGATATAAGATTGTTGTCAAATCAGCCCCCAGTTAAATTAATGGCTTTGTGTGGCACAGATATGTCCTGAATATGACTGAGACTGTATTTCATCAAGGTTATTAACTATTTGTAATATTGACTTATTTTTAGGTAACGAAAAATGTTGTTAAATGAACAAAACACCTATATCTCTATTTTATATTAATTTTTTATTGTACATTATTTTTCACAAATTGTCCTAGTCAAGCATTCAACGAATTCCTAGTACTGAAAATAGATATTGTGATGAAACAAATTTGGCTTATAGAACAAAAACACGGCATTTTAATGAATCTATCATGATTATTCTATCCCCAAAAGAAACCTTACAAAACTGGTTCAAAAGAACCTTCTGTCTCGACCAATCACAGAGCAGTATTCACCAGTGTACCTTCCCATAGCCAATCACAATTTTTAGTTAAAAGTTAGCTTCACCTAAGTACAAAGCACAAATGTGAATAGACAACATTACCAAGCCAATGTGTCAGAATTAATGAGCAACTGTATAATATGCAACTCTTCAGTTTATGATCGGGTAAGCAAATGACCCAAAATGTCCAGATTTGAACAGATTTTAGTGAAGGAACTTGATAATAATATTCTGAAAAATTAAATAACTATTAATATTACTTGTTGAAGCTGTATATAACATATAGACCCATAACAGTTTGTTTATTTCATAAACATTACCTGGAGTCAGATTGGAAACAATTTAAAAAGACAAGTTTGAAGTTCTAAGACAGAATTATTGAAAGTATTTTCAAATATATTTGCAAATATATTTGTATTTGTATTTAAATACTTTCAAAATTTGAGTATTTGTATTTGTATTTGTATTTGAAAGAATTGAAAGTATTTGTATTTGTATTTAAATACTTTTGAGCTCAACTGTATTTGTATTTGTATTTGTATTTAGAAAGATTGAAAGTATTTGTATTTGTATTTAAATACTTTTATCTGTATTTGAACCCAACCCTGATTGGCAGGCTACTCTTCAATTTTGCTGACACAATAATGTTTTTGTCCTTGTCTTTTACGTAGAATCCAAGTTCTTTTCTATGCTGTTGAAGTGTGATGTCAGTGTCAACTCAGTGTCGCAGTTGGCATCCCGATTTCTTGCAATGATATTATATATTATATATATACATGTAAAACAGCTACTAGCTGTGATGTTCTATTAAACTAAGTCTGATTCCCAGCTTCTAGCTGTAATAATAATTCTAATATAAATGAGAATCCACCTGAACGGTGCATCACTGTTTCAACACAATGTCAGAGTCAGCCTTTTATCAGAGAGCACATCATCACAGCCCGATAGCCAATCGGCTGCAAGTAAGACTATGCATCAGAGTTTCGACATTGATCTATTGAAAGAATCATTACATTTTATTCTATGATCAGAACATAAGTGTCTATGTGATCCAAATGATCTATCATTGGTCATCGGTAGCCTAATCTATTTAGATTTCAGCTTTGTGAGCATTAATAGTAGACATTAGATAATTGATATAATACCAAGAGAGTTATTTGATCAATCTGCAAACTTGCTCTTTACAACTTTAAACATAAATGGACTTTGTTACAGACAAAAGGCTTTTACTATTTCCTAAATGCATGGATTATATTATGCACAGATGTTCTGGCAGCCCATTGGCTGACAGACTGAGATACGGCACCTGCATGGGCTTTTTCAGGCCGAATTTTCACTCTGACATTGTGTTGAAACAATGATGCCCAGTTCAGGTGGATTCACAGTGGCTTGAAGCTGGGGAATATGCATATGCATATAATAAAATCCTTACAGAAGCACCATGTAATATTATAAACTGAGGTCAAGTTATTAGGAGAACGGCATCAGGTCTCTGATAGATATTTGGTTTCAAACATGTGAGGAACGAACCCAGTGGCCTGAACTCATTTTGAAAAATGAGCCTAATTATCATCCGCCGTAGCATATTACGCAGAAGGCATGGAAACTCAGAGGCACTTTTCAAATCCAATCAGCCTGGGAGTTGCCTGACATGGAAATTATCATCCCAAGGGACAAGATTATGTAATGGAAATTCTACACCATTAGCCTCCCATTTCTTTAATTAACATCATTAAAGTTTTAAAAACATAACTCCGGGCTGTAACAGACAATCTTCCTCAAGTTAACATGGGTGTTACGAAGTGTGACATCTGATGATGAATTTGATGATGTCCTGGATTACTTCATTCCTTTGAGACATAGTACTAGTGCTGTAATTTTACAACACAAATAACCTTGCATGTCCGGAGACACTTCTGACACGATGATTCCAGGGATCATACTGTATTCCAATTCTAAGGAGCATATTGTAATTACTTCAATTTTTTTATCATTTTCAGGCTCCGGGAAAGAAGCATGCAGTCTGGTTCCAGACTGGTTCTACTGTGTGATTACCTTTAATCATTTTAAATACACTGATGCTGCTTTTACATATATACAAATCAACTAATATTATGCAGGACTCCCTTTCAGTCCAATTCTGTAAGCACCACCACCCTGCTCATCATATTGGCAACAGTGAGGTAATTTTGTTAGCACCAAGACTATTCCTTTCTTGCAAAACCTATTTTCAACCATTCATCAGTTTGGAGCTTGGCTCGTGATAATCGGTGTAAATCTCTTCTCATTACAAACAATCACCTTGACAAGAGATGATGAATGGCTGTTGACATGAGATCCTCAAACCATAATCCATGATGAATGGCTTCTTTCTACAGGAGCAACAAATCCCGAAGAGCTCAAGAGATTGTGTTTATTAATTCTCTGCGTGCTTTTGTCTGATTAAGGTAATCAGCTCCAGTCTTTTCTTTAATAATCTTGCATGCTCCTAAAACAAAAAAGATATTGTTTTAATGAGTGATTAATTGCTTTTTAATTAATTTAGACATTTCCTGATATTGTTGATCAAATAGGAACTTGTGTTTTCTGCTCAAACATGCATTGACTGGGTCACCCTCTTCGTGCATGCATACTGAATGTTTAGTATTGATGCCGGAAGAATTCTAGTTCAAAGAAAGAAAGATGAGATGATCACAAATGGTTTAAGTTAAGACCTTGCATTGGCCTATCTAAAAATAAAATCAGCAAATATGTCAAGATAAAGCCAAAACACCAACTTAACAAGTATGAAATCCATATGAAAATTTATGTGTGTTTTACTTATGGCAGATTTCACGAAAAGTGCTCTCAGACAGTACCTTAAACTTTCCAGCCCTTTTGTTATCTCTCTGTTGCTTTCTGAATCAAGTAAACCTTGTTCTAAGTGCATCTGTGAGCTAATGAATAAATATTAATAAAACGATCCTCAAATATGTAGTTTTTTTCTCTTAAAAAGATTTTTTATTTTTTTTCCCTCATGAGGCAAGTTTTGGACAACCAAACTTACTGGTGATCAGACGTACTTACTTTGGAACTCTGTGGAATCTGCTAAGACCAATTCAGGAAAATGCAATATGTGATTGGTAAAAAACATCTTGGAAATTATTTTGGAAGCATTTTTAATTGTATTGGTCATCATAAAACTTGAAAAACTTGAAAAATAAAAAAAGACTGCTAATGTAACTAGATTCTATCGCAGGATACTGAGGTTACATTAGCAACTTTTACATGGTGATTTTTCTGTGTTCTTGCTACTTATGCCAATTTAAAACATGAAATTCAAAAACTTTATTGAAAAATGTGTCCTATTTGCCTATATCCATCACCAAAACGACTGGGCGTGGTAGGTGTTTTTTAATTGCTAATGTAACTGCAATTTCGCATCTGTCCATTTCATAGTGTTATATTAGCAAAATTTGTCTTTGTAAATTACGTTAACAAACACATGATTAGATCTCAAATTTTTTATGAACTGAAAGCCTGGTCTCCCAGGAGCAGGCCAGGGGTTGAACCCTGCTGGTGATTTCATTTATATTGCAGTAGGATCCACGCAAAACATTCTGTCCTCCATCATTTAATGTTGTTACATTAACACAAGGCCATATTTTCAGTTTGTCTGATCTACCAATCCAACAGAAAACAGTGTTTACCAATGATTTTATTTAATGGATTGACACAATAAAAGATTTAGATTTCAGCTTTTTTTAGGTCCTGCCAGCTATCCCTAGAAAAAACATCCTGAAAAATCTGATAAGCTTGGAATCAATTAAGTCTGGCCTTATCAGACTTGTGCTAATGTAACTTGTGCAAAGGACTTTTGCAGCTTTTTGTGAAATCTGCCTTATGTAAATGTTCGTACGTATTTCATATGTGAAAACAGCCAATTTACGTATGAAATTTACGGTGGCGGGGTAAGTTGTGTCGCATGATGGGGTAAGTTGTTCCGCCCAATTTATTCCAAAAAAGCCTTAATTATATTTCTCCCATTTCTTGAGATAGATCATTTGTATTATGTTTTTAACTTGTGTCTGACATGTCACATGAAACTAATCAAGCATTTATGTGTTATTTTATGCAAAAATGTATCATGCTGCAAAAAATAAAATTATTTATTGTTTACAGGGTAGTATAATACTTTTAAAACATGTTCATTTCTGTGTGAGTTATTTCACAAGATATTTAGACCTTGCGTCAAATGAAGACAAAAAAAGATGAGTAAAAAATCAAATCCTGTATCATTCCATTGGCACAACTCACCCCAATCAAAATGGCACAACTTACCCCTAATTGATCTTCTGGATAAACCTGGCTGTCAAAAATAAACAAACAATGCGAGATGAAATCTAACCACAAAAATGTCTGGATGTAGCTCCTAACTCCATCCTACGAGAGGGACATCATCTTATTATAAATATCAAATGACTGAGAAACCAGAATGTCAGACTTCGGCACTTCAATGCCTAATGATGTTGACCAAGTGGGTATAAATGGGTGGCATTGCCTTCTTTACCGAGTTATTCATTTCACCCCAACAGTGGGTGGCACAACTTACCCCGTGGCACAACTTACCCCGGTCTCCCTACAGAAGTGGAGAAAAATTATTCCAAAATTAGTTTTTTAATGGGTCACTGTGCCCCTGGGTCCAGCTAAGTAGAACAATGTTAGCAAACACCAGATTTTATTTAAAATATATAAACACATTCGTTAATCTAATAGAATATTATTTATTTGTCATTGGCGAGATATAAACAAACAATCAAATGCATTTTAAAAATACAGTGAATTAATTTGCATCATGTAAAATTATTATGTGCCAATTAGGGGGGGGGTCCCTGGAGCTGAAAGCAGTGAGTAGGACTCCCCACTTTATATTAAATGGTCACCCTCTATGGGTATTTTTAGATGATAAGAAGTTAGACAGTAAATAGATATTTCATATATTCAGTAGTTATCTCCTGAGAGCCATATTTTGTGGGCAAGATAACAAAATAATGAAGCATCTTAATTTATGTCCAAGTAAACACTTTGTCAGCTTTTGCTAATTATCTATCAAGAAAATAAATTAAAAATGAAAACATGAAAATATTTCGTTGACTTTAATGGTCTAAGTTAGTTACTATGTGTTGAAGAATCATACCATGGACTATTTAGAAGTTACTGATCCATAAACAGTTATGAAACTATTCAAGGAAGTGGTTCCTAAATATCATAACAAACTTGACCTACAAACTTCCTTGGTGCATTTCAGTAGCAGAGTATGGCAATGAGTTGTTGGGAAGTTATCTTGACATCCAGCTCAATTTTTACATGTTTAATTTAATACCATAATTTTGCAATGGATAATCAGCTGGTACTCATATTTCAAACTATTTTATCAGTGACCATTCAGCAAAATGTAAGTGTAATTTTGTTATTTATATGCATGTAATTTTCTTAACCAATTGGTATTGTAAAATAAGTAATAGCCAGTTTATTTATAATTATTTATATCATGACTGCCCAAAAGAATTTATCTATTTCCTCATAAGTTTTCAAGATATCATTTATTTAAATAAGAAATACTCCAAGCATCCTTCCCTATTAAATGGTTGCCCCTAAAACCCTTGGCTAAAACCATATCCATTTGGGATATGTTTTACAGTCAACATTTTTTTTATACTGCAACACTTGTGCATGTTGTGGGTAGTTAACTGGAATAAGCACAACATATACACTGTATGATTATGATATGCATTGATTTTTTTGCAGGGATTCTTTGTCTGTGGGAATAAAATAGATCCTTTCAGAGTCATATGGAATTCCAGAATAGAAGAATGCCAGCCAACCTTTGGAGTTAAAATAAACCTCACCAGGTGGGGTATTGAACGGAACACACCACCTTGTGAGTTGTTCATCAAATAGAATGTGCATGTATCTGGATTCCATGATTCCAACATTATTTTCATAGCAGAATTATATTCTCGCAGCCGAACGGCTGAAGGCCGTTTCGCAAAGCGAATTGAGCACAAGAGAGGTTTCAAAATCTGTGCAGTGATGGTCTCAACATCAATGGTCGACAGCAGGAAATTAGGTCAAGTGGGTCAAGCTTCTTATCAATGATTTAGTTTCGAATTTAACAAAACATGACATATTCATAGTCAAAAGTGTCTTAAAAATTTTCTTCAGTAATTTTCCCTCTTCCTATCATTTTTATGGAACAGTTAATCATAAGCCTTGACAAGCTAAATTAGATTATTATAGTGTTTCATTTAATTTCAAAACAGCAACAAGAAAACATTACAAAATTAAAGTAACATAATCTTTGTCAACTGATGATTATGTAACAGTGAGCAATAAATCTACATGCGGATCATGTCATTGTTTTTTATCACTATTACGTAATATCAACAATCTAGTATCAACAATCTAGTATAGACTAAAATTTTGGCAACTTTCAGTGTTGTCTTCCTTTTACTATTTAACTGATTATCTATCAATTCTATTTATCATTAATCCTATTCATTTGTTATCCTATCTATCTATCTATCTATCTATCTATCTATCTATCTATCTATCTATCTATCTGTCTATCTATCTATCTATCTATCTATCTATCTATCTATCTATCTATCTATCTATTTTTGGAAACAGTAACATAACTGCTTTTCATACATTGAATATGAAATAAATTTAATGAAAGTTATGGTAACGCTATAAGTCCTACAAAAACTTTATAAAGTGCTGCGTGAATTTCATGGCTGTGCCATTTACATATTATTATATATATAGGGGAGACCGGGGCTAGTTGAATCGCGGGGTTAGTTGAATATTCGCTCTTATTCCCCGGGGTTGAATTTTTTCATCCAAATTTGACTTCTGGCAGATTATTTATTCGTCAAGGCATGACATCACTTCCTACATGAGCCATATTTCGAATTGTGTACTTCACTAGGCTGTTAAGTTTATTTTTGTGCTCCTGAAGTAAATATTTTGAGTTGAAATAATTTTGACCTGTATGCTATTTGAACTATTTAATGCAACATTTTTTATGACAAGTTGGAAGCCTTTGGTATTACAAATCAACAGGCAAAGACATTTTTTGGTAAGCCTTTGACTAAAGTGCTATAATGGGTGACCTAAACCACATGGTGGGTAGGGGCTAGTTGAATCATTTTCCGTGGGGTTAGTTGAAACGCTGAAGCAATGCTATGCATAGTCTCGTTATTAACAGGAAAGTAAATAATCATTACTGCATTGTATAATTTGATCCTATTGGTGTTTTTTGCTGAAATAACATACATCAGAAAACAGGAAATAGGATGAGTGCCTGCTGAAATACCCAGGTAGGCCTTGAAGAAGCCTTAATCGCTGAATGATAATGTTGAACAGTAGCCCAAGAGTGTTATATTCTTCAGGCAACAATATATTATTTATTTATAAAATATCAGTGTATTAAAGCAGAAAAAGAGAGGCTTTTGCACTGGTCATTTCAATAACCGAGTTATTACCAGCAGCCCAGCTGGCCATTTTCTGACATTGTAATGAAGCGTTCACACCTTCATACAATGCAGGAAAGAGACAGCGTCCAAAAAGCCATTTACCCAGTGACTTGTCTTCCTACAAAGATCTTTCTTCTCAGTAAACATCACTGTCTAAATTATTTTTCATACTGCACAACCATCTCATTATTTCCAAAGATTTCAAAATTTTCTTTCAAGTTTGATATTACTGCTTTTTATACATTCTGTATTAAATTCTGAAATACATAATTCCTCATGTTAAACCTAATTGCTATTTAAGAATCAGTTGTTGTATTAAAAATGTTTATTGAATAAATTTTTATCAGTAAATATGATTTTTGCTGGTTTATTCGCAATGATTCAACTAACCCCATGCAGTGTTTCAACTAACCCCGGCCCCGGGGTTAGTTGAAACACTTGATCTCGCGGTGCTTTCAAGCTCATTGTGCAAACTTGTCAATATTTTAAACAAAGTTGTTCCATGGAATGTTGAATACTGTAGCAAGCACTTGCCAAAATTTTGTACCTGTACCTACTACCATAAGCTCAGTAGAATGCGACAAAAAATTGGCGATTCAACTAACCCCGGTCTCCCCTAATTATTTATAAGTAGATCTATATATATATATAGGTTATTCACCATTGGAGAGGGAATGTGTGATTTATTACTGGAGTGCTTCAGCCCGAAGGTGTGTTAAACACATATTCCTTCTCCCATGGTGAATAACAGGCTTATAGTTGTACCATGGGACAAACACTAGGCCTAATATAATTCATTATGCAGAGATGGTGTAACTTTTTTAATACTGACAGCACCACTGTCACTCCCAATGTGAGTATGTGAGGTTACAGCTCAAGTATTGCTTCCAACAAAATTTAACCAATTTATTCTATTTCAGACAATGGATGGTATGGGGATGTCCTTCACTTGACAAATGGAGACTTCGGCGAATGGCCAGCAATTGATAATAAGGGCAACATTCACAATGGTGGCGTTCCACAGGTTTGTATCATGAATACCATAATAAAACATACTAGGGTATGTAGCTCAAAATGGGAGATTGGAAAGGCAGAGCTTATGCAATAGAGTTACAGTGCCACCTGTAAGTAAATGAAGCGCATGATATTGTGCCATTACACAATGTCATGTGTTTCACCTATTTACAGCCGGTACTGTAACATATAGATATGGTGTACATCATCACATTGCACTATGGGGATCCACTACTGAACACCCAACAATAACTGTGAATATTGGAGAAAATATTTTTCACAATCAACAATTTGATGGAATCTGTCACAAACATTAATTCACACATGTCTGGAGCATTTTGGCCAATATATTACGTGTACATGGTGCAACAACGTGGCAGCACTGTACATGTTGTACATGACTTCCTGTTTGATCAAAACATTGGCTTGGAGAAAGCACATGTTTCAGAAAAAGTCAATTCGTATAAAATCAAATTGCTGTCAGCTGTAGAAAACACATAGAACTGGTGTATTTAGTCACTGTGGACAAAGCCTATGCAAAGTGTAACCTTGAAACATCTTTGACATTTGATTAACAGCCTTCAAATTTTCAATGTGAGTTGGCAAAAAATTCTGTGTTGACATGGCCATAGGAGAATTTATTTCTTACCTTTTCTATGAATCTGTATCCTACAATATGTCGTGTTAGCAATTCCAAATATAGATATCCCATGCAATATAAATATAGTCCATGAACAATTCCATGTGGATAAACGGATGCACAAATGCTCAAATAAGAATTTCTTTGGCAAATATTCCCTGGCTCTGTGAGTCTCTAACACATTTTCTTATGTTCTGACAATGTCTAAAGGGGCCCTGTTACAAAATAGCAAGCTGGATTATCTTGTTTAGCATTGTTTGGCATTGACTGTTTGTTGTAATCACCTGTTTCGAACCTCAGTTCAGTGGAGTGCAACAATGTCTCTGTGAATTCCATATGTGTGGTTGTGGGACCATGGTGTAGATGAACTGAGATGATTTGCATGCCCTTTAGAATCATGTCTATCAATGACTGGTAGTTCCGCCCTGAGTTTGTAATCACTATTCATGGGAGAATGTGTGCCAAAATTCACTCGCATTGAAATTAATATTTTATTTTCATAAAGCGATTAAATAATTATTTTGCAAAACAGAGTGTACATCATGTACAACTTTCTTTACTAATCTATGAATTTTACTGACAAATATATCAAAGTGTTGTTTATGCTACACTATGTACATCGTTGTCTATGATACAAAATAATCATATTGATGCTTTTATTATTCCAGAAAATGGATTTGAACAAACATCTGCATAAGGTTGCCAACTACCTTCAAAGTAACATTTCACAAGACTGGAAAGGAGTCGGGGTACTGGATTTTGAGGTAGTGTGGTGATTCGGAAACTTTCATTGAATGAGGCCAAGTATCATTTAAATCATTTTTTATTGTAGGAATGTGATTTCTTCATTAGTTATCACCTCTTTGAAGGGCAATTCCATAAAGTCCAATTTACAAATTTGACATTTTAGCAGCTTGTGTAGCCCTACCATTACACCTCAGCTATTTCGTTGTTAAACAGACATGAGGCCAGGTAATAGGGGTATCAGAAAAGCCAGCAACCGAAGTTCCAAGTGCTACAGAAGCTGAACTACAAGGCAAAATGTCATGGTGTCGGACATACACTGTACCATTTCTTCGAGTCATTTCTACCGCATCTCTCAGTTGGTCTCTGACTTGGGAATCCTTAAAAATTGCTTTTACTGGGACCATGGAAATATATTTTGCTAAATTTCTTAACGTTGCAGGGATGGTGGCCAAGATTTGAGGACAACATGAACAATGTCTTGTTCAAGAGATACTGCAACTACTCCATGCATTTGGTGAGACAGGCTTTCCCCACTTGGAATGAGTCCCAGGTGTACAACCAGGCGGCGTTGGAATTTGACAGTGCTGCCAGGTAGGCCTACATTCTTATATATTTGATTTGAATAGCAGTTTTCTAACTTTCTAAGAACTGGTGGAAGTCAGACATCTAATATGAGGGTTTTCTTAAAATTTGTGTCCCATGTTGAACCCTGACATCCAAGCATCTAAAATGTAGTTATTTCTTAAATGCGCTGTGAGTGGCGTTAAATTTTTTAGTTGGGGACCCGCGAAACGAATCATTTGTTTTAATAACATATAACACAATTTTCATAAGAGGGGAGCATCAAAATTCTCAACTGCTGAACGACATTACTCTGATAAGCTTGTGCGCAATTACTTCAAATGTCATCCAAAAACGTTAAAGCCATTGTGCTTTGTTGTCTTGGGCAAGCATTTGATGTCAGATGAAAGGAAAGTTTATATTGTGTTTCAGAGTTGCATGGACTGCCACTCTTGAGTTGGCGAAATACCTGAGGCCAGGACAAGGCTGGGCCTATTACAGGTTTCCCATTTGCATAGGAAGGAAGGCTGACAATTTGACTTGTCCCAACCAGTTTCACAATGACAGGTGGGTTTTTCACTCATCACTTTTGATTCTTAAAAAGTATAATTTTAAGTTTGCATGGTGATTGATGAACCTCACTTTTATCGGCCAACCTGAGATAATCAATTTGACATATTGATGAATAAGTATGGAGAATCTAAAAACGAACAATACAACATATTTTGCATTGTGTTAATAAATTTGTAAATCTACAAAAATTGCTTATTCCAATTCTGTGATTTCAGGTTGGCATGGTTATGGGAAACCAGTGACTTCCTCTACCCATCAATCTACTTCTACGGATTACCACACAAGTGGGAAAGAGGTCATCGACAGTTTGTGTTTTCTTTGATTTCGGAAACTCTTCGGTGTCGCAACAAAGTGGATCGCCCTGACCTCCCCATTCTGGCTTATACAAAATTTTATACCCAGACTACACCGCTTTTGATTTATGATACTGTAAGATATATTTTAATGGCAAAAAAACATAAATTAACTACCTGAAATAAATATTGAAAATACCGGGCAGATAGAGTAGATTAGATTGATGATGTCTATACATGTAGAGGCCGAAGCCTACACGGGAAATTCCCAGGGGAAACCAGTAGATGCAATTAGTTTTGGTTGGTCGATAAGAGGTCCAGTGTGGCAATGTCATTTTTCTTAGAAGACCATGTCTCGGGCCTGTATCGCTGGGTTGATCATACATGTATAATGTATACTATTTTTTCCCATCTACAGCCCTTTCAACACTTTTACTCAAAAGTTAAAAGCGGTTTCAAGCCCCCTAGACTGGTAACTCTTTCATTTTTACAACCTTAAAGCTGGTCTGTCTTGTGTGTTTCAGATTGACCTCATCAATAGCATCGGCCTCCTAGGTGACATGGGTGTCGAAGGGACAATTATGTGGGGTGACAAAATGGGTGAAGTTAACAAAACTCGTTGCTTGGAAACCAAAGAATATATGGACAACGTTTTGGGGCCATTGGTTTTTGAAGTTAAGAAATTTGTGTCTCACTGCAGCGAGACTCAATGCTCTTCACACGGAAGATGTTACATGGCAGAAGTCCCTATGCTAAAGAACTTAAATAAGGGTTTTGAAGAATTTGACATCATGAATGCAGTGAGAAAATCCAATCTCACTTCTAGGTTCAACCAAATTGATATCGCGAGACTTGGGTATTTTCTTGTCAAAGATTACAAAAAGACCCATTCTACGGAAATGGTCAATATGAACATGTACAAATGTCGTTGTTTCAATGGTTACACGGGATCGTCTTGTGAACATCAACAAGTCACACAGAATTAAAAGTTTGATTTCAGTGAATTTATTTTAAAAAGATACATTTATGAACAAAAAACAATTGATTGTTGAATAATGCCAGTGTGGTGGTAATGAGGGTATGACGGATTACTACCAAGGATATAATTATTTGCTCAGCTTCAATTCAAGCACTTAATAGTTTTGTATGCGCATATCTGGGAATACAGTCACTCTGGTTTGTGGAACATTTTCTTCCTAACTTATCATCATATTAACATTGTACTCAATTTCACTAATTTCAGGGACAATGCCTTCCTGCAATTATTGTTTGTCATCATTTTAGATTTCAGTACTAAATTACTGAAACATTGTTGTGTCATACTGTCAATCACAATTATAGTTTGCGTATGATTAAAAGTTCCAGGTGTACGGAGTTGCTAGCGACTTTTGTATTGTCCATCACAATTCAAGGCACATTAGGCAATTTGCAGTAGAAAACTGAATGCAAGATAATTATATTTGTACATATTAATCTACTTTCTCTGCTTCTTATCATCATGTGATTCGAACTGAAACTACTGCACCAGGGTCTCTGTTTCTGTAAGACAACTCTTGCTTCTCAGGTGGATGGCCATGACTTGCAGTTACTTTAGACTTGATGTACTCCTCAAATCTGTTGCAAACAATGCCACTTGCCTCTGTGATCTTGAGTACAAACTGCCACTTCTGTTTGTCTTCAATGATCTTGTATGATCTCGAATACAACCTCAGACACACTTGTTCTCCCTTCCTTGCCAAAGACGACAGCTTGACAACATCAGCAAGTTCCTTATTGTTGGCACTTACGGTGAAAAAATCGCCAGGAAATGATTTCACAACTCTTCCGGCACTCCAAATTTTCATCTGCTTGATGTCATAAACTGTAGTTGCCTGGGAAACCTTGCACGTTGTTACTCCATTGAAATTTATAAAATTCACCTGAAAAAAAAAACAATAACCAAAAATCAAAGCAATTAAAAAAAAAAGAAGTATTTTGAACAATCCAACAACAGATCCAAAACCGAAGCATATTTCAGTTATATGGAGCATCTGCACTCTCAGATATCAATTTACTGGGGACTCACCCCTTCAATATAGACAATCTTGACAGCAGCAAATATTGGTTATAATAAGCGTGTAACTAGCGAGCGAGTTGCTTATTATCGCTTAACTGTTCCTGAGATAGATTTAATCACATAGAGTACCGTAAAACGGGGTAAAGTTGGCAATCTGGGGGAAAGTTGGCGACCTATTTTAACCCACTTAATGGCAGAAATGCCAACTTTCCTCACTGTCACAGGTGGCAAATTTGCCAAAGAAACCTGTGAAAGTGAGGAAAGTTGGCATTTCTTCTAATAAGTAGGTTAAAATAGCATGCCAGCTTTCCCCTGGATTGCCAACTTTACCCCGTCCGCCACTTGTAAACATGCGCTCAACTCTCGTTTGCCGAGATCTTGCAGAGACAAGAAGAAGAAAATAGTGCCGGTTGGATGTGAACAATGTCACTTAGAGTTTATTTCTTCAATTTTGGCTAAGATTGGTTCCAGTTCAATTGAGTGAATTTTACACGTGGGTTTCATTACAAAGGGCCTCTTTTCATGTTGTCAGAAGTCGGCTCTGTCAGACGAGGATAATATTAAAATTAAAACTCAAAATGACTCTATTATAGATAGATTGCATCGATGTTGAATGTTATTAGTATCTACGATTTACAGCCTCAGTCATAATTCATCTTATATCTTCAAAAATATAATTATACTTTAGTGCACTCAAGAAAGCTGCTGAATCTCAGGTAGGTTGATGCATTCTGAGCTCTTTGAGGGCTCCGCTGCAATGCCTTCAAATTCTGCTCTATTGACTGCAGTTATATAAATGTAGATAGATATGGTACTGTAGATGTTGCCCTCAAAACCCAGGTCTGGTGCTTATAGGGTTGATTGATGAGATGTTAGAGAGAGCAGGAGTCCTCAACACTAATACACATTTGTCCCATCTTAGGGTCTTTTACGCGCCACTAATTTAACGTTTCATCCAAACGAAGCTGGGATTTTGCTCATAAAGGTTGGGTTTCCCAACACGGGTTTGAACGCATGCAGCCAAAGACCTTCTGTGTAGGAGGCCTGGTCTCCAACCACTCAACCACCTTGCTACACTGCGGATCCAAATTTTCAGTATCAAGAACCTCGAGGATATATCAACGGGAAAAAAATTTGGATGAAAAAAGCGCAACTTGCTTTTATAGAGCAGCATTTGAAGGTATAGCAGTGCAGCTGCAAGAAACTGGAGAATAATGCTTTAAAACCGACTGAAGTTCCAAGAAGTAAATTGTCTCACCCGTATGTTGGTAATTTCTCTCTCTTTTTCTTCATGCGTTACTTTTCCTTTCCAGCATTTGACAATCCTCCCAACCTTTTCGTCTGATAAAATGTCAGTTGGCAGTACACGATCAATAAAGTCTTGTCTTGTCATTGTGTAAAACCGTATCTTTCCCAACACGTCTCCGAGGCATGCAGCTAAATTTTCACCTGTGCCCTGTTTGTCCTCCTTCAAACATTTCCTCTTCGCCCAATTGACACAAGCCTCAAATATAAGTCCCTCTGAAGCGTCAACTTTTTCTGCTTCAAGGAAAGAAAGTAACACTTCTCTTGGTAACTCTAGAAAGTGCTCGTTATGCAGTACTTTAGCCGTATTTGACTGAAAATAATCCATACACAATGCCTGTAGCTTCGTAGATCCAAAGTTTAATGCCTCCAGCATAATAAATCCAACATTCGCCTCATTCACTTTTTTTCTTATCTCTTGGACGCATACATTTTCCAAGTGCGTAAGCTTCAAAAATGTTGCAGCGTGGAGCATTTCGTAATGGTTCCCAGCATCCAAATGGCACTGATCTTCGTACAGAAATCTGCATACGAGAGGAATCAAGGAAAGCTAATTATGGTATTCAAATAAGATTATTGAGTTCTATTCTATAGTGAGATTTGCAGTCCTCATCATAATTATGTGGAATCTCAAAGTTCTCCTATTCTAGCATTGTAATACATGTAAATTAACTTTAATCTGTGACGTCATATTAAACTGGGTGAGATTCCCCAGCTTCTAGCCAATGAGGATCCACCTGAACTAAGTCAGAGTTTCAACCCAGTGTCAGACCAAGCATTTATCAGATCCCTGCAACCACATCATCACAGCCTGATATCCAATGGGCAGACAGTAAACTATGCATAACAGTTCAAACATTGATATATTGATATATTGAAGGAAGCATTATATTAATCCCGATGATGCATCACCGGCAATAACCAGTCTGATCATACCAAATGTCAGCTTCCTCTGCATTCACAGTAGAGAACTGTTATAATCCCCACAGAGTTGTTTGATTAATCTACAAACTTGCTAATTTACAACTTTAAACTTTGATGAAACTTGCTATAAACAAAAAGCTTTTACATATTTGTTCTGGCGGCTCATTGGCTTACAAGCTGTGATTCGGAACTTGCATGGGATTTCCCAGACCTAATTTTCACTCTGACATTGAGCTGCAACTGTGATGCTCAGTTCAGGGGGATTCACATTGCCTAGAAGTTGGGGAATCTGACCCAGTTTAAAATGTCATCACATCTTATAGCTACATGTAATTTACATATATTGCAATGCTAGAATAGAGTCATCTCTGACATCACAGTTCAACAGCATAGAAAAAGAACTTGAGATTCCACGTAAATATGACAAGGACTGTAACTTGAACTGAGACCTTTATTGCAAAGGTGATCAAAACACACACGGTTATTCAGACTACATGGTCATTGGGAGGAAGAAAACATTTCAAGACACAACATATTTGAAACTATGGGAAGTAATCTTTATTACAACATTCGACGTCTCTGTCAGCCAATCACAAGCCAGTATTTCACTGCGTTAAATCCTATATACTTTGTTGTCCTCTTACCGTTTCATGTTTAACTGCTTGCCAGTTTTTCTCATTGTACCGTATCAGCCGGTTATTCACCATGAGAGATCGGGTATATGTGTTTATCATGCCGCAAGCTAAAGCCCTCGGGTGATAAATCACATATCCTCTCTCCTGTGGTGAAATAACCTATACACTGTACTTAAGTGTACAGCTCCTTGCAGATTAGCGGTCCATAACAGTTTCAAAATTATCATTCAAGTTGGCCATATGATGACTTAAGACTGTTCTAGAGATTTGTTGGTATCGGTCAGCAGTTGTCATTTACTCATCAGCTTAAGTGTCAACAAACAAACTATCAATTTTTTCAAGGTGATGTATTACACCTGAAAAGACGATTAGAAGAACTGCTAATTATCAATGCCGTGACAGAGCAAGTTTAGAAGTAAAATGATTCCTATGGGTCCCTAACCTACAAAGACCTCTAACAGTATGAGAAGTGACTTCCTTACCAGGCAAGCTTCTTTAAAAAAGGCAATTGGTCCTATTTCATGAAATTCTTAAATATATGAGAGGTTATTTCCTCGCCAGGCAAACCTCCCGAATAAAAGACTTTAACAAATAAAAATTATCACTTACTTGAGGACATTCTTGAAAACATGGGGTTCTAATCCTTCCTCAAGATGCAGCCTATGTTTATTCTTCAGCCCCTTCAGCCTTTCCTTGAGAAGTCCTTCATGAGAACCAAGAACAACTCTGTGGCATCGGAATTCCTGATCACCAACAATACATGTCACATCGGTGAATTCGTCAGCTTGCAACATATCATTTATTCGATTTTGAAGTGTTCTAGCCATTGTCACAAGTTTCACTGAAAGAAAACACTAAATAAAATAAAATAATCAAGTACACACCCAGCAAATAGTTTGGGATTAAAAAATTCGAATAAATATGCCACAAACATAGTGTTCAGGAAGATAGTCAAGGGAACATTTTAGACAAAATGAAACAAATCTGTAGGGGATTCTTTGAGATATAACAATTTTTTAAAATTAGTTTATCAAACCTTCATTTTCTTGGTTTTATCAGATATCTATATTGCACTCAACAATATAAAGGCCAAAAAACATGTCTTACTTGTTAGTTTACTAACCGATTCATTACCATTAATTTGTGAGAAACCAAATTTCCAGAAAAATGCCACATCTTCATTTTTTTATTTTTGGGGGGGTTTTTATCAAAATGTCATGACATCGTCCAAATGTGTTTTAAAAGTCATAGAGAGATGTGTAATTTACACTTCTAAATGCCAAATTTCAGAGTCTTACTCCAAAATTGACGGAATCATGGAGCATTGAAAAATAAAGATTTTTCACATTTTAGCTTCTATCAATTTTTGTAAGAACACTTTTACCCCAAAAAGGCCCATCAAGGATATTTCACACATACTATGGTAATTTTCATGTCCACATGTGTATAAAAGTTTGAGAGTTATGCTCCGGAAACATGTTATTTTTTTGTTTTGTTTTTTCAATATTTTATAAAAATTACATATATATGTGCTTCAAGAAACCTCATATTACATACAAAGGTCCCTACAATTCTTTTTTTTTAAAGAATTTCTTGTTACCATCACATAAAGTATTGGCCACAGGCTTAGACTATTTACCTTTATACAATATATATGATATGATACTAGCCTACTAGGCACATGGATGGGTCTTATAGCATATGTTAGCCTTTCAAGGTTTATATAAACAGATTTTGCAATCACTAGTGATAAGCTTTGGCTATATTTGACCAATTTCCTCAATCTCTATGTTATATGCTCCAGGAGTGCTTTGGAGATGGTCCCCAATCAGTCAAACATGACCAGTGAACGCATGGTCATGGTTGAGTGGCTACTGCCTCTCTGGTGTAGCTGCTGTGTGTCAAGAGGGGGCAATGCATACTTGATTTGTAAATTGTACTCGCAGATACATCCTCTGTCATATCCCTCCTAATATTGAAGGTCAATTAGGAGGGTACTCCTGCTGCAGGGAAAGTATCTCTGCAAGTCCAACTTGCTTGTGGCCCCCTCTAGAAACTTAGAAGCTACACCACTGCAGTGCACAAAAATGATAACAAATAGCACTTGGCTGGGTATTTTTGTCCCATTAGTTAGGGACCTTCAATGTGAAGTCTTTCATCATTTGGAGCTTGTAACACAGATCTGAGATGGTCCCTACAAAAAGCAATGTATTGTACATTCAATTCCGGATGTCGCATCCCTGGGTTATCAATATGGTCAGCTGTGAGAGGCTGAGTGCAAAATTGTGAAAGTCCAGAGCTACCTCCACCTTCGATTCATCATAACATTGTTCTGTGGATTCCTCTAAACTGAAACTGAGCAATGTAAAAGGCCTAACCCCTAAAGTTCTGATAACAACATGTCAACTTCCTAAATGGTGCAGCAATGACTAGTCAAGATCAGATAATCCTAAAATTTATGATGACTTACTTTGACAATACTTCTGTGGCTCTATAACATGACGATTGCTGGCATGACTTCTGCAGTTCTTCCTCGTTGATTCTTTCCCAGAATATGTGTTATTGTTTGCCTTGATTTAATCACAAGATGTCCTTAAGTGTTTGCAGTGCTGAAGTCCACCTGGTGGAAATTTATAAAGTTCCAAGAGCTGCAAGTGAGTATGCATGGGTGATCACATATTTGGGCAAGCTTGGATGTCTGCATATAATTTGTAGACTCAGTTGTGAGCTAGACACTGTCGTTTATAGGTCATGCAAAATTACTACCAGTCAAAGGTTATTAAATATTAATGACACTATAGCATAATCAGTGACATCCAAGGGACTCACTGACAGAGAGCAGGTCCATATAACAACACAGGAGGCAAGTTTTCTTCTGTTATACAGTCACTGTTAACTAATCTCAAAAAGAACCTTCATTTATGTTTTGTTAATATGTGTTTATTTGTAATGTTTCATAATTTCAAAATATTCTTTATAATACAATAATTTATGTCATATCAACAAGATTGGCTAAAATTTACTGAGAAAAGGGGAGATCTACTTTTAGTGCAAGCTTCACAAACTAAGTATACCCGTAGTGTAATGTTGAAATATAGGGATAGAGGCTAGGCCTATACTTTTGCAAGATTAGAGCCCCTATCTACACTGTACATAGCCTAAAGATCCCTGATACAAATTAAATGAACATGCTTGTAATATAGTTGAAATCCTCAACAGTATGATGCATGCTTCGTATCAATAAGGCAGGCAATATGAGTGCTGTTGCAGCCATTACTGTGAGATATTTAGGACTGCCAGCAGGCCTTATGTGACGAGTCAGATTCTAACAGTTGTGACTCTGTGCACCAGCTCCTGTTAAAACTATGCATTTTTTTAATCAGATTTTTTGTAGGATCTTTACTTGTGGTTCATTGAAAGTTTTTTTCGATTTTGGCGGGTCTCTGTGCCTTTTTGGTGATTTTATTGAAAAAACTAGTCAACAAGACAACAACAAAAAACATCCGGATGCTACCTGAGGAAAAATACCTTTATTAATCTAATTCGAGCATGCTGATTCTAAATCTGAAATCAGAATTACTCCAGAACGTCTAGATTTTGAGTTATGGCCATGTCAATATTTGCAAATAATCAGGCGTGAGAGAAATTTGCGTGTAAAAGAAATGCACACTGCACTGCTGAATACTGGAAATTAAGCATATCTGGGGATCAATGGACAGGTGTATGAACATAGATAACTGACTATAGATAGGCCTAGGCCTATATTATGGCAGCCTGGCAGTCCTACGTATGCACTCTCTGAGTGTTCGTTCTTGTTTAACATGGAATTCAACAGCAATTCAATGAGGGATGTATTTACACTACTGTACTTTTAAGTACTTACTGTATATTATAGCGTAATAATAATTATATTGATGTGCAATATGTCATGCAGATCTATACGTAAACTGACATGTTGAAATTACATTGATTTTTTCGAAAATCAATTTGCTTTGGTGGTGCAAATGTGCATTTTGCTATTTATTTCTTCAGATCATATGGGATCAACATGTTGCAGCATCTTATTATTCTCTACTTGACCTACATGACTTCTGCAAAGCGTATGCCCGATTGGCTATTGACCTCATCTGCTTACTATCAAGCATCTTTCTCTGTGACATCTCAACATCGGCTGAGGTTGACAAACGGATTGATCCACAGGGAATTCCAACTTCACCCTGATCTATTTACATATGACTTCTACAGCTATGAAACTAAAAGTTCCATACTGAGAGCGATTGAACCTGAAGCTGTCATAGCTCTGGATGGCATTGTTTACAATGTCGGTGGAATAATAACAACTTCACAAAGAGCATACCTGAACAGAACAGAACTGGACATGAATCAGGAGATCAATCCAGAAGCGTTTCATTTTGTATCTTACAGAACATCTATTCCAAAAGCTCCATTTCCTTATTCACCGCGAAGGTTTGCACCATCTGACATCACCTGGCCACCGAAAGGCGTTCGCTTGGAGTTTCTGTTTGCACCACCCTTTCACGCCCCTTCGAAACACCAGAATGTTCGAGTCACCGTCTATTACGAACTCTATGATGGAATCCCACTATTGGCCAAATGGGTTTCCATCTCAGCTAAGGATGAAGCTTCTTTTTACAACAGTGAACCCCTCAGCAATCATGTAAAGCTACAGCAACACAGGCATGGCAGGCATGGTGATCGATATGATGGGGAACACCTCGATTCTGAAAATACAGTTGAAGCAGCAATTTTGTCAGTGGAGTATTTAGCGGTAAATAAACCCTGGGCCCAACAAGGTTTTGGTTGGTTAGACGTCAGCACTGACCAGCCTCCTCACGGTGTAAATGTTGAATGGTTAACTGATCCGAGGGCTGCTCAGATACCTGGTTCCTTTCAGTTCAACTTGAACTGTTCATATTCACAGTATTTTACGTAAGTAGCCTATTTCAAATTAACATGAGAAATCATGCAAATTTATAATTATGTAATTTTTTCGTCTTTGAAAGTGTAACGAGTAACTACCATTGAATTTATTGCTCTTATAAACCATGAAAAAACAATTATGAAGATATTTATGTGAATTACTTTTTTCATTATCAGTGGTTTTTTCTAATTTTCTACACGGTCCTTTGTCTATATTAATTTTGTCTGATTGCTCAATGATGGAGCAGTCTTATTATTGAATTAAAGTGTTTTGTTACATGCTGCAAAAGGACTAATAGACTAGCATTGCTATGAAACTGCTATGTATTGTTCATAATGAAAACATCATTGGATTCTGCGCACCATGCGGTGCAATTCTATACATGGACCACATACATTTTAGTCTTCTACGATGATTTTTCGATTTGGTCAATTTCGATTGCAAGTGATTCCATATATAATATGTTTGCAGGTTGCAGATTCCTGCACACAAAGTCTTTGAGTCATACCGCATCCATGAGCTTGTGGCGCCAACTTCTGATCCAGAGAGACGTGGTTTGGCAAGAAGAAAGATTCTCCGCTTATTAGCCCCACAAACTCAAGTTAGTAAAATTCAACTAATTGTAATGTGTTAATAGTGCTGCAATCAAGAGCAAAACTGCTATTATAATATAATTGATGGATGGATGATTGTGAGCAATACTTCCTGTATTTACATGCTTGGAAGGCTAATTAGGACATGAGGCGGATACGACAATGAGGTGAAGGATGATTTAAACAGCAATCCAACATTATAATGATATGGAGTGATGCTGCACTCCACTGAGAGAAAGGATGCACACCATTGCAATGAGCTGCGATTGCACTAGTTATGTCTCCCAGAAATATTCATGTAAATTGTAAAATATTGGATTATTTTTTCAATTGCAGGAGAACCCCATATTTTTCCATATGACGAACTCCACACCAATTGCAATAAAAGGAGTCATTGATCAGATGGCGGATGTTGGGTTTGAAATGCTAATCTACAGTTTTGGCTCAGGATTTGACATAGAATCAACCAATTTAACCTACTTGAAAGAAATTAAAGACATAGTTGACTATGCCCACAGGCGAGTGTTCTCTCAATTATATGTTACTAGCGTAGTACCCGTGAAACGGGAATAACAAAAGGATGGTGGAGAAATGGTTATTGAAGAAAATATACATTTTGTGATGAGCTGAGAAAGATAGCATTCAGGAGCGAGAGCTTGAGATAAAACAGTGAAATGGAATAGGAAACATTGAATATGAAGGGCAAGTGATTGACAGTGGCCCATCCCTCCCTCTTGGGAGTCCAGGGAGAATCATCAACCAACCACCACCACCATTGGAGAATAGCCTATTGATAGTCGTGCATAAATGAGTAATAAGTGCACTGGTATAGGCTTATATGAACAGTTTGAGAAAGCAGACCCACTTATGGTTGTTGTAAGACGTGGAATAATGTTGCTTGTAAATTTTGAGTTGTGGGCAATGAGTAGTTTGGGAGGAGTAGCGTAAAGCATCCATGAATTAAGTGTATGATGCATGAATTAAGTGTATGATGATTTGGCTGACTAATGGGCACATCTATGTTGAAGTAAAATGACAAAGAAAAGTATGGTACAAATGACGTTGTCTCAACATTGTGGACGACATCAAAGATATAAACATGTATGACATTGGCATGCAACATTGTGTTGATGTTTCAAAATTTTGTGGAAAAACCACAACTTTGTGTTCTCGTTGTAGCAACAAAATTTCTACCACACATTTGTACATGGCCAACGGACGAACTCTCCATCAATTAGCAACGTTGCGTTTATGTTGGGTGTCCCTTGAGGAATTAAATTTTATACATGATCGCTCTTAAATAAAATAAAATAAATAAATAAAGCTTTATTACAGACTGTAAAATAAAAAATATAAGAATATACATATAAAAAGTTAATTACGACTTACAAATTATTTAAAATGTTATGAGACTTAAAATTTAAGAGATAATAAAATCAGGAAATTAAAAGTTTGTTGATACAGGAAGGAATAAAACGGTCCTTTAGTCTGTTAGTGCGACAGATTGGTAGCTTAAAATCTTTTGATACTCCATCAAATGTGGTAGCACAATTGAATGTGGACTCTGCGCTGGCGTAGACAGAGTATTTACTTAATTAACTTGACAGAGTATAAAAATAATCGCAATATTTACATGTAGGCCTATACATTTGTCAAGAAAATGCGTTCAAAATATCTTTAGTTTCTGTTACTGAGATTGCATTTCAATATCATTTCCATGAACTTATAGCAAAGGAATTGAAGTTGGAGGCTATGACTTGATTTCCCTGACGAGGAATCCGGGTCCACGGCATCCAGAATTTGCAGCCATTGACCCAAAGACAATGAAACCCACTGGAAATGCCTGTTTTGCCTCTGGCTGGTAAGAAGATGTCTAATATGTTATTTCTTAATTGTTTCATTTGATGAGGTTAAATGAGGCAAAGTAAGACAAACCTGGCCCGATAGATCAGAGGTCTTTGCAGGTTGGCGGTCTACTGCAAAACTTAATTTTATTATTTTCAACTTGCAAACTGGCTTTGCCACATCAACAGTTTTCTGTTGGTCTCCTAATCATAACCGACACAAATAAAACATTTTAAGCCAGTGACATCACATGACCAAGTTGAAAGTTAATTTTGAAACTGTGGACCGCTATAGCGCTAATACCGTCAAACAAGCCGGTTATTCAACATTTGATCAGCAATGTGTTTATCACAGCTTGAGCTAAAGCCCTTCATAGACAAAGGCGTATCAAACAGGGGGGCAGGGGGGGGGCGATTGCCCCCCCAAAAGTTTGGAAAAAAGTGGAAATTCGGGCAAGCAGACTAAAATTTCGGGCAGATGATCAAAGTAACTTTAGAGAAAATCATGGTTCCCAAGGCATTTTATGATAAAATGCCATGGAATTTGGATTATGAAATTCGGGCAAACGTCGCTCGCCCTCCCAAAAAGTCCGGTTCCCGTACGCCTATGTTCATAGATATATCACATATTGCCTCTCTCCAGACGAATATTGACCTATAATACTTCACACACAGGTATGACTATCTGTTAGGAAAATTCATTGGTTTCATGGAAGCAACGGGCATCTCAATGGTTGAAACGGACGGTCCTTATGGTTCATTTGAATGCGCTTCCCACAACCATTCATACCATCGAGGAAGGCAAGACAATATTTATTGGAATGTTTACTATCAGGGACTGTTCTTCAAGAAGCTAAGAGAAATGCAGGTTGGTCAGAATACAAATATTCATAAATTATCTCAACGTCTCATTTTGTATTTTCGGAAGTTTCCTTTCTTTAAAAATCAAAGACATTTAGCATGTATAATTGTATATGACCAGTACTTGTTCCCACAAAAAAGGTATCATTTTGTAAAAGATGAAACACACAATGTTGAACTGCAGTAATCAAGCAGAAACCTACATTCTAGAAATAAAAAATTAGGAACTCAATGGATAAATTAAGTTATTGGTTAAAAAGTTATTGGTTAAAAAGTATGGTGTCAGAATTATGGGGTGCAGGGCTTGGAAAGCAAAATCTTACATTGCTTAATCTAAGGCACAGACACAAAAGTGGTTGGACACATCACCATGCTCAGATATCTCTGAGTCTATGCTTTCGACCTCAGCTGTAAATTGGTCCAACAGTGCAATCTTATATCATTATTAGAGTCAAATTTTGTTTATCATTTCGTTTTGTCAGCTAATTGTGCTGATCCATCTCAACTTAAAAAAAAAACTCTTTATCTTTTTTAGGTGTACATCAACCAACCTGATAACTATTTCTTTTATGGAGGAAGCAAGACAGGCCAGTAACTATTATTATATTTTCACTATCTTTTAATAACGTGGATCAGTTATCATGCAGTCAGATATAACCAGTAGCGGATCCAGGGGGCGGGTTTAGGGGGTTCAAACCCCCACCCTCCCTTTCCCAGTACATTTTGATGTTTAAAAAAAATGTATTTCGATACTTTTAGTACATTTTCATTCGTAAGCCCCCCGTCCAACATTTTCTGTATCCGCCCCTGATAACTCAGTCTGTTGCATCACTATCCAACTGTTGGTCCCAGTATTTGGTATTTTGTGAAATCTGATTAACTGTTGTAATCTGACTAACTATCTTATTAGTTGTATCTCTTATATAATTATTTATGATAATTATATTAATATTTAGAATTTTAATCTCCTATAAATATAAATAGGGCTATATATATATAAATATATTTTTTATGACACCATCAACCGTCAGACCTCAGCATGATATTTATGAACTGCGAAAAGCTGAGCATTATTTTGTATGTTATCGAACAGCTGACTCCCAGCATGAACAATGTATTATAGCTGTTTGTGGATTAGTGGTCCAAACAGTTTCAATATTAACTTTCACCTTGGTCATGTAATGTCACTGGCTTAGAAATGTTTTATTTGTGTCGGTCATGGTTAGTCAGTTGATTTAGTGTCTTAGCATATCTTGTAGCACAGGCGACAATAAACAAACTAATTAAATGACTTAAGGAACTTCATCAAATAAGAAGATAAGTAGACCAACAGAAAACTGTCAAATGAGAAATGACGTGGCAAAGCCAGTTTGCAAATTGAAAATAAGAAAATTAATTTTTCCAGTGGACGGCCAATCTGCAAAGAGCTCTAAATGAACAAAAAAATAAATTCTCTTGTATATTCTACCTTTAATTCGATTTGTTTAACTATCTCTATGACATGTCACTGAGTTTTCTTTTCCATCTTCAGGAATGGGTTACAATGAAGAGCAGTACTCACTGCCTCGTTGGCAAGATTTGAGCGTCAGTCGACAGGGAATGTTTGACGATTTGTACCATTATATTCCTTCGATTGGGTGGATGTTTGTGCCACTGGTCCAATACCATGGGGGAGGAGCAAACGCTACATTTGAACCTCTCTCTAAGCATAAGGTCAGTTAAAAAAGGGGTTTTAGTTTATTACAATCAGGAGTTATTGAAGTGACACAAATGGCAATTTTGAAAATATGTGCTTATTATACCATTCGACATCTCTGTCAGCAAATCCTATTCCAATATTTCAGGCTGATAATTCCCATACTCTTCGTTGTCCACTTATTGTCCCATGTTTGAGTGTTTGTCTCCTGGTATAAGCCGGTTATTCACCATGGGATCAGGAATGTATGTTTATCACACCTCGGCCTAAAGGCCTCTGGTGATAAATCACATATTCCCTCTCCCGTGGTGAATAACCTTTACTTAGCAAAGCTCTTCCTGAAGAAATTTTACCAAAACTTATGACAACACTGTTAGAAATTTCCGTAGATTTTACGGTGAAATGACCGGCAGTTTTTCCTGCCAAAAGAAAACCGTAAAATATACGGGGACCTGTAGATGGTTTACACACACATGTTAAGTTCACAGATAAAAACCGTAAAATTAACAGGCTTTGTGCCGTGAATTGTACAAGGAAAAATGGATGTCTTTGTAGTAAACCACCTGGGTTTTGTGAAATTTACAGCAATTTGATCGTAAAATTCACAGCCATTATTATTGTAAATTTTTCTGCACAGCACTGCATTTTACGGACCTTTTAAGGTAACATCAAATGTATGTGTCCGTATAATTTTGATATATTACGGCCAACATGATGTAATATCCACTGCAGATTTCATGTGGAAAATACTTCCATGAAGTATGGAAATTTCACATTCCTCATTATTTTATAATCATTCAAAGATTTAACAGTAGCAGAGGTGCAAACCATCCCAACAGTACGTGAGGCTGGAAATAATTGCCCATTCAATTGGTTATATAAAAGGCACATAGCATGTATGTATGTACTGTAAGGAACCAAGAGAGTCTGCGGCTTTTACCAGGAGTGCATTGAAAAAGCCTGCTCCCAATTGCAGGGACAGGCATCAAAGAATGAAAGCTGTATGCGGTTGTTACGGTTTGTGTGCTCATCAAAACAAATAAACCTGTATAAATCGGACTTCTTTATTATGGTAGAATCACAAATATATCAAATAAAAGACAGGATCATGAAAGATGTCTTACTATTAATTTACAAGCTTCAATAACAAACTGTATCCAGAGTGTATTAACATAATGTTCATCTTACAATTTATATAGTCTATTAACCGATTAGCTGCTTCATGCAATAACATTATTTCACTAAAGACGGCAGCATTTCTACACAAAATAAATTCTTTTGATGAAAATATTAAAGTCTACATTATATATGTAAGAACAAATTGCCTCCAATATATTGAATATGTAGACTATAATCAACATTAAAGGATACTGATTAGCTGCTTCACACAATAGCATTATTTCACAAAATAGGTGACAACATTTCCATACAACATCAATTCTTTTGATGAACCAAATTCGATAGTGTGTCTTAAATATTGAAATCTGCATTATATCTGTAAAAACACATTGTTTCCAATATATTGAATTTGTAGACTATAAACAACATCAAAGGATACTTATTGGCTGCTTCACACAATAACATTATTTCACTAAATAGTTGTGAACATCTCCACAGAACATCGATTCTTCTGATGAATTTAATTAAATAAATTTGTCTTAATATTAAATAAATGTGTCTTAATATTAAAGTCAGCATTCTATATTTTTGAGAACACACTGTATACCATATGCTGTCCAAGGTCCATACATGTTGTTCATACATGTAGACTATATAAACAGTATCGTTTCCTCATTAGCTTGATAGGCCTACACAATTTTTCATAGTAAATATTTCAAACAATTCCATCTAATGTCACTTTTTTCATGAACATGACTCCAGAGGACAAGAATGCAATATCTAAAGAATTATTTTTAAATTTATCTTTGTATGTTCACTCAAAATAATGCCAGCATACATTATTGTATTTGCCAAAATGACAGAGGTTATAAAAAAAGCTGCCATTTCATTGACAAAGTTCAAAACTTTCCGATTAATCGTCGTGTGTTTCTTTCCTTTCACTCGCTCCAGGTTTATCTTGAAGAAACACTGAAACACAAAAATTCAAAATGTAAAAGCTTTACAAAAATTACCCATTTTGTTGGATATTCTGTTGGGTTTATTTATTATTGTTATATCTTCCACATTTTCAAGTTTGCAAAAAATAGCCAAGCAGTGACCTCTTAGCCTCAATTTATTAATTCAGAGAAGTCAGTATTACTGTAAGTTACTATAACATATTTCCCCTCTTATGGTTTTGCTAATGAAAAATGCATTGTCACTTGATTGCCTTCAGTTACAGGCCTATCAAGCACTGTACCTTTTACAGTCCAACCATCAGATAGATAGAATAATGTTACCTCTGCACGATAAATTCGATGCTTGTTTGCACTTCTGGAGGAAATGCGATATTCACGACGTAGCATTGTAGTGAGAGGCAAAAAGTCGTGCCATAGCATCGTAGAAAGTCTTCATTTTTTCTATCACAACTCTATTGTCTACCAGCAGTGAGAAATCAGTTGCAGACATGACACCTGGAACAAAAGGAAAATGGTTAGATAACCAATAGCTGGGGAGAGGGAGGAGGTTCACACAAACAACAATACAATGTCTGCACTGATTCACAAATATTTAAGGTGTTCAAGAAATGGTTGATCAAGTCAAAATTGGTTGGGTAGAAATCATAAGGTAGTCATGGTCGCAGTGGGATAAAGCATTATGATAGATAGATAGGTATGGTAAGTGCAGCCCTCTAAGCCCAGTTCTGGACACTCACGAGGGTTGATTGATGAGATGGGAGAGAGAGCAAATGCCCTCAACATGTTATACATTTAACCAATGTGAGGCATCTTTTACTTGCCCAGCACAGACACTGATACAAGGGGCCAGCAACTTAACGTCTCATATAACTTACCTTTTAACGGGTTACTGGGAAAATGATTTAGTCATTATATACAGTACAATCCAAAATAAAGTACGATTACCCCAGCAGGAAGGAAGAATCAGCCACTACTTTACCCTTTCACACCTTTTGGCTACCTCTGAATCCCTTCCCACATTTACCTACTTGAAACAACCTTTTAAAATTACTTGAAAAAGCATTTATACAACTCAAATTCCAACTCTTTCACCCCAATTGTGTTTGATTTCCTCGATATTATGCCATTTGCTAATTGCAATTAAATCACCATCTGCCTTAATACAGTTCTTGATATGTGTTAAGGTTGTGATGAGGAGTCAAAAGTAGTAGTAAGGAGGTTTGGGGTGAAGAGCGGAAAGGAGGGAAAAATAGGTAAACAGAGGACTTCAGACAGAAAATTTTCTTACTTTATTTTGGGTTGTACAAAGTCATGTAACATGAGGTCAGCATAAAACATTGCTAAGTTATTTTCACAGTAACCCTGTTAGAAGTAAAGTTATGGGAGTTAACCACTTGTATCAGTGTCTGTGCTGGGCAAGTAAAAGATCCCTCACATGGGGTAAATGTGTAACATGTTGAGGACTCCCGCTCTCTCTCTCATCTCATCAATCAACCCTCGTGAGCGCCCAGAACTGGGCTTAGAGGGCTGCACTTACCATATCTATCTATCTATCTATCTAGGCTAACCCGTGTTAAGCATTGATACAATGTGACACTGAATGACATCCAGCTCAAAATTTTGAACCCAGGCAGGCAAAGACCTTCTGACGGGCACCTAAACCACTCAGCCACATTTCAGGGTAGGTATAAAATCTTGCTACTGTACACTCAACAAATAAACGTACCACTTCATTTTTGCTTATAATTTGTGAGATAATTTTTTTTTTGGCCAAAACCAATTAAACAGTGTTGATCCTATTATAAAAATGTGCCGAAAATCATTCAAGTGCGACCGTTTTTCCCTAACATTTACCTTTTACCTTGTGGGACCATTTCCGGAACATTTACCTTGTTTATCAAAGTTGGATTTTTTTTTTAAATGGCCCCATAACCAGATTACCCACATCTCACCAAAAAAATCTAAGTGTCATTTTGCATTGTGCATCAAAGAGCCATAAAAAATGAAAAAATGGTGACATTATGCTTTATTTTTGATAGCTACAGATCACTTTCCAGATGAATTCTTTTAGTGAGATGTGGGTATGGGCATTTAAAAAAAATACCCAAATATGATAAACGAGGTCAAAGGTAAAGAGGAAATGGTCGCACTTCAATTATTTTCACATAGATACATTTTCGTAATAGGATCACTACTGTTTAATTGATTTTGGCCCAAAAAATCTTACAAATTATTAGAAAAAATGAAGGGGGGTGTTTGTTTTTTTGTTGAGTGTACATGTACAAATGATACCCGTTTAGTGTTTAGGCATTATTTCAAAGTAGCCAGGCTTTATCAATGACATCTAAAAAAGGCATATTTACCATATCAAACTATCATTGGTGATACTGGCACTCCTCGTTCTTCTGCCACCTCTAGTCTGCTCAAATGTTCCTGTAAACAGAGAGACAAATATTTTTTCACTTGATACAAGAGAAGGCATAATTGAAGCATTTCCAGCTGGTTGGCTATGAATATCATCAAATTGTTTAGCCCTACAGCCTAAATATCAGGACCTATGATGTTTTTAGAATCACTGTCAAACATAGTTATGACATCACCAGCATTGCAGAAGGAGATGCCTGATGACGTCACAAAACAGCGGCCCAAACAATGCAATTGTGATGTCATGACCATTGTTGCTCCATGGGTACATCATGGTTCTGTATTTAAATGGTCTTGTGGAAAAAAATCTTTCCAATAATATTTAAATCCGGTGAAAAAATAAACTACCAATTCGAGCACTACATAACAATATCCTGATTGTGACCCGGATTCGAGTGGTTTTGTCATGTTGTTATATTATTTCAATACTGCAGTGGCATAGCCTTAGCCAGATAATTTCCTAGAGTGGGGCAAGTGGTGTTTCATCATCATGCTGAAAGGCACAAGAAACTAAACAAAATGCAGAAATTTGTTGGATCATAATATATAGCATCTGAAAAGTAATCAAGAATTGCCAAATGATAATTATCAGTCTTCACAGGGGAGGGGAGGGCAAGGATGGCTGGGGGGGGGATGGGTTTGCCTCCCTTTCCACTACCCAACCCTCTCCCTGCCCCCCACCCCTGGTTTAAGTCAAAAGTGTCACTTTAAAAGAGTTTTTCCTGCCATTACACAAATGTGAAGTCATCATGAAGCAACCACGACAACACATTGACATTGTTTGGGCTCTTGTTCGATTTTGACATCAGGCAGCTGCAATGGCAGTGCAATGCGGGTGACGTCTTAACCATTGCTTAAGAATATCTTTTGGAGAGACGAGAGGGACAGACGAGAGGGACAGACGAGAGGGACAGACGAGAGGGACAGACGAGAGGGACAGACGAGAGACAAAGACGAGAGACAAAGACGAGAGACAAAGACGAGAGACAAAGACGAGAGACAAAGACGAGAGACAAAGACGAGAGACAAAGACGAGAGACAGAGACGAGAGGCAGAGACAAGAGGGACAGACAAGAGGCAGAGACGAGAGGCAGAGACAAGAGGCAGAGGCGAGAGGGAGAGGTGAGAGGGAGAGAGGAGAGGGAGAGGAGAGGGAGAGGAGAGGGAGAGGAGAGGGAGAGGAGAGGGAGAGGAGAAGGGGAGAAGGGGAGGGATTGAGAGGGGAGAGGGAGAGAGGAGAGAAAGGGAGAAAATGGAGAGAGGAGAGGAGAGGAGAGGAAGAGAGGAGAGGAGAGGGAGAGAGGAGAGGGATTGAGGAGATGGAGAGAGGAGAGAAGAGAGGTAGACCAGCCAGCAACAAAATCTTATCCCATTCATATTCTTTGTTGTCCACTTATCTCAAGTTCGACTGAATGATTGTCTCGCGGCTTAAGTGGGTTATTCAATATGGTATCAGGAATGTGTTTATTACATCTAAAGCACCCGGGTGATAAATAACATATTTCCTCTCTTGTGGTTAATAACCTTTACCTATTTTGAAATGGCTATACGGCAACAGAAAGGCAGGAGAAATAAAGAAGGAAAGGAGAGGAGAGGGTGGGGGCTGGGGGGAAAGGGAATAAGGAGGGACAGGTGGCAAAGGGGAGAGGGGATAGGATTGGGAGTGGTTGAAGGGGAGGGGGTTGCGGATGGAGAGGTAGATAGATGCCAGAGGGGATATTGATGAGGCAGCATTCAAGACTGTTTTTAAAAACATTGCATGTCCATATTTATAACTTCGTGAATTACGCGAGGAAAATTTGGAAGTTACACCGTCACAAAACTACATTTTAAAATTAATACAAATATATGTGAAATAATGCAAACCTCACCGATTAGTTGGAGAGTCATACGCTATATTTCATTAAATTGGCATGAATCTACTGTTGGGATCAATTTGCCACTGACCTTGGAAGAGTTGACAGCTTGAAAGACCTGAAGACACAATCATGGAAGACCTATCCATGAATTTCACGACTTATTCATCAACTGGTGTTGCACAAGACGCATGTACTTCATCAGCCTCTGTCTTGAATCTGAAAATTTACAACACTCTTTAATTGCTTATGCTTAAAACATAACCCTCTCCCCACCCCATATGAAGGCAGGAAAGAGGAGATTGAAGGAAAACAGAAAGAGGATTTAGGTACGTCAGACTGTGATAGAAAAGAGGGAGAAGTTTGGAAGTGAAGGAGGTGGGAGAATAAAAGAAGGAAAAGAGGAAAGAAGGAAGGGAAAAGGAGAGAAGAGGGGGATGAAGGAGAAAGAGAAAGATTGAGATTCACCAGCGAGCAACCAAGATTATTTAAAGAAGGAAAAGAGGAAGAAGGGAAAGGGGATTGAGAGGAGAGGGAAAGATGGAAAATGAGGGGAGGACAGGGGAGATAGCATTGGGCACATAGGATAGAATGAAGGCAGAGGGCACATAGGATAGGGTGAAGGCAGAGGGCAATGGAGAGGAGGCAAAATTGACCAGTGAGAGTGACGGACAGTAGGAGGGAGGGTGCGATGCTTGTGGGGAGATTGACTTCCAGCAATCAAGGTTATTTTTTAACCAGAACCGCAAGCGGTTTAAACGCTTGTCTGTCAATGTGAAATCTATCAATGTGTGCCAGATTATCACCCACAGGCCAATACCTGTAGCTAATTTTATAAGTCTAAGCGATATATTACGGCTACAATGGGCAGTTAAAGAATGAAGAAATATGGCTGCCAAAATTACCACAATCTTGGATTTAGTGACATGTTCCTGATCCATGCCCACAGGCCAATAACTGTATCTACTTTCAAAACTCTAAGCAAAGTAGCAAGGTCACAATGGGCAGTTCAAGGATATCAGCCATTTTAAAGAGACTATTTTGGTGGCCATCTTGAATTTCTCAACATGTTCCTGATTCATACCCACAGGCCAATACCTGTACCAAATTTCATAACTCTAAGCGAAATATTGAGATCACAATGGGCAGTTCAAGAAATGAAGAAAGACTGCTGCCAAAATGGCTGCCATCTTGGATGTTCCCGATCAATACCCACAGGCCAATACATGTACCAAATTTTATAACTCCAAGTGAAATATTAAGGTCACAATCGGCAATTCAAGAAATGAAAGATGGCTGAAAAATTTGCCACCATCTTAGATTTTTCAGCATGTTCCTGATCAATACACAGAGGCCAATACCTGCACCAACTTTCATAACTGTAAGTGAAATACTAAGGTCACAATGGTCAGTTCAAGAATGAAGAAAGATGACTGCCAAAATGGCCACCACAAAACGTCAGCCATCTTGGATTTCTCAACATGTTCCCGATCAATGCCCACAGGCCAATACCTGTACCAAATTTCATAACTCTAAGCGAAATATTGTGGTCACAATGTGCAGTTCAAGAATGAAGAAAGATGGCTGCCAAAATGGCCACCAAAAAATGGTCACCATCTTGGATTTCTAAGCATACTCCCGATCGATACCCACAGGCAAATACCTGTAACAAATTTCATAACTCTATGCGAAATATTACGGTCACAATGGGCAGTTCAAGAAATGAAGAAAGATGGCTGCCAAAATGGCCCCCCACTTGTATTTCTCAACATGTTCCTGATCCATACCCACAGGCCAATACCTGTACCAAATTTCATAACTGTAAGTGAAATATTAAGGTCAGAGTGGGCAGTTAAAGAATGAAGATGGCTGCCATAATGGCCAACACAAAATGGCTGCCATCTTGGATTTCTCAACATACTGACGATCCATACCCACAGGCCCATACCTGTACCAAATTTCATAACTGCATGTGAAATCATAAGGTCACAATGGGCAGTTAAGAATGAAGAACGATGGTTGCCAAAACGGCCACCATAAAACGTCTGCCATCTTGGATTTCTCAACATGTTCCCGATCAATGCCCACAGGCCAATACCTGTACCAAATTTCATAACTCTAAGCGAAATATTGTGGTCACAATGTGCAGTTCAAGAATGAAGAAAAATGGCTGTCAAAATGGCCACCATCTTGGATTTCTCAACATACTCCTGATCGATACCCACAGGCAAATACCTGTAACAAATTTCATAACTCATAGCAAAATATTACGGTCACAATGGGCAGTTCAAGAAATGAAGAAAGATGGCTGCCAAAATGGCCACCAAAAAATGGTCACCATCTTGGATTTCTCAGCATACTCCCGATCGATACCCACAGGCAAATACCTGTAACAAATTTCATAACTCATAGCGAAATATTACGGTCACAATGGGCAGTTCAAGAAATGAAGAAAGATGGCTGCCAAAATGGCCCCCCGATTATATTTCTCAACATGTTCCTGATCCATACCCACAGGCCAATACCTGTACCAAATTTCATAATTGTCAGTGAAAAAATAAGGTTAGAATGAGCAGTTAAAGAATGAAGATGGCTGCCATAATGGCCACCACAAAATGGCTGCCATCTTGGATTTCTCAATATCACAGGCACTTGAATTGTTTACAACATTTCTGCACTAGACCCTGCCACTGGTGCTCACCACTACAGACATACCAAGGTTGGAAAGTCCCTGAATCGACCACCCTGCTGTAATGTTGTACTAATGGGGTGCAGGGTGGCTGATTCAAGGGAAATGCCCAGACTTTCCCACCTTCCTTGTTCTGTTTAAGGAGGTCAGCATCATGCACTCCAGAGAGCAGCAGGACTTGCAAATGATTGAAATGCCTGTGCTCAACATGCTCCCGATCCATACCCACTGGCCCATACCTGTACCAAATTTCATAACTGCATGTGAAATCATAAGGTCACAATGGGCAGTTAAGAATGAAGAAAGATGGCTGCGAAAATGGCCGCCACAAAATGGCAGCCATCTTGGATTTCTCTACATGTTCCCAATCCATACCTATAGCCCCATACCTTCACCAAATTTCATATTCATGCCATAAGCGGAAAACTAAGGTCACAAATGGACACTCACACAAACCTTAACCAGGACAACGCCGACGACGCCGAAGATCGAGTGACCACAATAGCTCTTCATTTTCAAAGAAAATAGATGAGCTAAAAACCATTGGATATTCATAATTATAGCTTTGCAAAATAAGCCAAGAGAATTTAGAAGTTAAACTGTTGCAAAACATGCAATTACATTTGGAAATAGATGCAAATATCATAATTATGTGAAATATTGCCAACCCCAGTGATTACTAACAAATTACTTTGCTATATTTCACTAGTTGAGGGCAGACATAGTATATAACTATGAGTGAGTTTTTGAGCATTAATTATTTGGAGGAAAGGAGAGCAGACATAAAAATATTGTTGTGTCACTAACCTTGCAAGAGTTGACAGCTTCAAAGACCTGAAGAAACACAATCATGAAAGGCCTCTCCATGAACTAGCATTGCACAATTAACACACACATGTACTTCACACAATCAGCCTCTGTCTTGAATCTGAAAATTAGACAACACTCTTCAACTTGTATAGACTTAGAAGTTTGTTGTTGATAGTTTGCTATTGAGTTGATTGCCTTCGGTGCTTAAGTCTTAAGTCTGCAAACATGACCAAAGAAACCCAGACCACAGTCCTTAAGTGACACTTTCACTGCAAAGCTATTTTAAAATCATATTGATAGTTGTGTAAAATATAATCACATGTAAAACGTAAAATAATGACAAATAAATTATTTAAATAAATAATAAATGGTGCGAGAAAAACAATAAAATTAAAATATTTTACATAGTAGGCCTATTAATATTTAAACATTGTAGACAAATTAGAATGTAACATTTGGGTTATTCTACAGGATGATGATAATTTATTCATACTGATTAATAAATGAGTCCGTTAAGGAGAGGGTGGATGGATGACTGGGGATTTACGACATGTATTTATGCACTTGGTAGGCTAATAAGGACAGGGGAGGCCACGGCAATGAGGCAAAGGATAATTGAAACAGCCGTCCAACATAGGCCAGGGTGACCCAGCAAGAGCTGGATTCGAACCCTGGACCAAGTGATTGGCAGCTCAGCACGTTACCACTAGACCAACCCTCCCCCTCGTTAAGGAGGGGGAGGATTAGCTCAGTGGTAGAGTGTTGGGCTGGCAATCAATGGGTCCAGGGTTCCACTTCAGCTCTTGCAGAGCCACTTGTCCTACTCCTGCGCTAATTAACCTATCAAGACTAGTGCATAAATAGAGGACGTAAAGCCCCATTCATCCTCATCAAGGAATATCACTCACAAAAAATATTGTGGGTTGTGGAACCATACATAGGCGTACCGGGCGCGCATTTTTTTCGGGGCGGGGTGAGGGACATCTGCTCGAATTAAAAGATATGAATTTAATGCAATTTCAAATGAAATTACCAGGAAACTTTTAATTTTCAATATTTTTAATTAAATCATCTGCCCAAATTGTTTAGCCCTTTTACCCGAATCTTACTGTTTCCCAAACTTTTGGGGGGCAATCGCCCCCCTGCCCCCCCCCCCCCTCCGGTACGGCTATGGAACCATACCATTTTATTACCTCAATACAACCATTACAGTAGTTATCAAATAATAGGCAATTAAATTTAATTTATCATTATCATGCATGCTAAATGAATAAATAATAGTAATCTTACCTTGCTTATGAGTCTCATCAGTCCTGCTTCCAGAGATTAAATGACTGCTCTTAAGTTTAAACACCTTAAGGCATTGCCAATAAAGCTTCTTTAAGGGCACAGAAAACAAAAACAAGGCTAAGTCTTCAGTTACAGTTTTTAAACCGTGAATTCATAAAACACGTTATAATAACAACAAGAAAGCTGTAATTTCTACAGTTTCATGATCACGGCCGATTGACCGTATAAATTACGGAATAAAACCGTTGATTATACTGAAATTTCTAACAGTGAACTTTCTATGGCGCCACTCCTAACCAATCTCGTTGTCAATATTTGAACTGTTGTTGAAAAGATTTAGGTGGCCAGCCGTAACCAACTAAAAAATTAATAGATCAAGTAAATGGGCTGACTTTCACAGGTCGAAAGTCATCTTACACAGTTGGCACTGAAATACCAATTGCACCCACAGTGATGCATTGATTTGAAAAGGTGTTGCCACAGGTTGATTTCTGTAAACAGGACATATCCTATGACTGCGGCAGTTTTTGAAAATTCTAGAATAATTGACCATTTTTTAGGGTAACACCAGTGACACAGAAGAAGAATACTCAATTTCAGCACACTAAAAACGTATAAATGCCAAAACATGCAGTTATAATGGATGCCTGTCCATCAGTTGCTATATTTGACCTAACATAGAAGGGAGCGTTCCTTTCACAGCCATGCTTTATTTAATGAGTAACACCAGTGACATGTTTTCTGGTGACGAGGTCATTTTGTTTTCCACAGTATACACAGGAGAGGAAAAATTCAGTCGGTCTTGGGATATAAGTATGTGGAGTAGTTGTCTAGAGATTTAGACCAACCACAAGTATTTATATTGATTTGACATAGTTGAAAACGTATGGCAAATGAAAGAACAATTTTCTGTGACATCACTTTTTTGGTATATTTCACAATATATAAGAACCTATTGATAATTTCCATTCTACAATGAAAATAACTTCTTTAAAAGAGGGGGAAGGCATATGATTAGAAAGATGATCATAATTTTATGAGTTTGCTGAAAACTGCTAGGGTGACACAAAAAGCTCAGTTACTGTGGAATGACCCTCCGGCTCTTAGGAGCATCGGCACTTTGAAGGCATCAGTGAGAATTTTGCTTTGAAAGAGTGGTCAACCATGTTATTTTTAAGTCTGAAAGGGAGGGGGAGGGGGTATTTCAAGAGTTAGAGGAATTCAATAACTTGTTAACCCCCAACGTTTGCCTGGTCTGTCTGGTTAATCCTCTTTCTCCCGGTTTGCAAAGACCTACAGAATGAAAAAATGATTGTTAAAGATAAATAGGCTTTCGATGATATTTGTGATTTTCCAGTCTTTTTGTATATATATTATATCCTAGTATTAAATGATGGATCCCTCCGTCTTTCCCAGCCAAAGTATAAGTTACCCATCCGCAAAAACTTCCGTGCAACCTTTTGCCACCCACTAGAAGGTTTTAGGCTGGGTTTTATCTGTCAAAATTCGCATTACATATTTTACCCCCGCCCACATTTAACGGGTATCATGCTAGTTCAGTAATAAGTGGTATGACCGAAGTGAGGTGTTGATGTATAATGTTGTTATATTAATAATAATAATAATATAGTATGATTTTATATAGCGCCAATTCCAGATAAATCTGCTCATCGGCGCTCACCATACTGAACGGCAATCATACCAATCATTATAGTGATAACCTCTGGACATGGCCGGAGCTGGGATCGAACCCACGTCCTCATGTGTACAAGGCGGGGATGCTACCTATTGTACCACGGAGCCCCATATTATCTACAGGCAACACTGTACATTATGTCTTTGTTTAACTTTCAGCTTGCCTATGAATGGGCACTTGCCCAATACCTCGGATCAGGAGTGGCCGCCTGCTACAGAGGATATTCTCTCTACCATGATGACGCAACAAAAAATTTAGTAACAGAATGGGTTGCATTCTACAAGTTATACAGAGATATCCTTACCAGTGACGTCATACATGTGAGAAGAGCTGACATGCAGGATATAGACTGTATTTTACATGTTAATCCACATCTCAAAGATTATAAGGCTTTAGCGATGGTTTTTAATCCAACAGATAAGTCGATCAACACTAATCTGACGCTCCCTCTCTATTATTCTGGTCTGACTGACAAAGCCCACATTGGTGAAAAAGACAAAAGTTACATGACATACCAACTCGATAGGTTCTTCGAAGTCGATGTCAAAGTGAGTCTACCTGCGAACGGAATCACATGGTATCTCGTAAAATGAAGAACTCTGCATTTTCAGTGCACTGTGGTATAAGCAGATCTTAGTGACGAATCAAGACACAGTATTCGGGGGGGGGGACTGTTTTCACATTCGAGGGCCTGCTTCCTCCCATAATTTTCTTCAAATGCTACTTTTTATCTCAGTGGTTAAGGGGTTGGGTGGGCCTGGGTGGCAATTCTTTGCCGTTGCAAACCAGTGATATCAATGCAGAGCAATATTATATGGTCATGACACCACATTTCCATTGTCAGACCCATCAGGCAACTACTGCAATGCTAGTGATGTCATAATCGAAGTTGCGCTTCTGTTTTTTTTTAATACGTCCTTCTTATGTCCATTTTATCATTTTGTACTTTTTGGTAAGATTATATTCTATATTGATATGAGGTCATGAATAAATTTCAAAGGAAAGCGTGAGTTTTATGACCATCAGCACCAATATGACTTGTGTTTTCTTTTTCTTGTAGTGATTGTAAAAAAAGTTGAATAAAAGATTAAAGATATCATTAGAGAATATTGCTATGAAATATTGTATATTCAGCCTACTTTTGTCATGTTAGCTGGCTTGCAAATATTGCCTAATCTTTTGATTGTTTAAACCAGACAATTGAATTATTTTTAGCTCTCTGATATTAGTGTACCATGTCCCATGTGAATATCTGCAGAGAAGATGTCAGTGTTGAAATACTGACATCACTATTACTAATTTGCACTGCTTGTGTGAGCATGAGGACACAGCTGAAGTGTTGATTCCAACTGCTACCAACAAACCTGACAAAAGTTGTGTGAGTTCCTCACACTCAGTTTCTGAGGACCGCTCACTGGAGGTCGCGGAATTGCACTTGCTACTAGGTGGCAACACATGGCAGCATATGATCTGCCAAGGCTGGAAATAGCACTGGCAATGAAACAGCAGTCAACTTGTAGACATATGGCTCCAAGTGACACTGCTGAACCAACTTTGACATCATTATGCTGAAACTGACATCATATGCGGCAATTGAAAAGCACACTAATATGAGATAGGTAATCGCGTCAAACAACTTGATTGATCCATTCCATTTTTTTTCTGAAGCAGACAATGAAAAGAATATGGAACAGACAATTAATATAAATGGAACAATGAAATTGTTGGACATTTTCAGCAATTCAATTTTCTGGCTCAGACAATAAAATATTTGATATTACACTGTACACACTACTAAATCAGACAATCCTTTTTTACTCTAGTGAATATTATGACTAGAGCTCACAGATCTACACTGATGTGGACAGTGGACCTACTTCTCTGACACTGAATCTGCAAATAATTGCTTGAGGTGGTTATGGAAAAAGCCTCTTACTTCTACTGAAATAGTCGACCTTATCTGGTTATGTGTATTGTGCAATCGCGAAAAACCCAGGTTTCATTCATTTCCGGCTGCTAGAATGTTGCAGGAAGGGCTTACAAAACCATTGGCTGAAGAACCGTTATGACAAAGCTGCCTTGATTGCCTCAATTACTTCCAAAGATTGCAAAGTTGTATAAAAAGAGAAAAAGAAAAAATCAATTCTGCGGAAGGTATATATATATATATATATATATATATATACATATATATATATATATATATATATATAAGTAGAGTATCACTTATTCTACAAAAAGGTGAGTGGACGTTGTGCCAATTTCCACAATGGTTACCGACTGGTTATTTTCCCTGCATGACATTTACAAATAGGCCTTTGTCTATAATTGTCAGCCTACAGAAAGCTTTCTTGTCTTCTAAGGAATACAAAAGGTACAAGTGTATTAGTCATACTTTGGCTACTTTTTTTCTGGACTACCTCATTGAAAATATACTTTTATATGTGGAATTTGGCAAAACCATACACAAACAAACCATTGGAACACCAATGGGAATGTGTTGTGCACCACTTTTGTCTAATCTCTTTGTAATGTCATATGAATATAAATTCATGGAGTCATTGGAAAAGGAAAACAAATTCCATGCAAAGCTATTCAGTTTCACCTACCGCTATATAGATGACCTTATCAGTCTAAACAATACGTTTTTTGAGAGATACCTTCACAAAATCTTTCAGAGATAGTTTATACAGTTTGTCTCACAACATGCGAACTGGTGTTTGGCCCAATTGCTAAGCATCTACAGGTCACACAGCAGAAAAACACATACTCATGGGTAGAATAGCTATTTTGTAATTTGTCTATCACGGTTTTGTGATGTTTTGGTGCCTTTTTTGTCGGAATTTTGAAGACGACCATTCATGCTAGAAATGAGACAGACTGTAGATTAATTAATAAAGCTAACCAGGTAATGGGCTATCCTGTTTGAATTTCTAATTTTTTCCCAGCCAGCCACCTCAACTGCTTTCTCATTACCTGACTTTAAATTCCATCGGTTGGGCACCAAAAATTGGATCCCAGCTGACAACTTTGCCAGCTGGGAACATCCTAGCTAACAGTCTGCCAGCCAGCCGGGTGCCTGCTGCATAACAGAAAATTGGTATAACAGATCTTGGGGTGCCCTTGAATAAACCATTCATTGATTGATATTGATTGATATAATCTTGTAAATGAAGCTCAGCTTTATTCAGTGTAAGCATTTTTGGTAATATATTTACAAGTTTAAGGTGGAGCATACATTCAAAATTCCTTGTTATCATTACACTTTTTTAAACAATTGTGTTATATTCAGCTTTAATTTTGTAACAGACACTTTCAAAAGTTGCGTATAAAGTTTGTCGGCCGCCTGTATTGTTATTGGAATGCTATGCCATCTTTGTATGAATTGAAATTAGAAGATCAAATAACTTTGTCACTGATCTCATTTTGTTTATCGCCCAAGATTTGGCCGTGAACCATGGCAAGGAGAATTCAATTTTGAAACCCCTAGCAATGGTGAAATCCAATTTTTCCTTTGTGCAGTACTTCACAATGAACATGTGCACTTAGCTTGAAGAAATACAATGATCATACTCCGTGACACAAGACAGTATGCTTGAGGCAATGAAACCGCTCCTCAAAAGGTGCTTTATCACACGTTCCAAGCAACATGCATTTAATTACCATTACTATAACTCTAAGATATTTATGCGAGATGAGCCGCTTATACGTATATGGCTCACTCACACAATTTGGGGCTCAATGCAGCAAAAATTCTCAATTTAGTGGCTGTCTTAATTTTTGTCAAAATGAGTTGAACGTCTAATTTGCAGGGTGACACACCTCAACTTGTGCATGACTTTAACATTTTACTGAAGACACCAAAAATCAGACAGGTAATTTTTGAAAACATATTTGTCTAATTGGTAGTAATGGCTGTTAAATAAAGTGAGTTATAAGCCTCTGCAGTAATTCTATCTAAAATGACAGGCAAGTGAAAATGTGTCGCCTGTTTAATTGTGTGCCAAGAAATCAGCTGAGAAGAGTTCAAAGTGCACCAGCATCAACAAAATCCTCCAAAACTGTCTGAAATGACTTTGATATGCAAAAGGAGGTTCTTAGGGAAGGCAACGGATACTGTTTGTGAAATTTTGAGTCCAGTGTGTGTTACCAAGTCAGCAAATTTAGAATGGCAACCTGTTGGAGACAAATAAGTCAAAATATAGCAAAACAATTAGCATAACCGACAGTCAATTGATTGCCAACACAAAATAGTAAGGTATTATGATTGTCAGAGTCATTAGAAACATAAAACATTACACCCAGGTTTTAAAAGCAAAGAGAAAAAGTATAGCAACACTTCTACAAAAATCGATTTTTGGTGTCATCCGGAAAGTCACAAATTCCCATCCCTCAAAATCTAGTCTTATTTTGACCAACATTTGTGATGAAAAAACATGGTTCTTCAATACTACCAGGTGCAGAAGATTCCCCTCAACAAATTCACCATGCCATTTGGCCTTGAAATCCAAGCCAAGTCACATTTCTTGGAGATATAAGATTCATTGTTGACAATCAATGTGCATTATTGGAACAAATAATACAATGGTGGATACACACATCAAAGCTCAAATTGAAAGTGATTAATGCTTATTATGAGCGGTAACAACAATTTTTGCTCACCCATCACTGGTATAGACCCCAGGAAATTACCGGTATGAAAATGGTGCACTGCATCAGGACGGTATTTGAGCTTCCTGACTCCGCAAACCCTAACCTCCTTCAAAGAAAAGTCCTGGCACTGCTTTGTTATAGCTTCTGTAATACAGTACATGCATTGCATGTGAGCGAAAAGTTTTTTCCAAGGTTGACAGAGTTAAATTGTAAAAAATCAGAAAAAAAGCTATGTGAAAATTTGAACTTCTCTGAGTCCAATTTTAACCAAAAATGAACCAAACTTGCATAATACTCTTCTCTTGGCTCACTGAAACTCCAATTTGGTGTTTGCATTGGAAATCCCAAACTGTTTCAATAAACACGGTTTTGGTTACAACATCAATGCGCAAGTTGAGGTGGGTCACCCTGTATGTTGGTTTTTGTCAAATCAACTGAATCAAGCCAGCTTTAGACAAGGGAAAGTATGTCAGCTATGAGCAATTAGGCCAATCGGTGAATTTGGGCAGCCTAATTTGGATATTGGGCCTCGTTACAGGATGTTGGAAGATAGTCCTCATCCCAACCTACGCTGAGCTTATTCAGATTTCAAACATAAGCTCCCCTCGCCCAAAAATGCTCACCACACCGTCTTGTTCACATAAATTATCCCTGGCCAAACACCTTGAAGCTCGAGCCTGCTATTCATGTATGTGACTCGGTTGCTGCCACATTGCGCTATGGCAGTGCGTGTGAGATGGAGCATTTTGTCATTTTTGGTGGCAACTGGCATATCAGCATCTTTTGGTGCAGATACTCACGGAATATCTGAGTATGTTTGGGAAGCAAGGTGTTTTTCGTACTGTCTTGAAAAGGTAGGTACATATTTTTTTACGTCAAAAGAACTTCTGGTCATTGAGTAATCAGTTGACATACAGCGGGTGCCAAATTATTACACAAGTTGGTTTTTTATGATATCTCAAAAAAAACTAAACACATTTTAAAATCCTTCCCACATAACAATGCATTTTCCATGAAGGCAATGTCCCGTAAGTTGTGTCCATTCTGGTGGTGCAGTGAGGAGTTCCGCCACAGATCGGCCACTTACCCTGTTTTTCGATGTCCCAAATTATTATGCAAATGTAAGAAAAAGTGATCTAAAACTACCAAAATGATGTTCTATCCGTAACCTATCCTGGCCACAGGTTAGGGGATATTCTCATTTCTTGGAGTTGACTGGATGTCAATGGAATTCCATTATGATGTGCGTCTTTGCCAACTCAAGTTCTGTTCTGGATTGGTAAATAACCTTTATTTTCAGTTGTAAACTGCACTGATGGGGGTGCAAATTGTCTACACTACAGGACAGGTGCATCTGTGAGATTAGTCATTCAATTAACTTGATTGAATGCTCTCAGGGAGTGCCAATTATGTATTTTAAAATCAAGTTGCTTTTGGCTGTGGTCATTGTAACAGCTTCCAAACTTGATTCCAAGGAACAACACGCAGAATTTGTTTCTTGTGCCAGTTCTTTGGGGAAAATCTGTATTATTAATTTATCCACAGCATATCTGATAGTGTTCATTTCAGTCTAACTGCTCCATAAAAATATAAAAGCCATCAAACTCTGTCCATGTGATGTCTTTTCCATTGCCTTCTATTTTTTTTTCTTGAAGTATGGCTTCCAAGAGACAATCACGAGGGAGTATGATGTCTACACACCTTCATTTAGCTGCAAGAAAAATGTGTCGTGCACAGAGGTAAGTTGTGTCATTTTGTAATGTTATTATGATCAATTTGACCCACACCATCTAAATTTTGATTTGACCCACACCATCTAAACTGAAATGATACAAGGCGAATAATATTTTCCAAGATTATTTGTGTCACTCATACATAGGGCAGATTTCACGAAAAGTGCTCTCAGAGGGTACCTTAAACTTTCCAACCCTTTTGTTATCCCCCTGTTGCTTCCTGAAGCAAGTGAACCTGTGCTAATGAATAAGAATGTATCAATAACATAATCCTCAAATATGTAGCTTTTTGCTCTGAAAAGATATTTTTTTGATCCGTCATGAGGACAATTTTGGACGACAACCTTACTGGTGATCAGACGTGCTTACTTTGGCACTCTGTGGAATCTGCTTAAATCAATTCAGGAAAATGTAGTGATATGTGATTGATAAAAAAATCCTGAAAATTATTTTATTATGAAAGTTTCTGGATCTCTACAGTGGATGCTAAGAGAAACATTGTAAATATTCATGGCAATGTCCATAATATCAGATGGTTTTTGAGCAGAATGAAGATATGTGTGTCATAATTTTATGTAGCTGCGTTAGATATGTAAAAAGCATGAATTTTTAATGAATATATGATTGTCTTCATCTTAAATTAGCAACTCAATCATGTTTTATTAACAAATGAAGACTTATAATTCTCATAATCATTGATACAGAAGACACCTTTTTCTACTAATTTCTATAGGCTATCTATAATTATGGTAGCTTGAAATTTCTAATTCAGAAAAAATGACAAATGCATCCTGTCTTGACTCAAGGGTCATGTTTGCTAATTTTCCCATCGGTATTGGGCAAAACTTGTATGCTGCGAATAACTAATAGCCTACACTCATTAAAAAATATATATTTGCCTTAAGCTCTGTAGTCTGTAGTCACATTGTATCCATTTTCCTCAAATTGCATTACCTACATGCATTTTGTTTCAATCATAAAAACCAAATCCGATAGACCAATATATGCATGGTCACAAATTGCTTGATAGTGTTGAGGTGACTTGAAAATTATTTCTTACTGACACCTAACTTATCCAAGTTAATAATAATAATGACATTTCATTTTAAAACTCGAAAATGATTATTAGTCCACAAAGATTTAAATATATAATTTTAAATTGCAAATTTGAGTTGAGCAACCCTAATAATGATTTTAATCACATTTAAAGGTTAGTTCAGATAAATTACACCAATGACTGATTCACTCCATATTTATGTGCACGCCCTTAATCATTCCATATAAAGACGCATGCTTGAACATTGTTAACACTGACGTGGGAGCAATAATATAATAAGTCGAGATCTCTTGAAACTTGAAATATAGTTAAGTGTGTAATGCGTCATTTCTCTGTATAGTTATATTTCTGTATTACATTTTGTGTGAAAAAGTGTATAATTATTCAGTAATTCGGTACTATATAGAGTAGCCTAAAATTCACTTTACTTTACAGTGAAACACTTTGATATAGACACAATGAGGATCAGTTCACTGTGAAAAATGCATTTCTTGACTAATGATACACTGTTAAAAATTTTGCGTAGAGGTACTGAAACTTCTGTTAGGTTACAGAAAAACCTGTTGAAAATCTGTAACTTCAGTAATGCTTACAGACTCGTCTCTGTTGGCAGATTGCCAACAGAACATATCTGTAATGAACTTAATTACACATGCATCTGTACAAGAACTGGCTTTACAAGTACATGTACAGTCAGATATGTGTGAAATGCCTCATCCATTGTAAATAAGGTGTTGTTGTATCACAATTTAATAATCTCTTCGATAGTTTTCCAATCACACCACTGAATAGAAACACAAAAGAGGATCATAAAATCAATTTTGGAGGAACTCATTTGTACTTTACAATCTAAACAGCTGAGAGCAGTGAAAGGTAAGAGATGATTTCTTTACTTTAAATACATAGGCCTACATGAAACACAGATGTAGTTTTTTAGAATCACCTAATTACCATAAGAGTGCAAATAATATTATTATGTGGATGCAGGTGCTTAAATGAAGCTTTAAAAAATGATGTGAAAGATCTAGAAGTAGCCAATCAAGAAAGGGGAGATCAGGGTAAGTTTTGCCACCCAATAATGCAGCGGAAAAAAGGAAAGAAGGTCATCACACTCTGTGCCCATTACTATGCAACGCAATAAAAGCTGGTAATTCATATACTACAGCAGGTTTAATTTAAAAATTAACTTTATTGTTGAAACTTTGATGTGCTGAGGAATGAGGATATGGACAATAATATTTCTCATTTGCACACTGTTATTGATAATTAGGTTATGTCACTCTGGCTCATTGCTGATAGTTGCAGCAGGCACAGGCCTATCTGAAATGTTGTGTTGTCGAATTTAATCTGGGATTTTTTGCATGATTTGAGTGGCACCTTATTTAGCATGATTTACCATGCAAGATTTTTATTCTTCACAATATTTTTCCCATATGTCATGACTTGCCTCAGGCATGATGTGAAATGAGTGCTACTAAAAACAACTTGTGTCAAAATTGTAATTCAACCCTCCAAAGAAACTCATAATTCTAGTGTTTGCCACATTTGATTTTCTAGTTTGTACATGACATCAATAATTTATAAGTTTCAAGTAATATATCAGCTTATTAAAGAAACAGTGATGGTTTTTCTCATCTATGATTGACTAATGAACATTTTTGGCATATAATTAAGTTTGCTCATGTACATATAGACTTGGTGGTTGATATCTTGGAAAAGCAGAAGCAATTATTGAACAAGGAAGAAAATTCCCTTGTTAATTTGTTTACTAATTTGAAACAATATGATTATTTATTGTCCTAGTGGACTATTAAATTATGTGAATACCGAAATTATTGCTTTATAAGTATTTCTGTCACAGTCACAGCAGGCCTATTTCAAGTGATTGTGTTAGTTAATGAGAAAACAAAGGGTAAACATACAAATCATTGACAAGATTATTTGTGTACTTATAATTGTAATGTCTCTTTTCAGGAGATACACCAGAAGTGCCACTACAATGGATGAGGCTTTATGTCCTGTATTTATACACTTGGAGAAAAAAATTGGAATAAGGCATAGGAACATTGTAACTGCTGGTCAACCTAAATCCAGGTGACCTGGCCAGTATGTGAATCAAACCCAGGACCCAGCAATTGGCAACTGAGTGCACAACTGACTGAGCTAAACCGCTCTCTCCCCAGACTTACAAATGACAACACAACAAAAGTCACTGGCAGATGATATGATAATGCTGTCCTAAGTTTGTTGCAGGTTCTTTTAATATCATGAAATTGATGATTTGTACAATGTGTGATTTTTGAGAGTGACTGTGTGCACTGTGCAGTTTTTTTACAGAGTATTTCAAAATATAGATTTTGAAAAGAAACTGTTTAAACAACCTGCTTTCATATTTATTAACCTGAATTATTTTTCTATGAAATCTTACAAAATATTTTTACATGACAAAGTCGTGATAAATGTGTGCTTCTGTGTTTGGACTTATATGTCACAAAGATGCAAAAATGTTTATCTTGCTGAAAGATGATTTTATACGAAATGAAAAATGCCATGGAGCATGTGAATCTCATCAAAGGTTGTGTATGTCAGTGTTGTCAGAAATTTGGCTTCTAGAGTCATTAACACATGAACTTCCAATTGTCATCGAACTGGCATCAGAAGAATGGCAAGGTTGACGTCACTACTGATGTCTGAAGAATGACATGGTAGACTTATAATAAACATACAGCTGAGCACTTTTGAAGCCATATGTTTATCAAATTTATGATTGCTGACTCTTTTTTGCTATTCTCCGTATCCATGGTATGGGCTCTTCCTCAGTAACATTTGAATTCTGTGAATAAACTACTTTAGGCAATAAATTTGCCTATTTATGCCTAGTAGATATCACATTTTCATGTGTTCTACCATAAATTATTGCTTGATGTGGAACAAACTAATCTGTCAGAACTTACAATGTGCTGCCTAACTTCTTGGATCCAGATTAAACAGAAACTTCGCTAAGTTGGTTGACTGAGTGGTTACAGTCCCTTGCTCCACTGAGAGTTCTGAAAGTCTTTTTAGGTTTATTTTTTTCAGACCCTTGGCATCCCTGGATTAATAGGTATTGTTCCAGACTCCCAGTCTTCTCATATCATCATCAAACGATGGTGGTAGAGCTGCCCCGGCGATCCGGGGTATACCAGCACAACACAAGTCAGGTTGCTAAATGTCATCAGACACACATGCACCAAATTATGCCACTGCTTACAGTAGTTTTCCCTTTTTTGGGAAAAAAAAACAACAACAAAAATCCACTCTGGTGCCTCACTTCCTGTTCCATTACTGGATAATTTGCAGGGCACTTTCTCTCGATATTTAAGAATAACATTTAAAATCATTACAAAACTTCATCTGGTGGGAAGGGGGGTGATGCAAATGAGACACAATTGCAAAATATTTTCTATTCATTTGTTTTAAAGCTTCATTGGTAAAATGACAAATTTCAATAGGCCTATACTGCCAATATATTTAAAATAGTTGTTATCGTCTACACCGGTTTTAACTTCAAGTATTATTTTGATCTGTGTAAGTTGAAAGTAAACATTACAGTCTATCACATTGATATAGAAAAAATGAGGACCAGATCACTGTGCAAAATGCACTTTGTGACTCATGTTAGCTGATGAAGTGTCACCTTCTTTACATTCAACAAGGAAAACAATCCAAAACCTAGAAGCTGTTTGATTAGTCATGATCAAGAGAAGGCCATTTGACTTGTCATAACTGAATTTAGAGTGAAAATTAGACATAATCCTATCGGTTGGCTGTTACCAACCAGCGGGATTATTTATTTATTTATTTATATTTATTTATTGGGCCATTATTAAGGCAGTACACGTGAACATAATACAATGGTTGGTGGACACCTATCGCTGTATTTACCATGACCAATATTACAAAATAAAATAATTTTCAATAGACAAATAGAATATTTAGTTTGAAAAAAAAAATCAAGTGCCATTTCACAGTGCAAGAGTCCACTCTTTTTCTATATCAAAGTGAGGGACTGTAATAATTTATTGATGAATACCAGGAGGACGATTTGAAAAGCATATAGAAAAACACCTTCACCACTTTAAACTAATGATTGCAAATAATTTTCTGTCTAATAGATCTTAAAGCAGGCTTTTAATTGCAAAAAAGGTTTGCAGGGTCTCCTTGCTTTTTTCATGCCTCAGTGGATTTTGTTTAAAGTCCCAAAGTATTTTGTAATGAAAAGTATTATGTATTATAGAGTCTTTAAACTTCTTCAAGCAGATTAATGTGTGATTTCATCGAGAACTGAAGCAAACATGAAATTGCCAATCTCAGTTTTGGTATTTGTAACACCTTTCACAAATCATTGATGTATGACTGATTTTTCTGTAATCCGACAGAAAATTCACTACAGACACTGCATGTGTGATAACAGAAATATCCAGTGTACACACAAATGGATTTCTGTAACTTTACTGAGACCTCTGGAAAAAAAATTTCCCGAAATATCTGTAATGTGACAATTATTTTTTAACAGTGTAGCTGATGAAGTGTCATCTTCTCTACTACAGCATAGGAAACATAGAGGCTGTTTGATTAGTCATGATCAATAGAAGGCCATTTGACTTGTCAAAACTGATTTCAGAGTGAAAATCAGATACATAATCCTTTCTTTTGGCTGTCATCAACAAGCGGGATAAGTCTCCTTCAATCAAATTAACGTTGAAAGTATTGGGTTTGATCATGACAAATCATCAGCATGATGACACACAAAGTGCCATTTTCACAGTGCCACAGTCCACTCTATTTCTATATCAAAGTGTTTCACTGTAAGAAAAGTGGACTGTTGCAGTGAAAAGGCACTTCGTGAGTCATCATACTGATGATTTGTCATGATCATACCTAATACTTTCACACTTTGACATAGAATTAGAGTGGACTGTGGCACTGTGAAAATGGCACTTTGTGACTCATGATAGCTGATGAAGTGTCATCTTCTCTACTTTCAACATGGGAAACATAGAGGCTGTTTGATTAGTCATGATCAAGAGAAAACCTTTTGACTTCTCATAACAGATTTTAGAGTGAAAATCAGATGCATAATCCTTTTGTTTGGCTGTCACCAGCAAGTTGGATAAGTCTCCTTCAATCAAATTAACATTGAAAGTATTGGGTTTGATCATGACAAATCATCTGCGTGATGAAACACGAAGTGCCATTTTCACAGTGCCACAGTCCACTCTAATTCTATATCAAACTGTTTTGCTGTAAGATGACTAATACTGCTTGTTGGTGACAGCCAAATGAAAATATAATGCATCTGATTTTTACTCTAAAATTAGCTATGACAAATCAAACGGCTAGCGTGAGTCACAAAGTGCATTTTTCACAGTGAAATGGTCAACTCTTTTTGCCTAACAAATTTACAAACTGTAATTCACTAGAAATGGCCAGCAGAGCTTGCTGTGTGAACTTTTGACTTCACTAGAATTTAATCTTACTTCTATAACGTCTAATGTCTAATTTCATGAGGATTAGAAAGTCCTATACTCCCGACTTCTTTTTCATGCAGTTTCTAAAATAAGGTATTCTTGTAAGTGATATTCCTTTAACCTATATTTTTTGTTTTTTGTCTTTCAGTGTTTAGATGGCTGCGCATACGCTTCTAGAGGATATGATCGAGTTACATGTGAGGACATTTGTGTAAGGTTTTCTTTTCGTTATCTTCAGAATTAGATTTATATTATTATGTTATTGTGGTGCACGGAATACAATGACGGTTAATTATATAAATTGTCAAAATCAAATACCAATGTAATGGGAACTGACAGTAGGAATGTGTATGTAGGTAACGATGTAAAATAATATTTTACTTTAATACTTTACGAATAATGAAAATAAAAAACACCCGTCTTCCTATATGACCTTATATGCTTGCAGCAGCTTCAATGAAGTAGAGTAAGTTGGGGCAAGAAGCCCAGGTTAGGTGAGAGGCCCCCTCAGGGTTACATCTAAACTGATATTTTTGGTGCGTTTACTTATTGATAGGATTGAAGCTTGAGGCCTTTTAGGTGATGTCTCAAATTTTCAGGGCAAACAGCACTAAACCATAGTAGAAATTAAAGAGACAAAAAAATATGCATGGTTTTTGTAACTTCGAGTAATTCTTTGAAAGGGGTTGTCAGAAATAACTTTGGAAATATTAAAAAATATAATGGATATCTGCATTGCTTCACTTTATGACCATCATATAATATGATCTGGATCATGTTTTTTGCATTTTAGTTCAAAATATAGAGGTCAAATTAAAATATGTGTGTTTGGGGCAAGAGGCCCCACAATGGTATGGGGCATGAGACCCCCTTCACTGGGGCCCCGAGGCTGCTTCAGAAACCATTTCATAATGTGTACTTTACCTTAAATCTTGATAGAATAGCTAATTGAAATAGAACAAATTTGGCCGAAATAGAAAAGGCCAAAAATATTAGAAAATAAAAATATGAACAGAAAAATTCAGAAATTCAGAAAAAGTAAATAGAATGCCTTAAAAATGATAGAAGAACCCCAAGAAAAAACGTTCAAGCTGAATGCGCTCGCAAAAAAAATTGCCATAGGATTATAATGGTGGGGCTTCTTGCCCGACGGGTGGGGTAAGAAGGCCATTTGCAATTTTTTACAAAAATGGCTGTAACTCCTTTATTAAAATTGGTAGACATTTGTTTCACTAGTTATAAGTAGAGTCAAATGATCCCTTTCTGACAGCATAAGCATTCAAATAATCGACCATAAAAAGTAGGTCAAATCAAACCTCAAAGTTAAGGGGGCTGCATGCCCCGCGCTACTCTATACATGCAAATTGAGCTCTTAGATATTTAAATGCATATTGCATCGCTGTCGTTGTCCCTGTGTGTCCCATTACAGCCTATCCATTAGTTATGCAAAAAGAGAGAACCAGTATCTGTTCACCGTGAGAAAGGCACTTTGTGACTTATGATGGCCGATGAAGTGTCATCTTCTCTACCTTCAACATAGGAAACATGGAAGCTGTTTGATTATTCATGATCAAGAGAAACCTTTTGATTTGTCATAACTGATTTTAGAGTAAAAAACAGAAACATAATCCTTTCATTTGCTTATCACCAACAAACTGGATTAGTCTCCTTAATCAAATTAATATTGAAAGTATTGTTATGATCACGACAGATCATCAGTAAATGATGACTCACTGAGTGCCATTTTCCGAGTTCAACTGTCCACTCTTTTTGCTTATCAAATTTACAGACTGTAAGTGTTGTTTGTACATAAATACAGGACAAAAAGCCTCATCACCGTCATAGATTATAATTCTGTCTGATCTGACTTTTCCTGTACTAATCAGAACCAATCAGATTACAGAAGACAAAGCAGCCATTAATATGGCGCGTCAATCTGACCAAATGATATTATATGAGTGAACATTGTAAGAACGTTCTCATCTGGATATGAAAAATAGACATGCTCTTCTTATCTTTCTTACTTTTTTGATTCCATTAAGATATTGGGTGGACCCTAAGGTCATTTGGCAACTGGAAGCTCAAGTAACTTGCCCAAAAAGGTCATAAAAATTTGTATAATGGCGTTCTGTCGATTGTGATATAACTATTACGTATCTACTAAAAGAGGTGTATGCAACCAGATGGTTATTCTAGTGATATGAGTATAGAATTTTTAATCATTATAATCATTCATTGTTTACAGCTACGTTTATATAAGTTTTCCAATTCTGGATAGTGGATTTGATAAGGCATGGCCATTAGGACGTTTCATTTTTCGGACTTTTTTCCGGATTAAAAAAAACTAGCTTATAAAACTAGCAACACTGTGAATTTTGAGAAAATGTTTTTCATAGTCAACTGTCAAATTCTGCATACAAGTTGTCAAATTTGATATAATCTGTGACAAATATATCAAAACACAAATGTCCTGGGCATTTCTTTGACTTGTCATATGCTAGTATATGGATATAGATTAAATCGATGTACATTATACAAGCCCTGATATATCATGTCTATCATTGACTGGTATGTCTGCTCGTGGTTGCCAATTCCAATTGAACTTCCAAGAGGAATTCACTGGTTTCACTTTTTCTGTAAACTAGCAAAACAACCACATCAACAAAGATATTTCATGCTATTCAATTCCATTATGTCATTTATGGATTTCTGTATAAATCTGACTAGCTCTTTCGAAATTCAATACCAGCCTGAGGATGAGATGGATGCCATGGGTACAGTGATTGCACTTGGAGATGCCCCTATCATTTCATCAACTTAGTACGAATGTAAAAAAAAAAAGAAAAATTCTGACCCGGTTATGACCATTTTTTCACCAACCAATTTATTGTGGCCCTCAAAAAAAAAGTTTGAAATTTGTTCGGGCCGTCCTCTGAAGTTGTGCCTATTATGGAAAAAATGAACTGTGCAAAGTTTCATACAAATCGGTTAATGTTTAGGGGTGCCCCCTGGGCTTTGAAATACTTACATATTAATCAATATTTAGCACTTTCGCCAATTCGCGTTATTGTATAACTAAGCCATTTCAAATTTAACAACAATTTAATAAGGCTCATTGAACAGGGCTAAATCAGACTTTCATTTTAAATACCAACTTGGATGGTCTGTAGCCATTTTTCACCAGTGCCAAGACCCAGGCATTAGGCTATCCCATTGAAAATTTTGAAGTTTTGAGTGGACATCAAAGGATTCGACCTGGAAGCAATAGTTCTAGACCAGACCTTGTGAAACATAGATTGCTTATATGCCTGGCCATCAATTTTCTCACACCAAATGGTTTGTGACCTCTGTCGCATGCGTCAAGGATATTGTTGGTGAGGACGGCATTTCTTCTGTTAATGATACTCCTTCTCAATTTAGCTCAGTTGGAAGTGCTCTTTGTTGCAAAACATTTGGATCCAAGTTTGAGTACAATGTTTGCAGAGCCACCTGAATCTATTATATTCAATTGTGACAGGATTTTCAACTTTTTTTTGCCACGTTGGTGCATGAATCACCAGTTCAAACTGGCCTACTGATGCATAAAAACAGGGCATAAAGCCCAATTACTATCCAGTGAAAGTATTTCAATCAGAGGCTAAAAACTTTCTGCTTTTGCTCTCTGGTAGGCTTTGTAACTCTGCTAATCATAATCTACCCAGGAAACAAATAACAAATATTATTGAAAGTGAAATGAACATGAAGTACTTCAGCTTATAATGCAAAATATTATCTGAACGAGTCAATGCCACTCAAGAACTCACCATCAGACTGGAATTGAAATGCATTTGGGGTTCACATATAAGATATCACAGCTAATAAACTACCCAATGCTCTAGAAGCCAAACAACTAATAATTTTCTATCATCGATGTCTGTTATCATTGTAATGGAAGTTTTGAAAACTGAATCGTTAATAATTGGCTCTAGACAACAACTCAGCAAAGACATTCTCTAATAGATGAATATTTCTAAATGCATGCCTTCAATAATTCTGAATATTGCTACAATTTATCCAAACTTCATAAACCATGGACATTTGGAGACCACAAAATTGGATTGATATATTTAACTGGATTACATGACAGCTCTCTGAGTTGGACACCTTTATGAGTATTGAATAGCATTGGCATTTATTATCGTTTTCATTGATGTGTTTTTCCAGTTTGTACTTTGCTTTCTCCCAAAACTGTGATGTCACAGATTTGGTTGCATAACTCCATATATCACAAGCACAGATTTAAGTAAAATTATTAAATGCACTCACACACGGGTAATGAATGTTTATATTGTTTAGCTTTGGTAGCTACACTGGTTGATAGATGCTTCATTGAACTCTAACCGAATCAAACAGACTACAGCTGACTACTTATCTCCAATAGAGAGTTATAGTGACAGGCAGTTAATTTTTCTTGAAATTGTGATGATAAGTGTCTTGTGAAAAACAATAAAACAGATTTAGTTTGGGAGACATTGAAACATACACTCTTCTAACCAGGTGTAACACTCAGCTTAGACAGAAGTCGTTTGTTGTGGTTGTTCACGAACGATAACATTGCCTGGCAGTTTTAAATTCCTTGGTAATTAACAGTGATGTCAAACTCTAAAAACGCAGTGTCACAGGTTGAACATCAGACCAATCACATTCACAGATACAGTACAACCCAAAATAAAGTACGATTACCCCAGCAGGAAGGAAGAATGACCAACTACTTTACCCTTTCACACCTTTTGACTACATGTACCTCTGAATCATTTCCTACTTTTACCTCTTTGAAACTACCTTTTAAAATCATATTTAAACAACACCAATTTGAATTCAATCACCGCCATTGTGTTTAATTTACTTGATATTCTGTACCTCTGCTAATTGCAGTTACATTGGTAGCGGTCTAAATAGAGTTCTTAATGTAGGTTAAGGTTGTTGTCAGGAGTCAAAGGGAGTTGTAAGGAGATTTGGGGTGGAGAGGAGAAAAGACGGCAACATAGGTAAACAGAGGACTTCTGACCGAAAATGTTCTTACTTTATTTTGGTTTGTACTGTACCCTGATGATGTCACGATTTAACTGCAAAGTTTTCATAAAAATGCAGCTATGAAAACAATAATAATATGCCAAGTATGGGGACTGATATCACTAACAGCCAGCAAGAGCATTTCTTGTGAGCACTTGAGATTCGTCTACCATCCAGAGAGGTGAGGATTATCTCGGTGACTTTTGTGAGCTTAGTTTCTGCACAGGCAAATTAACTTAAATAAATATCAAACTGTTACAAGTTATTCCAAGTTGGGATTTCCTGATAAGACAATTTTGGCAGCATCTTCTCCTTTCTGGATAATCACCAATTTCCCCAAAATGGTACAGTCAATTACAGAAGCTGCATACATACATGTAAATGTATATAATTATAAATATAGCATAATTGGTTGCTTTCTGTTTTCTTTTTCTTTTTTTTAGAAATCAGAGGAATGTCAAAATGGTTGCCATAACCTGCTGGATATATCACAAACTGCTTCAATCTCAAGATTTAATGGTAGGTACAATATGTATGTGTAATTATACCTTACAATTCTAGAGGCTTGAATTATTTTTACTCTATTGCTGTTGATTACGTTTTGTTTTGTGCTTTATTGTTTTTGACCAACATGAGATGGGAATACTGGAAGAAGTCACATATCTATATTAATTGCCCAGTGGCTTTCAGTTGCCCCAATTGAGTTCTGGGTGGGACCAGGGGTAACACAAACAAGCTTTCTTAACCATTAAACCATTAGGGCGTGACCATTTAATTTTTCAGGGGGGGGCTTGGAGATATCCTCGGTGGGAAAATATTTATTTCACGTTAAAATATGGCGGCAGTAATTATTCATTTTTAGCCTGTGGAGTCCCCGAATATTCATTCCTGAGTAACGCCTTGTTATAGATAATTTCATATTTGTAGACCAAAGGACGAATTGTGAATTTTTTTCTAGGACATGGCATCCTATGGTGAAAAGTGATGTCATAAGTTTTCTGATGTCATTTTTCCCTATAGAATACATGTCCCAGAGAAAAAATTCACATTCAGTCCTTATGTCTACAAATATGAAATCATATGTAAGAAAAATCCCCATTAGAAATTATTTATTTCACGATTGCATGCCCAAAAAGTTTTATTTTTTTAACCAAAATTCCAAGTAGTAACTATATAAGATCATCCTCACCTCTTGGTTTAGTAAGAGACTGAGACATGCAGGTGACATCGGTCTGATACAAATGATCTTGTAATGTTTGCATGCAATGAAGAACAAAGAAACAAAATTGAATAATGTTCTATGATTGTCATCCTAATTTCAGACGATGACGAAAAATCAAAGATTCATTAAATAACATTACATTATATGCTATCATCACTATCCTTCAAATGTCTGGAAAGAGGCAACTTTTCTTTTGAAATATGCATTAAATACATTTCTCATTATATGGTTGCATATATATACGTATCTCCATTCACACAATATACAGGCCAATTTTAAATGAAATCAAAGACTTTCATGGTCAACAGAGATGTCCAACCTGCCTTGTTACTATAGCAATGGCTGACTTAAGCAACCCAAAGTATCCATAGTTGAGCTGTACACCAAGAACACAATAAAATGAGAGAAAAAAATCCAACCTCAGTTTCATTCCTGGATTGTAGCTGTCCTATCACATCTGAATTCATGGCAATATCTGTAGAAAATTGAATTGCAATATTGAAGAATACCTCATTGAATTAATTATATGTATAGGTTATTCACCTAGGGAGAGGCAATATGTGATTTATCCAGCGAGGGCGTTAGCCCGAGCTGTGATAAACACATATTGTCGATCCCGCGGTGAATAACCGGCTTATACCATAAGACAAAACTGAAACTTGTCATTTGTTGCTGTGGGTTTTTCACAGCTTCACTTATTATTCTCCCATGGGAGGATAACTGGACAACAAAGAATATGGGTTTTATTGCAGTGAAATACTGGCTCATGATTGGCTGACAGAGGTGTCGAATGGTATAAATATATATATACTCAATTTTTTGTGTTCTCATACAGGCGGTTTACAAAAGAATACCAACAGTAAAATGAGTTGCAAAAAGGAGATTTCTGTTTGATAGATATATATCGAGAACTCACAATTGTGTTTCTGGCATATTTGGTTTTTTCTGGGGCTTTTGTTGCATTTAAAATCCTGAGCATCTGCAATCATTAGGATGATTATAAAATGAAATATCATTTCCGCAATTAGCGAGTAGATTCTCTGGGTAGAATGTGATATAATTTCCCGCTAAACCCAAATACACGAATTTGAGAAATAAATAAGAAACAACAATAATTCTTGAGAAATCGGCATAAGCTACTGCATATATACATCATGACACAGTATTTTCTTACAATCTTTTCTTTAAGGAACCAATGTGGACGTCAATGAGGTCAGAGCACAATGTCAGAGTGCCAGCGGGAAGGATTCGGTTACTACCTACATTCGCTGGTCAACCGAAATAATGGCTAACCGGTCGCTTCCTTTGGCATTTGTCGTGGAATTAAGATCAAGGGAAAAGAGGGGCAAGCTCGTCTTTGTGGTAAGGATATGGACTTTCATTTAGTAATGGATAATCTAACGGACACTATAATTGTGTATAGATGCTTCATGGCAAATCAGTGGGCACAGTCTATAGTTGACCAGTTGGCACTCTAATATATTATTGCAAAGGTGATGATGATAGATTCATTATATATGAAACAAATGCGGCGATAGGTAGCCTAGAGATATAAAACCCAATTTTTTTTTTCAAGCAGATGATGACACTTGCACTATGCAACCATTCCATGCACTTCTCCCTCCCTTACACCCATCTGTTACTAAAATGACATCAATTAATTTCTATGAATTGAAACATATTAGGCCTATTCTTAAATAGCTTTTTATCTGAAAAATGAGTGAACATGCAAATGGACTTTCAATAATGTCTCACATTTTTTTGATAGATTTTAAATATTTTAGCTTATTCAAAGTAATTTAGTACTTATAAAGTGAGCTGAGTAGTGGGGTCTATGGAGGGGTGAGGGTAAGAACTGAAGGGCGTAGAAGGGCGAGCATCTTCCTGAGAGCAACCTTGGGATTTAGGAAAATATGTTTTCCATATATACACATTATACTGCAGTGTACCATTTGCTTGAGAAGCATGAATTGCTTTGATAAAAATTTGATGTCACAAGTCTTATCATGCTTTCAGTCAGTGGCGTCCCCATGGCTCCCCCCATATTGAACCTTTGCTCCCCCCCCCAGTGCCCCCATATGAACTTTCTGACTTTGGCTTAAATAACCCCCCCAGAGAATCGTGTGCCCCCCCCCCAGGTGCCCCTCTGCTCGAGATCCCCTAATTATGCCACTGCTTTCAGTTTAGAGGCGCCACAACTAAATCAGTTGAAATGTTCCTTTTGTGGCATATTGTAGACATTACAGTAGACGAATGACGAGTACTTACATTCAGCTGCTAGTGGCCACCAGTGACCTCACAGCTAGCCCTATCAAATACATTGAAATAATCTGTTAATGTGTCATAAGGGAGCTTGTGAGCTCATTGATGAGTGGTGTGACACGTCAAATGACTTTCCCTGCTAGCATTGCAAGTATAGGCTATGACTTCATAAACTGCTTATGAGTCATGAGGAATAACATGGCAGAGATACGGCTGTGACCTCACTGGGAACATTTCAGTCCCATTCTGTAAGCACTTGACGTTCGTCTACTGTAATGTTCAATTTCTTTCTCTGAGGCTGAAGTTACGGTGGAAGTCGTTAGGGGGAACGGGGGCACATTGGGACGCTTTTAACGTCTACTAATTTTGCTCAATGCTGAAAGCACTGAAGAACTCAGAAGTTTGCATGAATATCACCAATACCATTGAGCTTAAATGCAAGGCATAATAAACTAGACTTCACATACCCTTTTGCAGCCAGAGAGCAAAATGTGAGTCGAAAAAATGACTGTCCCAATGTGCCCCGCGGGGCACATTGGGACAGGAGCCGGGGCACATTGGGACATCAATTGAAAAATCATTTTAACACTCCATGTGCAATAGATATCACATATAAGTAGTGCGTAAGACAATATACAGTGCATTAACACCTTGTAGTGCCAATAGTTCATAACTTTAAACAGTTTTAAACATTTAACATAAAATGTCCTGGGTGCGGACATCTATGTAAGTAACACACAGTGCTTTGCGACAAATTTGTTCACAGAGCATGGTAATCCACTATACCTCTATTCACTGTGGCCTGAACACCTGTTGTGTGCTGTCCCAGGTCATTCAGTTGCCTTGGACACTTAAATTCTGCCGTCCCAATGTGCCCCAAATTCACTGTCCCAATGAGCCCCGATATGACTTTTACACCAAAATGCTAATTTCTCGGACACCAGTGAGTGTGTTTATACGGATAGCAATTCATAACTGTTCGTTAGGATATATAAATTCATACAAGCACTGAGAAAGCTTCATTGTTCATGGTTTGTCCAGTGAATGGTTTGAATTGAACCTTTCCATATATACTTCAGTAGTAGCAAAAACAAACTTTTGCTCACCATACTTCTGCATGTGGCTGTAATTTGTCTATAAAACCATGGAAACATCAGGATGTGAAATTACAAGATATGATGGCACTACCATATCATATACCTTGCCAGGATCCAAGAAAACCCCACTGTCCCACAGTGCCCCGCGTCCCAATGTGCCCCCGTTCCCCCTACTCTCTAGTTAGTCATAAGCGAATCAGACATGGTTCAATATTATGTTGCTTCTCGCCTGCACTGTAAAATTTGAAATTTTGAGCCAGCTAGAATGATTGCGTGAATTGTTTTGACAATTTGTTTGAGCTCAGCAAACGTAGCTTGTCGTTTTAAGATATGATAATCTGTCTATTGTCACAACTTAAAACCACAGGCTGTGTTACCTCAAAGGATTAATATAATTCCAATGATTTTGGAATCCAAAAATTATCTTGAATTCATTTTAGAATTTGGAAATGTCTCAATTATTGACAGTAATCCATTTTACGAATGTACATGTTTAAGTCAATAAAACAGGAATAACATTGAAAAAGAGGCAATTTGAACAAGCCACAATTTTAAAAGATACTATATATATATACATTGTATACACTGAAAGACAAGTTATGCATATGTTGGGAGTGCAAGATGTTCGAGGGGTATGGTCAATATGATGGTTCCATGGTGTAAGACACCCAAAAACAGGGTCACAAACAATAAATCACTGAACCGGGAAACATTTTCGTTTTAAAAAATGGCTGACAAAGGGGGGTTTTTTGGAAAACAAAGTTTTTTCTGTTGTCCCATTTGCAGGTATGTGGTTTCGTGCGAGCTTAAATTAATCTTTAAACATTCAAGCACACAATTCTTTTGCAATTGAATTTATTGTTTCCTCAATTACAGAATATGACGGGGAAACTATTGGGCTGGTGCAGGTGTGAAAACCCAGCTTAATGTTGTAGAGTGTATGATGTTCATCTGTCAAGTGAATCGAAGAAAGCTGCCTGTTACAGGGAGGTAGGGTAGACAAGGAATAAACAAATAGGTGTTGGACCCAGAAAAACAACCGGAACTCTAGATACCCTCCATTGTAATGAAGGCATGTTTCTGAATGTTGCAGGGGATGCTACAGATAAGAGGACATATCAACCTTCGAATGAACCCCGATACCATTATTTTTAGATTTTATGGTTTATTTTATGCAAAGCATGTGTTTAGTAGAACCTTATATTGAGCACACAGATGAGGTTCTTGAATGCACAACATATGCATAACTTTTGTCTTTCAGTGTATATTATTCAGTTATTCGAAATCTGCCGACCCATTCCTCTGTATCAGTTCTTTGAAATATGCTTAATGATCAGTTATCACCAGAGGGTATCATCCTCTGATGTTCCAGATGTCATTAATTTCAGACAATCCATGGCTGGCTTCCCATTAGGCACATGAATAGTAGTGTCTGGTATCAGTTTAAAGTGACTCCAGTTCTCAAGGAAGGCATTGCTGGGGCTACTGTGGATAGTGAATGGTTTCAAACAGTATCTGGTGAGTGTGATTTGTCATCACAAGGGTGGTTCAGAATTTAAGACTGGGGGGCATGAAATTTGAACACAAGTACAAAACAAGTGCATGTATAAATGCAGAAGTGTCGTATTCTGTATCGCAATATACGCATATGTTTGTAGATTACTTTGTTTGTCTGAGGTGGGGAGGTACAAAACATACACATTGACACAAAGGGGAGAGTATCAATTTGCAACGGCAACTTCCGACAAAACTCCCAACCCCCCCCCCCCGCCATGCACCCGAACGGTTCCTTATCTCTGCCTGCAGAGCTATTGTGAGCAAAGCATTTTTTCTTAGGATTTGTTCTTGTGTATGTGAGTGGATTCCTGCAAACAATATTTAATGGATTTTGATTTCCTTTGGCACGATGTGTTTTTGTGCACCACACAACGTACACCTGATGAAATTTTGTTAGCTGTTCGAGCATTTTGCGGTCTACAGTCAAAAACGATTTTTGTCTTCAATTCCAGGTGATGCAACAACACTGCTTCCACCGGACAATGTCACTGTTAAACAAGTTGTCTCAAATAGCATGGTGTACGTCGCTATATCCTGGCAAAATTCAGCAGGTAAGTCTGTCTGTCTGGCAATATATCTAATTTTTAATCAGTATCTATTCGTGGACTGTTGTGCACACTGCTAAGCCTACCTGTCAAGCATTCTAGCATAGAAAGAACATATAAGTTGTTTGTTAGGACAAATGTATCTTATTGATATTCTGTGTCAATAAAAGCCTATATATTTAATACCGTGTTCAGATTAAGTTCTCACAATCTTAAAATTGAGACAGGAAGACATAATATACCCAAGACCCCGGTAGAGCTTAGAAAATATGACAAATGTGACACAGGTGACATTGAAGATGAAATACATTGCCTTTTAGTGTGCAACAATAACACTGCTCAAAGAATAGAACTGGTAAATAAAGCAAGCAGATTAATCCCTAATTTCTGTGATCTTGATAGCATACAACAGTTTAAAATACTCATGTCAAATAAAAGCCCTGACATAATACTTGCTGTGGGTTCTTTTCTCAATGAAATAATGTGAATAAAATCTAAAACTTCTGTGCCTCCTTGCACTCTACTTTCACCGGTGCTACTGTCTATGTCGAGATATGTATCCTCACTTTGCTTTTATTGACTTTTGTGCAATAACACATATGAAACTTGGACCAATGTGCATATTTTATGAACTATCTTTGAAAGACAATTCTACATGAACTGTGAAACCTGTCATTTATTATGATATGACACTAGATTATGTTTGGTAACATAGAATACTGCAGATGTAGATTTGAATTTTTTGATTTTTCGATTTTCAATTCTTGATTGACACATGTATCTGTATTTGATATTTCTGTTGTCATTAAAAGTTTATATATATACGTGTTCTCCCAGTCTGGTGAAAATGAGAACTGCATGCTGCAGCCACCTGGTACAAAGCTAGTTTGTATTCTTCAGCATTGCAGCTCCAAGGGGATAGTTTCTATGTTATGGAACATTCACAAAGTTTCTATTCAACATTGAGGTAAACCAGAGTAAGACTCAGCAATCACATTCTCAAGGAAGTAGACAAGGCTATCAATATACTCAGAAACAGTCCTGGTTTCTTCCGCACAAAATTTTGTGAGTTCCCCACACTCAGTTTATGTGAACTGCTCACCAGAGCTCACGGAATTTCACACTTGCGACTAGGTGGTAACACATGATATCATATTTTCTGTTTGAGACTCCCTCCGGTCAGGATCTAACTGACAAAAATGTATGTTAGAACCCGACAAAGAGGTGTCTAACTAATGCCTAATATATGACTTTGTGCTTTACCGAGGTTTTTGTTTGACAACTATGGCTGGAATGTATATCAATTTCAACTTCCGTAACTGAACAAACAATCACAAGTGTAACAACTAAACCGCTAACTACTCATTTGACTTCATTGCCAGCTGACCATTCCATAATTTAATGGTCACACAACATATTCCTGTGGCAATCACTTCTCAAGTGTGTGACTTGAAGTTCGAGACAGGTGATTATAACAAAGAAACAATGGCAAACAATCCTAAAAATCATCGATAATCCAGCCTGCTATTTTTTAACAGGGTCCCTTACAACACTGTCAGAACATATATATAGAATATGTGGCAGAGCCTGGGACTGATTGCCCTAGATTTATTTATTAGAACATTCGAGTATCCATTTATCCACATGAAACTGTTTATCAATATTAGTTACATTGCATCTTGAAATGAATATGTATATTCGAATAATATTTTGAAGAATATAATTGACAAGATAAGGTAGGGCAAACTCTCCTTTGACCATGTCAACACAGAATGTTTTGCCAACTCACATGGAAACTGAGGCAGTTACACGCAATCAAATATCAAAGATCTTTCAAAGTTATACCTTGCATGACATTGGTCCACAAAGAATACATACACAGTTCTTAGTGGTTTTCTATCTATAGCTGTCAGCAATTTGATTTTAAGAAATTGATTTTTTCTGAGACATGTGCTTTCTCCAGGCCAATGTTTTCACGAGGCAGGAAACTTTCAAGGTGCTGCACCATGGGCTCCCATTCATATGTCTGATACTGTTCTTTCTTGTCAACTGCTCTGCTGACGTGTCATCCGCCAACTCTTCTTTTTGCCACATGTGCTTACCATTTGTGCTTACTCTTTTGGCAAGTGCGTCAGTTGCTGACTATTCTGTCTTCTACTGATTATTAACCTCATTCCTCAGTTTTCTCTCTTAGGCAGTGGGCTATGAGAAAGTTAATTAAAGAAATGAAATACGAATCTAGCATGCTTCAAAATTAAAGATAACATTTTCGAACTGGTTTAAGTGTTGTGTTTTTGTTTTAACACCCTCCATATCCCATTTGGGAAATCAATTTCCTTGGTAATAGGAAAATTAATTTAAGATGATTCTCGACCGATTTCTAGCCTGCTTACTTGATAGTTAATTGTGATGTTTTTCTGAACAAAAACATGGATGACTAAATTTTTCTTGGATAGAAATATTAAATTGTTTACCTGGAACTATATCTAAAAGTAGGCGGTTCTATGAAGAAAATGGCCATAGAAAAAAATTCCCAGCCCCCTCGCCTTGTTTCCTGAAAGTCGTACACAACCAGGAATGTTCAAAATTAAACTTCGGGTATTTAATACAGCCTATTCCTTGTTATTTTGTCAATTGCTCTCCCATCAGCGTGCCTCGGCGGTCCAACGTCGGCCCGAAGCTGGTCCGATGCTACTGACATCGGACTGATGCTGGGCCGATGTTGGACCGCCGAGGCATGCTGACAGGGGATCTCTGCACATTGTACGTGTTTCTGAAAAATAATTAAATTAACTCTGACACATAGGCATTGATTTGGTTATGCATTGCTTATTTTGGGTCATTCAATTAAACTTCGCTGTCGAAGTTTGGAAATACACACTTATTTATGACGCTTCACATACAAGGTCGTGTGCAGGGGCATTCCTTTCCTTGACGAATCGATTTACTGTAAAGAATACGTTTATACATGGGTCAAAATTTGATAAGTCTGAAATTCTTGTCTCCGGTGTTTGACAATAATTCATGATGGCAGGAAGACCAATAGAGGACCTGTTGTTGTCATTTGTCATAGACAAGGATATCAGCAAAACTTTTATCACAAAAAATATGAGGCAGAATATTTTTATCCCATCTAAAAGTAGCATTGAAGTGGCCTACCCCCCTGAAAATGGCCTGTCTCCAACAACATTTTCTTTGAAAGATCGTATCACAAAAACCAGTACAGGATCCTAATTCAATTAAACTCTTCCATACATGGAGACTTGACTGTCAGTCTTCTAAAATCTGGTCACCAATAGCTGAAATAATATTCTGTATAAGAGCAGGAGGTTGTTTTGTCGATGTCTCCAATACTGCGTAATTAGCATCATGCCGGTTTTGTTTCTTAATAAAAATTAAAGGGACACACATTCTGTGAGAAATCCTTGTGTCTGATGTTGTCTGAGAACCCAAGAAAATAACTGAACTATCTGTAGCTCTGCATCATTTATGTAAACCAACATATTAGAGTATTTCTGTTGGCATGTCAGTTGTCCTATCTCAATTTGTCATTAGCAAACGTCTTGCTACTCTATTTTGACTACATATTTCTGGACCAAAATCACTGTGAACATGTGTCTGGTGTTCATAAGGTCATTGCATGCACATATTGCCCGACTGCCAGTTTTCCACTGGTCCCTGCAAAGATTTTTACTGTAATTATCATTAGCATCACGCTGTCATTAGCATCATGTCAAAAATGGCTTATTGCCTTTACCTCACTAAAATTTTGTTGTTCGTGACTTGAGTTGAAATCAGTTGAACATATATTATCAATAAATGTTTCAACAGACTATTACATAACATTTTTGCATTTTCCTTGCATCTGACATGCTAAGTAAGGAGTTCGATGCTTCTCTGAAACTACTGACCAAATATGGGGTGCCAGTAACATTTAACATTGTCTAGCATCTGAAATATGGTTTAGTAAAGACACTGGGCACTGGAGGAAGTAGTGGAGACCATCTTTATCATTCAGAATCCAAACGATTGATGAAAAGAGTATTTTTGTTTGTTTTTGTAAATTTCTGGTTCAAGGACATGTTCTATCTCAATGACTATTGGTCATAGAGACCTGAAATAAAGCTCAATGTGTGCAGAAAAGCCACTTTCCTATTTGTTGGTAATACATTATTCAGCTCTAAGTGGTACGGATTTCAAGTTATAGGCATGATGCTAATGACAAACATATTTGGTATTTTAATTGATCAAATGCAGTTTCTCAAAAATAATTGGCACTAGAGACCTGGAACTTGGCCCAAAATGTGCAAGCAACTTGCCTAATCATTGGCAATTGATTGTTTAGCCCTAAGTGGCCAGGAATTTTTAGTTAGAAGTGTGATTTTAATGACGGTCAAAAAACATTACAGCTATGTTTATCACCTCAGTACAGATCAGCGGGGCATTTGGACCCTTGGACATGAAAGTGCAGTGATAGCTGATTGTTTTACCCACCCAACGCAAACTTTAAAAGGCATTTCTGGAACGAAAAATTTTCAAAATTTTTTCAGCTGAAATTTCAAGGTTTTCAAATTTTGACCCACATACACTTTTTTATAGGCTAAAACATTCATACAAAAAACGCTATTTGAACAAAAGAATTTGCTTTGACTGCAAGATTTATAAATACGCTTGATTTTGAGGTCTGCTGAATGCTGATAGGCAATCGCGTGTTAAACTTCAACGGCTTTCCGCAACCTCTAAATATTAATCGATTTTGCCTAAATTCTTACACAATATCTTCTTTCTATATAAGATCAGAATGCAAGATTCAAATCAGAGAAAATTTAGAAGGAAGTGTTTTTGGACCGCCCCACCTTCATTTTTCATTGACCTTGTTTCCAAAAATGTGTGGTTATTTTTCACAGACTTTACTTTCAGATCTATGTTGATGGAGTGATGTTTGAATTCAGACTTGTGGTTTGTAATTGGCCATTTAATGACTTCATTTTCCAGAAGCTGCCTGTGGATATCACATTGCCCTGCTTCCCCATTCTGCAGAAATAGACCCAGAAATTAGACACCACAGGCTGGTAAGTTACATTCAATTATACACCCCTACAAATAAGTCAAACTCCTTTTTTTTAGGTTTTCTTTGGGCCCACCTATATTTTCTATTTTTTAGTAGAAGTAGGCTGCTTTGCTATTATTGAGTGTTATCCAAGATTAGCCCCTTTATGGGATGAAAGTTCAAGGCTTAGATGAACTTTGTTCAGCATCTCTCTGTCAAATGTCTGCTCATTTCTTTGCATCTTTGTTTTATTTAAGCAAAGTCACATCGGTCAATGAATTTAATTTGACATATCCTTGAATTCCTAAAGGTCGGCTTGCATGTAGTAAGTCGGGGAGCTTATCACATGTTGAAACAGACACATTTATTTAGCAAGTAAGCTCCGTTGGTCCTCTTAGACAATTGAAAGATTGTAAAAAAGCAAATAATATTAAAAAAGCACATCCCGCAGTGTTGGAAAGCTAAGTGAAAATATTTCAAATTTGAAGTAGTCAATATTTAAATGGGTAAAACAAATTTTAATGTAGACTGGAAGGAAATTGTTCTCTGTTACAAAAACTAACGAGAAAATAAAGCTTAGTTATTGCTGTTTAGATTCGAAATATCACAAAAAATTGACGTGCCAATATATCAATTTTATCATTGACGTCATTTTGGCCTATACATTGAAACCCTCACACAAACACCTTCGTTTGGATATTATACATAAACTGGCACTCAGATATTTATATGTCTCCTTTTTTTCATCGCATCACACCTTCATCTTCCATAAATCATTTTGAAAGAGATATCGGCTTTTTGAAAGGGAATCATCAAATTTCATTAAAACTACTTATCCCATCTTCTTCTCAGTGACAAACAGATCTTCAGGAATTGTAATTTGCTTATTACTATGATTATGAAAGGAAAAAGATGTTGTGTTTTGTTATGCCCAACAATATAATCACATGCAACATAAGAGGAAGTCTTTTAAAATCAAATCATATTACTGCATAGCAACTTCATATCAAAATATCACCTAATTTGTTTACAAGAAGCTGGAAAAACCATATGTATTGATGGGTGATTGGGACTTTTCATCCTGCATTTGTGCAATTGGTAAGCTAATTAAGACAGTAGGAAACACAGCAATAAGGCAAAGAATTGAAACAGCCGTCCAACATAGGCCCGGGGGCCCCGGTAAGAGCTGAATTATTAGCAAAACTCCGAAATCTGTCATATATAGAAGCTAGCATTTATAGGTATAAATATATGTACATAGGAAGCAATGAGAAGCATCACTAGGCCAATTATGGACCCTTCTGGTACTCCAAATTCTACACCTTATGACACAGATTGCTTCAGATGCAGTTGGCTAAAGCTGGAACCCAGAAATTACTAGGACACATACATGTCCCTGAAATTTGTGGTTATAGCTGATGGGGTCCTCCTTATAACATATGAAATTTGTGGCTGGTCTACAGGGATGGCCATAACGAAAGTATATCTGGAGCACAATTTCGCTGGTGGCATTCAAATATGTGGTGGATCGCGCAGTGAAACTGCACGGAAGGCACTTTGAATTGGCACATCATCTGCAATAATATGCTGGCGCTATAAGAAGGCAAGTTTGCGCAAAAATAGGCCTAAATATAGGAGGTAATGACAAACACCATTAGGCCAATTATAGACCCATGAGGTACTCCACACAACATGACCAGAGAGGCTGAGAATCTGGAACCCAGATTTTGTCCCCCAAAATTTATGGTTATATGTGATGGCTCCTCGTTATGATATGGGCTCCTCGTCATGATATACTTTATTTTGGGCTGATCTGCTCATGAGGATGGCTATCACAAGTACAAACCTGGAGGCCAATTTTGCTGCTAGCATTCACATTTGGTGTAGACCAAGTTGTAGAATTGCACGTGAGATATTGGTATTCCCACATTAAGTGCCACAAGGTGCCACACTACGATAAGCACTACACGTGAAACTGAACAACATATATATGTGAGGACGCTGTAAAATCCCATTTTACAAAGGGGAAATTTCAAAGGAAGCCTGAGTATTGTGACAGTAATGCCTCGAAACCCCTCCTGCAAAAGTCACGTCTCTGTATTGCTGTTCATGCAGGGCTTTCAAGGTTTATGAAGGTCATCTTTTTCTTCAATTGTACTTCTTTTTATTTTTAAAAGGAACAATTTTCCATAAAAGGCATTATATGACACTATCTCTGCACTCACACCTACCTTTCATGAAAAAACTGTTTCATGGGTAGCCAGCCGGAAATAGTTATGAAAAGGAACTAAGCCTTTACATCAAAATTTCCTTGTTGCAAAAAATTCAACACTGTGTATCAAATCAAACCCCATATTGAACAGCATTATAGGCCTATACAGTGCCGCCTGTAAGTAAGAGAAACGCATGATATTGTGCCATTGCATCAATGTTAAACAACCTTAACCAAAATGCTTCTGGAAGGACGAATTCTCATCCAGTGAGAGGAAAACATTTTGGGTCATAAAGGCCGATATGTGAGGCATGTGAGATAAAAATATCAGCCAATTTTCTTTGCTGTAGTTGGAGTTAGGTATGGGTCAAAGTCTTTGATAAGTAAGTGAAACGCAGGCCCAATGTTAAAACATAGGGAAGGGTGGTTCACTTACTTATGAAAGACTTTGACCCATACCTAACTCCGACTACAGCGAAGAAAATGGGCTGCTATTTTTATCCCACTTGCCTCACACATCAGCCTTTATGACCCACTTTGTTTCCCTTTCATCCGATGAGAATTCATGCCTCCACAAGCACTTTGGCTGCGGATGTTTAGCATTGATGCAATGGCACAATGTCATGCGTTCACTTACTTACAGGCGGCACTGTATATAGGAATTAAGGAAGCAATGATTTCAATCTTGCAACTTGGAAATGGAAAATTGATTTTTGAATAACTTTAACTCTCTTTCTTATCTGTATCATTTCAGCTTCCGGATTTTAAACAAACGTTTGGACCACTGGCATATAGCACAGATTACACGGTGAAAGTAGCAGCATGCAGTGGACGTCATCGCTGCTCAGAGAACACTAGCGATGTCTTCTTTACATCTTTGGCGTGTCTCCCAACCACTAACTACAGCTACACTCTCTGTGGTAAGTTGATCATTGCCATTATGCTACTTTTTGATGTTTTCCTATTTCAGTGTTGTGTGAAATATAAAAGTCGACAGCCTCCCATGCTCCCTATTAAAAAAGCTCAGACAATAATATCCGATAGCCTTTTACATATTACTCCTTATATTAACAAGGTTTTGATTGAACTTAATGATCTTGTAAGTGGATCTCAAAAGATGCATGGAGTCCTTTTTATACATGCGACTTCTTTTTATGATCAATATCGCAAGTTCACAAAAGAACTGCCTTCCTGAACTATATCACGCATGCTTGGATATACAGTACATAATGTTCATCTCTGTAATTTATAAATGTCAAACAATCAAACAACAATTATAATGACATTTTGTTATGTGACTGTCACCCTCACCTTGCTTGATTGTCCTTGTCATTTTTAGAGATGCTTGCTTGCTTACAAGCGGCATCTCTATTGTGGGAGGAAGACTCTGAAACTTATGACAACTGCCTTGGTCATGCTGTTTCATCTCTGTCATTAAAACTTTGCATACAGTCTCAATAGAATTTTGTCTTGCGTTGGTAAACTTTTGGTGTCTTTCTGAGATGAAGAAATTAATAAAGAAAACGAACAGGCTGAGTTTCTGCATCTCAAAGGCCAATCACCGAAAGTAGGTCACAGGCCGGATATCCTCCAGCAGGTCTTAGTGACAAATACCCTTGTGCAGGTCGCACATGCCAAACACCCTTGTGCAGGTGACAGGCAAAGGGGTAGATACTATCATGGGCAGTCTATCTACAAGCATCTGTTAAAGTGCTTGCACGTTATTTTTAAAGCATAGGAGAAAATCAGGCCGAAGTCTTCAGGGAAACAAGTCCACTGACACACAATTTATTTTATATAAAGTATATATGCTTTGGCCAAAGAGTGATGGGGCTGCCCATGCAATGAAATGTGAGGATGTCTTATTTTTGTATGGACACTTATTTTCAATGTAGAACTATGAATATTTTACAGGATAAAATTCAGCAGTTCTGGAATGCTTTCTAAAGAAACATTTACTCAATTCCAAAGGGAATTTAAATCTGTTTATGATGATTGTTTCCCAATTAAGGCATTCAAATATGGTTATAAAACAAGGAAAAATTGGCTTTCTCAAGGCATTAAAAACTCCATTAAAACTAAAAATAAACTCTATGTATTATCAAAAACAAATCCCAGTGAGGGAAATATTCAAACATATAAAAATTTTAAAACAAAGCTTCAAAAGTTGTTACGACAGGCTGAAAAAAGGCACTTTCAAGATCTTTTGGAAGCAAACAAATGCAATATTAAGAAAACATGGGAAATTATTAAGAATGTTATTAATCGGAAACAATCATCAAATAAGTCTTCTGAATTTGTTATTAATGGTGTAAACACTATAAATGGGAAAGAAATTGCTGACGCATTTAATAAATTCTACACTAATATTGGTAAGAATCTCAGTGAGAAGATTCCACACACTGACATTGACCCTATTCTTTACAATAGAAATATAAATGTGGCCAGTTCTATTTATCTTGCATCGACAAATATTGACGAATTACGCAGCATTGTCTCAAATATCAGTACCACGAGTGTAGGCTGGGATGATGTTCATGTCAAAATAGTTAAATCCTCCTTTGACAATATCAGTAATATTATACTTCATTTGGTTAATTTATCTCTTGTACAAGGAGTATTTCCTGATGAAATGAAAATTGCAAGGGTTGTTCCGTTATATAAGAATGGAGATAGCAAACTTGTCACAAATTATCGCCCAGTTTCTGTCCTCTCTATATTTTCAAAGATTTTTGAAAGAATAATTTACAATAGAATAATTAAGTTTGTAAATGATAATAGTCTTCTTTACAAGTTTCAGTTTGGATTTCGAAAAAAATATGATACAACAATGGCTTTGATAACACTTATTGATAAGATTGTAACTGGTATGAATAGGAATGAAATGACATTAGGAACATTTTTGGATTTTAGTAAAGCTTTTGACACCATCGATCATGACATATTGTTAGGGACCGTTCAGAATTTATGACTGGGGGGGGGTGGGAGTTTTGCCCGAGGGGTTACTAACTTTTCACACGTGTTTCAAGGGGGGGGTTTTAATTTTTGACAACACTTCCAAGGGGGGGGGGTAATAAATTTTAACAAAGAAAATTTTTTATAAATCTCGCATAAACTAACTTTATCCGTGCTTTTTTACATGCAAAAGTCCGCGAATCTGTACGTATGACCATGTATAACACTAAATATGTGTGTATTCGTTTATGTGTCGAGGGGGGGGTACTAAAAATATGCATGAAACCTAGGGGTGGGGTACTAAAAATCCGCATGAATCTCAAGGGGGGGGTATCAATTTTTGATGGGATGTTCTGGCAAAACTCCCACCCCCCCCCAGTCATAAATTCTGAACGGTCCCTTACGTAAACTAAATAAATATGGGATAAGAGGGGTGGCTAATAGATTAATCTGCAGTTATTTGGATAACAGAAAACAGTTTGTATCTTTTGATGGAAATTACTCAGAACTGATGTCCATAAATTGTGGTGTCCCTCAGGGATCAATTTTTGGCCCTCTATTATTTATATTATACATTAATGACATTTATTTAGTTTCAAATAGCGTTATGCCAATCTTGTTTGCTGATGATAGCAGCTTATTTGTTCAAGGTAAAAATGTTACAGTTATGACAGATATCTTGAATGATGAATTAAGCCATGTGTATAATTGGGTTAATGCTAACAAACTATCCCTCAATGTAAATAAAACAAATTGCATGTTATTTAAATCCAATCGGAAAAATGTTTCTGGTGACTTTCAAATTAAGATTGCTAACAAAGAAATTTGTCATGTTGAGTCTACTAAATTCCTTGGTGTTATTATTGACTCGAAACTTGCTTGGGTTGACCATATAAATTTTATAAGAAAGAAGATAGCTAAGGCCATAGGCATAATATTAAAGGCCAGACATCAGCTCAATTCACATTCATTGCTCAGTCTTTACAATTCTCTTGTCTATCCATACCTTAATTATGCCATTGAGGTATGGGGTTCAGTGCCCGCTACAAACTTGGCTCCAATTCATAAACTTCAAAAAAGAACTTTAAGGATTATATCGTTTTCACCTCTTAGAACGCCATCTATTCCCCTCTTCCTGAAATATGGAGTTTTAGATATTTTCAAAATCTATGTTCTCAAGGTTACCTTTTTTATGTTTAAATTGCAGAAAGGAGATAGCCCTGACATTTTTAATGACATGTTTCTTTCTAATTCCCAGTATCATGCTCATAATACTAGATTACGCGATAAGTTACACTTGCCCATTTTTAGAAGTAGTTTTTGTCAAAGATGTTTGAGATATAAGGGAGTCATTGTGTGGAATTTTCTTTCTGACGTTATAATGAGTAATCTTACATTATCCACTATAAAAAAACACCTGAAGAAGTACCTCCTTGTTAATGATTTAGATTTTTGTAATAACCAAGGATGATTTTATTAATTCTATTTTTTATTTTTCTTGATTTTTATTTATTTTTTTATTATTATTTTTTTTATGTATATTAAGATTATTATTATTTTGTTTTCAGTATATGTTATAATTTAGTTTGTTAGAAGTTCTTACCAATGTAACATAAAAATTATTTGTATTATTAACAATACGTCAATTTATACATTTTTTTGTATCTTGACTAAGGAAAATTTGATTGTTTATAATTGTACATGATTTATGTATTTTGCTAAATAATTATTTTCCAATAAAGAACTTGAACTTGAACTTGAAAGTTTTGGACAATTAGGCCATTTTAAAGTCATTTTGCAGTTGCTATGGAAACAGAAAGTTCGGCTAGGGGCTGCAGGTAATATTGAGACACAGAAAGCCAATAAATTGTGGCTGGGAAAGACTTCTCTTTATCACTTAATTGTTTTGGCGAGATTGACAATATTTGATGCAAGAAATCTATATTAGATTCTAAATTGCCTTTCAAACACCTTAAATGTGTGTATTCTTTCACTAAACTGATGTAGGAAAGCACTCCTGAATGCCAGATTTGGCAAGGAAGATTCAGATGGCAAGATTGTGTTTCCTGACTACCTCATGACTGCTGACAAGGCATGGATTCATTTCCATGAATAAGAGACCTGAAGGGACATTGTTATCCATTCCAGCTATTCCTGTGACATGTTGCTTTATAAATTTACATAAGTCCTGGTTTCCCCTTACTTTAGTCACTGGGGGAGTATAGTTTCAGGCACCAAAGGAGAAAAGGCTTTGGATGACCGAAATGCTTTCACAAAACTTGGGCCTATAGAAGTAAATTTAATGGTCTTCGCTGCAGCAGAGCTAGTTGGTGAGAGGAGTATCTGTTACTTTTGAGGTGTCGTTTGGCTACTTCTTTAAATTGGGTCAATTATTGGAATGATTATGCTGTACTGCTAAAATGACCTGACTTGACTCCACTAGCCACTGTAAAATAGCTATCAGTGCCACAGCAGTCTATCTATGTAAATGTTAGAGTAATGGACATGTTTGTGCAAGAGAAAAAACAATGCACAAAAGATCTTCTTCCAAAACAATGATATGTTGTTTTTTTAAGCACATTTAGCTTCAAACTCTTTTTGGGGATCAGTCAATTGCGACTGTGTATTGGTGCTGTTTGCCCTGCATCTCACCAGGAAGGAAAAGCACCAGCAATGTAGGAACTTAATGCTGGGGGCCTTTGACTATGCAGGGCTTCTTATCCTGACCTTCTGATGATTGCAACTCAGTTTTTTTAATGTCCTTTTTCCACTCGAACATCTGTAGGCAGAAAAATAACGCCTCAACTCAAACTGCGATCTGGGAAGATTACAGAAGCCCTACATGAGCACTATCAGGCAAGCCAGCAAAAAACAGTCATCATAACATCGAGTATTCGTAGTGCAGTGGCTATTTCTAGCTCAGAAGCCAGTTATGGAGACCCGTGGATAAAGGTGAAAAACATTGAGAAAAAGAATAAAGAAGTCACAAGTCAGCAATGCGTTACTTCTCCAAAATTTTTGAAATTTTGCGAAATGGGTCAAAATGGGTCAAAATTTGCAAAATGTGAAATCCTTTTCTCCAACATTCACGATTGATTCATGTGGACAGGAAGATACATGCAGGAAGTTTATTTGTAATGTGTCATAGACTGGGATATTAGCAAAAATATAAAAGAAGTGACAGATATCATTTGTACTGATTGAGTGAGATGGTTGAACAATTCCTTTGAAGTTCGAGCTAACATAGCTACATGTAGTTGTTTTACAGTCTGTCACTTTGATATAGAAAACAAAGAGGGCCATTTCACTGTGAAAAATGCACTTTGTGACTCATAATAGCCGATGAAGTGTCATCTTCTCTACTTTCAACATGGGAAACATGGAGGCTGTTTGATTAGTCATGATCAAGAGAAGGCCATTTGACTTGTCATAACTGATTTTGGATTGAAAATCAGATGCATAATCCTATCGTTTGGCTGTCACCAACAAGCGGGATTAGCTCCTTACATTAAATCAAATTTGCATTGAAAGCATTGAGTATGATCATGACAAATTATCAGCATGATGACACACGAAGTGCCATTTTCACAGTGCCACAGTCCACTCTTTTTCTATATCAAAGTGACAGACAGCAAGTTCTGATATCATGAGTCACGAAGTGCCATTTCAACAGTGCCACAGTCCACTCTAATTCTATATCAAAGTGTTTGGCTGTAAACAAAATAATCACATATTATTTTTGCGTGTTTTCCTTGTTTATGGCATGCTCCGTCAGTGTTCTGTTGAATGTGGATCTGAAACCAGAGAACAAATGTGGGATGCCAATGACATTTAAATGTTGCCATCTGAAATATGCTCCAGCAAAGACATTTGGTGCAGGGGAGTTGTATAGATGATTATCACCGATGCTATACAGAGGTCGATTATGTTTCTGTTCTGAGGGGGTGAAATTCTCCAAATTCTAGCCGCAAACTGCCAGGAAACCTATGATTTTCAATAATATTTATTTGATCATCTGCCTGGATTTTCAGCCTCCTTGCCAGAATTTGGGCTTTTTCTCAAAGGTTTGGGGGGGGGGGGGACTGCCTCTCTGATGTGCCTATACATGTACTTGCCCATTTCAGGAGTTCTCTTGTGTATATCTCTTTGTTCATTCCACAAACTCCCAGACTTCTGTATTATTCCTTTCCCATCATTGATTGCCTTCGTGATATTGTATGCTGGTCGTGAGGTCACTCTGACTATGTCAGTGGTAGTTTTATGGTCTATTTGTGCACTCAGCAAATCTGACCACCTCTTCCATTTTGTCTCCTGTGGAGTCATTTTTGGTCAGATCTGATTCTAGCCTTCCACTGGTATGGCTGAACTTTAATGATTATGCTATTGTTTTCACAGTTTTTCTGCAAATGTAAGATGCTTTTTTATCACGTGGAAGTTTATCGAAAGTTTAGGTTCCTCACCCTGTACTTATCACCAGAACTCGCGTAGGCCTACCCTTGAACATCAAAGTATAGTGAGAGCAGATAGTTTGTGCAGTGATGGAAATGGGGGGGAGCTCGGGGGAGCTGAGCTCCTTTGACCAAAAAACAGGGGGAGCTGTACCCTGCTACAGCTCCCCCAATGACCAGTAGTGAAATTACAATTATCATGTCACTTTTTCAGTCCTCATGGTATTCTTAGCCAAAATTATGCTCTGGTGGAAGAATTCTTTCCTTTTTGAAAATTTGGGCGAGCCGGCGCCGCACAAGCCGAGAGCTCCCTTGACGAAAATTTTCCATTTCCATCACTGAGTTTGTGTCTTCAGACTGTTCACCATTTTGCCAGTTCGCATAATACACTGAACCCCAAATATATAGGCCTATTGATATTGATAATGTATGCCTTTAAAATTGCATTTCATGTTTGAAAATTTCTCAATGCCTCTTTGACTCAGGAAAAGAGTACCCTATAACAGAGTCACATCGTTTGATTGCCAGTGAAGGACAGATAGTTTGCGTAAAGTAAAAAGTAACTAAAATGTAAATGACACAAAAAAATAAAAAGAAAGTTCTGTAATCCGAGCATGACAGTTTTAGCAATCGGACAGATTACCGAGTTACCGAATTTACATGATAAAGTCATCCGATTATGTAATCCGATCACTGACAGCTCTTATATTCATAGAAATATTTCTGGTAAATATATTTTTGCAGCGCCGGAGAGACCAGAACTACTGCGGCATGTCGTGGAGGTGCAACAGGTGGATGAGCAGGGGCAGGATTGCTCTTGTGACGTCACAATACACTGGTCACGTGCCAAATACCTGTCACCTGTGAACGTCATAGAGAACTACTCAATTGTGTGGGAGAAGCGCATATCTAGTGGGTGGGCCGCAGTTCCAATCAGGGGCATCAGTCAAGTCCTTGCTGTAAGTATTATCAATAAAGAACAGAAGTCACTGGATATCAGGATATGGTTTGGTACTTTCTGGACATATGTAAAACATTACTATAACCTTTGCATTTGTGCTCATTAGATGCCCATCAGATCCAGATTAAGACATTTGGAAAGGTCATACCAAATCCACTATGAAAACTGTCCTTATCATTCATGGTAAAATTTGATCCAAAAGTGAGCTACGTTATGTTCACTGATCAGATAGGCCTATGTATCAAAACATTTCCAGTAAATTACAGTAAAGCCGACGTAGCTCACAATGAAAAGTTGTGAGCAGTTTTAACTGGAATGGGCGCTATATGAAATCATACTAATTTGCAAATGAAGAGTCAATATGTGTCATCGGGTAACTTGTAACCTCAGTGATGTGTCTTTGATTTATAACATTGGAAGTATAGGATTATGACCTGACTGGCTACGTGTCATAAAGAATAAAATGGTGAGAATAGGAATATCACCTCATAAGGATTATTCCAGTGTATTTCTCTTAACACACAGGCATATAGATACGAGATGTTGAGCCCATGTTAACCTGCCCTTGACATTGCCTGCAATATACTGAAGAATATAGTACGATGCTGTTCACTGCTAAATTGCAGCTGAAAAATACCATTTAGAGCATCATATGTAAGTCCTTCTGTATAACAAAAATTGAAACATTTCTGTAGGGAAAACTTGCAGACTGCAACGCAGTGTCACCGGATGACCGGAAGCCTGAGTATGGTCAAATTGCACCAATCTTTGCAGAGCTAATCTGATTTCATGATAAATTCCTTCAAGGCAAATTGGAATGTGACACACAGCAGATTACTCTGATGCAGTAGCCCCTGTAATATCTTATGCGAAAGGCCGAAAGCAAATGGTAACTAGTAGACGGCCACCGTAGAGCGGTGACAAAACTTCACCTACTGTGATACCAGTAACTCGAAATCGACGCAGGTAGATGAGCAAGTAAAAAGTACGTGGAAATGATACAGGAATCCTACTGTAATACATTGCAATACATGCAAGTGTGCAAAAAACATAGACCAGTACGTAAACCAATACATGAGCCAGTAGGCTACATGCACCATTGGACATGCACCAGTACATGCACCAGTACAATGTACCCATGCAATGGACCAGTACATGCCCCACTGAGTACATGCACCAGTAGTCCAGTACAATGTATCATACAGTGGACCAGTACATGGACTGGTACATTGACCAGTATATGAAGTACATGCGCCAGTACATGAACCAGTACTTGCACCAGTAGTCCAGTACAATGTAAGAGTGTAATGTACCAGTACAATGTACCAGTGAAAAGGTTATTAGGGGTTAGGGTTAGGGCTAGGGTTAGGGTTAGGGCTAGGGTTGGGGTTAGGGCTAGGGTTAGGGTTACCAGTGCAATGGACCAGTGCAATGTACCAGTGCAATGGACCAGTGCAATGGACCAGTGCGATGGACCAGTGCATGGACCAGTACATGGACCAGTACATGGACCAGTACATGGACCAGTACATGGAACAGGACATGGAACAGGACATGGAACAGGACATGGACCAGGACATGGACCAATATATGAACCAGTGTATGAACCAGTATATGAACCAGTATATGAACCAAGTACATGCTCCAGTACATGAACCATTACTTGCACCAGCAGACCACTACAAGGTAAGAGTGTAATGTACCAGTACAATGTGCCAGTGAAAAGGGTATTAACGGTTAGGGTTAGGGTTAGGGCTAGGGTTAGGGTTAGGGTTACCAGTGCAATGGACCAATGCAATGGACCAATGCAATGGACCAATGCAATGGACCAATGCAATGGTCCAATGCAATGGACCAGTACATGGACCAGTACACGGACCAGTACAGATATGATCGATTGAAATGATGGTACAATTCATTAATATAGACTTCATAAATTCCTTGAAAAATGTGGTTTTTAACTTAAAATCAGTCTAGAATCAAAACCATTCAATGAAAACATATATAACTTTCCATGACTATGTTAACAGAAGTTATGGATAGGTGTAGAGAGGTTCATTGCAATAGGATGATTCCTTCCTTGTCAAAATATTGGTATATTGTCAAAATTTGACAAAAAACATGAAATTTTCAAGGTCCGGCGATCTTTTATACCGTCATAGCTACGACAAAGTGTTCAGAAAAGGAAAACTAGTGGAGAATTTGGTCTTTCCAAATCTGTTTTCAGATTCTGCTTAACCTAGTTAGAACCGGAGTGACAGTAGATTGAAATTACGGTACAATTCAGAAATACGAACCTTAGAAGTCACTGAAAAAATGTAGTTTTTAACTTAAAATCTCTCTGGAACAGAAACGGTTAGATGGAAATATATATAACTTGGTAGGATTATGTAAACAGATGTTAGAGATATGTCCAGACAGGTTCATTAGAAAAAAATGATTCCTTCCTTGTCAAAATATCGATATATTGTGAAAATTTGACAAAAAACATGAAATTTTCAGGGTCCGGCGATCTTTTTAACCGTCGGAGTTACGACAAAATGTTCAGAAAATGAAAACTAGAGGAGAATTTGGGCTTTCGAAATCTGTTTTCAGATTCTCTGTATCTTAATTAGGACCGGAGCTACGGCCGTTTGAAGTTACACTATCTTTGAGAAATGTAAAAAAACATCATAAATTTTTCGCTCGTTTTTCAACTTTGTGACCTTTACAGTGCAACGTAGGTCAATCCGAGGACCATGAAAATTTAGAGGAAGCCTCTAGAGTATTGTAGCAAGTGTGCCTGCTATTTTTGTAACAATATCTTGATTCCTTCTATGTTAAAAAAAATGAAACGTCCAAATAGTAAAATATTTCAACATGTTTGACCTTGAGTTTGACCTTGAAAAACATTATCTAGGTCAAAATGACTATGATTTTTAGAAAGGCAGTGTGTGACAAAGGGGGGGTCAGTCATGCATTGTAACCCTGTAGCATCAATATTTCCCTGTCAAAAACGAGGAAATGTGTCATTTTTTAACATCTGTCGGTTAGCTATATTTAAAAAATGTTCATAAATCTGGCAAAGGAGGTAGACAAAGTATGATTATACATCATCAATAAACAGGTCAATGTTCATCTGTCACCTGGAAATCACGCTGATATCTTGAAAATAACATGGTAAAAAAAATTGCTGAAAATGGCACCTTTTCAAAGTTTTTCGGGTCAAATGACCTTGAAAAATGAGGTCAAGGTCAAATTTAAAGGTCTGTATGGAGTTTATACATGTATGTTTGGGGGGGTTTACTATGACATGTTAGCAGCTAACATCGATATTTCAAGGTCAAATTCTCAAGGTCACCGTTATTAGTTACGCGGTATGACTTTAAAATTACGTAACTCAAGAACCGGTACTGCCAATGTAAAAAGTAGAGTCTGGGCAGCTGTCCCGTGAGTTTGGGCACGTTCTGGCACCAACGGTATGACTCTACAACTTAAGGATTTTGCGCCACAGGAATCAACCTCAAACCATGAAAATGGACTTTGTGCACTGTGACCTTGACCTACTTTCATGAAAATAGGTCAAACTATGTAGAATGTGTGTGGGACCTTTCCATGTACAGGAAAGTGAAAACCGGTAATAACCGGATGAGGTACATGTATTTGAAATATTGCGAAATCCGACTTTGAAAGGCTCTGTGACCTTGAAAAATAGGTCAAGGTCAATTTTTTCAAAATGATTCTCTTGTATTTTTGTAGGCTACGTATACAAATTTTTTGAGAATTCTCCGAAGAGGTTTGTCGGGAATAATAATAATAATAATAAATAATAATACCGATTACAAGAAACTTCACCTATGTGTAGGTGAAGTTTAATAATGTGCAGCACAACACACAGCTTTTTTCGTGATTTATTAATACCGGACATCATTTGTGAGCACAAAGTTTCTTGCAGCTCTGCCAATTGCTCTAAAGAAATCACTTTTTGTTAAATTTTGGCCAATGATGTCATAGCTCAAGACTCCATTTCTTAGCATTGAGGCATAATATGTAAATTTGGTACAAGCTATGGTCAAACTGGCCCATGGTATTTCTCATGGACAACTTCATCATAGCCTCACAATTATGTCATGTCCAAACTGGCCAATAACACTGCAACAACTCAACATGAGGGGGTGGGAGGATTATGTATGCTTGGTGATGTTTCAAATCTGTAAAATACAAACAAGCATAGTTACTGCAGATTCACTTAGTATGAGTTTCTCTGGCTCGTTTTCTGTGTATTCACGTAGTATAATCAGCTTGACTGATTGGCTGGTAAGCATTAAAACGTCCTCCAAATCTCATAGTTGAACGTATGAAAGTATGAAAAACATAACATTCTGCTTCAGTGACAAGATTAGCAAATGAGAACTGACAGTTTAACTGACCCAAGACACGTCAACTGGCCTTGAGATACGTTTCATGGTATTCAAATTAAATTTTATGCTGTGTAATCCAGTGCCTCCACCAATCACATGAACTGTATTTGCTACGTTTAACTGTCATATTGCAGAAACTCATACTTCTTGAAATTGCAGTAATAAGATAACTGACAATTAATCGCCTGCACACCTACTGTCATTGGCTCATAATCTTTGATGCATTACATGGTTGTAGCTATGACATACCTGCGTATGTTTCAATGCTTGGCAATGGAGATATTAGCTATGACATCATAGGTCCACATTAAGAAAAAGGTGATTTCTTCAGAGCAATTGCAAGACCTGTAAAGAATTTGTTACTTTTTCGTTTTGCTGTTCAGATTGAGAAGGCAGGCTACATCCTTCAATTCCTTAATCAGTATAACCGCATCATGAAGCAATATTAGCCATGTAGTAACCTCATAGATTGTGTATAGTCACAATTAATTAAAAGAAAAAAATTGGCAATGACAAACGGTGATATAATTTTTGATACATTTGATTTGATGCTTAGAATTGATGAATAAGTTGTTGTGCATCAAAGGTAATAACTTGCTCATATATATTTTTATCCCAATATGACACATCCACGCATGGTAGTGAGCGCACATACACGCGCGTGTATATGTAATTGCGCGCACAGTCACGCGTGTATATGTGTTCACGATCACCTGTGGACATGTCATCCAGCGCATTCGTGGACCTGCATTCACGCGCATGCGTGTATATGCGATCGTGGATATGCCATCCAGCGCAGGCTTGGACATGCCATCCAGCGCAAGCTTGGACATGCCATCTAGCGCAGTTTATTTATCAGAACACAGGAGCCCCTCCAGCAGTGGCGTATCTAGAAATGGCCTGAGGGGGGTCCATTACACATGAAATCCACAGAAATGTTGACAAACCAATGAAATATTAAAATATAAGTGGTTGTCTGGAAAAAGGTGTTAAATGATTGATAAAAACCTATATTTTGGACTTTGGGCAATTTTAATAATTTTGGAGTATGGGATCCCCTGTTTTTGAGTCAAGATTGTACATGGCATCACACTAAAATCTGCACAACACATCATCTTTCATGAATGAATGAATGAATGAATATTTATTTCCAACTTACGCAAGTACAATACATGACAATACAGGTACAATACACAACAAAAGCAAATGTAAGTTGGTGGAAGAACACCCGAGTAAATAAATACTATACCCAGAAGGGGGATGAGCTTCCGGTGAAGTTACATATATTTTACATATGACATTTAAGTTTTAAACATGGCAGACTGTATAAATTGCTACACTGAATAATGAAATAATTCTTCTGAACTGATTAAAATACTAATATATCTAATGACCACATCTTGCTCACGCATTAGCCGCGGTTGCTGCCTATGTCTAGAGACAAGAGTGGTCAAATAACGGCATTCAAATTAATAACAATAATATATTTATTAATAAAAAATTAAATAATTGGCTGTGACAACTTCTTGATTTGTCCTTAGCCGCGGTTGCTGCCTAGGTCCAAGTCAAGTGCAGTCACAACCAAAAATTCTTTATATATATAGGATAGAGCCCGGAGCCGCCGCCATATTAAGTCGCCGTCAGTCATATTAACCTCAAGTCAAGTCAAGCCATGATCAGTCTAAGCCGCCACTGCCATTGCAATATTAAGCTGCCGCCGTCAAGAGCCTCACTGGACTGCTTCTACAATTAACAATTGATTGCAGAAGCAGTCCAAAATTGCTAATTGCAATTCTGCAGGTTCTTGACTTCTTTTTTTCACCCTCAGTTTGGCTAATTGCTATTAATGAGCAGGGGAGGGGGGAGCTAAAGGTGTCAATGATAATTGCAATTTACAAGTAATTTGGATCTGAGGTAGGCCATAGGCCTATACTTTGCTTAGTACTAGCAACTGACATGTAATTCTAAATTCTAACTGATGAAAGGAAAGGATTGAGTTCAAGTGATGAATATTTGATACGTTACTAAATGTAGAATTTATTTATTTTATTTATTTTATTCGCCCCCCATATTTGGGGAAAAATTAAGAGGATAACATACAAACAAGGTACAACCATGATAATAAAATCAGAATAACAAAACATAAAATGTAACAGGGTAAAAATAGACTAGGCCATGGTAATATAGTGAGAGTATAGTCTAAAATGAACTTGTAAGTAAATTTGTTAAAATGTGTTCATCTGACCGCGGTTTAATATAGTTGTCATGAAACAATAAATGGCGTAAGGAATCAACCACACCTGCATTCTCATTACAGTCATAGGAAATCCTGCACTTAAACGCGGTATCACAAGCAATAGACATAGGGGAAAATCCCATAGATACAACTTTTTCAAGAATTGTATTTTTATAAGTACAGCCATATATCATATAATGTTGAAGAAAATTAATTTGCATATGCACCAATGGTGACTCAACATTAAATACTCTATTATAAAATCCTAGTGTATTTTTTATGATAACATCATCTATTATTGGGATATTTAGAGCTAACAAAAGATTAGAATGATGATTTCTCTTACTGAGACCTAAGACGTTTTTAATGATATTTGTTTGAGTAGATCTTAAACTCTGCACATCATTATTAGACAATGGTATACAATCTGATCCATATAATAAAGTTGGAGCACCAACAGATTTCCAAAGGTAACATTTGACATCAGTATGTAAACCTGGATACGTCATACCACAACATGACAGTTTATACAGACTCTTTCTACACGAACTAATTCTATTTTCTATATGTAATTTATACGAACATTTCTTATCCACAGTAACACCAAGTATTTGTAACTTATCTACATTTGATATTACTTCACCGTCAAGAGTAACAGAGGGAACCGAATTTAATAAATTTTTACCGATACACATTGCATTTGTCTTCTTCAAACCAAATTTGAACCTCCACATTTTGGAGTATGTAACACACTCATTAATGAGGCACTGGAGTCCAGTGCAAGTGGATGCCATTAAATTTACATCGTCCGCATAGGCACATGAATTTATTTTTTGGTTAAACACTCTAACTCCAGCATTAACATTTGAAAGATTCACCATTACCCTCCCGGACATTGAGGTTGATCTAATGTTGGTCTAACGAAGCATTTAACCTCCTATCCACATCGGACCCAACGTTCTGAAACTACGTAATTTGTCGACACATTTCTCAGACGTTAATACGTACTTTTAGACGTTGATACGAGTGATACAAGCCGTATCTGACTCTACGAAGCATTTTAACGCGGGAAATACCTCCCCCGCACCTATAATAAAGTGGCCTCGCCTTATTTTTGCGCATGCGCAACGAAGCAGTTCCGCCCATCATGGCGCTGGATTCGAGAGGAATGTTATGAAGCGCTCGGAAATACTCTGTTTTCGATGGATTAAGTGCTTGACAGGACCTATAAAGTTGTGAACATGAAGGATTTATATCTTGTGGACTTATTTGAACAGTGTTACGGACTTTACGGATGATATTCTTGGACTTTTACGTCGCCGAAGATGACCCGGTTGAGCGTAATGGATCGCATTGGATTTACCGGGATTCGAGACGGTCGTGTTCGATGGATGTTTGAGGTAAGAATTGAGCCTGCATTGCTTGTTTCTGTATGCGAATGGAACTAATGACTAATTTTGAACCTTTTGTAGCAGTCACAGGTGTGTAGGTTATGCACTGGATGCAGAAACTATCTGAAAAGTTAGCCCCATTCACTCAATGATAAAAAATGGGGAAAATCATTATTGCGCGAGGGGGGGGGGTGACTGGGCCGTCCAGCCACCCAACCCCACTGCCTTTTTATTATTCTTATTATTCTTGATATTCGTGATGGTACAGCTCAGTTATTATTTATTTTTGTAGCTAGTGGGATTCAAGGATGTGGGGGGGGGGAGATATTGTTTTTTTCTCTTTCAATCTGCAATTATAAAACATAAAAATTAAAGCAGTACAAACAGAGCTATCCAAAAAGGATGGCTCCCAAAATTAATAGACTTTTCTTCCTCATTTTACTGAGCAGTCTACAAGTCCACTTAGGACTATAAGATAAAATTATATAAAAAACACTTACCTTGCATGGTGAAATTGAAAATGTTACTGCAATTTTACCTTGATAAAATTGGAACATTCTCGGCATCTAGGACAGTTGCAATGAGGCACCGTTAAACTTGGGTCTCATTAAATTTTCATATGCATCTTTGTGGGTGTGGAAAAAAATTAAATTATTTTTAAACCAGGATAAGCTTTCACATTTTTAAAAGTACATATGTGGATTTAATTTTTACTGGTGTGTCAACTTTTTCTTCATGGCTTCATCTAATCGACAACAGCAACCATCCTGTTGGAGTTTTTATATATTACAAAGTTACCAGAAAGATTGGAATAGGTATGGAATAGATGGCGCTACAAGCTCTCTGAGAATCAGGATCCTAGGTTCTGCAACTTTGTACAAACCTTCAACAAACCTTTGGCAGATACGTATGATCAGACGTTTGACCTGAACATTACTTTCAAACGTTGTCCATACATCTCAAAAACACGTTGGAGAAACCTTGGAACTTACGTATGACCAAACGTGTGACCATACCTTTGATAAACCTATGAATCAAAGGTATAGTCATACGTAATAGCCCAAGGTTGCTAAAACCTCTCAGATGAATGTTCGACAAACCTATGAATCAAAGGTATGGTCATACGTAACAGTCAAACGTTCTTCAAACCTCTCAACCAAAGGTATGACTTACGTAATAGTCTAAGGTTTTATAAACCTCTCAAATGAATGTTTGACAAACCTTTGAATCAAAGGTATGGTCATACGTAATAGTCAAACGTTCTTCAAACCTTTCAACCAAAGGTATGACTTACGTATGACTGACACGTTTATCCAAACGTTATAACAAGACGTTCTTCCAACCTCTCAACCAAAGGTATGACTTACGTGTGACTCGAACGTTAGGCCAAACTATAAAACAAACTATCTGCCAACCTCTTACTAACATTGCGACCTACGTTTGGTTTTCCATCTGAGTGCAACGTTTGGAAATTACATTTGCCCTACCTTTGTCATACGTTGTTTGGCCCAACGTTTGATTCTAACCTAAATAATTACGTAGCGAAAGGTTGGATTTACGTTGCTGCTCGGGAGGGTAAGTCATTTAAATATATGTTGAAAAGAGTGGGAGAGAGAACACTACCCTGCCTCATACCCTTAGATATTTTAAACTTATCACTGACACTTGAATTCCATCGCACAACAGCATTAGAGGAATTATACCAGTTGTACAAAAATAACCAGAAATTATCTGACATAGTACCAAGCAGTTTATATAGTAAACCTGAATGCCAAATTGAGTCGAAGCATTTTTCAGCATCTAAACTACACAGAAATACGGGTGAACCATTTTGGTTGAAATATGAGATGGAATCATTAATGAAACAATTTACAAAAGAAGTACCTTTACCTGACTGAAAACCAAACTGAGAGTTATATACATCAAAATTTGGAATCAAAAATAATTCAGCTATTTTACAAAATACCGAGCTTAAAGTAACAGGTCTATAGCTTTCGACATTATCAGGACTAAGGGTTGGCTTTTTTATAAGGGGTACCAAAATGCCAGTACTAAACACAGTAGGAACAACACTATGAGTAAACATGACAGACAGTATTTCAGCCAAAACCTTACATAGCTTATCTGACAACCCATAAAGTAAATGCTCGGCTGTTATGCCATCACAACCAGGCGAGACCCCTTTATTCAAAGCTTGGATTTTATTTTTTACATCAAAAGAACTAATTTTGACATATGGCGGCTGATGTTCTGCAGAGAGGAGGTTAGCTTTCCTCTCTACAGTATCACAGACTTCTCTTTGTTTAATGTTAAGATCTTTAGAATTATCAGACATGATTTTGGAAAAATATGACGCAAAGTCATTGGGACCAAGCTTTGAATTCACACGTGAACGTTGTAAGCTTTTGAGCTTATTCCAGAAACCTTTCATGTTATGTTTTTTATACAGATGATTTAAAGTGTCAACCTCCTTCAACACCTTATTATTAACATTTTGTCTACATAATTTCCTAAACCTTTTTTTAAGATCTTTATAAATAGAGAAAATAATACCAGTTCTTGGTCTATCTGATGCAACCCAGATTCTCCACCAAAACCTTTTTCTGTCCCTCAACACACTTAGGCTTGGACACCAGAAGGGCTTTGGTTTTAAACTTTTAACAGGGATACAACCCGATTTCTTGGCAGCGTTGTGAATAGCATTAGTTACATCATTCAGTCTTGAGTCTAACAAATCCAATACCTCAACTTTACTCCCCTGGTGTTAACGATAGATGACAATTTATCAAGATTATTTTCTAGAATAGAACAATAATTGTTATTCCGACTATAGCTAGACCAGTCTGGTGGAGCATTAACTATGTTTACAGGCAAGGAATTTGTATTCTTATCTGAAGCAGTACATTTAGTTATCTTGATTTTACAACATATTATTCACATAATGAATTCCAAAGGTCAAGATTAAAGTAACATAAACAGTTCAACGAAAGTAATCCCTTATATGAAAACTTGAATATCTTCAAGACCTCTTTTCCAATTTCTACAAAAGTTTATCAGTTTGTCTGTTTGCAAACTTGCATATTTTTTACATTGTACCTGAGCATTTGTAGCTTTACTGCTTCATTTTTGTCTGAGCGAGCAGCACCTGAGCGAACAAAAAATGAAGTTTTGGCTGTCCAAATAAATCTTTATTCAATGGCGCTCAAACTCCAGTCAAATTGTTTCTGATGTCATCAAAATATCTAAACCTAAACAGTAAAACTGCTTCGAAAGATTTCCTCATTTGAACATGATTGAGAAATTGTGTAGGCCTACTTCTTCGGGTGAAACCACTTTTCTTCAGCCACTTGATTTTATGGGCAGCTGGTGGTTCCACTATGTACATGGTAAAATCTGCTATACCTATTGGAAAAACGCAGATTCTTATTATCTTCCAATAAGCTACAAATTCTCACATTTTGAGGTCCATATATTGGGCATTATTGGCCTATAATTCAGCCAAATGTTACAAAAATCAGAGAAGGAATCTTACGGTTTTATTTTTTAGAACTGTTTAGTTGTAGAAAACTATAATTTTTTGAATGTTCAATTTGAAAAGCCAAATTTTGACTTAAGTCGCTAAAGTTGGTGAAGTCAAGTCATGCAACACTCAAGTCACAGTGAATGGCCAAGTCATGAAAGTCCTGCAAGTCAAGTCACCAAGCACTCAAGTCAAGTCATGATGCCTGAACTCAGTGACTCCGGGCTCTAATATAGGACACTATCATAGGCGATATAGATATATGGATAATGTGAACACTGACAACCTCTAATTCATAACTTAATCCAACTTGTATTTTACAAAAGTTTTATTAAATTTCTTGCTATCTCTAATATCTTTTAGATTCCTAGGAAGGTGTAGCCACACATGTGGTGCTCTGCCAAGAAAACTTTTATTATACAGCTGGCTGGTATGCGGAAGAGCTTGAAGTAAATTCCTATTTCTAGTTCTATGGTTATGATTGGTGTTTTCAAATAAACAAACAATTCGCTGAGGTAAAACATCTGTCATATACCTATGGGAAATTTTTACTAAAGACAGTTCCATTAAGCCTTTAATGTCTAGAAGTTCAGCCTTTTTATAATAAGGCGCAAGTCTAGATCGTCTTTTTAAGTTAAATATTGATCGTAAAGCTTTATTTTGACTGACTTGGAGCTTTTTCACATTACTTACTGATAACATGGGTCCCCAGACACTCATTGCATAAGTTAGGTGGCTAAATACATGTGAAAAATAAATGAGTCTTTTACTGCTGGTCGATAACATATTCCGTGCCATATTTAGACTATAGATACCTGATGCTAGGATAACTTAAGTTATTTTCACTTCTCCTGGTCACTCTTTTAAAAAATCCTGGATCCGCCCCTGTAAACTACCAATATGCGCTGGAAAGCATGTCCACTCATGCGCTGGAAAGCATGTCCACTCATGCGCTGGAAAGCATGGCCACTCATGCGCTGGAAAGCATGTACAACAATCCAGAACTTTCCCGTGTGCGCGTTGTGACACATCCACGCGCGTGTATGTGTCAAATCTTGCACATTCACGAGTATCAAAAGCGTGTACGTGCGCGCTAGCGCATGCGTGGATATTACATATTTGGATAAAAATATACCTCACTTGCTCTTACCTTGATCAGAACTAATACTTGATGAATATTTCTCAATGCATTGAGCATACAACAAAAGTAACTTTCATATTTCATTAACACAAATTTATCAATGTAATTATGAATACGTCTGTAAGGAATTTCTTAAAACTTTATGATTTCCAGAGATACCTCAAGTTCCGAAACGAAACCCGGGCTCCCTTAGACTACCCTGTCTGGATCCGCCACTGTATTTGAGCTGATGTAGGTTAAAAACGGATCTACTGTAACTCCATGCCACTCAAAATAACAATATATTTACCTTTGTGACATATTCACATTTCCTGTTCTTCATAGGAAGGTTTTTTTCCTCACCACGAAAGACGCAGAACCAACTCAGTAGATATAATACTAGATCTCAGTTGGAAAAAGATTCAATTCACAAAAAATTGTATATAGCCGGGAAGCTAAGACATTTCAACTTCCATATTTTCAACATTTTCTTAATCAGTGTTTTCAAAATCATCCTTCATCAATTCAGCTTCGATAAATCTGTCAAAATCAATCTTCATAAACTTCAGCTTTGAATCAATCTTTAAACATTAACATTGATAAGCTTCAACTGTGACTTTTTCAAAATCAATCCTTTTTTTTCTGAGGTGACAACACAGCCTTGTGGTACAAAAACGTAATTATCTGTACGAAGCAAAGATAGAAGTCTTCATCACAGCATCTTTTCCGGACTTCTGAAGATACAAGATACAGAGCATATAATTATGTAAACATGCATGCCTAATTGGCAGAATCACATATTGTTCCAGAGGAGGACCAGGCATGATGCGGGCATAATTTTATTATTAATGATGTACAAAAAGAAGAAAGTGTTCTGTTTCCTTTATAGTGTTCTTTTTCCATTATATGCACGTATATGAACATGGTCATCCTGGGTGTTTACCTTTATTGATGGTGGTTGTCCTTGATTTTTGCCATTGTTGCCTAACTTTAAAAAAAGTGTGCTTTAAAATTCCCCTCCGCAGTTGTGTCAAGACTGCAAGGTGGTCTTATGTGATTTGAAATATCTCCTCAGCCCTCATGTCAGGGGGGAGGGTTGGTCTAGTGGTAGCATGCTTGACTCTCATTCGCTGGGTCCAGGGTTTCGAATTCAGCTGTTGCCTGGTCACCTGGGCCTGTTGGATGACTGTTTTAATCATCCTTTGCCGCTTTACTGTGTCCCCCGCTTGTCCTAATTAGCCTACCAAGTGCATAAATACTGAACGTGGAGCCATAATCATCAATCCATCCATCTATTCAGCCATCAGGTGCATTTCAAATCTAAATTCCTCCTGGTTGAGTAGCAAGACGGTCATGCACTGCAAATTGGTGTTATGATGGGGAACTTGTATATTAAGGCGATGTCAATTTTAAGATTGTCAATTTTCATTGAATGGTCGATAAAAGCTTATTTATACTTACCACAAATTTCCTATCCTAGTGCCTTGGCTGAAAAAACTCTAGGGGAGACTGGGGCTGGTTGTCACAGGGGCAGGTTGTCACACTTTCAGGGCAGGTTGTCACGCTCTCATGGATATTAAATTGTCATATCCTTAGTACATTCTACTGATGATTGATGATGTAAGCAGAAAAGGCATAGCGTCTAAATAGATCTATTTCAAATTTTCAAAAGGAATTTGCAGAAAAATTCTACAGTCTGCGCTCACCCTCTTCCTTATCAAAATGCATTTCTGTTGCCTTGATAAGTCAAAATTTGTAGCACCCTTGTACAGAGTCACATGATTGTTAAGGTCTGCAATGGGCAAGTAGGGGATTCCTGACATGTCCAAAATAGCTTGTCTCATTCAGGATTTGACTTACAGAGTCTCAATTCCTGCATTCAAACTCTAAACCAAAAGTGTGACAACCTGCCCCGAAAGTGTGACAACCTGCCCCGAGTGCTGAATTTAAAAAAAATGTCCAATATGACATCAAGATTTCGAATGACATAGGTATATATTCACCAGATAGATTTAAGTTACTCCTGTACTGACTTTCATATACAATTACTGTGCCCCTACTTGCTTTAAATAGAAATAGAGCATGTTTAAATCCTACACAGTGTGACAACCTGCCCCTGTGACAACCAGCCCCGGTCTCCACTATGTATACAACGATTCTGGACAAAAAAGGTTAAACAATTCGACACAAAAAAGAAAGTCCCTGTCCATAGAGCTTGGTCAGGAGAGCATTTTAAGAAAAACATTTATCTTAGAAAAATTGCGAAATGTGGCGCTTTAAAATTTAATTTATTTTTGGATTATCATACACTTTGTCTGCTGGCATAAGTGTAATGGAACACTATTAAAATCATTTAGCGTGTTTTGAAAGACAGACTTTGTGGTGCACAGACAAATGCTCTTAACTATAAGGCCACAGAAAATCATCTCCTTTTAAATTTTTTTGAAGCCTCGACCGTCTCTCTCTATTTCCTTTGCGGAGTTATTGCAGATTATAATACACATGTATTTATATTGAGATATACGATATATAAATAATCTTGGGGAAGCTAAGGAGAGTTGGCCATAGGGGAGAGTTTGCCATTTAAAAAAAGTTATCAGTCTTACGTATTGAATTGCTGCTGCCTCTGGGGCTTAATATGTGCATCTTATTCTAATACCAGCCATGAATTTTCCTTAATAACACCAAAACTGCCCAATAACTGCCAAGAGTGATAACCAACTGTGGAGGGAGAATACCTCATATTTCCCCCCAAAAGACATTGCATACAGTGCCCTCCTTTGTTAATGATATATGTCTGGAGGGACAATAACTCATTTCCCTGAGATGACGTTGCAAACAGAGCCCACTTGTGTTCATGTTCAGAAAAGTGGTCTTCTTTTGTAAAGATTGACAGGTAAAATTCAAAGAAATCATTTTTTTCCTGCAAATATATGTACATGGCTTGTTATGTAATAAAAACATAAAATAGATTGTTTTGTATTGACCCGAGTATTCTCCCTGCCAGCAATATTTTCCCTCGGGCCTGGTGGCCCTTGAGAAAATATGGAGTGGCAGGGGGAATACTTGGGTCAATACAAAACAATCCATGTAATAATATATAAATCATCCTACGAACAATGTTTTTTTTTATGCATAAAAAGTGAACTTGTAGATGGCTACTAACTAGATGCAAAGATTGAAGCGTAATTTTTTAGGGCTTGTTGCAAGGTCACTGATGGCTAGGGGAGAGTGGGGACCGATGGGCCGCTTGACAAATTATTGACCATGGAGGCAAATCTGCTTCAGATAAAGGATTCATACTGTGCACCCTATTAGCTGGTGTATTTCTCTTTAAAATGATATAAGATTCACATAGATCAACCTTGGAAGAAAGATTAGAAAACACATTTTCTGTCAAGAAAGATGGTGGCCCATCGGTCCCCAACCATGGGGACCGATGGGGTCCGATGGACCATGTTAATAACTTGCCAAAGGGTGGATAAAAAATTCAAAATTTGTTTCTTATATGTTTTCGTTGATCCATCTGAGTGTATAGGACAATAAGAGATCGAAAGAATATAGAAATGCCCAGATTGTACACTTTGAAAAAAAGCTTAACTTTCACAAATGTCATGAGTTACTTTTTTGTATTTATAGTCAACCTATTGAGATGATATGTTAGCAGTACATGAACAGATGTATTAAAAACTATATTGGAGAATTCCAAAACGATTGGTTCATTGGTCTCTAAGAAAAAATAATAATTTGATATTTGGTCGATAGAGAAGTTTGGCAACCACCGTGATCATCAAAATCTTGCCTAATACCTCAAATTTGTTGGTGAATATTAAAAAATGAAAATATTTTAATATTTTCTCCATCAATGAATCATTTCTGTCAATGATTTAGATTTTTAGGGGAAAAGTAAAGTTTTCCAATGATACTGTACTAGTATGCCACCTGCAGGAGAAATCTTGAATCAAAACAATAAAATTCATCAATAACCCTCCATTAGCTTATATTTTGGTGAAAATTTAACTTACACTCAATATTGCATCAATGTCTAACGTGGTCCTTATGTTTATTTTATCCCAAATACTACCAAGATTGAAAATTTGTGATTATGGATATTTTAAATTCCCACCATTTTGTGTTTGAAGCCATTACTAAGGCAAATCTATCACTGTAAATTCGAAGGCATTCATTTAAGTCAAAACTTATCATTTAAAGATGCAAGCTGAAGTTTTATTGTGCTTTTTCCCATAAAAGACTTTAATATCTAGCCCCATGCCAATACGCCACCTATAGAAAATCTCAAGAAATAGTGGCCCATCGGTCCCCATGTTGGGTGGCCCATCGGTCCCCAAAAGCTCTCTGAGCAGTTAAACCCCTCTTTTTTGGTGAAATATGGTTCTTGTTCCTAAAATTCAATGTGTAAATTGTCGCCAATATATAGGACAAATCATCACAGAAAATATATTGCGTTGAGTGCACACTTTTGAGATATTGAACTTTTTCTGAATCAGAAAAAAAAATTTTAGATGTTCAAAATTTCATTTTGCCTCCTACACGCTTGTGCTTTCACTTATTGATCAGTGGTCGATATGGTATTCATAGATGTGATAAGCAATACTAAAAATGCAAATTAGATGTTATGAAACGTTTTTGATGTGGAGTTAAGAGGATGGCCCATCGGTCCCCATGGCCCGTCGGTCCCCATGTTCCCCTACCAGCAGCTGAATTTAAGTTCTTCTGCGACACTTTTGATGTTCTGAAAAAAGGCATATGTAAGCAACAGTATTTTTTCGGCTGTAAGACAGGTTTTGTTACAAAGTTACATGTGCACATGCACAAAGTGCAGGTGGTGAGAATCAAAGAGCTACATCGTGAGGTTTCATGAATTTGAATTTTCGCCTTTAGAAATTAAAATTAAAAGGTAAAAAGCATTTGATTTCAAAAAGCTTTTTGATATGATGTATACTGTTGCAGTAATGAATTGAAAAAAGTTGAAATAGCTGATGCAATAGTCACAACATTTACAAATGTAGCACCATTTTTAAGTGTCGTACAAACAAATCGTGGTAAGATACAGAGAGCAAGATCGTGAGGTTTCATGATTAGTTTTCTCACCACAAGAAATTAGAAAGGTGAAAAGCATTTGATTTGATTTGGCTTTTTTAATGTGAGGAACTCTGGTAGCAATTAAAAATAGTAGAAAAACAAAAGTCACAACAATACAAATGTGGCCCTGTTTTCAATTGTATTACGGTCAAATTGTGGTACTACAGATTATAGAACGGTTAGTGATCCTTCCCACACTAGTTACATACTAAAAAAATCACTGCTATTTTGTTGTTTTTTTTCTCCATGCAGACAGCTCCAAGACCACAGTACCCCATTGTATCAACGCTTAACATGGGTTATCTTTGCTGGGTTAAGAGATTTAACCCATGTTAGTGACTCACCGCGATGTATCAATAATTTCCCGGGTTAGTTTCCATGGATGATAACCAGAAAAGTTAACCCACCTTTTTCCTGCGTTAAAAGTTGTGTTAAGCCTCTTTCTTGAGTGAAAATGGGACTGTAAATCCATAATATTGACCAGCAAGCAAACAAAACACGCTGAAAACATGTAAATAGAATATTTGTTTACATCTAGGTGACGTCACGGCCGTGACGTCATCTGATGACGTCATCTGATGACGTCACTTGCTTGTCAGTTCATGAAGGCAGAAAAATTGGCTCCTCCGAGAAATTTCTGCTTCACAAAATAATTGTTTAAAAATCGAATTTTAATGCAATCAATCTGAAATTTTTACACAGTGTTACCAACTATTTTCTCCAGCTTCGTTGTGAAGCGCGTGAAGATATCTTTAACAGATTTTTTTCGCCAGGCCTCTGAAATCGGTCTTTCAAAAAACTGTTTGATCTCCGGTTAGAGAGCTGTATAATAAAAACGGCTAATGCGAATTTCATGCCGAGTTCAGCGAAGACGCAGTATCCAGCAAGATACTGTGAAAATTTCAAGTGTGTATCTTCAAAACTGACTGAGTTATTCCATTTTTACCACAATGGAAAAGGTTTTCACAAGTCTTTTTTTTTTCCTGTGTTAAATGACGCTGTCATCTGCGGGAAACCCCCGGGAATCCCCATCAAAATTGGGTTAAATGTCCCTCACAACAATAAAAAGATAATCTTAACCACTTTTTTGTTGATACAATGCAAGCTAACACAATTTTGTAAAACCGGTTAACTAACACAGAAAATCACTAACACGGGTTAGAGTTAACCCACTCGTTGATACAATCCGTTACAGAGAGGCACATTTGAGGCATAAGCAAGTGCATTAATGAGCTGTCTCTGAGAAAATCAGGCGGATAGCCATATATATGTGTCCGGATGGCCCGACTCGGATTTTGATGAAATTTTCGCCAAATGACCTTCAAATAGATTGACGAGGACTGGTGAAGTCAGTTTTGTCATCTGACAAATTTTTCCATGCTATTGGGCCTATTCAAAAATAGATGTCAAAACTGCCTAAAATATATTTAAATTAAAATATATAGTAAAAATTTCTAACTTTGACGATGTAATTCTCAAATCCGGGCGCGCCGTTTGAAAAAGTGACCATAAGGCATCTTCAGGTATGCTGCCCTGCTTGTATTAAGATAGCTTCGTTAGCTATATAACCTGTTCTATAGTTAAGCATCATATTATTGGCAATATTACATGATTCGGGTATTTTGGAAGGTGTTAGATGCCAAAAAACTGCAATTTGATCAAAATAACCCCATAAATCAGTTCCCCATGTCTAAAAACATAGGAATTGACACTTTATTTGTTGAAATAGAGGTATTATTAGCTGAGATATGAAAAATTTTGAATTTTGTGGTTCCGTCATTTTGCCTCAAAATTGTCCATTTTTGCGTTTTTTATTGTGTCAATTACAAAAATATACGGAAAAGTTCCACCGGGCGGACATTGGTTTTTGGAGGTTCAAGGCATACCTGAAGATGACTTATGGTCACTTTTTCAAACGACGTGCCCGGATTTGAGAATTACATCGTCAAAGTTGGGCATTTTTACTATAGATTTTAATTTAAATATATTTTAGGCAGTTTTGACATCTATTTTTGAATAGGCCCAATAACATGGAAAAATTTGTCGGATGACAAAACGGACTTCACCAGTCCTCGTTAATCTATTTGAAGGTCATTTGGCGAAAATTTCATCAAAATCCAAGTCGGGCCATCCGGACACCCCTGCCTGATTTTCTCAGAGACAGCTCATTAACTGATTTTATTGTTAGGTTCTTTGGACAATAGCGTAAGTACAATATAGGCCTACATAAGGATATTCTAAGGAAGGGACAACAGGGAGAAGAGAGTCAGGTATCCTCAAAGACACACAAACTGGACAGAAAATAAGTAGCTAAAGTTTGTAGTGATGGATCAAAATTTGAAATCTTGGGTTCAAACCGGATCAGTGTGTACAGAGGAGACCTGGAGAGAATTACAACAGTGAATGTGAAACAATGCGGAAATGTCCGGGTTTTAAAGAAAGGCTTCCGCACACAATTTGGAAGAAAAAAAAACTTCAGGCCACAAGGTTCATACCCTAATTATCAAGCCATATTTAAATGTTTCTGCTTTTTCTGCATTATTTTTAGCTCAGAATTATGACCATATTTCAGGTAAAGTTCTCATCAACTTACTATTTATTGGTCATTCTGATGCTCGGCGATTCAGGGCGACCAAATTGTATTCAGGACTAGTAAATTTGCAAAGCTACTGTGGGCGACCACGAAAAATAGCTTAATCGACATCCCTGGCCTCTTATATTAATTATGTGCCTCATCTATGCCTCCCTGCTTAATGATATGCCTAAAATGTGCCTCCTTGACTAAGCAAGAAAAGCAGTACCTGCATCTATGCCTCAAATGTACCTCAAACTGGACTCTGTTTTTCTGCCCTGTGCCTCAAATATACCTCTCCAACATAGCCAAATTTTTGTGTGGCCTGAATTCCCCCTGACGCCTCAAACATGCCTCTCATGTAGATTATACTAGGGTGTCTCCTTGTGGTGACCTAAATTTGCATTGACAAGGGAACCCCAACTTGGGAGCATGTACTTCGCCGTACATGTCATACTTACAGATATGCAAGTTGTAGTTTTTATTGTAAAGGTGTGCTGAAAAATTGGTAAAATTTCTTTGGTTGTGTTGCATATGTAACTCTCAGAATTTTGTGTTTTGCTCAACTGACCATATTATCACTCACATGACAACATGGTCTTTTGTTAGATGTCAAATTACAATTTCCTCAATTTGACAAATAATCCTGAATGTATGTCAGATTGATTGTGCAACGAACTTGGCATTTATATCAAGGTCATTAAATTTATTTGGTAGTTCTGCTTTTGTACCAAGCCTTTCCTTTGTTTTAGATAGAAGCACTATTTGAAAATTCAAATATTTGGCCCACTTCCTCAACTGTCAATGTGCCTCATTCATGCCTCAGATATGCCTCTTATGTATACCTCCATATGGAGGTATATTTGAGGAATTACTAATATATTTGGATCTCCTCAAATACGCCTCATTTATACCTTAAATATACCTTCACTTAAATTATGAGCCTACGCCTCAAATACGCCTCAATTATGCCTCAAACGTACCTCATATGTGACTCGAATGTGCCTCTTCATTTGCATATGACTCACATTTGAGGCACAAATCTAGAGGTATGTTTGAGGCATTATTAAAATATTTGGAACGCCTCAAATACACCTCATATATGCCTCAAATGTATCTCGAAACTGCCTCAGATACGCCTCTTGCATGTTTAATGAGGAGTTTGATATGCCTCCTTTAAGCCTCCTGTGATCTCAGCTTATGCCTCTACCTGCTCCATGGTATGCCTCAAATATGCCTATTCTGTGCCTTAAATGTGCCTCTCTTTGGTCTGGGAGCCACGAGCATTAAGTTGATGAACTGCTTGTGATGTAAGAAGAACATGGATCATATTGGAATTAATGATGTTCTTGTATTTCGGGGGAGTACATTTGAATTCAGTTTTGTTAAAGTTTCTGAGACTTGGAGGTAATTTTTTCGCAAGAAATATTCCTGAAGAGGATGCATAAAGTGCATCGTAAGTGATGCGCTGCCACTTCACCAGAGTCATCAGCTTTCTGCTCACTTCCCATGGCAGATTATAATGCTACTCATCTCTGTGATATATTACAGGTTGACTTAATCACACTTAAAAAGAGTATGTAACGTTTTTTTTCTCCAGAATTCTACCGAACACGTATTAACTGGCCTGGAAATGAATTCCACCTATAACATCTTTCTTGCTGCTATGTCAAGAGGAGGCTGGAGTAAACCTTCTCACATTCAAGTCCACACTTCAGGTAAGTCACGGCGAAGAGGTCAAACTAGGCTTCTTCGTGTTACTCTGCTGCAGGCGCATGAAGCATTACACGTGAAAGATGAAAGACTGGTGTTTTCTATAAGAGGCAGATTTCACGAAAATGTGCTCACAGAGTATCTTTGATAATATAATTTTTTTTTTTTTAATTCCATGTTGGTTTTGCATTGAAATTTGGTTTTTCAAAAAACCGTTTTGAATCTAAAAAACCAATTTTGTCCCGACATTTTTTGGAGTGTATGACAAGCATAGTAAAACCACATTTTTGTGCTTCACCAGATTTTTTCTTTTTTAGGAATGTGCCTGAATAAGGATATATCCAATTCAAGCAAATCAGGTAAGATTACAAAGGAAATCTGGCTTATACAAAGTGTATTATGAAGGCCAGTAATTGTTGTAAATGTGTGAATATTACCTTTGTTTTCTTCTAAGAATGTAATCATCATATTGAGTTGCTGGCTTACATGAAAATATGATTGTCAGATAAATTTGGAATTTTCGTAAAACGGCTGTTATGGTCCTTTATGATCTTGAATACGTTTAAATATCTTTTTAAATATTTTCTTTATTGTAACTAAATAATAATTTTGATGCACACTGAACATTATTTGCAGATGAACAATCCACGAAGGACCAGACTATTTTGCTTCTCATCATTCCACTGGCAGCTTTCTTGGCTGTGTTGATTGTTGGGACCTTAGTTAGAATTAGTAAAACCGGGAAATTCAAGAGGGCAAGACATCTCTACTTCAAAAGACAAAATAAGGTAAGAAATGTTTTAACATTTTTTCTTTTGATCATATCACTTACAATTCAATAAATTTGTCCAACTAATGCGTCTCGTCAATCTCTGATCAGTTCCATCGTAAGGGTATTGTCCATTGAATATTCTAAATTATGTTCAGAGGAGTATAATATACTTTTTAAAATCAAACATAATGCACGAACATCCGCAGATGTGCATCAAAGGTAAATTTGAAAAGTATTGGAATGTCATTATAAGGCTCTCATAAAAAAATCAAGGACTCTGAGGGCCGTTTTCACCAACATAGTATTACAGGAATTCGTTTTGAAGTTGACTTGTGAGACACAAAGATTAAGCAATTTTGCTCTACGTGACGTATGGTAGAAAGCTACTCATGTGTGGCCAATATTCATTCAATTTAATGTACATGAAGAAACTGTGAAGTCGAAATATTCTTAATCAGTTTATCTTGTTAATTTCAGTTATATGTGAACATAAACAAACGGAAACTGTGGACAAAACAAATTTGGTGGGTTCCCTGTTTGTAATCTCCTGTCACTCATCAAGTGTGGCAGATTATATCCAATGAATTGTGAATGACTTGAACTGCATTTGGCAATACCAAACCGCATTTTGTGAATGCTCATAAACACTTGGCTCTGTAATGAATGCACAAGAAACTGAAAGATCAGTCATTAAATTTTGAATGATTACAGTTTTTTGACAAATTTGTGAACAGATAAAAAAATATATAGATAATGTTCAGATATATAGACCAATCTGTTTATCTATCTATCTATCTATCTGTCTATCTATCTATCTATTTATCTATCTATCTATCTATCTATCTATCTATCTATTTATCTATCTATCTATCTATCTATCTATCTATCTATATATCCATCTATCTATCTATCTATCTATCTATCTATCTATCTATCTATCTATCTATCTGTCTGTCTGTCTAGCTGTCGGGCTGTGCGTCTATCTGTCTGTCTATCTATCTATCTTATCTATCTATCTTTATATCTATCTTTATATCTATCTTTATATCTATCTTTATATCTATCTTTATATCTATCTTTTCTTATCTATCTTATCTATCTTATCTATCTTATCTAGCTTATCTAGCTTATCTAGGCCTACTCTTATCGATTTTTCTATCTATCTCATCTATCTCATCTATCTTATCTATCTTATCTATCTTATCGATCTTAGCAACCTTATCTATCCATTCTATCTATCCTATCTATCTCATCTATCTATCCTATCTATCCTATCTAATCTATCCTATCTATCCTATCTATCCTACCATCCTACCTATCCTATCTATCCTACCTATCTATCTATCTATCTATCTATCTATCTATCTATCTATCTATCTATCTATCTATCTATCTATCTATCTATCTATTGATTTTGATCTTTCTATTTTAATCCTTTCCATCTGATAATCTTTTTATATGACTGCCTGCCAGGTCCTGTTTGTGGATCAATTTAGGCCTACTACAATTTACAGAGAGGCTTGTCAAAACGCGGTCTGAGATGTTCAAATATGGACACATGTGCCAGTGAATCTCATAATTCTAACTGAAATATCAACCAATCAAAGCTTTAGTGTTATAGAATAATACTGCATGATAAGCTAGAAACAACATGACTTTATTTCACAGTTATGGTTTGTCTCACAGTTGGTTTTTTATATATCACAGTTGGTTCTGTATGTTTCATAGTTATGATATATGTTGATACCTGTGTAAAGCAGCTAGGCTTCATAGTGAGAATGAACTGTATTGACACCACACGTCATGTAGACTTCCATACGTCACGTAATAAATATGTCTATTTGCAATAACTAATTTATTTTGATGTCTTGAACCCTGTTCTTAGTGGTAATTGTTTGTAAAATAGTATGCCCAATATCAGGGAAAAAATGATGAGATTTAACTTGATAGTTTTAGTCCAATGTCGAAAATACACATTTTGCTGAAAATCACATCAATGGAAATCAACAAGTCAACTTCAACGCGAATTCCTGTAACAGTTAGAGCTGGTCTTAACTCCTTAATACCTGGTTTAACTAAGTCCTTTCACCAAGGGTGTACTAAGTGTGTAAACCTGTCAAGGTTCAGTGAATCATACTCATTGTTACTAAACTCAAGAATCAGCAGTCTCAAACAGATTTGGTGTCAAGAAGTGATTAGGCCGATGAAAACAGAACATAAGTTTCTTGGCATGACAGATCAGTATTTTTGGCCTTTTGTCTAGTACATGTATATTTGCAAGTGTCTCTGTGATTCAACAGTTACCACTCAGATCAAAGATTTTTTCAAGGTAGATATGTCATGTCATTAGATGCAAACCAAGAACCCATGTCTACCTCGACCATATTTTTGTTGAAGTAACTGCTTGGAATGGGAATAAACTTTCCATTCGCAAGAATTAAATATATTTTATTTTATGAAATAATGTTTTTGTTGCATTTGCCTATGATACCACAGCGGCAACTTTGTGTCAGTTGCTGCAAAATGGCAAAAAGCAGGGTGGTGTCATTTCAGTGAATCTGAACGGCATTATTTTTGGTATTATTAAGATAAAGTTAAAGTGACATTGAGAGCAGAAAGCTCGATGCCAATATGATCGCATAAGTGTACGGGACGGCCCTAGCTGTCATGGAGGGGGGGGGGGAGGGGCTATTGCTACTTTGCCCTGAAACTTTAACATGGGAGGGTTGTGACCAGGGCGGTGGATCTGCCCTGATATCCCATTTGCCCTGATGCCCTGATGCCAGGGGAGAGGGTTGCAGTCCCCCAAACCCCCTGCAAAATACCCTTTTGCTACCAAGAAAAAAGGCAATGATGTAGATATTCCCAAAGAAACCCAGGAAATGGTTGCTCAATGCAAGTGCCTAGACGACGGGAATGCCTGAAAGTGAATTCCATGAAGGAGATGGTTACTGTTGAAAGGTCCCACAAAACAATCGGTGGAGACTATTGTTGTCAGCACAGAAACATTGTTGCGGATTTTTTGGGAGATGATGTTTTTGCTACCTAGAGAACGTTTTTGATGATGATGCCTCACTCGAGCATGCTTCAGAGGCCCCCCCCCCCAAAATGTAATTCTTTCTTGGTGAAATATTCAAAGCTGCTTTGCCGTCTTTTGAATGAACTTTTTTCCCTGCCAAGTGCAGCTACTTTGGTATTTTAAAGCATCCATTTATTTTATAAATCTACAAGCCCACCCATCTTTTCCTGTTGTCATATCATTTGGCCTTGTTTTGGAACTTCAGAGATTAATTGTGTTTGTAGCAGTTGAGTTGTTTAAGTACTATGTGTGGACTTTAACTCAGCTATGTTCCTTGATCCTGCTCCGCTTGAGTGATTGGCTTAGCCAGACCAGGTCTTAGCTAAGACCTGGCTCAACTCTTAATGCCATGTTGGTGAAAACGGGCCTAAAGGTTTTTGTTTTAAACTGTCAGCAATAGGCCTAAATTTTAATTTTGCTTTGTCTTTCAGAATGTTGAAAAAATGCTCCACAATCCCTTATATGACAATTTCCAGGTGTGTATGGAGTGAAGTTATTTAAGAAATGTACACTGAAATACAAACAATTTTTGAATGCTTCATAGTTTCTATTTTTTGCATTTATCATTTTCTATCACGAGCATCTAAATGATAACTTATTTCAATCCAGAGATCCGACAACCAACTGTCTCTTACCACTTTCAATGAGACTGATTCTGAAAATTCTGACTCGCCAACATTTCTGGACGAGTACGAAGTTAGTTATTCTCGACTAACTTTGGGCGTCATTTTGGGAAACGGAGCCTTCGGACAAGTCGTTAAAGGTTCATTGTTACAAGCTCCAGAAGCTTTGAAGGGAACCATATCCTTGCCGGTGACAGTAGCTGTGAAAATGAATAAAGGTGCGCCAGCTTACTTATTTGTCATACCACTACGGAACTCTGCACTTCGAAAAAGTTTGTGCCATTTTTTGATAGAAATTAAACAAACTGGTCTATTATATTTTTTGTTGTCCTCATGAAGAAAGTGCTCATGTGCATTTTGATTCAGATTCAGTTTTTACACTTAAAACATGTGATTAACCGATACACAAATCACTTGAACATTAAGAAAATGTTTTTCAGTCGCTTGCCGTTTTTACAGCCGATTTCATCATTGCCGTCTTTGTAGAGAGTATGCCTGACTATGAATTTTTTTCTGGAACACGTTGTTCTGCAGGACGGAGTGATGTCAAAGTTTTTTAAATGTCACTTTCCAACATAAAATTGATGTCCCAGAAAAACATGCATCTAGGCTCAATGTCTGCAATTATGAAAATGACTGAAAGACAACTGTGATGTTGTTGCAAAAAGAAGAGCAACTATCAAATCAGGAATCATGTATATTTGTGTCACTGACTGAATTTTTGATTTATTAGATTTTGCCACAGAAGAAGACAGAAAAAACCTGCGGAAAGAAATTGAACTGATGAAATGCCTGGGAAGGCACCAGAACGTCGTCAGCATCATAGCATATTGTTGTAACCATGGTAACATGTACTTGATAATGGATTACTGCTGCCATGGAGATCTGAGGGGCTACCTGAGGCAAATGAGGTCCCAGGTGAGTAGACCACTGACTTTTCTTGTCTCCCAGTCCGCTGTCTGATTAATGTGTGATGAACAATATCAAATGTTTCTAAGAGGATATATGCAATGGCCACAGATCTTTGCTTCCTTAAGAGCTACTGTACTCCAAAGCCAGTAACTTGCTATGAAAGAAGAACTGTATAATGTATATATACCTACCTCTGAGAAAAAGATGGAAGCAACCTCACTTCATTTTCTGGCAATCACTGCTTTGTCTCACATTAGCTATAGTTTGGTACTAAAGAATATACATACAGCGGCAGACTACATATACGAAAGATAGAAGCGGGTGCTGGATAGGACAGAATGATTTTAATGGGGTGGTCCAGAATTCATGCAAAAATTTAACTCCTGAAGTAACCAATTTGTAACATATATGAAGAGGGCTTATTTCGCAGCCTCTACAGACGTCTAGAGGGTGTATAGGAGGCCTCATGACAGGATACACCCCCCAAACCCTCTCATAAACTCGGCACCCTCAACTTAACCTCTTTTACCCTCAACTTACCCCTTTTCACTTCCGCCACCCTCAACTACCCTCAACTTAACTCAACTAAACTCAAGTAACCTCAACTAAACTCAACTTACCTCAACTAAACTCGCCTCCCCTCAACTAAACTCGGCTCCCCTCAACTAAACTCGGCTGCCCTCAACTAAACTCGCCTCCCCTCAACTAAACTCGCCTCCCCTCAACTAAACTCGCTCCCCTCAAGTAAACTCGGCTCTCCTCAAGTAAACTCGCCTCCCCTCAACTAAATTCGCTCACATCCCCTCGCCTCCCCTCAAACGAACTCGCCTCCCCTCAACCAAATTCACCATCCCTCAACTACCCTCAGTTACCCCATGATAAAACAGTGGTAACCCCAGGGGGTTGAGGGTGTATCCTGCCATGAGGCCTTATAGGTGGCCTGTTTAGGGTCCTTTGAGACATCAGTAAGGGCTCATTTTATTGGTATCTGGATATCCAGACCGTCTGTAGACAACAGATAAATCAGTGATACAGACTCCAAACTAGATACCAATTAATAACTGCATATTAAAATTTTTAGTTATTTGTCTGGATGCCACAGGTTAGCATTATTTGAAGAAATTTGTAAAAGCTTCTAATATATGGCATAATATAGACTGTCTGATATACCTACAATTTAGGGTGTTCCAGACATATAGTATTGCTCTGAAATGAACCTATAATGACATTTAACCACGTCAGGTTAATACAGAAATTAATTATTTCTGGACTATTTCTAAAGATCTGCCAAATAGAATCCATCAACAGATGTCTGAAGAGGTCACAAAAGTGATGACTGGAGAGTGGAGACACTCTAGACGTCTGTAGGACCCCCATTTTGGATCCAGTTTATAGCTGATTTGTAACTCAAAATCGATGACAAATTTGTGAAATAAGTCATGATACACACAATTTCAAATCATTCTAAAAATGTTAATGGTGAAACAGAGAGAATAAAATTTAAAGCGAAATCCCAATCAGCTAATTTTAATGACAGTTTCTTCAAGTGGATGTTCCTTTGCATCATCTTCCTTATATGGTATATACACCATTTTATGAAGTGAAAATGGATATTCTGAGGACTGTCAAAGACATTTGCAGAAAGAGCGTGAAGTGACATTTGGAAAAGACTGAAAATCTTACACTGATAAACCGGCAAAAAAAGTAGAGTAATCCTATGTCTGAAAGGTCAAATCAAAAGTAGAAAGTTTTACAATCATGTTTCTTTGGAGACTATGGATTTAGAATCTAACTGGTCACCAAGGAAATCCTCTTTTAAAAGTTTGATGTTGAACTATACAATGTTATGAACTACAAGCCAAATGCTATTCCAATGGAGCAGTGTTTGCCACAAATGTTTACAAGATTTTAATCCATATATAGTCTGAAAACCTCAAAAGTATGGTGCAAGCATATTGTGTCAATGATTCTCTAAATGTCGTTGCTATTATAGCGCTAACTGTGAGTCATATTTTATGCGGAATTAAATGGCTAATCGCTCATAGATTTATTTACATTCATGAACCACTATATTGTTTGTTTTGCAACTTGCGAATAACATCAATATGCAATGGTTTTTAACTTTTTCTGACTTTCTTTTGTATGCTGTTTTCGTTTCATTTTCTTCCTTGGTTCTGACTGAAATATGAATATTTAGAGAAATGGTGAAAGAGTAATGCTCTTTTATGCAATTTTAGCCTGTACTAAACTCATTAAAAACAAACACTTGTTCAAAGTGTCGTTTAATATTATTTTTAACTTCTGGGTTTCACTAATTGTAACTTGCAACACATGTGAGTTAACTATTCGACTAAAGATTCTTAGCGTTTGAAGTGAATTTGTTCATGTTTTACAGAGCCTGGCATGATTTTGATAGACAATGTTAAAAAATGCAAATTAGCAAATTCTAATGAGGATTGCATGAGCAGAGTACAGATAATACACATGATTAATGATTTCAAATGATCAACAAAGATTTCAATCAAGATTTCATCTTGGAATTTCTCACAATCAGGATAATTATAAAGGTTAATGATGAAAAAATGAAGACAACAATGTGACAAACAAATGTGACAAACATCAATTTGGCACGAAAATCAACCAAAAGCCCACTAGATTGTCTGTTATCTTATAGGCCTATCTTTGTGAACTTGAATAATATCTGTGGGATGTTGTTAATATAACATTCTATCAGTAAAATTTTCATTGCAGCCATTTCTATTCTTTCAGAATATGCAAGACTCAGACATGAGTTCCACTGAGGGATCCGACAGCATTGAAAACTCTCGTGAAATAAATAACAAGATAGATACTTGTCTGGGTAAGCAGAAATCTATGAAATCAGAATTAGCACTACACTGTGTTCATAATCATTATGTAACCATGCTTTTTCATGATATCTCCTATAAAATAACTCAAATTGGATTTCCTCTGTGCATAATGATATTCATAACTGTCATAGAACAGATATCCCGTCAGTTTTGCGCCCTTGTTTGAAATGATGATTTTTTTTTTCATTTTACTAGGTAAATGTTCATGGCATTTCAAGATCAGTTTTCAAAATTTTGGGTAATTTTCATGAAATTGCATAATAATTGGAAACACCCAAAACCTGGTTACATAGCATTTAGAACCCATAACTGAAATATAGGAACAGGACAAAATTGACATGATGAATTAATAAATATTTTTTGGCACGTCTCATATATACAATTATGTGTAAAGGAAAACCAAATAGCGTATTTATTTTGGCGATATATCATGTATAAGAAGGGTTGCATTTGAATTAGAAACACAATATGCATTGTTTATGCTATACCAAACCACTCAAAGAATCCCACCAAGATGATTTACTAAAATTTATAGACAGTAGATCTATATTTTATATTCATGTCATACGTGTCTTAACCAATCAGTTAGCAATACTACTGCTTTCCACATTTTCACTTTGAATGTTCACCAGCCATTTACTTAGACACCCACTTTATGTTAAGGCGTAAATTCGCAAAATGTTCTGTGATAATAATTAAAAGGTTATTCCTCCTTCGACTTGACAAAATAATTCACATTTAGGGATCATCTTCCCTGAAGTGGGCAAATATATTTTTAGCCTTGATTTTTTCAGGTAATTTGGGTTCAGTTGGAAATGGTTACCACGAAGTGATGATGAATCTTCTGTTGTCGTTTGCCAGACAGATAGCTGTAGGCATGGTAAGTTTTTTTCGATTTGTTTCAGAGCTCTTTGCCATCCACACAGTTTCAAAAATTTACGTCAGAGTGTAAAATAAACGCGCAACGATCCCAAAATGTGCAGTCATCAATCTGAAATGTGCAGTGATCAATCTGAATTTGTGCAGTGATCAAATTCACCCTTTTTGTCCTAAATTATGGTGAACTATAGAATCCCCACAATATGCTTTGTATTTCAACCAATTTGATACTTTAGTCTGCCTGATGATGGTCAATTGGTAATCTTTTTGAAATTTGTAATGCTTGATATCACAATGCCAGCCCTTAAAAACACTGATTTGTTATCTATATTAATAGCTATATTTCGCGCAAGACAATTCATGCAGTGATCAAACTTTCTTCTTTTATACCCTGATTTACGTTCAACTTTGTCTTGTGATGTCACTGTCTTTTAAAAAATGTCTCAGGGTTTGTTTGTTTTAATTGTCAATTACTCAGACCATTCAGCATTATTAATTAACTAAGGTAAAGGCACACCTTATAAGAAGTTCAGGAAACCAACTGTTGACTGTCACGGACATGCAAAGCCAGTTATCGTTTTCATAGAGACGCATTTTTCTCTAATATGTATACTGATGTCAGAGATTTAGGTACATAAATTTGCACATTACAAGCTTATATTTCGAGAAAGTGACTAAATGCATTGACGTATGGATTATGTATGTTTTGCTTGTTTAGCTTTGATACCCGCACAGGTTGATAGATGCTTTACAGATGATTTCATCCTGCCAGGTGATTGGTCAAATTGCCCAATCCGTGTCACTTTTTTTCAGCTTGCTTCAAGCAAGTGATGTTTGCTGGAAAAATGATGTCATAATTTTGATCAATAGTTTACAGCAAAGGCCAACTTGGTATTGTGGCAGTTGTTCACACATGTCACTCCGCAATCCACATGAACTCTTTCACTTCTTCATGAACAGTTGTATTTCACACTCCTGTGTACATTCACAATTATGCATGTTTATTTTCTGTATAAACAGTCATTGCATGGATCACCTGATCCTAATCGTCTGAATGCACAACATTGGACTAGCAGAATGTATGTACTGAAAATGTGTGAAACACAAACTGAAACTCTCACTTGAAACTGCTAAAGTCAGTCCCTGTTAGGAGATCAATGGCTTAAAATGCCATGGTCACCCGTGTAAAACGCTATGTCACTTTTCAGGAGAGAGTGGTGTCATACCTTCTCTTGACCAATGAAAATTGCAAGAAAAACGATGTATTTTTTACCTCAAATGTCTACAAATATGAAATCATCTGTAATGAACGGTAACTGAGTTCAAACTGACTACTTATCATCAAAGGAGAATTACAATGACTGACCATAAATTTTAAACGTTATTTGAAATTGTGATAACTAGTGTCTTGTGAAAAACTTGGCTCAGACATTTAGTTGTTTGTTGTGGTTGTAAAAAAAAAACTTTGTCTGGCAGTTTGAAATTCCTTTGTCACTAATTGTGACGTCAAATTGTCAATTGAGTGTTAATTACAGGTTTTAGATTAGACCAATCACATTCACAGATACCCGATGATGTCACGGTTTAACTGCATAACGAAGTTTTCAAAAAAACGTGTAGCTATGAAAACGATAATAACAGATTTAAAAGAAGAAAATATTTTTCCCATGGACCGCCAATCTACAAAGAGCTATTATCTGACAAGACATCCACTAATGATTCCAAAATGAATATGGAAATCATAATGGTCTTATCGTGATGCATATACACTTTGCGTCATTCACCAATGTGCACCTATGAAATGTCCCATGATTCATTGTTTCTGATGACACAAAAAAAACTGAATGGATTAGTAATTATTTTTATCTCAAAGAAAGTCAACTACAATTATATCTGGTGTATAGATAATTCATTTCGATTTCAGGAGTTCAAACATTTTGTGCCTTCTCTTCCAGGAGTATTTAGTAAAACGCAAATTTGTCCATCGAGACTTAGCCACAAGGAATGTTCTGGTGTGTGAAAACCATGTGTTGAAGATATCTGATTTTGGGTTGAGTCGAGACGTTTACGAGGACAGTGCCTATGCTACAAAATCAGGAGGGAAACTACCTTTGAAGTGGATGTCACCAGAAGCAATATTTGACCAGATATACACAACTCATAGTGATGTGTAGGTAGCTATACAATATTTGATTTTAACATGCTCATTGCTCACATCCATGTCGTGACTGCAAGCCTGCTATGCCGGCTCAAACGTTCAACTCTGTTATTGTGTTATGGAAACCATAATGGTCTTATCGTAATTCGTATATATAATATTATATATACTTGGCGCAATTCACCATTGTGCACCGTGATTCATTGTAAATACGATTCATTCAACGTGCACTTGTTCGGAAAATGTTTCATTGGCAAGAATAGTATCATGCATGGCATCATGAATGACTTTGTGTGAAGGTTATTGGTAAGAAAAAAAAGGTCGCAATAAATTTCTCTTCGAATGTTCGAATATTAATTTTGGTGCATACCAAAATCCACCAGAAGTGTTAAGATCAGGCATCTGCCATTTAAAATCTCGCTTACAGATTGTGTGGGATTTCACATAAATAGTAGGTACTGATGCAGGATTGTAGCGATCTTTGTGATAAAAATTCAGATAAGATTGGAGAACCGGTGCTAAAGGGGGGGGGGCATTTAATTTCCAAGGGGGAGGGGGTTGGAGTTTAAATTTAAAGTAAATCATTTCTTGCTAAATTTTTGTGAAATAACTATATTCTTTTTGGGCAGTCTTGAAATAAATACTTTCTGGTGTGTGGTGTGGGTATTTCTCAACAAGGTGTTGTTTGATTTAGGTATGAATGTTTGGAGACTTCGCGCTCATGAAGTAAATGATAGATAATTCCTCGCCGAAACCCCATGCACCCCCCCCCCTCCGATTATTAAATGGTCACCCCAGGCAATAAGTTTTCTACTATTAAAATTCCTTGCGAGAAATATTCCACTGTTTTGTAAATATTGTGTGAGGGAGTTTACTAAATTTGTCATACATATGAGTATCATGCATAACACCTTCATAATTCCGTTATGGGAGTGGTCTTTTACAATAACTGCATTAAGCCGCTAAGAAATAGCATGATAAACAATAATCAGACAATTCTGAAAATGCGTTTGTCATTGAATTATGAATGGAATCTGGTCTAAATTTTGATTCAGTTCGTGTTGCTCAATAAAGCAGGAGCATATTATTTCAAGTTGTGACGTTGAAGTACAGCTGACCTGGCATTTCAAAAAAAAAGCTAGCTTCTCACTGTCTGACACTTTTGCATGTTTAAGCCCTGGTGGGGATAAGCAGAAAACGAAAAAAGCTATAGATATTATTTTGCAAATAAGTTTTACTTTTAAAATAAAAGGTATTGTTAAAGAAGTGTATGAGGTCTAAGGTTGATCTAAGTGATCTGATGGACAAAAATGCTTATCTGAGCCCTCAAAATCAGTGTCTTACCAGTACTTCGCTTCAGGTCACAACAGAGCGTTGAATAGGCCTGAAGTGAATTAAATAGAGACTGTTTACACTTATTTTGCAATAATTCCCACAAAAAGATAACAGTTAAAAGTGACTGTTAAACAAGCCTAAGGGTGTTGTGTATGTTTGTTATTTGTGAGTAACAACTGTCAAAATCAGGGTCTAAAGTTTCAGAATGGCTTTGTCTTGTTTTTAGGGTATCTCTACTGCATAAAGACAAGACAATTCAATTTTTTATGGACATATTTTTGGTCATTGACTTCTTCAGGTGGTCATACGGCATTGTTCTATGGGAGATAATAACACTAGGTGGCAGTCCGTACCCAGGAATAAGCATTCACGACATCTACAGGATGCTGAAGAGAGGCTACAGGATGGAGAGGCCAGACCACTGTGATGAAGCTTTGTGAGTAGACATTTATAGATGATGTACAGTGCCGCCTGTAATTAAGTGAAACAACTGATATTTTGCCACTGGATCAATGCTTAACATTCTCAACTAAACTACTTAAGGTAACATGAATTCTGTAATGAATGTAATTAAGAAAACATATTGGGTCATAAAGGACAAAATTTGAGGCATGTGGGATGACAATGACTGCCAATTTTCATTATGGGTCGAAGTTTTTGATAAGTAAAACACAAGGTCAATGGGAACGGGAGTATGTAACTGTTTGAAGAGCAAAGAAAATTGTAAGCCACTTGTATCTAACATGCCTTAATTATTGCACTTTTTGAGCGCATATGTAATATGTTTTCTTTCATCCAAATAAGTCTCCTCGCTTCCGCAAGCAGTTGTGTTAAGGATTTTAAGCATTTACCGAATGGCAAAACATCAATTGTTTCACTTGCTTTACCGGCAACACTGTAAGTCAGTCCAAAATGCACGCAAATAACCAAATTACTTAAAAGGCAGAATTTCAGAATAACATAGACCAAGTTCTCTATTGATCAGTGAAGTTATGACATGCCTTGATGCCAAATTTTATAATCATTCTATGAATTTTGATTTGTCATATTTGCATAGAATATTAAATGCCCCAGTTGCCCAAGCATCTGCACATTGGTCAATTTCACAGAATTTTCTATGAAAGAATATTTTTTGCATTCTCCTTTTGGAAGGGTATATCTTGTCAATATGTTTTTGTTCCCAGCATCAATATTTTTAAAAACGGTTAATTCCTCTTACAATCCCTTGGACTCACTATGAAATGGTGTATATAGAGGCGCCGCTGGATGGTTTAGGTTTTTTGGCCTTTTTGGATTAAAATGGTTTTGGTTTTTTGACAATTTTGATAATTTGGTTCTCTTTTCTGCAACCCCAGCATGTTTGGTATCGTTAGAATCGGCTTGAAAAGACGATAAAATAATTTATACTGCATACAGATTAAATTGGTTGCCAAAATTTTTCCTGAAGGATTAAAATGGTTTGTGGTTTTGGCGTAGATTTGAGATTAGAATGGTTCCGGTTTTCGAAATTGCCGTGGCGCATCCGTATTTAAGTTGGTTCATCTTAATAGATAATGAGTACTCTTTCCTTTAAAACTGTTTGTGTGTCTTGTGTGTATTTCCAAGGACACATATGTAATTTAATGAAATTATTATCATTCTTCTTTCTTCAGATATACTATCATGAGGAGCTGTTGGAGAAACAATCCTCTCCATCGGCCTTCTTTTTCTGATCTCAGAGCAGCAATGGAAGAACTTCTGATTTCTCACTCCAGCGACAAATGCTCATCGGATTTTGATGATTAGTATGTTAGCCAAAGGAGCAGTTAAATAATAGGCCTAGTTGTTTTTGGTTAAAAAATTAATTTAAAAAAACTTAAGTATTTGTAACTGTGTTCAAGTTTGTTTAGCTTTTGCTCCAAATTCCATCTTGATGGACAAATGTGGAGGATATTGAAGACAGCCATTTCTTTCTTCATTTTTGCAATTATGTGTAAAACAGACGGTGCCCAAATTTCTATTTATTTGGTATGACCTTTCATTTGGCACACAAACATGTTGCAGTATGTAAATTTGTTATGCGAAAAGAGAGGGCCATTTCGTGTGAAAAAATGCAACTAATGACTGGTGATAGCTAATGACGAGTCATCATCATACATTTAACATAGGAACCAAAGAGGCTGTCATGCTCAAAAGAAGGTCATTTGATTTGTCATAACTGATTTTAGAGTACCCCAGGCCCTCCCTGTGTCCGCCCCCGCTGTCGTCAACAAGAATATTAGTCTCCTTAAATCAAATTTATTGAGTATGATCATCACAAATTATCAGTATGATGACCCACAAAGTGCCATATTCACAGTGCAACATTCCACTCTTTTTGCGTAAAAAATGTAAATACTGTAATGAAAATGAATCAGTGCTCAACACGACTCAACAACTCAATGACAATGACCAACTGAGTCTTCTGCAGAATGCATGTTAGTTGAAATCTAATAAAATTAACTACATTTTTTGAGTATGTGTCATTTACTGTTAAAACAAAGTTAATGTACAGACAAAAATAGAGTAACAGTCTTCAGAAGAGGTAAATGTGAGATGTTGAGATGTAATAAATTTGTATTCATCGGGAACCAAAGCTAGTTTCAAAGACTCTTGATGATTTCCTCTGCTTTGTTGAGAGTAGTGTCATCCTGGAAAAGAATCGACAGACAGCTGTGACATCACAAGCGATGGAATTTGAGACATTATGTGACTTATACCATTTCACACCTCTGTCAAACCCAGTAATTCATTGCTTACAATGTTATGTTTTAGTGTTCGTCACATGGCCAAAGCTGGTCATTCACCATGGGATCTTCCATACGTAGTATGTGTTAGGGCTGCACGATTAATCGCAAATTCATCGTTATCGCGATATCAAGTAGGGCGATAATGATATCGCACAAAGGGTCGATAAATAAATTTTTAAAATGTCTGCATTTTTACCCAAGAATAAGAATTTCTTTTCATAAAATTCAACCTTTTTGTAAAATTTGGAGTTTCTAGGTATATCTCTTGCTTGTGAATTTATCGCATAATTTATCGTCATCGTGATATGAAACATGGTTATCGTATATCGCATATCAGCTAATTATCGTGCACCCCTAGTATGTGTTTATCACAACTTGGCACAAAACCTTCGCTGGATAAATCACATATATTACCTCTCCCCAGGTGAATTACGAATACCCAAATATCAAACTTCTAAAACAGTTAACTCCCATAAGGGACAGTTCTGAATTTATGATTGAGGGGGGTTGGGAGTTTTGCCTGAACTTCCCGTCAAAAATTGATACCCCTCTTGAGTTCCATGCGGATTTTAGTACCCCACCCTTAGGTTTCATGCATATTTTTAGTACCCCCCTCGACATTCAAAGCAATACACACATATACTCTTATACATATGCCCTTGAATGGTCACTCTTACAGATTCACAGACCTTAGCACATAAAACATCCATATAAACTGATTGTATGCGCATTTTATGACATTTTTATTTTGTAAAAATTCCCCCCCCCTTGGACATGTTGTCAAAAATTAGTACCCTCCCCACCCTTGGAACACATGTGAATAGTAAGTACCCCCTCGGGCAAAACTCCCCCCCCCCTCCCCTGTGTTAAATTCTGAACCGTCCCTAATAAGAATCATTGACAATGATATTGTTTACCTTGAAGAAGCAGAAGCGCACATAGCTTTCGGCCAAATGCTTGTGTTCCTCACTGTAGAAAGTGCTAATTGGAATACTGCCTATTCTCTGAAAGGACAGACAAAATGGTAAAGACACATTGCATTAAGAATTAAGTAGAAGTTTTTAAATTTATTTATTCCAACCTACCTTATTTTTTACAAGCCACTTGACAATTTGCACATTTTTGTCATCAGCACTGTCTTCATCAATTTCAAAACCTGAAAAATTGTATATGTTTTATAATGGTAAAATAGCTGTTCCGCGACTGGGAAATCATATATAATATTATACACCTTGTCAATAAGATACCATTTCACCAATTTTTCACACTTAGGCCTTCTTCAGTGGAAAATGTGGGCACTCCAGAAACTCTATCAGGCACATTTGACAGTCACATATATTTATACTATTTTTCTCCACAGTATGGCTTCTGATACAAACAAGGATTTATCTGTGGACATGCCAACCAACATATATGAATGAAACATGATATATGACAAAGGCTACAGGAAATTGTTTCCCCAACTTGCTGAAGAGGATATACTACTATATATATACATGTAAAGGCAGTGGTCAGTCGAAAGTTAATTACAGTTACAGAAATTTACAGAAAATTTTAGTTCAATGGTTTTTGCAGAAAATTGAAGACTTAAATTTCTCAAGTCTGGTTGATGGACAAATTACTTGCCACAGTATCACTCAGACAGGGACTGTCTTATTATAAATGGAATTGCACTCACCGAGATTTGAAGCGTCGGCAATCATGAAGTAACTACCATCTGGAACGGAGGGCAACATTCCAGCGTGGGTCAACATGTCGGCCATCTTTTTTCTTTTTTCAACCAGTTCGTTCACAATTTGCACAAAATAAGACTCCGGTTTACCAACAACAGCCAGTTCATACTCAAACGCACAACCCACAGCTTCCTAAGAATAACAATAGAAAACAAGCCAAATTTTAAAAATCTTAACATATTCACCACTATTAAATGAACAAGAAGACTTAAGTTGCTTTTTGGGTGTGGTCCAGTGATCTCTACTATATCTTTTTACAAATAATTCAAGGAATGTTTACAAACACACTGCTTTCCAAAATCTAGAACCTTTGGAAATACCTGCAACGGAGTTGGACAGACGTAGATGGAATTTTGATGCACAATAGACATCGCCCGAATCAGATCTGCTGGTCCAACTGACCATCCCAACTTCCAGCCAGTTACACTGAATGTTTTCCCTGCACTCCCAATTGTGATGGTTCTCTCCCACATACCAGGCAAAGTTGCTGTGAAAGAAAATCAACGAAATGTATTTTTGAAACAGGGAAGTTAAGCAACAATTTTTATTAAGCCCGCCTTCCTGGGCTTGTTTTGATCATCAAGTTGCTGAATTGTTGATGCACCTAATTTCCTACAAACCTATTGTAAAGTTTTTAAACAAAGGATTTTCAGATGACTTAATTCAGAATTGAAAAAACGCCACAAATTAGAATAATTTTGTCTTCAGTATCTATATTTTTCCACAGCACTAACCTATCTTGATGTGCTTCTGGCCAGGGTAGATCATCCATTCGTACACCTCATCAGAAATGCAGATCACATTGTGTTTTATGCAAAGTGCCGCAATCATTTCCAATTCTTCTTGGGTAAAAACCTGAATTTAAAACCTCATAAAAAAAAAACCAAAACACAAACATATTGCATTTCTGAATCATAGTTGCCATTTTTTAAATAATGTAGATCACTCGATGATAAGTAATTAGGGGCCCATTGACTTTTTTTGCCACAGGGCCCAAAGTGCCGCCAGTCCGCTCCTGATTAGACCAGTAAGCTCGATTGGAATGCATTCCCTCCCGAGCAGCAACGTAAATCAAACCTTTCACTACGTAATTATTTTGGTTAGAATCAAACGTTGGGCCAAACAACGTATGACAAAGGTAGGGCAAAGGTAATTTCCAAACGTTGCACTCAGATGGAAAACCAAACGTAGGCCGCAACCTTAGTAAGAGGTTGGCAGATAGTTTGTTTTATAGTTTGGCCTAACGTTTGAGTCACACGAAAGTCATACCTTTGGTTGAGAGGTTGGAAGAACGTTTGGTTGTAACGTTCGGCTAAACGTGTCAGTCATACGTAAGTCATACCTTTGGTTGAGAGGTTTGAAGAACGTTTGACTATTACGTATGACCATACCTTTGATTCATAGGTGTGTCGAACATTCATTTGAGAGGTCTTTAAAACCTTAGACTATTACGTAAGTCATGCCTTTGGTTGAGAGGTTTGAAGAACGTTTGACTATTACGTATGACCATACCTTTGATTCATAGGTTTGTCGAACATTCATTTGAGAGGTTTTTACAACCTTAGACTATTACGTATGACCATACCTTTGATTCATAGGTTGATCAAAGGTATGGTCGCACATTTGGAAATACGTAAGCTCCAAGGTTTCTCCAACGTGTTTTTGACATGTATGGACAACGTTTGAAAGTAATGTTCAGGACAAACGTCTGATCATACATATCTGCCAAAGGTTTGTTGAAGGTTTGCACAAAGTTGCAGAACCTGGGATCCTAAGTCTCAGAGAGCCTTGTAGCGCCATCTATTCCATACCTATTCCAATGTATCTGGTAGCTTTGATATATTATAAAACCTCCAACAGGATGATTGCTGGTGATAATTGGATGAAGCCATAAAGAAATAGTAGCTAGACCAGTACAAAAACTACCAAATAAATATCTCTTAAAATATGAAAGATTAGATAGGCCAAAAAAAAAATCTGAAGTACTGCTCAATCACAAACGAGCAAGAGAGAATCAGTTAAGATAGGAGTTGAACTGAGCCTACTTGCATCGGAATGCCACCTGTCCAGCAGGCCAATTTGGACTGGGATTTTTCCAACTCTTCAGAGTTGCAGTATTAATCCCTTATAAGGTAAGTGAATTTTGATATTTTTTTATTTATTGTAGTCCTTAAATGGACTGTAGACTGCTTGGTAAAACAAGGAAGAAAAGTCTGCTAATTTTGGAGCCACCTTCAGTGCTTGCTGCCTGGCTCTGCTCTCTCTATCTCTCTCTGTTTTTCTCTTCTGTCTTCACTGCTTTAATTCATGTTTTCTCTTTGCAGATCACCAACCACCCATCCCCTCAAGAACTAAAAAAAAATTCTCCCCCCTAAAAAAAATTCCTGCAGTAAAATCATATGAGAGCATTCTTTATTCAACCATAAAGAGGGCCAATATTCAAGGGCTTTATTTAATTCAATTTAATTTATTTTTTCTGAGGGGGGCATGGCAGGCCGGGTGGCTGGGTCCGCCTGAAGCAATGCGGTAGTCCCCCGGGCCCCTCCGAGCGCTCCGCCCCTGGCCGGCGCCTCCCTAATACAGTGAATCCAGATCGCCGATTGACAGGATGATTGTGAAGCATACACACCAGCTAGAGTCCATCCGAAGGAGTCATTTGACCCATACACATCCTAGAATCAATCGGCCATGGTTAAATACATCGTTACGGTGGTATAAACGGTGTTATACACCGATATAAATCGAATCGACACAGAGCGGCCGCCATTGCTGGCTTCTTGTCCGATGTTTGCGCATGCGCAAGACACAGCGCGCTGGGCTGGCCTGCTACGCCTGACGCCCCAGAGGCGTATAACGACCATTGCTTCAACGTGGGGGGTACGTCGTGAACTGAGGTTGGAGAAATACGCATTATTTTCGATAGATACGTACGTAGTAACCTCGTAACCGATTGTCGACAAATTACGTAGTTTTCAAACGTTGGGTCCGATGTGAATGGGAGGTTTAATGCTTCCTTAGACAAACGTTCCTCAAAGGAAATTGTCCAGAAGGGTTACCCACTAAATAGATAATCGTCACCCTGGGCTTCGTCTATGAAATACAGTAACTGTTACCTTTCCAAGCGGGTTGTTTGGGGTGTTCAGGAAAATAACTTTGGTTTTGCTATTGAATTTTGCAGCCAGTTCCTTTTCATCAAGTTTCCAGTCCGCGCTTGATGGTTCCTTTCCTGTATTTACCTGAAAGGAGATGACATTGGTTCAAGGTGTTCACAACCGAAAAAGATAGAAGACCTACCACTTCATTGCGTATAAAAAATTTCAACAAAATTTTCTTTAAAAATTCTAAAACAAATCATCTACATTGAGAAATACTAAAGCATTCAGCAATGAATAATTTAAGAATAACCTAACTGATTCATTAACAGTCGTTATAAGATGAAGTACAATGTGACTTTTAACAATTTTTTTTTGTCTAAAATAAGATTTACTTACTGGTCTGAGAGGAATATACACAGGAACACCTCCAGCAAATTTCACCACTGGCTCATACATGTCAAAGGCAGGCTCAATGATGATTGCCTGGAAGAATATATCAAGTGGCAGATTATTCAGTTGTGATTTTTTAAACAGAATGTCCAAAAGTACTTTTAATATTTGTATTTCCTTTCCCGATGGGATAGAAGATTATCTTGAATTTTGTCCCATTCTGTCAGAACATGTGCAGTGTACGTAGAATACACGAAGCTCTTTTTTGCGTATTTCATACATAAATTGGCTGTTTTCTTGTAATTTGTGTGAAAATCACAAAAAAGAGCCGATCCATAGTACACACACATACGAACATTTTCACACGAATTTCATACAAATTTCACACAGGTACTTTTCACTTACTTTGACTATTTAAGTGAAATATAGTTGTCATAGCCTACATGGTTTAAGTTTAGACCTTGCATTGACTAATCTAAAAATTATAAAATAAATCAAGTTTAAGCACAAAAATCAACTCAACACGTAGGAAATCCATGCGAGAATGTATATGTGTTTTACGTACATTAATTTTCATGTGTATTTCAAACAAGAAAACAGCCAATTTACGTACGAAATGTGCAAAAAAGAGCTACGTATGTTTTACGTATGCAGCACAATTGGCCATGTACTCCTCAAACAGAAAAGCGGAAATAATATTTTTACTTAATTTATTGATAATTTCATTTCTAACCAATTGGTATTTTAGAGTCACCAATAATTTCAAACCATCTAGCTACTATCTACCTGCAACAATATTTTCTGTATATATAGAATACAACTTTGTATACTATACAATTACATACAATAAATTGTCAATAAACTTGAGCTTAAAATACTTCTGTCAGTAGCAAAACATATATTGCTAAAAAGCGAATTTAAATATGCCTTTTCAAAATGTTTAGGAATTAAGTACCAAATTAAAGTAGTAAACATATCAAGCATTTCTAAATATTGTGTTCTTATATCTTCTTATAAAAAAAAAAACACCATGTTTGTTATTTCATCACATTCCTGATTATATAAATTCGGTATTTCATCATATTCCTATAGTCATTTGACATCCATTATGATTCATATCATATGACAATTGCTATTTATTTGACACCAAAGTGCATTACCAACACCACATGAAAGTGATTATGTTGTTTATGGGAGACCATCAATCAGTAGTGATTTTTTTTTTTAATCAATTACTAGTCAGATGATTGTGTGTTGGGCAGTAATTTGCATTAACTTGGTGGCTGAAACCTAAAAAACTTAAGATTTAAATATTTCAACATGCTTTGTTTCCTTTCTGCTTAAATTATTATGCTTTATATGTATTGAGACCCGTATATGTCTGATTCAAAATGTCTAATAAAGTATATTTTGTATATCATATAGACTTTTTACATTGAGCAATGCCAATATATTTCCAAAAGTGTCAAATTTTTTACACAATGAATGTTTTGTTGCCACTTCATTAAAGCCTTCAGTGATTAAGTCAGACACACCCTCAAAGCAGACCAATGACCAGGCCTTCATATCAAGCATGTTATGCAAATTAGGCCGATTTTGCTGTTTCGCACAGTTCCGTAAGGTTTACAGATGTGATTTTAAAATAGACATATAGATCTCTATGAGACGTTTAAAATGATAGGTCATACATCTCTGAGAAGTGAATAGTTACTTCGCAAATTGCCAGTAAAGTTTTGAAGTGGAGAGGAATCCTGGGCGCTGATTGGTTGTGACGCTCTGACGTAAAATCTTATGATAATGCACGCCGATGGAGGGATTCGTCTAGGGTACATTCTCTGGGTTTTTGTTGCGTACAAATGAAATAAATTTAACTCATCTTCCACATAAAAAATGTCAAAATTGATGAAAGGAGTAGTTCGTGAAACAAGTAACAACTGTGTTTGTGGATTTAAAGGATGAAACAAATAACCATAATGATACTGAATGGTTAGAATGAAAATAAACATGTTCGATTTCACTGCATGAGCGCATGAGCCGCACTCTAAAAAAATTCAGACAAATTGGTTTTTTAGATTCAAAATGGTTTTTTGAAAAGCCAAATTTCAATGCAAAAAACCATGTTGGTTTTGCATTGAAATTTGGATGTCCAGGGTCTTTCAGTTGCCCCAGCACTGAACGCTGGATACAATCCACCTCCCTATACTTTCCCACGGTCTCGGAATAAATTGAGTTCCAGGAGTGGGAGTTGAACCCACAAGCTCACTGCCAGTGGCAGACACTGGTACCACAAGACAGAACTCTTAATAATTAAGCTAGTGTATCTCTACAAAATGTTTGTGTATCTCAGGAGAAATTGTTGATACAAAACTAATAAAATACATATTTATTAAAAATTGTTTATGTGAAATAGCCAATTAAATTGCCAATTCTGAAAAATTTCATGTGTAATTTTATGAAGGAATTTTAGAAGAGCATCTGACTTCACACAAAGATTTCGTACAGATCGAGATGTTATTGTTAATATCCCGCAATTGCGAGTGAACACCATGGAAAAACCATTGAGTTCACACCATTGAGTTCATCCTTGTGAACTCAATGAAATAAATTATGTGACGTTGTTAAGCGAACAATGGGCAGAATTGTTTATGTCATGATGTCACAATGGGCAGCTGGAGACGTCAAAACAAACTGCTTGGGAGAATTTGAAGTTATCAGACTAAAATTTAGTAAAAACCACTTATAAAATCATTGCGGGATATAAATAAAACCCCATAACAGTGTTAATTCAGAGCAGACCTGACACTCATGATGTTCATAGCTGTGAACTACACTGTCATGGGGTTTTATTATATAACTATATTTCATGGACATACAATTTATTCTCACCTCATCTCCAGGGTTGATGAATCCAAGTGCAGAATTAAACAGTGATCCGTCAGCTCCAAGTGTCACTAGGACTTCATTCATTGGGTCGATTTCTCTTTCGAATATTGGAGAATAGGTTTTTGCCAGAGCCTTGACAAGTCGTGGATGACCCTAAAAATGAATGACTGTAAAATGACGAAGAATATCCAATATGATGACAATTAGTTATTTCCAAATAGGCCTATGGTGGTGACAGAATAGACTATTTGCCCAATAGAAATTGCAACACAAACTTTTCTTGCTACACAAAAAAGCTGGAAATAACTCCATTTTATGAAGCTTAGTTATTGTATACACACTTAAGATTATATTAGTTTTTTTGATAAAAAGCTGACAAATATAGTTACTACTCTAAAAAAACTGTGTAAATAACTATTTAATGAGCCGACTTCTTAAAAAATTAATATTTATATTTTAAAAGTTCTGAGCAGGCCTATAATGTACACATTTAAGAACAGATTCTTTTTTTTACCTCTCTGACAAATACAAAGTTACTATTCTAAAAATTGTGTAAATGACCACTTACAGTAGACAAAATAGTAATGCTTACATTCACTGCTCTTTCAGGCTGCTCTATACCTGCCATGTTAATGCCAATGCTTTCTTTTACTTATTAATGTGTCAGAGACTCAGAGCCTATCCATACCATGTAATTGCATGTGAGTAATAGTCTCACCAATGACCTCACTGATTTCTCGGAGTTTGCGCCTGCAAGTGCTTTGGGGGAAGAAAATTTCACAGTTTTACGGAACTGTAATAATGAGTAAAACATGCAGGATTAGAATGATTGTTGCTGATCTTACACAAAAGAGACATTAGAAAGATAGATTGCATAGTTACCAAAACTGCTAACAGAAAAAAGAATACATATATTAGGGTGTTTCAGGTGCCCCCAATATTTTCCGATCCTGCTTGACCTTGGTCTGGTATTGCAGTTTATATAGTAGAAGTCAAATGTAAAATTTTGGCCCATTCTATAAATAGTTACCTTTACCAGAATTCACTTGAAGTTTATAATGTAATTCCCCATTGGCGAACTTGCAAATCCTGAAGATATTGCAGAAATCAATGAAGGAATAGATATTTTTTCCTCAATCCATAGTTTCTGAGTAAGTTTTGGGAGGGCAATTCAAATCTGGCATCAACTATTTTATAGCAGGTCTTCCTAATGAGCTAGGAAGTTTTGAATTTCCTAAAATTCTGCCGTTTTATGCATATTTTCACAAATTTGACAGCTTCTGGTAGCTTGGTAAATGGGGTTATACAAAAAATAACACCAGATTTGAATTTCCCTCCCAAAAGTTACTAAGGAACTGTGGATTGAGAAAAAAATATTGATTTCTTCATTGGTTTTTGAAATATCTTGAGAATTTGCAGGTTCGCCAATGGGGAATTACATTATAAACTTCAAGTGAATTCTGGTAAAGGTAGGTATTTATGGAATGGGCCAAAATTTTACATGAGGCTTTTATTATATAAACTGTAATACCAGACCAAGGTCAAGCCAGATCGGAAAATATTGGGGGCACCTGAAACACCCTAACATATATATATATACATATATATATAATATTCATGTATATATGTTTTAGACTCAAAGCGGTTATGGGATAATTTTTATAAATTGGCTGGAAGCAAATGTAAAAGTTCTCAAACAAACATTGCCAAGTGTGCACAATATAAGACACATCAACAGCTCTGCTTCTGACTAACATGCTACCTCTCTTATGTTAAGCATAGCAGTGATACACATCACTGGTTAATATACATGTCACTTAGTTTCCAATGATTTGGTGAAAAAACCACCTGTTTCAATGGTGAAGATTAGAGGAACACCTTCAATGACATCATTGACACTCTGAAAACAGCCACATGAAGGCACTTGAAATTCGTCTACTGTAACACGTAGGTTTAAAAAGTATTACTCGTATTTTACAAGTTCCAAGCATTTACTGTACTTACAGACCCTAGATTTTTCATCTATAAATTAAGAGATAAACTGGACTCACAAAACTTCTGGTGTACTGTTGAAGAAAGGGATCATCACTAGAAGCAGTTTTGGTGAGGCAGTCTGTGACGTAATGAGGAGGACGGAAGTTGGGGAAGCCCTTACCAAGATTCAGGGCTTTGTATTCTTCCAACAAAATGTCTAATTCAATCCTGTAACAACAAAAAGGCATGTGTATATACAATTTTTTGGAGTTTCCAGGGGAATATAACAAACCATAGCGAAGATGTCGCCTGTTCATTTCACTTTATTTATAGTGTTAGTCGGTCCTGATATATTTAATTTTGTTCGGTTTTTGGTTATTTCTGAACCTAGAACTCAGTTTTGAAGAAAATGCGACAGCCAAAAGATTGTTTGACTGAAATTTGGTTCAGTTTTGGTTGTAGAGGTACAACCGAAACCAACCCGAAATTTCTAAAATCGTCAACGACACTATTTGACTGTCACCTTTTAAAATTACTTATTTTCCAAACAGGGATTTTCTTTGTACTGTTATGTTAATTGTAATATGTAATGCCCAAATTGCCTTATAATAATGACAGCCAAAATATTATAAGTGAAAAACTCAAAAGTGAGGTGGTTCTATTACCATATATTGCCAGACTTTCCCTGCAGCCTATTGGCCCACATTTTCCTTTCACCTGACATTTCCTGCAATTAACAAAGATAAACTGAATTGCGAGTAAAAAAAAAACTGTGAAGATTGATATGCAAAAATGTTTATAAAAATTCATCTTCGGGCTTCAATTTAAACACAGCATCAATACAAAATATCTATATTATTAGTTTTACATACATAAAATACATGTGCTTCAATTTTTTTTTCATAGCCTGTGTGTCATTTTAATTTTGTATGCCCATGAGAAAAATTTAGTCCATTGCTGAGGGTCCCATGAAATTAGCGAAATTAAAACAGACGATAACCACAGTATGCGATATGGTTTTGCTTTAATACTGTGACACTATCCTATCAAAACAGGTGACATAAACACAATTTTATAGTACACAGGTAAGGAATTCTAGAAAAAGCCAATTGGGGCAGTTGCATCCCACAGAACAAAGAAATATCAGTTTGCTGAAGAATTCAATGGGAAATGGTTGCAAACTTGAAAACTCCAATTGTGCAAGAAAAAAAAACTACATATTGAATAACGTACAGTAGGTTCCAAATTATTACGCAAGTTGGTTTTTTTATGATATCTCAAAAACAACTGAACTTATCTTAAAATCCTTCCCACATAACAATTTGTGTTCCATGAAGGCAATATCCTGCAAGTTTTGTCCAATTCTGGTGGTGAAGTGAGGAGTTACGCCACAGAGCACCATATACCCTGTTTTTCGATGTCCCAAGTTATTATGCAAATGTAAGAAAAAGTGATCTAAAAGTACCATAATGATCTTTTAATTCTTCTGAACACTTACCTCTTAATGTTTAATGAAAAATAGAACCTTCATTTCAAAAATTGTTGCGTTAATAACGAAGAAATCCATAATATACCACTGCATTGAAATAACATTGAAATTACTAACTTTTTGCATTAAAAAGCTTCTCCAAGACGAACAAAATTTTTTCACATTATGAAACTCTCTCTCTGGGTTCCTTAGGTATAGAACTCTTCCCAAAATTAAAGAGAAGCCATTTCGACCAATAAACATGAACAATATCTTCAAATGAAAATGATGGAGATTGGGCTTGCATTGACGGCAATGCTAATTCAATGGAAAAAAGAAGCACTCATTTTTGACTTATTGTTATGTTTTGTAGAGAAAGGGGAATTGGTTCATCTTTTCACAGGATAACATATCCCTGTCAGCGTGCCTCGGCGGTCCAACGTCGGCCCAGCGTCAGTCCGATGTCAGTAGCATCGGACCAGCTTCGGGCCGACGTTGGACCGCCGAGGCACGCTGATAGGGATCATAGTCTCAAAGGTATATTGTTATGTGAATTGGTTGTGATTTGACATTTTTTAAAAACAACAGAGGCTTTATATCCAAGAAAAATGGTCATTTCAATGTTATTCCAATGAGGAGGTTTTATATTGATTTCTAGGTCATGAAGACAGCCATTTTTGAAATGAAGTTTCTATTTTTCATTAAACGTTATGAGGTAAGTGTTTAGAGGATTAATAGATCAATTTGGTACTTTTAGATCACTTTTTCCTACATTTGCATAATAACTTGGGACATCGAAAAACAGGGTATATGGTGCTCTGTGGCGTAACTCCTCACTGCACCACCAGAATTGGACAAAACTTACAGGATATTGCCTTCATGGAACACAAATTGTTATGTGGGAAGGATTTTAAAACATGTTTAGTTGTTTTTGAGATATCATAAAAAAACCAACTTGCATAATAATTTGGAACCCACTGTATAATTAATATGATCTCGCAGGGATCAGCATCAAACCTGTATGGATTTCAATAAAAAAAATATCTTAAAAGATTAGAAAATTACATTGATGCAAAGCATTTCTATTACAAGTGTTACAAAAAAGAGACCAGCAGAATTTCCACAAAAAGCAATTTTAGGCAAACGTGGAAATACTTCAAATTTCTTTCCTATCAAAATGCAGCAAATTAGTAAGGAAACAAATATAATTTGTAGGACAATCACCAGTGTAGAAGACGAATATTTTATCAAAATGAATGAGATGTTGGTTTTAGTATGATTGTGTGTTTACCGAAACATATTGGTAATCACTCATATTTCCTCGGCTGCAAAAATTTATCTATTTAACAAAAATAGGATTCTATGCAAATATTGGTACTTGGAGACTCATTAGTTGCAGGCAGGTTTTTACAAAGAAGACTTATAAATCAATGCCCTTACTAGAAATTCAACATTGTCAGTCATAAATTGTTTGATATGTTTGTAAATTTATGTCATATGCATGTTAAGTTCTAGACAATAAATATAAGTACTTCAACATACCTTTGAGTTGTTTTATATATCCAAATGGATTTTACAGAGAATGTTGAAAAAAATCCTTAAAATGAAGTTCACCAGCTGACATTGATTTTGAAAAATAAAACCTGAAGCCAATAAAAATGCATGTAAATAAAACTGAGCGATTCTTATCTTTGATAAGTTGGTGATAAGTAGATCAATGTGCAGATAAATAAAACAACAGACCGTCAACTGATCTCTAACAAATGAATGAAAGAGTGACACACTAACTTGCCTTGTCATATATATGGGTCACTCAGATCCCTATTCAGTGGACTTTTAACATTGTTAAACATGAAAAGTATTTGGATGTTATTAGAGCATATCACAGCCCCAAAGAAAATCCATTCATGTTGCTTTTACAACAAGAAGCCACGACCTTGATCTGGTGTTAAAGAAAGCATAGAATGGTGAAATATAGACGTATCAATTACATAGACCCATAGTAAAGGATGGTATATTACGTAGAGCATAAAATGTACCAACTTGCTCACCAGAGTGTGCATGTGTCTGCTTGACCAGGGGAAGGGGTGGAATCTCTGTTTGCATAATGAAAATGTACAGCTGGGTGAACTATTTGACACACATAATGGTAAAACAACATCACAACAACAGAAATGTTTGTAAGATGCTCACTACATACATTCGTCTTTTGACAGTTCCTGCAACATATTCTAATCCCATACAATCACAAAAACACAGTGTATGCTGCTCATAATGCGGAAAGCTGTCTGCTAAATCTATTTCCTTTAAACTGTAAACAAGAAGGCCAAGGCAACTTAATACTTTGATTCACATTATTGATTGTAAACATACAATGTAGGCCACAGGCCAAAGCGAGTTAGTGCAGCCGCAGCTGGGGGCTGAGGACTGGGGGTTGGGGCTGGGACTGGGGCTTTTCTTCCTTTTTGCCTGTGACAGCCTTGCAATGTTTTTTTTTCTCATAAAGATGGCCACAGATTAATCAGAGAAAACGTCACAGAATCAACTTATTTGGTGGGTTAGAGCACCGACTGACATAAGCTTATTTGGGTCAAAATTTGAAAACCTTGAAATTTCAGCTGAAAAAATTTCGAAAATTGTTCGCTCCAGAAATGCCTTTTAAAGTTTGCGTTAGGTAGGTCAAACAATCAGCTATCACTGCGCTTTCATGTCCAAGGGTCCCAGTGCCCTGCTGATCTGTACTAAGGTGATAAACATGGATGTAATGTTTTTCAACTGTCATTAAAATCACACTTCTAACTAAAAAAATCCTGACCATTTGGGGCTAAACAATCTATTGCCAATGATTGGGCAAGTGGCTGGCACATTTTGGGCAAGTTTAAGGTCTCTAATGGCAATTATTTTTGAGAAACTGTATTTTGATCAATTAAAATACCAAATATGTGTGTCATTAGCATCATGCCTATAACTTGAAATCCGTACCATTTAGAGCTGAATAACGTATTACCAACAAATAGGAAAGTGGCTATTCTGCACACAATGAGCTATATTTCAGGTCTCTATGACCAATAGTTATTGAGATAGAACAAATCCATGAACCAGAAATTTACAAAAACAAACAAAAATACTATTTTCATCAATAGTTTGGATTCTGAATAATAAAGATGATCTCCACTACTCCCTCCAGTGCCCAATGTCTTTGCTAAACCATATTTCAGATGCTAGACAAGGTAAAATGTTGCTGGCACCCCATATTTGGTTAGTAGTTTCAGAGAAGAATCAAACTTCATACTAAGCATGTCAGATGCAAGGAAAATGCAAAAATGTTATGTAATAGTCTGTTGAAACATTTATTGATAATATATATTCTACTGATTTAAATTCCAGTCACCTGCAACAAAATTTTAGTGAGATAAAAGCAATAAGCCATTTTTGACATGATGCTAATGACAGCGTGATGCTAATGATAATTACAGTAAAAATCTTTGTAGGGACCAGTGCAAAACTGGCAGTCTGGCAATATGGCATGCAATGACCTTATGAACACCAGAAACATGTTCACAGTGATTTTGGTCCAGAAATATGCAGTCAAAATAGAGTAGCAAGGCGTTTGCTAATGACAAATTGAGATAGGACAACTGACATGCCGACAGAAATACTCTAATATTTTGGTTTACAAAAATGATACAGAGCTACAAATAGTTTAGTTATTTTCTTGGGTTCTCAGACAACATCAGGCACAATGTTTTCTCACAGAATGTGTGTCCCTTTATTTTTTATTAAGAAACAAATCCGGCGTGATGCTAATGACACAATATTGGAGACATTGACACAACAACCTCCTGCTCTTATACAGAATATTATTTCAGCTATTGATGACCAGATTTTAGAAGACTGACAGTCAAGTCTCCATGTATGGAAGAGTTTAACTGAATCAGAATCCTGTACTAGTTTTTGTGATGCGATCTTTCAAAGAAAGTGCTGGTGGAGACAGGCCATTTTCAGGGGGGTTGGCCATTTCAATGCTATTTTTGGAGGGATTAAATTATTCTGCCTCATATTTTTTGTGTTATAAGTTTTGCAAAAAATCCTTGTCTATGACAAATGACAACAAGAGGTCCTCTATTGGTCTTCCTGCCATCATGAATTATCGTTAAACACTGGAGACAGGAATTTCAGACTTATCAAATTTTGACCCATTTGCAAATCACAACTTTGTCTGATAGGAGTAGTGATGCTCTAAGCCTGATCTGCTTCACTGGCTTCTAAAGTTGCTCACTGAATCAGAATGACTTGTACTCACGAGGTTGTGATGTTTGACTACGCAACTTAACATTTTGGGTGTCTTGAAATCAATCAAATTTTGTCAACCGCGGGGTGCAAAAATTTCATGTTGCAAGTAGGAAATGAATTCAAGAATCTCAAAATTAATGAAACGCCCAGAACACAAAGGTGGCGACAGCTGCAAGTCAACAATCTTTTGCCGACAGTTGTTTATTGTCATATGACATAATTAAATGACTTTACAGTCACAATGAGGAGAAGTTGCATGAAGACTGAAGGAAAGCTTTCGCATACCAGAAGTGACCAACAGGCTCTGAACTGTTATTTGTGAGGCAGTTAAGTGATGGTACCTGTATTATCGCTCATACACACTATGGGAGATCAAGCAGCATGCTAAAATATCAACTTGCTGAGGCAAGTTAAAAATATCTGCACTCACGAGTGAAAAACCTAGAAAAAGCTCAACAAGCACTCATCAGTGTTGAAAGATGGATGTGTGTGTAGATTGTACAAGAAAATTAAAAGACAAGGACAAGCTTCTAACATGTGGAGTATGTTGCAGGAAATCTCACATTTCGTGTCAGAATATTACCAAAGCAGAATTCACAATCCTGCAGAAACAAATGGCTCAGCTACATTGATATTGTAAAAGTTGCCAAGTAGGTGCAGAGTCCTTACATAAACAAATGATACTTCTTAGCTAGATCTCTGAGGTTGGGAGGAGAATGGATGCCCTTGAAGCTACAGTAAATGTCTCCGCAAATGAGATAGATAAAAAAATAGATGATCTGGTCAGATCCAAACTAGATATGTCCCATGATCTGTTGAGAGAAGAAGTGACGGATGCCGTAATCAAGAAGATCGAATCAAACCTGGCAGCACGAGGAGAAGAATTACAACTGAATGAAGTCCGGATCAAGGAAATTGCTACAAAGACAGCAGAGGATACCATGAAAGAGCCTAATTCATGCAGGATATTAATTAAAGAAATTGAGGACAAAGAGCGAAGAAAGAACAACTTGATCATACATGGTCTAAGCGAATCGAAAGAAGAAAATGGAGAACAGAAAAAAGAAGATGACCAAAAGAGATGTATCCACATTCTTAAATTTGTCCACAAGGACATTGACACCACAGAATGTTCCAAATACCATCGCATTGGCAAGTTTGACCCAGAAAAATCCAGGCCTATCATCATCCAGCTTCAAAATGGGGGAACAAAAGCAAAAATTCTGAAGGAATCCAAGAATCTGAAAGGAAGCAAGTACGAAGAAATAGGAATCAGCCATGATCTTACAAAGCAGCAACGACTGGAACTTCAAGAATACCTGAAAGAAGCTAGGCAAAAATCTGCTGGAGGGACAAAACATAAAGTTATCGGCATGCCAGGTTTTTGGAAAGTCAGAGAAATAAAAAAAGATAACTAAATAGATCAAGTGCATCTTGTTATTTTCAGAGAACTCAGTATAGATCTGGAGGGCAATGTGATGCCGCCCAGGCCAGAAATACTGTTTCTGGACGGAGTACAGTTACTTAGATTGCCATTAAGATACCAACCTGGTGTTACTGGAGGGCAGCGTGATGCGGCCCATGCCAGATATGAAATGTTACTAAAAATATTGGGATTGTCTGTGGTGGAGGCATCGTGAGAGGCCTCAACTTACAGCTATTTCTCTAAATTTACTAAATTCAACTTCGTCCATTATATCAACGTTCAAATTTGTCCAATGGATCTCCTACGTCAACCCCTGGATCTTCAGCAACATCAACGTCCGCATATATATTGGTTTCATTGCTGTCGCACAAACACTATTAAATCTGAACAAAGAGGCTTCTGCCGAAGCGTGCGTTCAGTATTTTACTTGACTTTACTTTACAACATATTGGCGAATGCTTTTTCAAGAGTCTTTTGTAGGTCCAAACAGCGAAGCTGATGGCATGAAAATCTCAAAATCAGTTCAGCAATCTCATTACAATGCTACAGTTCAACCCAAAATAAAGTAAGAAAATTTTCTGTCAGAAGTCCTCTGTTTATCTATTTTGCCCTCTTTTCTCCTCTCCACCCCAAATCTCCTTACAACTCCCTTTGACTCCTTACAACAACCTTAGCCCACATTAAGAACTCTATTTAGACAGCTACCAATGTAACTGCAATTAGCAGAGTTGCAAAATATCAAGTAAACAAAACACAATGGGGGTGATTGAGTTTAAATTGGTTTTGTTTAAATATGATTTTAATGCAATTTTAAAAGGTAGTTGAAAGTAGGTAAAAGTAGGAAGTGATTCAGAGGTAGTCAAAAGGTGTGAAAGGGTAAAGTAGTGGCTGATTCTTCCTTCCTGCTGGGGCAATCGTACTTTATTTTGGGTTGTACTGTATAGGTGCCAGTTTACCACAACCACAACATTGTCAAAAACAAAAAAAAACTGCAACGTTGTCATAAAATATTTAACATAATGCAACTTTAATATGCGATTTTGTGTTATTTCTATGTTTTGAACTTTTGAGCACATTTAAACAAAGTAAATTTTGAATTATGTCCAAGAATTTTTCTGTAGGGGGAACGGGGGCACTTTGGGACGCTTTTAACGTCTACTAATTTTTCTCAAAGCTGAAAGCACTTAAGAACTCAGAAGTTTGCATGAATATCACCAATACTATTGAGCTTAAATGCAAGGCATAATAAACTAGAATGCATTGCACCTACCCTTTTGCAGCCAGAGAGTCGTAAAAATGACTGTCCCAATGTGCCCCGGCGTGCACAGCCGGGGCACATTGGGACATCAATTAAAAAATCATTTTAACACTCCATGTGCAATAGATATCACATATAAGTAGTGTGTAAGACAATATACAGTGCATTAACACCTTGTAGTGCCAATAGTTCATAACTTTAAACAGTTTTAAACATTTAACATAAGCTGTCCTGGGTGCGGACATCTATGTAAGTAACACACAGTGCTTTGCGACAAATTTGTTCACAGAGCATGGTAATCCACTATACCTCTATTCATTGTGGCCTGAACACCTGTTGCGTGCTGTCCCAGGTCATTCAGTTGCCTTGGACACTTAAATTCTGCCATATTAAGTGCGTCCCAATGTGCCCCGAATTCACTGTCCCAATGAGCCCTGATATGACTTTTACACCAAAATGCTAATTTCTCGGACACCAGTGAGTGTGTTTATCACGATAGCAATTCATAACTGTTCATTACGATATATCAAAGTCATACAAGCACTGAGAAAGCCTCATTGCTCATGGTTTGTCCACAGAATGGTTCGAATTGAACCCGTCCATATTTACTTTAGTAGTAGGAAAACAAACTTTTGCTCGCCATATGGCTGTAATTTGTCTATAAAACCATGGAAACATCAGGATGTGAAATTACAAGATATGATGGCACTACCATATCATATACCTTGCCAGGATCCAAGAAATCCCACCGTCCCATAGAGCCCCGCGTCCCAATGTGCCCCCGTTCCCCCTAAACTGCGCTCATTTTTTCATTTAGCTCATAAATTCTGCAAATTGAATATTTCTGTTAAATTTTTGAATTTTGATCAAAATTCTAGATAAAATCTTCGGATTGCAGTAAATTCTTTATAATATAATTCCATTAGCCTACCAGGAAAATCAAATTTTAGATAAAATTGAATCCTAATCCTATCTTTGAAATAAGCATATGTATAGCAATGGTTGCAATAAACTGCAATGTCGCATTATGATGATATTTGCAAAATTGAAATGTTAATATACTCACAAAATAGTATCCCGAAAATATATTTAAGAATTGAAGGTAATATAAAGTAAAGCAATTGTTTCAAAATCCGATATCCCCTTCAAAAATGATTGGTGTTTTTGCTCTCTGGTCAGTTTGAAATTTGACTTCAATTTGCAATTCAGCACCACTTTTAAAAATTGGGTGACAAGTTCCTGGAGTTTTGAATACAAATAAAACGTGATAATAATATGTTTTATAGGATTTGCAATCCTTTTTATACAGTTCAACAGCATATTTATGACTTTCATAAGGGAAAAAAATATCTTAACTTTATAATATTTCACAGTATTGTTTGTATTTGAATTTAATCTAAGTTGACGTATTGTTGTTTTTTTTAGATGAAAGTATTTTTTTAATGTATCAATCTTTTTTTCCAAAAAGATCAGCACTCCATCATTATCACTTTTTAAAAAAATTTTCGGAGAAAAAAGATGGGGATAATCAACTCAGTTCTGTAGTTGAAACGGGATGCCCCATGGATTTATTTATAGATCGTGAGATCATTATGTTATAACACTACGAAGTCGGTTCAGGTAAATGAAATAGTACACGAAACGGCAATACATTACATTAGCCCTTTGCCAGTTAAATTTTAACTTCACAATGTTTAATTGTTGAAATTTGATCAACCTTTTACATAGTGTTGAAATTGTTAAACTTTTACTTAGTGTTATAATTTTTGTGTTATAATTTTGTCTCAGAATTTTATAAAAATAACTTAACATAGGCCTAAGTTTACATTGCCAGTAAATATATTTGGTAAAAGTCTACATTACCAGTAAGAATACTGAACAAGTACTTAACAATAAATTTGATGTTATTTTTTTCATAGCTTTGTGTTTTTCCGAAAACTTCGTTTGCATTTAAACCGTGATATTAGAGGGCATCCGTGAATGTGATTGGTCTTGTTTTCGACCTGTGACACTCAGTTTAGAGTTTGACATCACAGATTTTGACAAAGGAATCTAAAACTTTGACACATCCCCATTTTTGAGAGCAACATTTGAAATTGAAAATTTTGCACAAATTTACCTTTAATGATCCACTTCAAATTTCTTTAGGTCTTTTTCGATTTGATCAAGTAACAATAACACGATAATATTTATACTGAATATCAATAGACTAATACAGGAGTGTGCCTGTGGTTACAGTTGCAGACAAAAATATTCGTACAGCTGAGTATTCTGCACATACCTGGTATTTACTCTTGATTCAGGGATGCGAGGAGAAAATTTTCACTTTTAAGTCATTGCCCTAATCAATTGTCATTGTCAATCACTGCAAACTTAAGCATATCTCTGTTTTCAAGCTCAGGGGGCACACAAACGTAAAATTTCAATATGACAAAAGTATTCATACAGCTCGAACACGCTGGGTATAAAGTGCATCAAAAGCTGGAATTTCTATTCCAAATAATTTGTAACTTTCTGTGGCTTCTTTGGATAACTTCCTTAGAAGTCCTGAGTGCTTTTTTAGTGTTTTTATCTGTTTTGGTTGATCCATACCACCTTATAACACTGGTATCATTTTACCATTAAATGTTTACCGTAATATGGGGTGAATCGGGACACTGGGGTAAATCGGGACAGAATAGGAACATGTTATATTTCTTGTATTACAGCTACTTCTGTTTAACCCAGGTCCATAATTTTTGGCGCACTTCTGGCATACATAGTAGCACAAATTGTGGTCGGGTTTATAATTCTAAATGCAGGCAGTGAGGAGCTGCAGCACTTTAAACTTGGCCCTGCAGAAACTGACTTCTCAGCAGCTGGTCAAAACTTTGCCTATAACACAAAAAGCATAAATATTAGAGGCACCAATCTTGCAGGAAACTTTATTAACCTAGTTTTGGCAAATTAAGGGACCAGAATACTTGACTAGATGTGAGATTCTGTATGTTTGGTCATAGGTTCAGATCCAGGGCAATGACAAATTTTCGGAATCAACAAAAATGACCCTACTAATTTTCAATTTTATTTACGAGCATGACTTTTTAAAGAATATTATTTAACTGGTCATCATAGAGACTGGATTTAGTTCAGAATTACCTATGTATGGTGTAATTAACAGAAAACTACATTTTTTAATACCTTTTTGTCATTTATCATAATTTTTAAGAATCTGCAAATTTTAAATGAAATTGAGTTAAGATTATCTTAAATTTTTTTTTTGCATGTCAAATATATTTTCTAATGTTCATTCACAAGTAGCAATCACCTAAACATGGCAGGAAGTATTATTTTATAGAAATAGGGGACTGTCCCGATTCACCCCAAACTAAGGGGTGAATTGGGACAGTGGTTTTTCATGAACAAATCATTGAAAATTAAAGATTTCTTTTAATGCTCTTAGGAATAGTTGGACCTTAAGTTCGGACATAATTAGGCACAATATTTTGATTTATAAGATGATTTGTGACCATGCTATGACAGAAAAACCCTCAATTCTGTCCCAATTCACCCCATATTACGGTATGAAACTTCTGCAAAGATACTCACTAAGCCAAGCTAAATGCTCACGCACAGTAAAATTTGGTTTCATGGCTTGCTTTAATCATTTGTGCAAACTCTCATTTGGACGGAAATTAACTTTTGTCATGCAGTTGATCAGGGGCGGACTGGCCTATGTGACAGAGTGGCAGCTGCCACGGGCCCATCCACTCAGGGGGGCCCATGCAAGATATCAAAAAATTAAAAATTCCAAGAAAAAAAAAAAGCCAAGAAGCTTCGCAATCTGGTTTATGATTTTGGGACGCAACCAAACCTAACAGGACAAGACCCTGTCATGTGTGGGCCCCCCTCCTGCAACAATTTTCCAAACTATATGCTGTAGCACTCTGTTTCACATTAGAAATAATGTCGTTAAAAGGGCGGTTGGGGCCCACTGACTTATGTTGCCACGGGCCCGAAATGGCGCCAGTCCGCCCCTGCAGTTGATGATTTGCACATGATTAAAAAAAACCTAGGGTAAAAATTGGCCAAGACCCAATGCTATTTCAATGGGCAAAACTTTCAAGACTTCGCTAGACATTTGGTACCCAAACCAAATGCAACTTCTTGTAGTTTACATCAGGCACAATCTATTGCAAAAAGAAAACTATAATGTACCATTTGAAGAAATGAGGTTATTCTTCATGGACTTATTGCCATCTTTTGAGAAATGTCATATACATTTAATGGTAAAATGATCCCAGCGATATAGGGCGTTATGGGTCAACCAATACAGATAAAAACACCCAAAAAAGCATTGCGAACTTCTAAGGAGGTTATCCAAAGAAGCCACAGAAAGTTAAAAATTATTTGGAACAGAAATTCAAGCTTTTGATGCACTTTATACCCAGCGTGTCCGAGCTGTATGAATACTTTTGTCATGTTGAAATTTTACGTTTGTGTGCCCCCTGAGCTTGAAAACAGAGATATGCTTAAGTTTGCAGTGCTTGACAATGACAATTGATTAGGGCAATGACTTAAAAGTGAGTTATGTGCAGAATACTCAGCTGTATGAATATTTTTGTCCCCGACTGTATCATGGACTGCTTTCTACCTATGACCTTAAAAGGAAAGTATGGTAGTAATTTTTACTGTATAAACGTCATTATGTTTATACATGAGATGACGCTTATACAGTCAATGTAACAAAGAAATACTTGTCTAACTATTGCTCAAAACACTTGTTTTAGCCCCTCCTGTTTTAGCCCCTCCTGTTTTAGCCCCTCCTGTTTTAGCCCCTTTTTCCAGTGGCAGTACTATTGAAAAATAGCATGCAATGCATGCACCGTGTCCTCGGGCCACCAATTTTTTGAGGTATTGGTTATGACATCACCAGAAGTGTTGCAACAGGAGATGGCAGATGATGTCATGAAGGATAGAATAGGCGAAACAATGGGATTTACAACTGTTAGGCAGTGAGGACAGCATTGTAAATTCAACTTGTCACAACTGATGTAACTTCACATAAATTGAATTCTGAGTTGTTTGTTGAATTTTGGTTGAATAAAAATATCTGAGTCCGATCTGAATCTGTTAGAATGTTTTATCATCTGACTAGTCTGTATGGAAATTATAAAAGCAGCTGTATCCCTTTTGGGAGTGATCACTCTGGTCCCTGCACCAGCAGCAGCATGGGAGAACATGTTCATGTGTAGCCTACAATGCCTACATGTATTGTGTAGCAGACCTATTGATAATGTGTTGAATGACCTGTATTTCTCTAGATAGATAGATTCCACAACACAGTCTCAATATCCTGATCTCACTCCTTTCTGCAGACTGCACAAGCATTGTTCCACATGTTCCAAGTTTAAACTGCAGAAAAAGTGATTACTGTTACAGAAAAGTGATGGCTGAGAAAAGGAGTCAAGGACACAATCATTCATTATTTTAATAAAAAGGTATATATAAAATAATGAATGATAAAAAGGTATAAGCAATGACACATAAAAGTCAGAATATCTGATTGGGATAAAAATAAAACAAATTCCAAATCAGTGAGCAATATGTACATCAACTTGTCATGAAGTAGCTTTAACTTTGTACTTGTAAGTTTTATGTGAACAGGGTTGCTGCTGGTGCATGTGCTGCAATGGAGTTGGAGTGACACAGGCAGGCCAGGGGGAGGGGTGATCACTCCCAAAAAGGGGTAAAGGCTGAACTGGGCCACCCTGACTCACTTACATCTATGGCAAAGTATAGGAGTGCTGGGAGAGAGTTTGTTTTTGCTTACAGTTACCAGCCAGGTGGCGCATCAGTCTGGTAATATCAGTACTGCCCCTTATGGAAAAACAGAACAACACAGAGCCGGTTTTTGCAGAAGGGGTTTATAAGGTGATTGAGCTATCGAAGAAAACAGCTTGCATGAAGTAAATAAAGGATGGAGAGGCAGGAAACTTTAGGTAGGGAAGCTCAAGTATCATTATGATCACTAGGATACATGTATTGTGATTGTCATTTGGCCTGTGAAACGTTTTTCTGAAAACACCAAGTTGTGTAGTTGACAGGAAGTGGCTTTGAAAACATAGTGTCCTCTTCGGGGGGTTCCCCCCCGAGGACACAAAAAGGGAAGCAGGAGTATATATAAGACAGTAGGAAAAGTGACATAAAACATAGGTTGCATCGACAATGAATTCTGGTGTTGTACTTATGGCTCCACCAGGAGAATTTTCTATTTTGAATTGGTACGGCAGGAAATCTTGGAAGAGAGTTTGATAAATCTGTCTGGGAAAGATGGAAGAAGGAGTGTGTGTTGCAGCTGCAGGAGAGAGACAAGTGGTTAAAGTCTGAAGAGAACCCTGCAGATTGGTGATATTTGCCTTCCCCTTGGGCAGATTTCACGAAAATTGCTCTCAGAGGGTACCTTAAACTTTGCAACCCTTTTGTTATCTCTCTGCTGCTTCAAAGAGCAAGAAAACCTATTACTAAGTACATCTGTGAGCAAATAAATATCAATAAAATAAGTCTCAAATATGTGGCTTTTTGCTCTTAAAAAGATATTTTTTTGTAGGGACCATTTCAGATTTGTGTTACAAGCTCCAAATGATGAAAGACTTTACATTGATGGTCCCTAACTAATGGGACAAAAATAAAAATTCTAAGTTTCTGGAGGGGGCCACAAGCAATTTGGACTTGCAAAGATGCTTTCCCTGCAGCAGGGGTACCCTCCTAATTCACCTCCAATATTAGGAGGGAACACATGTGACAGAGGAGGTATCTGTCAGTACAATTTACAAATCAAGTATATACTGCCCCCTCTTGATACACAAACAGCTACACCAGAGAGGCAGCAGCCATTAAACCATGATGTCCACTGGTCATGGTTGAATGATTAGGGACCATCTTCAAAGCACTCCTGGAGCATAACCCATAGAGATTGAGGAAATTGGTCAAATATAGCAAGTTTAGAAAGATTTGGGATCATATAACAGAAGTGTGCAAAAACACTTTATGAAAACATTAGATATGCAATGTCTCACTACTCCTATGATGTTCTCAAGCTCATGAAAAGTGTAATAATCCAACACAGTGTCCTTGAACGAAGTTTAGGGTTAAAAAAAATGTACAAAGAATCCGTCAACATGGCGTTGTAGTACGTGGTCTCAGCTTCGATTTGATGTAAAGATCTAAAAAATCTGTTGGGAAAATTTTGAGAAAATTGAAATTTAAAATTTTTAGTTTTTCACACCCTTGTTGCATGCAAAATATAAGTTTTAGATCTATCAAATGGCATTGCAATGTTATTGAAACATCACAGCGTATCTAGTTATACATTAGGTTACTGAATCAGGTGAAACATAATAATAAAAAGCATTTTATTTATAATTTTCACATAATTTTCAACATTTAGGGGTGTTGCAAACTCGCTGACTCTTATAATGTGCCAAATCAACTATAAACATGGCCATTTCGGCTTCATTATTTCATTAACCAAAGAAAAGTGGCAATTGAACCACCAGGGTGTGAGAAAATGCCTTGTTGAATTCATTAGTCATATAAATTGAGATTTTTAGTATTTCTCCAGTTAATGTTTTTCAAGTGGGATTCACAAAAATATTTGTAAAGTTATCTGACAACATATAGTGGAAAAATGTAGGAATACCTACTGTCAGCATCTCACAAGTGTGCATCTTCACCACAGCTTTGCATGTAAGTTGTATTTGACATTCAAGGAAATGATATATTTTGATAGAAGTATTTTTTCAAATCAACAAAAAAAAATCAAAGTAAGAGGTCTAATGGCTTAGATGATCAATTCCAAGTTTTATTACCATGTTTCTGTCCATATTGAAATGTAGGTAGCAATTTATGGTATTCTGAAGAATTTTAAGTGCTTCGTTTATCTGTTTTTGCCAATTGTTAAGATTATTTCACAGAATCTAGTGGTTACATACTTCCAAAATTCATTTGTTCAGTTAAAGCGTGCCTTTGTGCAATCAACATAGTTTTGAATTAATAGTCAACAGATTCTTTTCCATGGTCACACAATTAATATTGTTTATCTGTGCATGCTATAACTGAACAACTGAATTTTGGAAGTAAGCAACCATTAGATTCCATGAAATTTTCTTAACAATTTGGCAAAAATAGGTAAAAAGGCACTTACCATTATACAGAAGACCATTAAAATTGCTACCTACATTTCAATATGGACAAAAACATTGCAATAAAACTTGGAATTGATCATCTAAGCCATTAGACCACTTACATTGATTTTTTTTTGTTGATTTGAAAAAATACTTCTATCAAAATATATCAAAAAACATGCAAAGCTGTGGTGAAGATGCACACTTGTGAGATGCCGACAATAGGTATTCCTACATTTTTCCACTATATGTTATCAGATAACTTTACAAATGTTTTTGTGAATCCCACTTGAAAAACATTAACTGGAGAAATACTAAAAATCTCAATTTATATGACTAATGAATTCAACAAGGCATTTTCTCACACCCTGGTGGTTCAATTGCCACTTTTCGTTGGTAAATGAAATAATGAAGCCGAAATGGCCATGTTTATAGTTGATTTGGCACATTATAAGAGTCAGCGAGTTTGCAACACCCCTAAATGTTGAAAATTATGTGAAAATTATAAATAAAATGCTTTTTATTATTATTTTTCACCTGATTTAGTAGCCTAATGTATAACTAGATACGCTGTGATATTTCGATAACACTGTAATGCTATTTTATAGATCTAAAACTGATATTTTGCATGCGAAAAGGGTGTGAAAAACCAAAAATTTTAAATTTCAATTTTCTCAAAATTTTCCCAACAGATTTTTTAGATCTTTACATCAAATCGAAGCTGAGACCACGTACTACAACGCCATGTTGACGGATTCTTTGTACATTTTTTTTAACCCTAAACTTCGTTCAAGGACACTGTGCCAAATAAGCAAGCAAGAATTAGTTTGTTGTTGTTGAAATTTCATGTTGATGACAAAAAATATAAAAAGGGCTTCTCATTGCCTGTTTGCTGACAGTGTTTATAACACTTATAATTAGGCATGCATTTAATCGTGAGGTAAGATGCAGTTGGTTTGTCAAATCACAGTAGGTACATTGGAGGTAGATGTGACTACACACACATTGGAAATCAATTGAATATGTGGAAATTAAAAGATGTGTTGGAAGAAACCTCATATTACATACAAAGGTCTCTACAAGTCTTTTTTTTTAAAGAATTTCTTGTTATCCCTCATGAGGACAATTTTGGAAGACCAAAGTTACTGGTGATCAGACGTGCTTACTTCGGCACTCCGTGGAATCTGCTAAAACCGATTCAGGAAAATGTAGTGATATCTGATTGATGAAAACATCTTGAAAATTATTTTGGAACCATTTTTAATTGTGTTGGTCGTTATAAAACTTGAAAATAAAAAAAGACTGCTAATGTAACTCAATTCCGTCACAGGACACTGAGGTAACATAAGCAACTCTTACAATGGGATTTTTCTGTGTTTTTCCTACTTATGCCAATTTCAAACGTGAAATTCTAACATTTTATTGAAAAACGTGTCTTATTCACTGTGCACTAACGAGGGGGGTACCCTCGCCATCAGGGTAGCCATTACAACTGCTGCTTCGTGATTTCGAAGTGAAATAGCAAACAATGTAGGGAGAGTGAGGTCTTCAAATTGTTAAGATATGTTAAAGGGCTTGTGGAATTAATCATTGCTGAGAGCCAGATTCAAACAAGCACATGGTAGGGTGAGGGTACCAGCATTTTGGCGAGGGTACCAGCACTTTTTGGCGAGGGTACCAAAAAAATTGGCGAGGGTACCAACCCGGAAGTGGCGAGGGTACTGCAAGATTAGGGCGAGGGTCATTTCCGTTTGGTGAGGGTACCCACCAAAAAAGAGATTGACGAGGGTAAAGCAATCTAAGACAATCTGAGCAAACAGTCTTGGAAGAAAAGCAATAAATCAAGGTAATTACCAATCAGGAACTCCCAATCAAGAGCACAATTACAATACCCTGTTAATAAAACGGAATCTTAAAATTAATTAACTCCTAGTGAGAAAACAGAGTTGCACAATAGTAGGCCCACCAATTCTACCCCATTGTGGAAGTTTATTACAGCAGTTGTCAACCACATATAAAAAGTTAGTTTGTAGGCGTACACAAATAGTCAGGGAGCCAACCCCTCAAATTGGGATTTCTGTTCGCAGCGATCCACACCTCCTCAAATTTGGTACTGTCGGAAAGGAAATTTTCTGAATTTTTTCATGGTGGCCATGGTTTTATCAATTTCTTGGACCGGAGATGTTTTATTTTGGTTTCCATGGCAACAAGTCTGCTTTTGTCAAAATAAATTTTATAAAACTTATCATGGTGTATCACAGTTGCTGTGGAAGCAAGGCTTTCATTGATGAGTAATGTGGTGCCTTTTACTGGTCTCACTACTTTATGGGTGAAATTTTGATTTTCCATCTCTTTATTGTTACCATAGCAACACTTTAGGAGACTATTTCTCAGATTTTGTTAGTTTGTGTTCTTATTTTCTTTTAGAGAGCCACACTTTAATGGTATAACTTAAAAAATTATGAATATCTGAATTCTGGTGGGGCAACTCTTTCAACCAGTGGGTGTTACAAAATCAGATTTTGTTTGAGTGTGTTGCTATAGCAACCAATTTAAAATTATGGAACCAGAACTCCCATGAGGTCCTAGTTTTCAAATGGCTGCCTCTCAAAAGGCAAGCAACATAGCCAGCTGATATTTTAGGGGAAGCTCAACCATACTTTCAAAATTTTGAAAACATTCCATTGACTAATTTTGGTTGCCATGGAAACCACCAGAAATGGCAAACATGCATTTCAAAGTGATTTTCATCGAAGGTGTAGAATGCCATGTTAATTCAAAGCAAAAAGATTGAAATATGGGCAAAATCTAAATTAAACACTTGTTCAAAAAGATATAAAGTATTATATATGAATTATGTTACCATAGCAACCAGAATAAACGTGTTTCAGATGCTAGCACAACAGATATACAACTTGTTGCGTATCTCTGGACTTATTTAAGGTAGAGTCTTTTATGATACATCAATCTTGATGTTTGTGAGGCCAAGGAATCTAATTTTGATATCAAAAGTAAGCTAATTTGCATATTTGCTCATAAAAAGAAGCAAAATCGATGCCTTTACGGATTTATTGAGCATTATTCCTCTCTCTGACCACACAAAATCTTGTTAAACTGCAACATATTTATATTCTAAGGTTCATTTGCTTATGCCCCAAAATAATCTGAAATCTAGTGGATAAATCTTTCAGACATTTGGTATCGCAGTATCAAATTTTGATTCAGTTTGTTGCTATGGCAACTACATTCAAATAACAAAGCTATCAATTTCACAAAGTCCTCTTTTTCAATTGGCTGTTTCTCGCTAGCAATTAAAGGTTGCCTTATAATATTTTAGGAATAGATTAAATTCAATTTCATAATAATTATGAAACAATTCTAGTAGAGTTTTTGTTGCTATGGAAACAACCAGAAAAGGTGAACTTTCTCTCCAAAGTGATTTTCATTGAATGTGTAGAATACAATGCTCATCACATACAAAAGAGTGAAAATGTAAAATATATATATATATATATTCCAAACTAACTTAAACACTGACAGGAAGCATCATATTTGAAATATGTTGCCATAGCAACCAGAATAAACATGTCTCAAAGAAACTATCATAATACTTTATAGATATAGAATTTGTTGTGTATCTAAGGACCCATCGAAGGTGCAACCTTATACGGTACATAAATTCTGATGTTTGTGGGGCCAAGGAATTGAATTTCGATGTCAGAAGTTAGCTAATTTGCATATTTACTAATAAATTTAAATAGTGCCTTTACAGCATTATTGGGCATCATTTCTCAAGAAAACGACATTATTCCTCTCTTTGACCACATGAAATCTTGTCAAACCACAGGCACTCTCCTGGACTGACTGTACAGTCTGTTAGAAATAACACAAGGTGACTGACTCAGCAGAAAACCCGCTCATCCAAGCTGGCAGTGATGTCATAAGGCAGAGCCAATCAGCTTTGGTATTACAAAATTTCTAGTTCTGCAATATCCAAGAGAGGGCTCTGTTAATATATGAGGCACCATGTGGGAGCCTCATGGAAGATTAAAGTCTGAAAATTTGGGCAAAATAACCAAATGTAAAGTTGCAAACTAATTCTATTTGTTGATATATAATATTTCCAAGGATCTATGACAAAACCCTCTCATATTCACAGTTTTTCAGTGGACTTGTGGTGTTATACCCCATAGGTACCTCTCCTGCCAGCTTGGGTGAGCGAACTTGCTGTTGTTCATTAAGCTACAAATCTGCAAGGAATTCCCTTAATTGCAGGTAAATTTGCTATAATTTGATAGAGTTAAGGTGTGGAATTCGGAGTTAACTTATCTGGCAAGGGATTTGACAAAAATTGCGGCTGTGACACAATGTTAGATGCTTGAAATTAGACCCTGAAAACGAAGCTGTTATTTGCCTCAGTTTTGAAGTAATCCACCTTGATAATATTTATACTGAATATCAATTGACTAATACAGGAGTGTGCCTGTGGTCAAACTGTAATATAGTTACATCCTGAGATTCATTTGTTATAAATGCCCAAAAATAATAAACATGTGCGATCTGACGGGAGAACTCTTTAAGGCAGTTGGTATCAAAATATCATTTTATGTTTGAGTGTGTTGCTGTAGCAACCATTCTGACATTACAAAGGCACCAATTTCATGAAGTCCTGTGTTTCAAAGAGCTGTTTCTCACTGAGAAAGGTTGCCTCAAGACATTTAAGGGGTATCAACCTTTCTTTCATAATTACGAATAATTCGATTTATCACTCTTGGTTGCCATGGAAATCGCAAGAAAAGGTAAATTTTCCCTCTAAATGATTCTTGTTGTAAGTGATGAATATAATGCCAATCACACACAAAAAGAGTGACATATGGACAAAATAAATAGACTCATCAAAAATGTAATGAAGCAGTGTATATGAAATCTCTGTTCATAGCAACCAGAATCAACATGTCTCAGACACTTAGTCTAGCATGCAAGGTAAATACATTTGTTGTGTATTTTTGGACCTAGGCCTATATAAGGTGCAATATTAAGTCACAGATCAATTCTGATATTGACGAGGCCACAAATGTCAGCTATAGTGAGGTTTCAGCCTCATTTTCAGTGTGGTTGCCATGATGACACATTGTAGGCCACCATAGCAAACAACAATAGACATAAAAATAAAAATGTCGATAGGCCAACACTCTGCAAAAGATATTTTGAACCACGCTGTAAAACTAGAATATGTGGGATATGCACTGTATAAATCTGGAAGTCTGGAGAAGCTCATTCAAAGGACTAATTCAAAGGACCAAAGCTCCAGAAAGCAGCCCATTTTTTAAATATTGCAACTTGGAAGTTTAGATTTGGTCTGGGAATATTAATCAGAAATGAGGGAATTTACCATAAATTTTGGCGAATGAAACAATGTTATTGTATCTCCAAGAGGGGACTGCAGTCCGAAACCTGGAAACTGGCTTTCAGCTGCTCTACTAAAATTAATAAAATCAGTTTCATGAAGTAAAAAACCCCTAATAGTACTGTAAACAGTCATTTTGTACTCATAATTTTGAAGATATGCAAATTAGCTTTCTTTTGATACTACAATTTGACTACTTGGTCTTGCAAAGATCAGAATTGATATATCGTATAAGGTTGCACCTGTGATAGGTCCTTAGATACACAATAAATTGTATATATCTATCATGCTAGTTTTCAGGAGATTCTGGTTGCTATGGCAACATATTTTGAATATAATACTTTCATCAGTTTTCAAGTTAGTTTTGAATATATTTTGTCCGTAATTCACTTTTTTTTTATGTGAAGAGAATTGTATTCTACACATTCAATGGAGATCTCTTTAGAGAAAATCTACCATTTCTGGTTGTTTCCATAGCAACAAAAACTCTACTAGAATTGTTTCATAATTATGAAAGTGAATGTGATCTATTCCTAAAATACCATAAGGCAACCTTTCATGGTTAGCGAAAAACGGCCATTTTAAAAAGAGGAATTCATGAAATTGATGGCTTTGTTATTTCAATATAGTTGCCATAGCAACACAATAAAAATGTGATACTGTGATACCAACTGACTGAAAGAGTTATCCACCAGATTTCAGATTATTTTGGGGCATTAGCAGATGAAACTCAGAATATAAATACGTTTCAGTTTAACAAGATTTTGTGTGGCCAGAGAGAGAAATAATGCCCAATAAATCTGTAAATACACCATATAATAATGCTCAATAAATCCGTAAAGGCATCGATTTTGCTTCTTTTTATGAGCAAATATGCAAATTAGCTTACTTTTGATATCAAAATTAGATTTCTTGGCCTCACAAACATCAAGATTGATGTATCATAAAAGACTCTACCTTAAATAAGTCCACTGTTATTAGGCAAAGAGCAGTCTTTTTTGTACAGGATGAAGTATCTGTTTACAGGTGATTTCATTAGTACGCGATTCTCAGGTTCTAGATCCACCAAATACATGCCATTTTTAGTTAATCTGATTGGTTTAGAAACAACTGAACGTCACAAATTTGATTTATCAAACGTAGTAATGGCTGGTTTAGCATTGATTCCTCACAGCCAAGTGTGAATGACAAGAATGACATGGCAATGAAATTCCCCTGTAACATTGGTATTACAAAAGCTAGACTTTGATAAATTCTTTCAGTGTCTCTATTATATTGTCTTCTTTCATAGATCGATCAATAGATAGATAGATCTAACTTCACCATTGCTTTTGTCACAACAGCAAACAAAGAAAAATCCATGACTGTTTTCGTAATATTTGGTGGTACCCTCACCATGGCATTTTTTGGAAATGGTGGTACCCTCGAGAGGCTTTTGTGGTTACCCTCACCCTGACGATGTATTTCAAATGCAAAATCTCACAATTCTGTGATCTATCACACGTGGAATGCATGTCCAACAGCTAGTTTAACATTAAAACTACATGCTTGATAAATATGGGCTTCGGATTTGATGAAATAACCTTAGGATGACAGAAAATTACTTTGAATCGAGTATTGTAATGGCTGCCCTGATGGTGAGGGTACCTCCCTCGTTAGTGCACAGTGTTATTTGCCTGTATACATCACCAAAAACAAAAGTGACTTAGTGTGGTAGTTGTTTTTTTATTGCTAATGTAATTTTTCATTTGTCCATTTCATAGTGTTACATCCTCAAACATAGACGTACCAGGCGTGCGATTTTTGAGCGACATTTGCCGGAATCAAAAAATGTAAATTTAATACCATTTCAAATGAAATTGCCTGGAAATCATTAATTATCAATAGTTTTTATTTAATCATCTGCCCAAATTTTTTAGCCTTTTTGTCCGAATCTCACTGTTTCCCAACCTTTTTGGGGAGGCGACCACCCTCCCTGCCCCCCCCCCCCCCCCCTCCGGTACGCCTCTATTAGCAAAATTTGTCTATATAAATTACGTTAACGAACACGTACCTGATTCGATCTCAAATTTTTTCTGAACTGAAAGCTGGGTCTCCCAGTAGTAGGCCAGGGGTTTTACCCTGCAGGTAATTGCATTTATATTGCAGTAGGATAGGCAATAAAATTACGTCCTCCATCATTTAACGTTGTTACATTAGCACAAGGCCATATATATTTTTAGTTACTCGGATCTACCAATCCTAGAGAAAACAGCATGATTTTATTTAATGGAATGACAAAATAGAATATTTAGATCTCAGATATTTTGGTCCAGCCAGCTATCCTGAGAAAAAGCACCCTGAGAAAATCTGAAAAGCTACGAATTATGTCTGGCCTTATCCGTCTTTGCGCTGATGTAATTTGTGGTAAGTCATTTTGCTGCTTTTAGTGAAATCTGCCCCTGATAAAGGGGGCTAGAGTGTATCCCGCCATGATGTTGCATGTATCAGTAACAGATTTTATCAAATGCCTAAAGAGGAATGACTCGTCAGTCCTCGGTCTCGCAATAGACTAGAGCCTCAGCATGTTTCTAAAAGATCAGCGACATGGCCTCTGACCAAAAATAAAATGAACTACAATTTTTAAGTATGTGCTTTATTGAGACAATTGATTAAATATACAGGAAATAGTTAAATGATAGCAATCAGGAGAGGTAATCAGAAACATCTTGCCAGAAGGGGTGGTCTGCGACAGCTGAGGCAAGCTTCAAGAAAAAGCTGAAAGCTCACTTGTTCCAGAGTTTTTACAAATAATCTTTCTTCAAGTGACAATGAGGAACTCTCTTATTATTATAAGGTGTATTGAAGAAATGATACAAGTTTAATTGGAAACCAGAGCTGCTCTCAAAGACTCTTAAAGATTTCTTCAGCTTTATTAAGAGTCACGTCGTCCTGCAAAAGAAGCATGACACGTAAGCAACAGAAGTTAAAACATCATGTGACAAAAAGTCCCGATATTACTTCGCATAAACATTCCTCTATTTGTTGAAGACTTCAAACAAACCAATACAATTTAACATAATATATGCAAATTTCCAAAATTCTCTAAATCATCTTTTTAATGTCTGAATCAGATCAAATCAGCTTCAATGCAAGTGTTTTAATCACAGGCAAAGAAGTTGGAGTGCTTACGTTTAGCTGTTTCAAGGCATTAATGATATCTTTACAGACTCATTCTTTAGTATTAGTAGTCATAGCAATAGAAATACAGTACAAAAAGGCAGTTTTATTAGTTCTAGGGAAAAGAGTCGATTGTTTCACTTCAAAACTTGCACCTGCCCTTTATTGAGTCAAGCCTATAAGAAGGTCTAATATGTAGATGGCAATGCCATAGATTTGCGGAGCTCAAATTAACTGTTCTTATTTTGAAACCATGTAAGTGATAAACAACAACACAATCAGTTGGGCCTAAATTAATTGAAGCTATTCAAGTACAGTAATGGCAATCGGCTTTTAAACATCACACCTCATATAAACTACACAAATCATTGCTGCCAACCTGGTTGCTGACAGTTAAGTCATTTTCCCTGGGTGTGGCACTGTAAACGTGATGCTACACTTGTGCCTACACCTGTCAGCAAAATAAGCTTTTTTCATGCAGACGACCCAAACAAGCATTTATAAAAATTAAGTTTTCAAAACAGAATAAGATAGAATGGAATTTTTCAGACACTACTGCTGTACTGCAAGAGAAATTCAGGTATGTTTACTTTTACCGAAACTAACTGTTTGATGAGTGACCAAATCAAATGCAGGTACAGGCTGTCTTTCATTCTCACTCCAAAGACAGATTCAAAATTTATTATGAGCTGTTATTAAGTGAAGTTCGCTGATGCGACAGGTGGCTTCGCGGCCCATCGCTCCACGAATATTACGTGTTATAAATCAAGAAATCAAAGACACATTAAGCCCTTCATTTGTGAGTCGTCAACTATGCAATTCTTAGTCAACCAAAATTAATGTGCAGATGAAACTTACAAATTGATATTGAGACAACTATTTTACTGTATAGCTTAGTATATTTTCGAAAAAACCTCGCCTTAGAAAAAAAAGGCACCCTGACTTTTCTCAGTGACTACGGGTCATCAAACGGAATACTGATCAAAATCGTACGAAAGCAATGTCATCCCAAATTAATCTTCATGAGAAGATCTACTTTGTCTACCTTGAAGAAGCAGAAGCGCACATAGCCCTCTGCCAAGTGCTTGTATTCTTCACTGTAGAAGGTGCTCATTGGAATACCGCCTATTCTCTGAAAATTCAAACAGAATAAATATTTCAGGATTCTTTGCAATGATAGATATGGGGGGGGGGTTCCTATCCCTTTCCCAGTACAATATATGAAAATTAGTATTTGAAGATCATGCTATACATCATGGACCTAAGAATGCAGAAAAACTCCCAGGCCTGCTCGGACAACTGTATCTGGCTTTACCGCTGCTGCAACCAGGACACAAGTCTACAAATACTGCTTGGAAAACACATCTTACCTATACAAGGTTGTTTCAAACATTAGGCTTACACTTTACATTGATTGAAGAAAATGTCAATTTCAATGTACATCATACACTTCGATTGGTTATGTAACTACAACTTTTAAAGCTACCAGGAAGGACTGCATGAGATTTGCAACTTGTTTATTTCAATACCATCATAGTAACAACATTTTACAAGTATATATATAAATTTACGTATGTAATCGAAGTGACAGATGGTAATGGGAGACAATCGAGCATGAAATGCCAATGCATGGCCGGAGATGGCAGCATTATGAAATTGAATAGATTATAAAATAAAAACAACAATAGTAATAATATTATATCCAAACAATAAATACAACAACACTCATCCTATTAGAAAATCCTATTTTTGATCCCATCACAAACAGTTTTTGTTTTCCGCTTAAATACTAAAACTCACCTTATTTTTGATGAGCCACTTGACAATTTGTACATTTTTGTCATCTGCACTTTCCTCATCAATTTCAAAGCCTGAAAAATTTAATTGTTATCGCAACATCAGAGTTCATCCGAACATAAACATGCATTAAACTGGGGTGCTATGTTACCCACTTCCAAATAGGCACATCTGCCTTGTAGCAACGTTGTCATAACTTTGTGACGACATCACAATGTTGTTGTAAATTATGTATATACAATTGTATGGTACAAATTACAGTTGTCTAATGGGTAAATGTGGGACATGAAGATATGTACACCCGCGAATATCAATGTGCAACGAGGCCGTATGGCCGAGTTGTACATGACATTTGAGGGTGTGCGTACACAGGCATTGATCGACAAAAAATCACGAAAACAACATTCACAGAGCCAAAATAACAATAAGGTGGGGGTGTTTCACTGAAAAATCATGAATCTCAGAAAGGTATGAAAGACCCCTTGGATCATCCTGGTCTTCAAATGTCTGATTGTAAAATGTAAAGTTATGTTTATATAGGAACTTTCATGATTGTACATTGAGTGTAATTTGTTTCATCCATCCCCAAAAATGTGCCTAGAATGGGACAATCAGGGGGTAACAGCAAAATGACCATGCCAGCGGCTGGCCGCAGTCATAATAAATGAAGTACCAAACCATTCGACATGACTACATGTACTACGGTGTACATAATGCTAATTTTCACTGTCGAGTGGTGCAAATAACGTTCTCACAATGATCTGAAGCAATGTCACAATATGACGTAAGCTAGGGATATAGGGGCGATGTTGTCACAATGTTGTGAAAATATTCAACGCTGTGTCACAGTACAGCTACCGGTACATATTTTCTAATATGCATTTCTACTTAACAACATACGAATCCTTCACCAATCAGCAACATTTTGTTTACATTGTAGGTCCCTTATGCTGAGTTTATATCATCTTGAACAAGATTGTTCAGTAATTTTCAATTTAAGTGCCGACTCCTGATATAATAGCATATATATTTATCTAACTGTGTCTCATATTATATTCATCAACCTGATATTATATTCATCAACCTGAATGTTTTTTTGTTTTTTTTATGACTTCATTTCTCTATGGTTTCATCCCTCATAAATTTGTATATATTTTGGTGCTATATACTATGGTTCTGTACCGCCTCAGTGCTAAATATCGCCAGTATATCTGGCATGGTGTGATGTAAATATATAATTGCTACTGTGATTAATGTTTTATCTCTGTATGTAGAAATAGCTTGAGCCTACTCAGTGCTAGATATTGCCAGTATGTCTGGTATAGTGTGATTTTAAATTGTATTATTGCTACTGTGATTAATTTTTCATTTATTTATGTAGAAGTAGCTTTAGACTTTTATATCTTTAGTGTGTTAGTATTAGAATCTGTTTCTGTTCTTGTTTTTAACCTGTATGTTGATATCTCATGTAACTGACTTTTTGGTCAAATGTGACCTATGTTTGAGTCAATAAAAACCTATATATATATATAATATACCACCATCAATCCAAACATCGACATAATGCAAAATCAAGAATATTAAAACAAAGAAATATCGATCAATTGATCATTGCCAGTGAGTAACTGATGACTCGTCACATCTTTTTAATTTGAATTGGCCTGATACGTAAGTGCATCGCAGAGCCCAGTAGATGTATGACTCAAGTGGTCGCTTCAAGTGGTCATTGGCCTTACTTACCATGTCATAAGTCCTTGCCATTGAACGTGTACACTTCACACTTTTACAGTATTTATTCTGTGATATACAGACTGGAAATATATTTGAGTTATTTTTCAGTTTCAGTTTTTGTTGATCAATATCTATGGAAATATCTATAAAATGTGTAAACCCTCAAGGGGGCTAATGTAGGATAATGCCGAAAGTTCAATATATGTAGTATAGTTCCTTACAAAGTATTTACCAGGGCCTCGACCCTCAGGGCAAGATCAGTCTAGCTACAAATTAAAAAACAAGTTACCAAGATTTGAAGCATCTGCAATCATGAAGTAACTGCCACCAGGAATGACGGGCAACATCCCAGCATCTGTTAACATGTCGGCCATCCTTTTTCTTTTTTCAATAAGTTCTTTCACAATTTCCACCATATAAGATTCTGGTTTACCAGCAACAGTCAGTTCATATTCAAATGCACAGCCAACAGCTTCCTGTGAATGAGAAAATTGACTCCTAGATGTCTCTAATGTAAACAAAACATGGTTTTACACAACCATGAAAGAATGTTTGTTTACAATAATCCATGAAGGCATTAATACTGTTGTCAGGTTCTTTTGGATAAGTTATTAATAAAGTTGGTAGGGAAGTGTTATTAAATAGAAAAACAGTCAAAGACATTATAAAAAGATAGTTTCTGCGGTTTACGTTTGATCCAAAGCTTCAGACATCAACACTTCAACTATCAATGACCATATTCAGCGAGTCAAAGCTGTTCGATTGACAATTTGGATATGGTCCAGTCATCTTTACAAATATAAGTATACTGTATAGAGATCACTGGTGCGGTCACTCATTTCGCAAAATCATCCCGGGAATTGCACAACTTGTATTTCAAATACATGTTGACCATTTGCAGCAGAAGAACCTACAGACCTACCTGAATGGGGGTTGGACAGACGAAAAAAGAAATTCTATGTGCAATCGCCATTGCTCGAATCAGATCTGCTGGCCCAATTGACCATCCCAACTTCCAACCGGTCGCACTGAACGTTTTCCCTGCACTCCCTATTGTTATGGTTCTTTCCCACATGCCTGGCAAAGTTGCTGTGAAAAAATCAACACAAAATTTAGTCTCAAAATGGCTGATTTAAGTAACATTTTTTAAGGGTTTATCAGCCTGTTCAGCTAATCAATTTGCTGCATTCTTAGGACCTCCACTTCCTGATTCTTAACTGGTAGCTTAACTTGCACTACAGAAATAGATTTTTGTCTTGTGATTTTTTAAGACTGCAACTGCCTGATCAAGGGGTTTCACAATGCTGAATTCAGACGTTGCAGTGGGCCATTTAAACCTTTTCTTGATAAAATGGCCACAAATTATTTCATAATTTATATATTATTATCTATATTTTTCAACAGCACTAACCTATCTTGATGTGCTTCTGGCCAGGGTAGATCATCCACTCGTACACCTCATCAGAAATGCAGATGACATCATGTTTTATGCAAAGAGCAGCAATCATTTCCAATTCTTCTTGAGTATAAACCTGAATGGAATAAATGTTCACTTATTCATTGTTCCATTTGAAGACATCACTTTATTATTAAAGTGGACCTGTGATATCACAGCTAAAATCTCCATTGCCTGGCATTGAAACATATGCAGATAGTTATGATGTCATAGCTCAAAACATGTCATGCATCGCGACTCAAGAGTGGATGACAGTTGGCAAAGCAAATCAGCTGTGATGTCATTGATGAACCAGATATGGCATCATAGCTGATGATAAATGCCATGAGACTGAATTTAAATCATTCTCAGGGCATTTTGAAGTTGGTTGCAAGCCTAAGATGGATATCTGATCACTGATTTAGTCATTTGAAGAATGTTTTGAAAGAAATGATACTAGAATATCCTTTCCACAACCCACAAAGTCAGTGAAATGACCAAAACAAAGGGAAATCAAAACACTTTTTGTGAATGGACTGAAATCATCAATGAGATGTGTGTAAAACATGGATGATGAGCCTCAAGCATTCGTCAGATTGATTGAAAATGTTCTGCCTAGTGGCCTGAAATATGGTTAATATTTCTACCAGCACAGGGGTACGAAGCAGGCTACTCCCCCAAAAATAATAAGCAGCATTTTAAAATGAGATCAAGTTTGGGGAAGACTAAAATGGGGAAAAAGCCCATTTGACCATTGGCCTAATTATGAATTACCCCCTAAATAGGCCATATTCTCTATACTTCTATATGTATGCTGTGCAGAAAATGTTACCTTTCCAAGTGGATTGTTTGGGTTGTTCAGGAATATCACTTTTGTCTTGCTATTGAATTTTGCTGCCAGTTCTTTTTCATCAAGTTTCCAGTCCTCACTTGTCGTGTCCTTTCCTGTTTTTACCTGAAAGGAGTAGGCATCGCATCAATTAAGGTGTTCAAAACCAACAAAAAATGATTGTGAGAATCTACCACACTATGTTGCATTGGCAGATCCACTGGGCTCTAACGACTACACTCTAAAAAATGTCGGGACAAAATTGGTTTTTTTAGATTCAAAATGGTTTTTTGAAAAACCAAATTTCAATGCAAAACCAACATGGATTTTTTTGCACTTTGAAGAAAGTATGCAACTACATGTAGGTGCAAAGGCGTACAGCGTGCACAATGTTTTGGGGGGCCAGTGACATTTGCCCAAATTTCAAGATCTAGATTTTAAACCATTTCAAAAGAAATTGCCTGGAAATCATTAATTTTCAATTTTGAACTTTTTAGCCTTTTTGCCCCAATCTTACTGTTTCCCAAACGTTTTGTGGCGATCGCCCCCCTGCCCCCCTCCCATACGCCTATGTGTAGGTAGGCACGCAAATGGCGACTGAAAGAACACCCGAGCCTCTGCAATACAAACGTTTCTAGAAAGGCCACTGTGCTGAATTTATTTTTCAATCGAGTTTCAAGGAACTTTTTTTTTCTTGAGAAAGTGTATACATGTGTAGGTAAGGTGGCACTGTTGTTGCACTTCCTGTTTGATCATAACAATGTCTTGAGAAAAGCACATGTCTCAAAAAAAGCCAAATTACTATAAATCTAATTGTTGTCAGCAACATAACACCATGCAGAACTGTCTATGTAGTCATTTTTGGCTATATCTATGCAAAAGTACACCTTCAGATTTCTTTGTTACTGAATTAAAGGGTTCAAAAATTGCCAGGTGAATTGGCAAAGTTTTCTGTGTTGACATGGTTTTGGGAGAATTTCAATTTCTTACCTTGCATTTTATCATCTACGGGGCAATACGTTTAATTTGCCCTCTCCAGGTATATCCCTTGCAATGAAGGTTTAGTAAGTAGATATTCCCATGTCAATAAATGGATGTTAAAATGTCCTATTAAGATTTTCTTTGGCAAAAAGTTCATGTCTCTGACACATATTCTTATGTTCTGACAGTGCTTCAAGAGGCCCTGTTACAAAATAGCAGGCTGGATTATCTTGTTTAGCATTGTTTGGCATTGACTGTTTGTTATAATCACCTGTTTTGCACCTCAGGTCAACAGAGTTCACACTTGAAATGTGATTGCCAAAGCAATAGGTTGTGTGACCATGTGTATAGAGCAATATAAATCCTTGTCTTGCACTAGATGTACTTACAAGTATGTGAGGAACACACACACAGACACCTCCAGCAAATTTCGTCACTGATTCATACTTGTCATAGGCTGGCTCAATGATGATTGCCTGGAAGAATAATAGAAAGATGAAGCACAAAAGAAGCATGAGAAGAATGCCAACTTGTTTAAAAATTAGCTTCATATGATTTACACGTGTATTCCTGACAACAATTTTTTTTAATACAACTATCATTTTCTTGCTGCCATACATATATATCACACACAGTTTTACCATAGACTTGAACTTCGGAATAAAAACATAGGCTGCGCAGCAGCAAACCTTCAGCGAATAACACCTTTAGAAGATTACAATAATATCATAAAATTGGTGCGTTTACGAAATTGCTTATAGGCATGCAATAGCGGTCGAGTAGTGGCCTTCCATTATCTCTATTTTTCCAATGATTCATAAAGTGTTATACGCATCAAAAAGCACTGCTAAATTAATCGCATAGGTGATTTGTTTAGAAAAACGCATTACTGTATATGCAATAGTGGGGAAGTTTTGGCTCCGATATAAAAAAAATTCTTTTAAATATTTTTTCTCAATATTACAAAAACTATAGAATAGCCATCTGTCAGAACATGAAAAGGCACAACTAGACCATACAAGCCATATGTGTACCAAACTTCATCCATGTATAAGGAATAGTGACCGGATGTTGGGCCAGAAACAAAAATAATAATTTCTATGTTTTTTCAATATTTGAAAAAGTATATAATATTTTCCATCAGACCTTTCAAAAGGCACAACTAGACCATATTGACCATATGTGTACCAAAGTTTATCCATGTACATGCAATAGTGAGCGAGTCTTAGCCCAAAAAACAAAAAAAATATGTTTTTATGTCTTTTCTCATTTTTTCAGAAAGTATAGAATATCTGTCAATGAGACCATCAAAAGGCACAACTAGACCATATAGGCCACGTGTGTACCAAATTTCATCCATGCACATGCAATAGTGACCGAGCCTTGGCCCGGAAACGAAAAAAATTTTTTTTTTTTTTTTATTAATTATTTCAAAAAGTATTTAAGATCTATTCATCAGACCATCAAAAGGCACAACTAGACCATACAGGCTAGATGTGTACCAAATTTCATCCCCATACATTCAATAGAGGCCGAGTGCCAGGCCGGAAACGATCTATCCGCCCGCCGCCCGACCGCCCGCCCGCCCGCCCGCCCGCCCGGCGGACGGACAGCATTTTTACCCAAGTGATTACAATACCTTCTTCGAACTTCGTTCGCTGAAGGTAAAAACAGTAGTGCATTTATTATAAGACCCCCTGTTGTATGAAATCACTTTTTTGTTGTCAGTAAAATGGAAAATTCATTGAACTGGGTCACTCTGTACAATATTTATAAGCATGATCATGGAAACAATTATGTCTCACATCATAATAATTTCAAAGTTAAGGGGCATTTGTATTCTCCTGTTTCTGCTGTAGCGTTTCCCTCTTTATATGTTGTTCTTCTACAAAACAGGCATGGAGTTTATAATTGCTCTGGACTGAAAAACAGCAAATGAACTGAGAGGCTGTTTTGGATATAGTGTACCCAAAGGGTTCATTTCCATACTGATTGTCATATTACTGTTTCTGCACTAATTTTATACAATAACTAGCATTGTACCTGTCTAAAGACGGGTGTGGCATGATGTGTCACATAATTCATGATATGTACAGAAAAATATTTTATTGCGGAGTAAGTTTTCCTCCACACATGCACTAAGAAATGTGGACGCTATGTGCAATGTAATATTTATAAACTTGGACGACCACACACCTGACCCACAATATGAAACTTGCCACATGTACCATAATATGGGGTGAATTGGGACATAATTGGCCCTTTCTCTCTGATAGCATGGGCAGAAATCAACTCAGAAATCGAAATATGGTGTCAAATTGTGTCCCAGTAGAAGATCTAACTTTCTGTTGGAGCTTGAAACGATATCTTAAATTGCCAAGGCTGAGGGCCCAAAAAACCACTGTGCAAATTCACCCCACAGTTTGGGGTGAATCGGGACAAGCCATTATTTCCACAATCAATACTTCCCAGCTTCTTTAAGTGGTTGCATTTTGTGACTAAACATTAGGAAACATCTTCAAAATGCAAAATATGTATTTTGAAGAAAATCTGAAATCAATTCCAGTGATAATATGCTGATTTCAAAAAAAAATTATTAATGACAGAAAACTATCAAAAACTGCAGTTATCTGATCATTTTGCCAGTGATTAATAATTATGGACTAAATCCTTAATGCATGATGCCAAGTTCAATAATATTTATCAAGAAGCCATGCTTGTACAATCAAATGAAAATTGGTTGAGTATATTTTGATTACTCCCGAAACTTTGCCATTGACCTGGATCTGAACCCATGACCAAACATACATAATCCAATATCTAGTCAACTATTCTGGTCCCCTGAAACCATTTTAAATTTTAAAAAAGTTTACTGCGAGTTTGATGGCTGTGGTATTTATACTTTTTATTGTACTTGCAAAGTTTTGACCAGCTTGTATTTATTCAATTTCTGCAGGGCCATGTTAAAAGTGATATAGTTCCTCACTGCTTGCAGTCAGAGGGATGAAATTCAACCACAATATACGCTGGTTTATATACTATAAATGTGCGAAAAATCAAAATCCTGAGACCAGTAGAAGATATGGTTTCTGGAGGAAATAGAACTCTTTCCTGTTCTGTCCCGATTCACCCCAGTGTCCCGATTCACCCCATATTACGGTACATTGATTAAGACACATCAACATTGAATTGGTACAGCATAGGTTAATCTTCCAGAAAATCGTGTGCTTCGATCAGGTTCCAATTACATGAGAACTGATAGAATCTGCAGGCCAGACATAATATCTATTGATTTTAATATGCTTAATTTTTTTGTTTATCGTTTTTATCCATCAAGACATATATGCACTTCATGGTAACATAACATTTAATAAAATGTACTATATGCTGAGTTTTCACATCTCTACAATGCGCTCTCATAATTTTCAAGTATCAATATTTTGCCAAATGAATTGCTGTTGAAGTAGACAAAATCAATTGAGTTAAAGCAGTGTTATATAGTATTGTTGGTCCTGAAAGTACTGCGACAAATGCAAGTTAGGTATTCAGGCATGATAAGGGCTTAAAAACCTATTGTGATAAGATTTACCCAGGGGACCAAGGCCCAATATTTTGGTCCACCAGACACAGGCTGCTGTAAAAGGTTGTGGGGTATGGTTGGATTCCTAAGACCCTCAGCTATCACCTCCAGGTGCACAACCTCGCCAATCGGCTGCTCAATCCCGGCAATTCAAGATGGCGTCCAAGATGGCCGCCGTTCTTTGAAATATCTCTATCTCGGTCAATAATGATCTGATGTGAGAGTGTGATAGGTCTATTCTGGGGTTTTTGGGGTCACGGAATTCATTGAAATGCATTTCAGCACTGTACAGGCTACCTAACATCATGTATTAGGCATATTGGACATTTTGGGCATTTTATTGAGGTAATTATCGGGGACTTGAAGGCAATGTTTTGATTGCATATGATTCGTCGAGCTAGACAATAAAATGTATGAAATATTGACTTAGTTAATAACAGTTTAAGAACTAATTTCTTAAGGATGATCATTTGCTACAATGGCATCCTGTGATCTTATGTAATTTTATAATAAGTGGTTTGTTTTTCATGTTCTTGGAACTAACGTCAACTCAGATTACACAAAACAAGTGCTGCACACTGTGGACTAGGAGTTTAGTGATATCAATACGTTTTAGTGTTGGTCTAGTTAATTTACTGGTGGATGGGATAAGATTGTGTACCCATATGATTTTTCCCTTCTTTGGATCATGCAGAAAATTGACAGGATTAAACAAACAGTTTGAGTTCTGGGCAGTCTACTGGAAAGGCTTATGAAAAAACCTTGAACTCTGATAACTATGCTTTGCAAGCAACACCAAACAACATTTTTCAGACATCATAGAACACACAAGTTGCTGCAGTAGTTCACTTGAAGAGTAAAGTGAACACATATTAATTATCAAAGAATGTTCCGAAATGGTAGGCACAGTGGTCAGAATCTTCATTTCAATGAAAGGTCATTTTACTTATATGAAATGTTGATAAGCTATTTTTACATCTGCGACTAGACCACCAGCATCAAGCATGCAGGATTGGCAAAAAGCAGCTGTAAATTGTAAGGCACAACCTCTGCTAAAAAGGCCATTACATCAGTAAATTTTGTCTTTTTGTGGATTATTATCTCTATTGAAGTCTTGAGAAAGAGTAGAAATAGTCTCATAATAATGAAAATAACCTGAGTAATGTAATTATCAGTAGAAATGATACTCATGAAACCGAAGTGCTTCAAAATATACTAATTTCAGGATTATGTATAACGCATCTTTGATTTCTGATATGATATGACCCCATAATCTTGGCAACAGCCTGAATCCTTGATGGATTGAATCCAAATCAAGTCCCCCTACCGGGAAGAATAGCAACTGATCTACATCATAACAAGATGGTACTTTGGAGAAAGACTCAATCGTTAAGTTGTCACAGAAATTGGTCAATAGGTAATAATATATCTTGTCAACCAACTGAAATAAGTGTAGAATTTGTTAGTGCAGGTAGATTTGTAGCTAATAACTTGTTGCCACACAGTCCCCATGTATGAATAATTTGGAAGCTGACATGACCCCAGCCAGCAAAATAAGAGTTCAACTCTATACGATTCAGCATATGAACCACCAATCCAACAATTAGACACAAACCTGTTCGTTGAAAATCAGGTTCTCATTGCAGGATTGTTACAGGATCTTATACAGATGAAGTTTGGACATGAAAGCCATAAAACTATTCATCTGTTATGGTAGACGGGCAGTTTGCAATACATTTCGGCAACCAAGTTTGTGTTGCATTGGTTGCAGTGTGCATCCAACATAGCTTCAATCTGCACCTGGTACACTGAGAAAGCTGAACATTGACAGAAATCAGACTAAGGCAGTATCCTAGAGCATGGCAACACAGTTACAAAGACTGGCAAATGACAGAAATCTTTGTAGATAGTCAGACATTTGCAAAACCCGTATCTGTTGGTGTAAATAATAGTGCACAGTGGCAAAAAAAAGTGTGAGCACACTACTTACAAGTTTCTAAATACTTCATATTTTTGTTACTCAACACCTTTCCAGGATATTAAATAGATTTGTTTTGTCTGTAAGGAGATAATTTACAAATGGCTGTATGACCTCACTAAGCATAGGATGGCCCATTATTCAAAACAATCTAGATAGGCATTTCTTGGCATATATTACACAGTGTTATGAAAGGTTCAGGAACTGTTCATCAGGGATGCTTCATGTTCATGTTGTAGACCCAGATGCAGAAATGACTTGCCAATGTTGCACATAAACCACACAACTTCCTTATACACTCTATTTTAAAGTAAATCACAATTTAAACCATGATTGGTTTTTTATCTTGGCTTGTCTTTCATATCATTCCTATAAGGGTTTGTGGAAATACCAAAATGTTTAGTGACACATGGAGTGAAAAATCAAATGTTTATGCAAAAACAACCATGGCTGTAGAAATACCAATTTGTATTAAATTTTATAATAATAAACTTTGTTTAAAATGTTTTAGAGTGATATAGTGCAGTTCCATGCATTATTCATGGTCAATGTCTGCCTACCTCTACAAAATAAAGATTGATATGAAATTTATCAATGAACTTCTTGCTGGCTTTAGGAGTTACTTGTTTTTTAGAGTAGAATAATTATAGAACCGTCTGGTTGACCCCTTGGTAGTGATGCTGGCAGTGTTATAAAGGGGTCAACCAACATAAAGCAACATATTACAATATTGATTAGTACCATTTGTATTATTTTACCAATTGGTGCTTTATGCGAATAATAATATTTGAATCTGAACACCATTTTACATACAGCAACAATGCACATCGTCAGCCTAAAGCAAAATTGGCCTAAGTCAGACTTAGGCCATTTTTCCTTTTTGGTACCATATGAAGGCCCTTGTGATAATACATGTGCTAAAAAAAAATTGGACTCCTAAATTAATAATAAACCCCTCAAAACCTCAACTCAATTTTCACACAAATGGCCTTAGTCCTATTGACTTTGGTCATTTGGACTTCGGCCAATTTCGTTATCATTAATTTTAGTGGATATCACCAGTATTTTTCGGTCATAATTGTGACTATTAATTTTAGTTGTTTCCTCGCATTTCATTCATAATTTATTTGGAGAAATGCTTAATAACACAGCTACACCACACAATAATTTTGGCCTAAGTCATTTTTTGTTTAAAAATAAAAGTTGACCTAAGTCAGTTTTTGGCTGTTTGCCGAAAATTGCCAAAAATGACTTAGGCCAATTTTGCTTTAGGCTGACGACATGTTGTTTGTAATGTCAGACGATATCAGTCATACTGTTACGTAATAGACAGATAGATTTTATTTTATGGGCCAATGCTGTTACTGACCATCTGAACAGAACTCACTTTTGAGCAATGAATAAATGACACCTTTTATTTTAAGTCATACATGCAGTTGAAACATCAGTGTCCCGTATACTGATAATTATCTCAGTAAAATGCCCAATATGTCTAATATATGGTGTTAGGTGGCCTGGACAGTGCTGAAATGCATTTCAATGAATTCTGTGACCCCAAAAACCCCAGAATAGACCTATCACACTCTCACATCAGATCATTATTGACCGAGATAGAGATATTTCAAAGAACGGCGGCCATCTTGGACGCCATCTTGAATTGCCGGGATTGAGCAGACGATTGGCGAGGTTGTGCACCTGGAGGTGATAGCTGAGGGTCTTAGGAATCCAACCATACCCCACAACCTTTTACAGCAGCCCGTGTCTGGTGGACCTCACTGGCCCCCTGGGTAATTACTATCCTTCCAGCATCCATACGTAGAAAGTGACTTTTTTCTTTTAATGTGGAAGTGTGACATCATATGGCAATTTCCATAGGTTAGCATTGGAAATCAGGTTTTCCATGTGAGGTCACAGGTTGTTCAGCCAATCATGGCTCACTCTGCATAGGATGTCATATGACTCATATCAAATCTGTGAGTTAGTTCACCAGCATATGACATGTTATGTGTAATAATGAAACACTGTGAGTTGTGCAGGGGCTTATCTACAAATGGCCTGGTAACATGTGGTGAAAATGCAGTGCTCTGTAACATTTCCTGTCTCTTCCTTGTTAATCTTGGGCCTGGTGTGCATGCCCCTCAACCCTGAACCAAGTGCACACAATAAAGTTTGCTCATGTTTTCAATATAGTGATCACAGAGTCGAACCATCAAACAAAAAATGTGCAACTGTGTATCCCCTTCTTGAGACATCCTAGCTTTGCCACTGACAGCAAACAGTATACAACATTGAGATTAGGCAGTTTATGAGTATTATGAGTAACAGTTGTTTATTGACATACACAGCTTGTAATCTTCTTCTTTTGTTTAGTTATGCTTGATAAGATTTCCATATTATGTCACATACCATATATGGCTATTCTCTACACTACATCATATGCCAACACTGCATCACACTCCACACCACAGTGAATGACTATGCCCCAGCAGTGTGAGGTCACTTGCCGATTTTGCAGATTTCTCAAATTCTACATACTTTATGGAAGGATAGCAACGAGAAATATAACGTCTTGCTTCTCCGTGCATTCCAAAAGATTATTTGTGTAAAACAAACAAAACTAATGTTCGCTGATTTTCATACACATATAATATTTTTCTCAAGCAAAACAGTTTTTAACGGTCAAGGAAATTGACAATCCTGATTAACTTTTGGTGCCTAAGATATATGAAAACCAGCCTATGCTTGATTTGTTTTTGTCAGTTTTGTACAAACCTTTATATGAGTCTGTGAAACACATAAATATATGGTCGGCAGCTGGAGCCCTCAAATACCCTGTTCACACTTAAAAACGCACACCTTTTGAAACAACTTAAAAACTAACTTCTGATTGAGGTATGGCCAAGAAATGTTGCACTGATCTGGCTGAATACCCCGGTCTGGAAAAACATTGAGAATCGACTGCATCAGGCCACATTTAGTGAAATTGCTTCAAAAACCCAAAATCACAACCAATGCAAATCCAGCTAGAAAATAATTAAAGATGTTTCCTCGACTCCTTCAAACATTACAATTTTTTACTGCATTTTGTTGGATTGGTTTGAACATTAGCAAAAGTTGGTGTTTTTCACATTTTGTTTGTCACATCCTTTTCAATAGAATAGTGCCATAAGCTTGGACGATTACCCCCAATCTGACAATTGATTGCAATGCACTCTTGCTGGACTTCTTTGTTGACAACTTGAAATCGTCAGAATGTAGATGTGGTGCGTACTTTTCACATTACAGCCTCATTCAACTTTGTGAATCCCAAGTTCCGACTCTTTTAAGAGGTGTGCGTTTTTAAGTGTGAGCAGTTTACACTGTTGCTCATGAATTGAAAAGCCTTCATTCTCACCTCCTCTCCGGGGTTGATGAATCCAAGCGCAGCATAAAGCAGGGATCCATTGGCACCTGGCGTTACTAAAATCTCATTCATTGGGTCAATTTCTCTTTCCAGTATCGGAGAATAGATCTTTGCTATACTGTTCACAAGTCGTGGATGACCCTATAAAATAATTTGTGAAAGTAAAAAAGAATGTTGACAAATAAATATTTTTTCAGGAAAGTGGTTATACTGGAAATGTGAGAAAAGATCATATGACTTTGGAACAAGAAAATTATTGAAATAAACTAGTATTTGAGTAATTCAATTCTATAGCATTTACTGTACTTATAATACCGTTGGTATACTCAGTTCTTCCTCAAGAATTTTAAAGAAAAATGGCTTACATCATTCCTTGTGTATTGCTGAAGAGACGGATCGTCACTGGAAGCAGTTTTAATGAGGCACTCTCTGACAAAATGAGGAGGGAGAAAGTCTGGGAATGCTTTGCCAATATTGACTGCTTGGTATTCTTCTATCAAATTGCCAATTTCATTCCTGAATCAATACAAAATGAGTGAATGACACAATTACGTGATTTGTGATGCTGGTCAAGTTTAGCAATATACAGTACATGTACCTCCTGTAAGACATATTAGATCACGAGTTCAACAAAAAAAATTCTCCTTTTACAAAAACTTGAATATCCCAAAGACAACTACAGTCATTATGAAAGTTGACCAGTTTGTATGCCTGTAAATTAACTATGCCACTCTTTCGATTTTTTTCTAAAATTTTGGTCTTGCCCTAACAATCGTTTGCAATACAAGGAACCCAAACAGTAAAAACGTCTCAAAACAAGTCTTCAGTTGTCAAACTAAATATGATCTAGAAAGAATTTTCTCAATTCACTTGATGAAGTATGTCCAGATGATGGCTTCCATGCATTGTGAAATTTTTGAAAACAGGGATTGGCTAACTAAGTCTTGAAGCCTGCTTTCTTAGCCAGGAATATTGCCACTGAGAGTGGGGGATTCAGACGGCGTAGTCTGGGGAGGAGGGCCAGAGGAGTTTCAAACATTCGCGGGTCCACGTGGCATCATATTTACTTAAAAAAACTATTATTAATCTCAGTGGTCTAGGGGGAGGGCGGTAGGCCCCCTAGCCCCCTGGGTCGGCCACTCACTGAGCTACAAATAAAGACATTTAGGGTCAATATACAGCCAACTGACATAAAAATTAGGGAAGGAATTTGAGATATTCAAGTTCATTTAAGGGGACACTCATTTTTTTTAGCTGTTTATTTACCACATATTGCTGCCAGAGGCTCCCTGCAGCCTGTTTGCTAACAATTTCCTTTCGTCTGACATTTCCTGCAATTTTAAAACAAGAAATTGAAAATTGAGAGCAGATGAAGTGGTGTACATGTAATTTAAACACAAATTCTTAGATGTTGAAGGTGTGATCTGTGAAGGTTATGATTAAAAACATTGTGAAATATTATGATTTTTTTCTTTTCTAATAGGTGGCATTCATGCTAGCGCCATATTCATGGCAAAGTGAATGTCTCCTGACATTTAAATTATAAAACCATGTTTTTGTATTCATTGTAACTGTGTGGATTCATGTCAAATAAACATTTCTGTCTGTCTGTCTGTCTGTCTGTCTGTCTGATTCATTCATGCCAGGCAGGTTAAATGTTTTCTCTGCTTAATCTGTCTACAAGTGGACTGCTCATGCATTGCCACAGATCAGAACATATGTTGTCTTGTGTTGCCACCTAGTGACTAGTGTGCTATTCCGCGAGCTCCTGCGAGCGTCCATATACTTTCAACCAGAGGAACACACACAATTTTGTCTGGAAGACACCGGGGCTGTTTCTGAGTGTGCTGATGGCCTTGTTTACTTCCTTAGAGAATGTGATTGCCGAGTCTGACTCTGGTATGCATCGATGTTAAATAGAAATTCTGTGAATGTGCAATGAAATTGGAACTATTTCTTGGGACAGCAATGCTGTAGCATAGAAAATCAACTTTTGTGCCATGCAGGTGGCAGCAGCATGCAGTTCTCATTTTCACCAGACCACAGCTTAATAGTAATGTGAGAAGCTTCAGAAGCTGGCCTTGTTGGTTTGAGCAATCCTCAAGTGAGGTACCTTTACTACATATCTATATATATTAAGATAGATAGTTTTTTATTGATGCATTATGTACATACAATTTTCATAAGATACTCACATAATAGTAACAAGATAATTAACAAGACAATTTAAGACAAAAATAGCATCAAAGGTAAACAGCTGAGTTACAACGTAACTATATCATTGCTGCAACCAACTTGAACCAAGTTAAACAAATAATCTTTTACTTATATTGCGTATAAAAATAATTAAAATGAGAATGGGTATGGATATGGGATGTGATGATTCCTTAAATTGTGACAAATGAATAAAAGTATAAAATTGATCAGAAGGTATGACTGTAGTACATTTTGACAATAATGTTTTGCAAAAAGCTTTAATTTAGTTTTTTCTTTTAACTGCTCATTTAAGTGCAACCACAAATGAGAGGACCTTCCCAGGAAACTTGCATTGTATTTCTTCTTAAGCAAATACAGGATTGGAACTCATCAGGTCGCGGCAAAATAATTATCAGGGCTGTGATCAGCATACATTCGGGTGACAATCACAAACATTTCACCCCTAGATTTTAAAAAGGCTCTAATCATTCTTTTTACAAGCAGCTTTAAAACTTGGAGTCAATATTATCTTTAAGTTGAGACATCCTGTGTATAAAACTTAGATGTTATGTGAAACAGTCTCTATAGTTCTCTACTGAGAAAAAATACACATTCGATAATATCTATAAAGAGCTCAAATTTGGTATACTCACAATGAGAATCTTCAGAAGACCGTGCCAAAAGCAGATGAAAGTTTGTTAATTAAGCAACAATTGACTTCAGTAAAACTCTGGTTCTCTATAAAAACACTGGTGATTATGGTGACTGCTCAGTTTGAAGTCAGACTTTTTTGCTGCTCCAGACTTCATGCATTGAGTGGCAAGGTCAGACTACTTTGAACACAAAAGGTATATAATAACGATTTAATTTATTGATATATTAATCCTTTTTATGATGCAAAGGAGTTGACTTATGACATTCCATGATTAAAACTACTGTAATTCATTTTACATTTTGCATTCTATGCAATGTATTGTGCATTGCACTGACTATCTGTGTGACTAATGTCATTACCTAAAATTACTAATTAAGTTAGTCATTTAATGGTGCCTTTAATTCTTAGTCACATTAGTCAAATGAATAATATATTATGTTAATTAGTCAAATGGTCATAACATTTTGCATTACTTCGAGCGTCAAAAATCGTTTATAATTTATTGCCTTTATTGGGTCATTGATGTTCAATAAATTTCGTGTAATGTTGACTCGAAAACATAGAATGAATGGCCTTTCTGAGAATTGTGGTATTGCAGATATATATATATATATATATAAATAAATTTACGAATTCAATCATTAAAGGTTGCTACACCACTCTCTTCCCACATAAAAATCATAGAGTGCGCAGTATTGATCAATAAAAATATAATTTTATCCATGTTCACAAAAATAGTGCGACTTTTGCCATAATATTAGTCACGTGTGCTTAAATCTATGATCGAATCGTGACGTCATGCTTACGATTACGTTAAAGTATGAAAGTTGACAGAAAGTCAACCTGACCTTTTAAAGGATTTCCCTCTCTCAAACACAAAGTAAACTTGTCATGAATGAATGACACCAGTTAATGTCCGTATGGACTATTGTTGCCAATAGCCCTATTGGTCATAGCGTGTGTGCAAATGATAGGATATTTGGGAAATATACAGGGACTTCGGGCGTTGCATCTGCTTTGAGCATGACTTTCATGAAGTGATCGCATCTGTTCAAATATCCACGAGTCCTTTGGCCAAAATATAGATTTTTTTGGGCGTGTGCCTTAATATAATCACTCATTATCACTCGCTTAAACAATTGTAGATTTTGACAAAGACGTGATCCTTTGGACACATACCCAAATCACTTGCAATATCTTATTTATATTACTGTGGATATTGACAAAGATCCGACCCTTTGGATAATTGAGAGGTGACCAAAGAAAATTTAACTTAATAACCTCAGGAGGGGCACTGCAGTGAATACATGACACCTCTGCCTTGTTCCATAGACTTGTTTGCATCCACTCATGATCAAAATGCTGAATAATTTCGACTTTCAAGGTGTCAGGACTTCAAAACTCAAAACTTTTGATTGAATGTGTACACTGTAAATTTTGAATTTTGAGTTAGCTTAATTGATTGAGTGAGATGGTTACACAATTCCTTTGAGCCAAGATAGCTTGTTGTTTGCAAGTTATAACAACATAAAGATTATCATAACTCAAAGCAGCAAGCTATCATGGCTCAAACAAATTGTGCAACCGTCTCATTCAATCATTTCAGAATTTACAGTGTAGAGTTGCAAAGATTTGTTCCACAGGCATTAGATTGATGTATGAATCATATTCTAAACCATTTTTTGGGCCTGAGAATTATTTAAACCTTTTTTGGGTGGCCCACGAAAATGTATCATTTTTACAGAAAAATCGTCAAATATTGCGTCTTGGCTCAACCATGATATGATTAACTCCTAATATATATATTCCAACAGTATTATGGTAGTTTGTATAAAGTAAAGTAAAGTAAAGTAAAATTTTATTTAAAGTCGGTGATGACAGCAAAAACAAGCAGGATGAAAATATGAAGTACACTGTAAATCTTGAATTTTGAGTTAGCTTAATTGATTGAGATGGTTGCACAATTCCTTTGAGCCAAGATAGCTTGTTATTTGTAAGTTATAACAACATTAAGATTATCGTAACTCAAAACAGCAAGCTATCGTGGCTCAAAAAAATTGTGCAACCAACTAACTCAATCATTTGAGCCAACTCAAAATTTCAAATTTTACAGTGTATGTACAAATGGTATACGAAATAAGCTATGTGTATATCAAATGTTGGTTATGAAATAGCGATCAGATCAGAATATGAGAACTTCATACTTGTCTTGTGTGACTACCCATTGCTGATATATGGAGCAGTGGTGGATCCAGGGGGCCTGTTCCCCCCACCCCACTAGGCTACTTAGTAGTAGCATTACGAAGAAATACTCGACAATGTGGTTTTCATGCCGGAAACACAAACAAGGTTCAACATGTTCAAGCTTTGAGTCACAAATTTGTGACACACTCTAAGAAAGAAAAGGGATAAGAACAAGCAAATAGGGTGCTTCACTTCATCACAAATACAGCACCTGGAAGCACCTTTTTTAAGGTGAATGGGTATCAAATTGGAAACTGGGACAGCTGCCTCTTACATCTGTGTTAAGTAGAAATTCCCACCAATTAATAAGCAGATGTGAAAGAGAGCAGCTCTGGCATAAATATTGCTGTCACCTGCCTCACAGATACACCTTCAGCATTCCGTTGAAGCTCGCATGGTTAAACTTACCAGGATATGCGACTGTAGGCAGGTCAGTAAATTCAATGGTGTATTTAGGGGGTATGGCCTTCCAATAAGGTCTGAAGTTGACATGGAGGAGATAGGAAAAACCCAGAAGCTGCCCATTCACCTCATGTAATGCCTCCTCTCTCCCCCGCTCCAGGCCCATTTCTAAGTATGCTCTGGGTCACAACCTTCGTCTTCCCACAGCAGACCAGCTTGTCAGTTACGCACTGCTTGGAATTTTTATGCAATGACCAGCTACCCAATCATTGCGTAATTTTCCATATCCAGATTCAGAAACCATGGAAGGATGGTGAAGCACCCCATGCACCTTGTAATGTGTGATGCACCTCTCGTGTGATGCACCCCATAATGCGTGATGCACTTTTTTGTCATGCATCCCTTGTTTGATGCACCAAAATGATGATGATGAACCTTGTGCACCCCAAAGGTTTTTACATCCTCCTTGCAGATGTTTCGCTCCACCCCTCGCACCTTTTTTTCTTAGAGTGCATTTGACTGAAAAAAATCCTGAAGGCTCATTTTAAATTTTTTGAACAAGGTTTTAAACTTATCTTCTGGCAAAAATTGTCTACTTTTTAATAAAGGCATCAGAAATGAAGAGATCTTATCCCTTTGTCATGTTTTTGGGCAAAATATGTCCTAAAACAGGCAAAAATGCACATTTTAGGGTGACAAAATTTTTCACAGTGTCACATGTAAGGGGCTATAACTTGGAAAGTAACACTTTGATAACATTTATTTCACCTTGACATAATTCCCTATATTGTTTGCTTCTAATTACATGTAAATTTAAGATATTTCATCTAAACATATACTCACACCAACAGGATATTGGACTAAATGTCAGGTGACAATTTTTTTGAGAATTTTGCAGATTGAGGTAAAGCTGCTGAATTTGATAGCACACTGTGTTGTAATTTTTTGCAATAGAAATTCGTATGATGTATCAATATCTTCCAAAGTTAATGAAGAACAAGATAGTATCAAAAATTAGGTCATTGCTAATATTTATTGAGTCTCAATAACGAATTTTCTAACTTACGTCTGCTAAATTTTGAAAAGCCAAAAAAAAAAAACTACATGGCATTGCAAAAAAACTCAGTCTCTTGCAATGTTAGTGGAAAGACACAAGAATCGAACTTGATATACCCAGATATATTGGCTACAAAAAGTTTATGTTTAGAAAGTTTGATAGGAGACCAGAGGATAGCTTGAATTTTTTTTACAACCAAATTTTAAAGGATTTTAGCAATCTATGGATCAGTCGGTAATGCAAGGGCAATGAAACATATGCATGATTGACCTAAAATATGTTTGTAAGTCACGACAATTACCTTTGACACTGACTGGTCATTATTGCAGTCTTCTATGTATGTATGTATGTATGTATTTTATTTATGGGTCTTACCTCCATTCTATATTTCAAAGTCGCTATCTTGGACAGCCGTGCCAAAAATCACTTCTTCAATGCAAACTGTATAAGGGCACAGGGCGCCCATCTGAGACATGTGCCGGGTTGTTACAGGATAAAAATAAGGAGTTGTTTAGTGCTTTGGTACTGTGTTAGGCTTATTTGTTGACAAAAATTGAGTACTACTGAGATATATGCAGTGAAAGTGAGAGATATTCCAAAAATGCTAGGTTCCAATTGACGAGTTATCAAAACATTCGTAGAATGAAAATGGTGAGATATTTTGTATTTCCGACTTCAGATTCAGATTCCTTGTGAAATTTTACATAAGATAGGCTATTTTTCATACCGAAATTCAAAAATAAAATTTTGGATCAAAATGTCACAATTGTCTGACTGAAATCTTGAACCTTGTCCTAAACATTTTTTTTTTAAATCAGGTTCTTTTTTGTTTTGTGTTTAATAAATACTGGATGCTATTCGTCCAATATACGTACAGAGTAGTGTATATTAGTGTCTTGGAAAAGAGAAGTACAAAGTAGTCATCAACTTGCCATCAAGAGAAGGGGAAGCACACTGCACTCTTCAGTTTCCATCAGATGTCATTGTTGTTTCACTCCATGGTATGTACTGCCACCTTGTGTTATCATCTCCCAAAGAAAAAGCCACCACCACCTTGAGAAGCAGTAACCCTGGACTTGCAGCTGAATGTCGAAAAATATGGCAGCAGTTTGGCCCGATAATGCATTGCCATCCTGAATTGGTCATCGCAATTTGGAGTGACCATTAGATGTGTAAGGCTTAGATATTTCATCGACTGGAAATTAATTTTATTTCATGGTTATTTTCACAACAATCATTTATTTTGCTTCTGGCATCATCAAATATGCATTGCTAATACTAATTCAAAGAACACAATGTTAAGAAACACCCCAACAAAAAATTATTTATTTCAAGAATACCGAAAAAGATTTTACTTATTTCACCAAAACAATGTATGAAATGTTTTGTTTAAAAAAACTCCAAGCCTCCCTTTTCTCAAATTGCTGCATCTCTGGTATTTGGCTTAACGTGTGTTTGGTCTTGTGATAATGCAACTGATCAATTAATGCTAAAATATTCTTAAAATGTTCTGGCTCGGCAGGGAAGGCCAGGATGCATTTCAATGTTAGGCCAAGGCAAATCACTTTTCTTAATGAAGATTAATTGCAGTCTAATTTTGAATTTAAACATGAGGCAATCATATATTGGTTCCATAGTGTGACAGAGACACAAGAACATCAATCAATTTCTTACAATCTGTTTCAGACCATTGAAACAATCCAAGAAGTTTTTTTAAATCACAGAAAATCGCAAAAATATGTATATCCCATATACATGCATGTAGATTTTCTCAATACCCAAGCAAGTTACAAATATATTATTTGTACCACAGTGAGCAGAATTATTTATACATCTTTGTATCAAATATCAATGTATTTTGGTGGAATGAAACCATTAATTTGTGAGCTATTGGCTAAAATAGCCATTTTCGCATGAAAATTCAATGTTAAACCCCTATCTATCTTTGGGGCTCTTGAGCAACATCTAAAACACCTTCAAATGAGCTGAAATTTTACATGGGAGTCAGAGACGGGTTATAGAACACATTTAGAGGTTAGCCCCAATGAAATTCAGACTTCCACTTTGTTTGGGACACCCTAGGGGTGAGCTTCATCATGTACTTTCAAAATAAAATATTTTCACCTCAGAACCAGATTGTAGCAACGCTTAACACAGGTTTCCATCAAGTGGTCAAGTAATTTTACTTATATTCTGTCAATGCTGACCATGAGTTAGATAACTAGTTTTAATTAACTGAACTTTTGTAACAACATGAAAACATTTTTTGCCAGTAACCCCGTCACAAGATGAGTTACAGGAGTTGGCCACTTCAGGATAGCAAGTGTTAAGCGTTCATACAATCTGGTACAGTGGTCCAGCGTGTATCCGCTGCTGTTGAATTGCATGGACACTCAGCTATATTCGGTGAATTCATCCTCCCCACACAAGCCCTGCTAAAATGGACAGGGTTTTCTGCTATTTCCAACCTCTTCTGTGATTGGCTGCTTATTGAGGTCATAAGCATTTTGCAGGCAGATTTAGTCTGATTATGGACACTTCGAGGATTACTGGCAACTGAGAAAAACATTGTAAAACAAGCAAACTTTCAAACAGTTTCATTTCAGAACTGTGAAAATACATAATTCAATGGAATTTTCGGAACTGTGATAGCACCTTTCAACAATACACAACTTCTCCATTTGTAACAGTGTGAAACAGAAGCAACAATTTCAAACTGTGAGCCAAAACTGGGTCAGTTAATTAAGTATTCATGAATTAGCAAAGGTTATGGGCCATTTTGTCATGGTATGACTTGGGATGATGGGTGAATTATGAAAAGCCTCATTTAAAGATATTATGGAAAATGTCAGCATTTGTATTGTGGATCTGGATAAATTTAATTTTATGTATAAATGCTGCAATCTACAAGCAAAGTTTGAAGGCAATGATATAACAATCTTAAATGATTACAATTCATAGGTCACAATTGATATATTTGATGGAAGTGGAGCACAATGGGATGGTTAGCACAATTACTAATTTTACTCAATGCTGAAAACACAGAGCAACTCAGAAGTTTGCCTGAATATCACCAATACTATTGATGTTATATCCAAGGAAAAAGCGATCGGATTGTACGCTTTTTTGCAGCTTGACCGCAAAATGTGACATGATTATAACTGTCAGTAACAAAACTATGTGCCCTAGATATTAAATGTAAGAAGTGTGCAAGACTTAATAAAGAATATATACAATGCATAAACAGCTTTTAATGCCAATAGTTAAAAACATTATGTAGTTCAAAGCACATAGTAATCCACTATACCTCAATTCAGTGTGGCCTGTATATATATTGTGTGCTGTCCCAGGTCATTCAGTCGACTTGGACACTTACATTCTGCCATATAAAGTGCGTCTCTATGTGCCCCGTTTTCTGTGTCACAATGAGTCACAACATGTCGAAACAATTGCTACATGCACCAAAATGCAACTAGCTGTGTTTATCAAGATAGCAATTCTTAACTGTTAGTTATGATGTATTAAATTCATACAAGCATTGAGAAAGCCTGATTGTTCAAGGTTTGTCCAGAGAATGGTTCTTATTTAATCAAACAACTTTATGTGGCTGTTTGTTTGCCAATAAAAGGATAGAAAAGATCAAGATTGGAATTTACAAAATTTGATGGCATAACCATATCATATACCTTGTTAGGAACCAAACCTAACCCCTTCCCTCCCTTCCCATTGTGTCTTATGTCCCAATTTGCCCCACTTCCCTCTATTTATTTATATTTCAGTAATATAATGATTATCAGACAACAGATAGGTTATTTATTCTACGGTCTGAGTTTGTCTCATTCATTACTTGAAACTAATTGAACATTAATGACCCAAATAAGACAAAAATTTTGTTAAACTTAAAAATTCGGAAAAATGTAATGACCAGTTGAGTAATAAACTTATATCAAAATCAGTATTTATGATGCTAATTTGACTAAAGTGACTAAGAATTAAAGGCACCATTAAATTAAACCTGATTAGTCTTAAGGTAACTAGTCACACAGGTTGTAAGTGCAATTTGTCATGCACCATACACAATGTAAAATGAATCACAGTACTTTCATGGAATGTTGAAAGTCAGCCCATGCACTTCATAAATAGGATTAATAATTCAATAAAATACATCATTAATATATTTTATTTGTGTTTGAAGTGGCCTGACCTTGCAACTCAATGCATTCAATCCTGAGCAGCGAATTAAAGTCGAACTTCAAGTTGAGCAGTCACCATTAACTCCAGTTATTTTTTGAGAGAACCAGAGACTTGTCGGAGTTAATTGTTGCTTAACTTACAAACTTTAGTCCACTTTTTGCAGGGTGCAATCTCGTTGTGAGTATTCAAAATTTTGACTTTCCATACTTAATTAACCAAATTCAAGCCAAAGAGTTGCTCTTGTCATAATGGTGTGATAGTATGCTTCTGAAACCAACTGAAGAATGTGGCTTGAAAGGTCTTTATTTCAGTGTTCATTTGGCGTCATGATTCGCATGTTGCTCTACCATTGTCAACATTCAGTTTTATTTCATGGTAATTGGTTAATATATATCATTTCCCTAGTTTATCGTAAAAACAATTTATAATTGCAGCATTCAAACAAATTTTCATCTCAAACTCACTGAAAATGGGAAATCGGCAAGGGAGTGAAACTGAAGTAAGTGACAGCATGTTATTCATTCTTATAGATTATTCTGCAACAAATTCTTCAGCACACTGATTTAGAACTTATCTTCTTTGTTCTAATGGAATGGCATTGCCACATTAGGTTTTTTCTAGAATTTCATATCTATTATGTATAAAATTACGCGAGAAAAGATCACAAATTGTCTGGTTAAAGGTTAATGGGACTTTTATTTACCACTACGCATGCTATGAAGAAATGGTACTGTTAAATTATCTTTATGTTATCAATATTACTGGGATAGATTCGTGATAGATGCACAGTCTACACCATATTACATTGAAAGACAAAAGTTGCTTAGGAAGTATGTTTAATATGATGGTGTCATGGTGTAAAGCACCCAAAAACGTTTGTTTTACAAATTGGCTGACAAACCTCCTTTCAGAAAACACACTTTTTGCTGTTGACCTATATCAGTAGCAGGTATGCTGTTTAATATGAGCTTAAATCAATCCTGAAACATTCAAGCACACAATACTTAGACAATTGAATTCAGTGTGTCCCAATACCACAATATAAAGAGGATAAATCTATTGGTGTTACACTGTACATGCGAAGGTGGGAAAAACAACCAGCTTAAGGTTGCAGAGTATAATTATGATGTCCATTTGTCAAGTGTCTAAAAGAAATTTGCCTGTCACAGGGAGCCAGGGTTAACCAGGAATAAACAAAAAGCTGCCAGATTCAGAAAAACAACCAGAGCTCAAGATACCCGTCATTGTGATGAAAGAATGTTTATTGATGTTGTGGGGGATGCTCCAGATGACAGGACGTTGCAACCTTGCAATGAACCCCAGGACCATTATCTTTAGTGTTTATAGTTAATTTTATGTCTAGCTTATTTTGGGTAGAACCTTAAATTGAGCCCATAGATGAGATTCTTGAGTGCACAACATATGCATAACTTTTGTCTTTGAGTGTACATAGAGGTATCTTCAGTTTAACCCACACATTCTTGGACTTGAAATTCCCACAATCCTATGAATTGTAGGAAATGTCAGTTGAAAGGAAAATATGGGCCGACAGGCTGCAAGGAAAATCTGGCAATATATGGTAAATATTTTAAACTTTGTTGCAATGTGTGGATTAACTGATTGAAAATAATATTCAACTAGTTTTCATAAATAATTTTGCTGCATAGTCTAACAAATTTGGAATTTAAAAATGATAAACCCCTGGCCATTGCAATTTCAATTGGGGAGGCCGAGGGGTTCACTTACATATCGGTGATTTTAATCCAGATGTAACTGTTTGTATGAAAATGTAATTTGGCAGCCCATTGTACCTGTCCCACAAGCCTCAAACAACTATCATTCTTTAAGACCCCATTGTTTCAGCTGATCAGATCAGCTTCCTTGCCTCCACTGACAGTTTTCTTTGGAATGTTTATCATTGACCCAATGGAAAAACATCACCTGTTGCACTTAATTACAGTGGCACTGCATATTTTCTGTGTCATTTACCAATTTTTCTATCGATTCAGGGTTGAAATTGATGATTTGATAGAAGAATACAAAGCAGTCAATATTGGCAAAGGATTCCCAGACTTCCTCCCTCCTCATCATATCACAGAGTGCCTCACTAAAACTGCTTCCAGCGATGATCCGTCCCTTCAGCAGTACACAAGGAATAATGTGAGTCATTCAATATATTTCTTGATGAAGAATTGGTTATATCAAGCGTATTGTAAGTACAGTAAATTCTTGAAAATAAAATGACTTCATATTAGTCCATATGAAAAAGTTCAGCAACGCCTGCGGAAAAGAGCAAGTTTGTGTCCTTTCATTTACATTGTATCCCGTAATTTAACCACATTGAAAATGCTTACTTCAAACCTCACCCTCACCATGGACATGAGGTAACACTACCTAAGCCAAAGCCAGCTATCTACACGTAATTCCCATAATTTTACCTCAAGTTCATAACATTACATTATTTTAACCAAAATTTACACTACCCCTTCATTATTTTTAATCGGACCCCTAATCTATACCTCAATCCTTAACGTCTAAGGTTATGTGGTCTTGACCTTCATAACGCTCATAAGAAAACAGGAATTATGAAAATGTCATGCGTATTGTCATGGCAGTTGCCTATTGTTGCATTGACATTTTTCAGTTCTGTTGGTATTGCTCGTGAGAAATGTTCATGTCTTAGTTCATTTCAATTGGTTTTTTTTGTTCTAGTTTCATGGCCATTCTTGACATCTCCAATCAGCTAATTTCTGAAAAATGGTTTGTCAAATTTAACATTCTTAGTTTTTTCAACATAACTATTTTCTAGGGTCATCCACGTCTTGTCAACAGTATAGCGAAGCTCTATTCTCCGGTACTCGAAAGAGAAATTGACCCAATGAATGAGATTTTAGTGACGCCAGGAGCTGATGGATCGCTCTTCTATGCTGCTCTTGGATTCATCAACCCTGGAGAGGAGGTGGGAAAGAAAACTGCATATATATTTCTTAGGCAAACACTCTAAAAAATTTCAGACAAAATTGTTTTTTTAGATTCAAAATGGTTTTTTGAAAAACCAAATTTCAATGCAAAAAACCAACATGGATTTTTTTAAAAATCCATGTTGGCTTTGCATTGAAATTTGGTTTTTCAAAAAATCATTTTGAATCTAAAAAACCAATTTTGTCCCGACATTTTTTAGAGTCCATAGAATTAATCAATTTCCTTCACTGTTTAAAACAGTTTTGATTGACAGACATATTATGTGTATGAAAATGAGCTAACGTTTGTTTTGTTTGTTTTACACAAATCATTTCTGGAATGCATCCAGAGAAGCAAAATCTTATATTTTGAACTTAATTTATTATGATATTTGTTTTAGGCCTTGGGCCAGAATACCCAATTTGCATAGATCTATCGCAGTACTATGGGGCCACCAATACTATGTAACAATGCTTTAATTCAATTGATTTTATCTACATAAAACACCAACAGAAACGCATTATTCAGATATAAAAAATCAATATATCACATATAAATACATTTTATTAGACATGATGTTGCCATGAATTACTTATGTCGTGATGGATAAATTTGAAAACAAAGAAATAAAGTATATTAAAATCAATAATGTTATCTCAAGCTTGCAGGTTCTAGCGGTTCGCAAGGGATTTTGATGAACCTGTACTACCAATTATATATGATGTTATTATTGTGCCGATTACTACACCTGACCTCTTTATTTATTTAAACAAGATGTTTCTCTGCAGAAGAAAATCTTTGTCACATGATGATATTATACCATTGACTGAAAACTAGTGTAGCAATTATTTTATTTTTAAGTTTAAGTCTATCGAAAGTCTATATTGTCAATTTGGATAGGATAATGTAATTTCGTGGTTAGAACAATATTTTTGAAAATGCATTTTGCTGCATTTTTCAGAAGGTATACATTTTCGTGAATCTAATTTCTAAACAAGTTTTAATATTTCGCACGTTTCCTTTTATACTTCATCTTTCTCATCATTCTTCCAGGCAATCATCATTGAGCCTGCCTTCGATATGTATGAGCCAGTGGTGAAATTTGCTGGAGGTGTCCCTGTGTACGTTCCCCTGAGACCAGTAAGTTAATCTTATTTACAGTCCTTGTCATACTTACGTGGAATCTCAAGTTCTTTTCTATGCTGTTGAACTGTGATGTCAGAGATGACTCTATTCTAGCATTGCAAAATATGTAAACTAACTACAAGCTGTGATGTCATTTTAAACTGGGTCAGATTCCCCAGCTCCTAACCATTGTGAATCCACCAAACTGAGCATCACAGTTTCAATTCAGTGTCAGAGTGAAAATTGGGTCTGGGAAAACCCATGCAAGTTTGACATCACAGCCTCTCAGCCAATGGGCTGCCAGAACAAATATACATAACATAAGCCGTGTGTTTACAAACAAAATCCTTCTGTTTATACCAACTTCCATCAAAGTTTAAAGTTGTAAGTTAGCAAGTTTGTAGATTGATCAAACAACTCTGTGGGGATTATAACAGTTGTCTACTGTGAATGCTCACAAAGCTGCCATTTGGTAAGATTAGACTGGTGATTGCTGTGATAAATCATTGGGATCGCAAATGTAATGCTTCCTTCAATATATCAATGTTTGAACTGTGATGTTTAGTTTACTGTCAGCCCATTGGCTATGAAGCTGTGATGACGTAGTTGTAGGGGCTATCCCTGATAAAACTCTTACTCTGACACTGTGTTTAAGCTGTGATGCTCTGTTCAGGAGGATCAACATTGGCTGGAAACTGGGGAATCTGACCAAGATTAAAATTATATCACAGCTTGTAGTTAATTTACATATATTGCAATGCTAGAATAGAGTCATCTCTGACATCACAGTTCAACAGCATAGAAAAAAAACTTCAGATTCCACGTAAGTATGACAAGGACTGTAAGACAAACACTTAAATTGCTCTACCATTTTCTCAAGGTTGAAACAATTTTGAGAAAGAAAAGCTGAATGGCCAAGGTGTTCTCTCATTTGGAATCCACTGGCCCATTACTTGCATTCCTTTTCCAAAATACTACTGCTGCTTGGTGCTGTGGATCTGCCACTACAGCATGGTGTTGTAGGTTGTAATAATTGTCTTCTGGTTTTGAACACCTTGATGCAATTCCATCTCCTTTCAGGTAAAAACAGGGAAGGACAGGTCGAGTGCCGACTGGAAATTTGATGAAAAGGAGCTAGAATCAAAATTCAACAGCAAGACTAAAGTGATAATCCTGAACACCCCAAGCAATCCACTAGGAAAGGTAATAGTTTCTGAACAGCACAGGTGTAGCGGAGATGATCTATTTACAGGAAAAAATCATTATTTGGCAAATTGGGCTTTCTGCCCACATTTTTTAGGCCTTCCCCAAACTTAGTGCCTTTTCAAAATGCAGCAAACTATTTTTGGAGAGCAGCTTGCCTCCTAAACCTATCAGATGGTATGAGATGGTATGAGATAGTATCCATATTTCTGACCACTGTGCAGAACTTTTTCAATAAATCTTATGACTGCTTTGGGTTCATCATCCATGTTTAACACTGATTTCAATGTTTGCTTTGACATCATTTCATAAATAACATCTTAATATCCTTTCATTTGAGTCTTTCACTGATATTGTGGGTTGTGTCGAAAGGATATTCTAGTATCATTTGAGAACCTTTCTGTATTTTCTAGGCATAACTAAAATGAGCCGTCAGTCCTTTAGATGCGTTATTGCCTGACCAATTTCTCTCCAAGCTCCAGCAGACTGATCAACATGGAATATAATATCATTTTAATGCGTCCAAAATTGCATTATTCTCTAATTTTTGCATTTAATGTCATTTGATTTTATTGTATAATTTGTTTTTACACCTTGCAAGTTGCAACTCGATTGCAATTACAGTTTTTATGGAGTTACCACATCGGAGGTATTGTAAGGGAATCTGGCTTCTTAATGGTGTAAGTAACTACTGCTGTAATCAAAACTGGAGGATCAAACCATATACCATAGATAGACGGCACACTGCACTTTAAAACAGTTTGTGTGGGTCATATATCGGAGTCTTATTTTGGGGACATTGCAAAAGAGCCTGTTGAAAAAAATGGCCGCCATGTTGACTCATGCTTGTATGTTAGCATCAATTCCTGTTGTTGCACTGTAAGACAGTGTGAGTGAGTCATCTCATGTAACTGGAAGAAGCAAAATGAAATTAAACCAACTGGTGGCAGTGTTTGCAACTGACTTTAATCTCTCTTGGCCATGCTTGCATCTGAGCCAGATTTCCAATATCTCACCCTTCTGTTTTGCTTTGGCTTTTTTGTTTTTGTATAAATGTAAGGGAATTGCGTTGAAGCACGTACATAAATATATGTAAATTTGGTGCAAGTTATGTTGCAGTTATAGGAAATCACAGGTTGTAACTATCTGCATATGTTTCAGTGCAGGACTATGGAGATTTTAGCTGTGATATCACAGGTCCACATAAATAATAAAGTGACTAGCATTCACCCGTGATAAAGGATATACTTTGGCAGTGTGGAGAATGAGTGAATGAATGAAGCAATCAATCAATGTGGGTATAGATCTATGCATCTATGTATCTATGTATCTATTTATCTATGTATCTATCTATCTATCTATCATTCTATCAATCTATGTGGATTTATCGACATTTTCGTGATCCATGCCCACAGGCCAATAACTTTACATAATTTCATAACCCACAGTGAAATAGCAAGGTCACAATGGGCAGTTCAAGGATGTCAGCCATTCTGAAGTGGCCATTTGGTGGCCAGCTTGGATGTCTCAACATGTTCCCGATTCATACCCACAGGCCAATATCTGTAGCAAATTTCATAACTCTAAGCGAAATATTTAGATGACAATGGGCAGTTCAAGAAATGAAGAAAGATGGCTGCCAAAATGGCCACCATCTCGGATTTCTCAACATTTTCCTGATCCATACCCACAGGCCAATACCTGTACCAAATTTTATAACTCTAAGTGAAATATTAAGGTCACATTCAAGGGTGCCGGAAGGAAACGAGGGCGGCAGGGGCGGTCGGCGAGAAAGGGCAAATCTAATTCGGGCGACAAAATTTTAAAGTAGCGGCAATAAAAATTTTGAATATATATACTTATTCATTTTTGCCTAAATTCACTTTAAATTAAGGCATAATAATGTTTTTTCTTTGAGATGAAAAGGGCAACCTTGCCCCCCCTGCCCCTCCTGGCCAAGGGCAGGAGGGGCAATTGCCCCCCTGCCCCCCCCCCCCCCCTGTTCCGGCACCCTTGGTCACATTGGGCAGTTCAAGAAATGAAGAAAGATAGCTTCCAAAATGGCCGCCATCGTCGATTTCTCAACATGTTCCTGGTCCCTACCCACAGGCAAATACCTGTGACAAATGTCATAACTGTAAGTGAAATATTAAGGTCACAATGGGCAGTTCAAGGAATGAGGAAAGATGGCTGCAAAAATGGCCACCACAAAATGGCCGCCAGCTTGGATTTCTCAACATGTGCCCGATCGATACCCATAGGCCAATACCTGTACCAAATTTCATAACTCTAAGCAAAATATTGAGATCACAATGGGCAGTTCAAGAATGAAGAAAGATGGCTGCCACAAAATGGCCGCCATCTTGGATTTCTCAATAATACCAGTACTAAATTTTATAACTCTAAGCGAAATATGGCTGTCATCTTGGATTTCTGAACATGTTCCTGATCCATACCCACGGGCCAATACCTGTGCCTAATGTCATAAGTGTAGGTGAAATATTAAGGTCACAATGGGTGAATGAGCAGTTCAAGAAATGAAGAAAGATGGCTGAGAAAATGGCCAACACAAAATGGCTGCCACCTTGGATTTTTCAACATGTTCCAGATCGATACCCACAGGCCAATACCTGTATCGAATTGTATAACTCTAAGCGAAATATTAAGGTCACAATGGGCAGTTAAAAAAATGAAGAAAGATGGCTGCCAAAATGGCTGCCATCTTGGATTTCTCAACATGTTCCTGATCCATACCCACAGGCCAATGCCTGTACCAAATTTTATAACATCTAAACCTATTTAGGAGTATAATTTGTAAGAGTAACATCTAAACCTATTTAGGAGTATATAAACATATAAATGACAAACAGGTAGAAACATGACATACATATCAAAACGTAAGTGAGGTATTACGTAAAAAACATATTTTTAATATATGACGATGGAACATTGGTATGAACATAGTGTTTATCAAAAGTCTCCTGAGAACGCCAACGGCCAATATGCCGAGCAATGTCAGGATGGAAACCACAATTGATGGCTTGAGTGGCTCCTGTAGGACGGAAAGAGCGTGGGGAGTAGACACGCTCCGATAATCCGGCAAGCTTGATGGCCTCTGACAAGACCGAGGCAACGGTAGTTGCTTCTATCGGACGGTAAGGCTTATTGAGTGACAAGAACACCGGACTAGAAGGTACAGTGGCACGTTGGGAATCAGTGGCATGAATATAGGTACGTAGGCACAGAATTGGGTCACAACGAGCAAATTCGCCCGGCATCGGGGGAATAGTCACTGAAAAACCATCCCTGTCATAATCATTCTTGATAGCATGGAAACGAACTGTCAAAGCTCCGTCCGGCAGGAAGTCCAGATTTGCCGTAGAGAAAACCACAGACTGGATTTCTTTAGTGTTTGGATCTCTCAATAATGCCTGTACTAAATTTAATAACTCTAAGCGAAATGTGGCTGTCATCTTGGATTTCTGAACATGTTCCTGATCCATACCCACGGGCCAATACCTGTGCCAAATGTCATAAGTGTAGGTGAAATATTAAGGTCACAATGGGTGAATGGGCAGTTCAAGAAATGAAGAAAGATGGCTGAGAAAATGGCCAACACAAAATGGCTGCCATCTTGGATTTTTCAACATGTTCCAGATCGATACCCACAGGCCAATACCTGTATCGAATTGTATAACTCTAAGCGAAATATTAAGGTCAGAATGGGCAGTTAAAAAAATGAAGAAAGATGGCTGCCAAAATGGCTGCCATCTTGGATTTCTCAACATGTTCCTGATCCATACCCACAGGCCAATGCCTGTACCAAATTTTATAACTGTAAGTGAAATATTAAGGTCACAATGGGCAGTTCAAGAATGAAGAAAGATGGCTGCCAAAATGGCCGCCACAAAACAGCCGCCATCTTGGATTTCTCGACAACTGCCCAAATCATACCCATAGCCCCATACCTGTACCAAATTTCATAACTCTAAGTGGAAAAATGAGAAAGCCTTATGAGTGAGTGTAAAACTAGCACAAGATGGCCAACGAGAATATTATTATAGGATACCTTCAAATCAATTACAACAGCTGTAATGTCAGTGAAATAATGAATAGGTGATCATTTATTCCATTCAGGTTTATACTCAAGAAGAATTGGAATTGATTGCGGACCTTTGCATAAAACATGATGTCATCTGCATTTCTGATGAGGTGTACGAATGGATGATCTACCCTGGCCAGAAGCACATCAAGATAGGTTAGTGCTGTTGAAAAATATAGATAATAATAAATACGAAATTATCCTAATATTTTACTTTTTATCAAGAAGAGGTTTAAATGGCCAACTTCAACATATGGCTTCAGTACTGTGAAACTCCTTGCTCTGGCAGTTCCAGTCTTATAAAATCTCAAAACAGAAAATCGATGTCTTTGCAAGTTAGGCTACCAGGTCCTAATAATTAAACAACTTGATGAGCAAAACAGGCTGATATCACAGTCAAAGAAATGTTACCTAAATCAAGTAATTTAAGAGTAACTTTATTTTTAATTTTTTCACAGCAACTTTGCCAGGCATGTGGGAGAGAACCATCACAATAGGCAGTGTAGGGAAAGCATTCAGTGTGACCGGCTGGAAATTGGGATGGTCAGTTGGACCAGCAGATCTGATTGGAGCAATGTCCATTGTGCATAGAAGTTCTATTTTCGTCTGTCCCACGCCCTTGCAGGTAGGTCTGCAGGATATGGTGTTTGAATTCCTCCATTTCAGACACGAGTTGTGCAATTCCCTTGGGTGATCTACCCAAATTGAATCTTTGGATCAAACCTAACACATGGAAACTACTATTTTATAATGTTTTTGACCATCTCTTCTAACTATTAACACTTTTCTACCAACTTAATAATTATGTTTTCTGACAACAATAATAACATAAACTTATAATAGTTCTTTCCTTGATTAGTATAAACAAACATTCTTTTAATGTTGTGTAAAACCGTGTTTTATTTACATAAGTGATATCTTATAACTTGAACATTTTCTCATTCACAGGAAGCTGTAGGCTGTGCATTCGAGTATGAACAGACTGTTGTTGGTAAACCGGAGTCTTATTTTGTGGAGATTGTAAAAGAACTTATTGAAAAAAGAAAAAAGATGGCCGAAATGCTGACGCATGCTGGAATGTTGCCCTCAATTCCTGATGGTAGTTACTTCATGATTGCAGATGCATCTCATCTTGGTAAATATAGTACTTACCTGTCATTAATTCATGACTAAACAGCTCTTGCCCAATGGGTTGACTGCCAGTATGCCTGTGGTTTAATTGGCATCTATCTGCAAATATTGTTGGCACTTATAAACAAATCTACAGAAATTATCTGATAGAGGGTGTGAGCATTGACGATTTTTGAATTCATCAACATTATGAGGATGGTGAAGTTGAAATACATTAAATGCTGACTGATTGATATTTCTTGACACACATATACAAACAAGGATGATGCTCTTTCAAATGTAAAATTGTTTGCAGACAACTAAATTGAATATGAAATATTGAGGAGAAAAAAGAGAATGTTCTACCAGTTACCCTGGTTTGGCAACAGCATGGGAGACCAAATCTGATCACAGGGATGCATTTATAGGTCCCCAGTTAATTTATTTAAAAATTCAACGTCAATTTAGTGATGAATTTAGGAACTACTGGATTTAAAACAAATGTTGGTGAAATCAAGCCAAATATTTTTTATTGTGTTCTGAAAATGTTTTGAACATGAACTCCGTACTCCTGACTGATGAGTGCACTCTTACTTTTTTGATTTTCTCGACGAGGATTGATACTTGGACTTATGGGGGTGCACTGTAAATTTTGAATTTTGAGTTAGCTTAATTGATTGAGTGAGATGGTTGCACAATTCCTTTGAGCCAAGGTAGCTTGTTGTTTGCAAGTTATAACAACATAAAGATTATCATAACTCAAAACAGCAAGCTATCATGGCTCAAACAAATTGTGCAACAGTCTCACTCATTCATTTGAGCTAACTCCGAATTTCAGAATTTACAGAGTATATCAGAAATGTGCTAAAGTGGCTCAGAATAGAATAGAATAGAATAGAATATAACTTTATTGAATCCCACCAGGGGTAATTTCGGCACAGGCAACTCAATGATTCTATATGCATATATATATATTATGTAAAACACAAAGAATGAATGAATAAAAACATGTAAAATGTGGCAGATAAAACATAAATGGTAGAAAAATAATTATCACAGGAGTTAAAAGCATATGATGTAAAGTTTATCTATTAAAATCACAGTTATGTCTCTTTATGGCACGAGGAATGAATGAGGAAGGATGTCGGTTGGTTGCTGCATAGGGGAGCCTCATTCTCCCTGATCTGGGTATTATTTGACCCATGAAGATCTCATGAAGAGGATGACGCTGGTCTTCCATTGTTTTCTTCAGTTTGATGGACAGTGCCTTGTTGTATACAGCAACCCACCAACAATCCTTCCAGCTTCTCTGATGACTTTGTCTATTCTGGATTTATCACAGCTTCTTATATTGCCACCCAAACAGATCAAACAGTCACGCCACACACTGGCTATCACAGAATCGTAAAACATGACTAGAATCTTAGAACTAACATTAAATTGATGGAGTTTACGCAAACAGTACATTCTTGTGTTAAGTTTCTTAATTACAGTGTTTGTGTGGTCATGCCAGTTTAACTTATAGTCCATTTTGACACCAAGATATTTATAATTTTTTACACGAGCCACTTCAGCACCTTTAATATTGACTGGACAAGGATCATGTGAATTTGATCGAAAATCGATGATCATTTCTTTGGTTTTGGTCACATTCAGTTCAAGGAAGTTTAAGTCACAGTAATTTACAAAAGCATTCAATTCAAGCTCATATACCTCAGATTTATCTTTATGGATTAGTCCAATCATAGCAGTATCATCTGCAAATTTAACTAGAGGACATGTTGGTGAGGTTGATCGGCAGTCTGACGTATACAACGTGAACAGGAAAGGGGCAAGAACAGTTCCCTGGGGGGCTCCGGTGTTTGATATTGACACAGATGACAAGTTGCCAGACTCCGAGATCTTCACAAACTGAGTGTGATTTGTCAAATAGTCAAGAATCCATGCTGACAAGTCAAGAATCCATGCTGACAAGTCAAGAATCCATGCTGACAAGTCAAGAATCCGTGCTGACAAGTCAAGAATCCATGCTAACATACATTATGCCCATACCATGATGTGCGACAAGTAGTATCTCACTTTTATGCGTGTTTTATATTTGTATTTACCTTTTTTTGCATAATAATTGAAACATTTCAGGATTCGAAATTGACCAGGGAAGTCCGGATGACAAAAATGTACAGGTCGTCAAGTGGCTCATCAAAAATAAGGTAAAACAAACTGTGCACAGTGGGACTAAAATAAATTCATGTGCAGTCCTGATCTTTTCAACATGCGTGGTTAAGGTTTTTGTTTTTATTCAAACAGTATTTGTTAATTGGTTTCCTCATCATAACTATATGTTATATGTTGGATACAGACACTGCAGTCCGGGAGGGCATGGACATGTTTCAGCACTCACTGGCTCATGTTGTATGGCATAAGACACATGTCACTGCGAAGAATTATTTTTTATATGCAACTTTTGCTGAAATGAATATTCTGTTGGTGTTTCCAGAGAATAGCTGGTATTCCAGTTAGCACCTTCTACAGTGAAGAGTACAAGCACTTGGCCGAGAGCTATGTGCGATTCTGCTTTTTCAAGGTAAACTATATCATTCTTTCATGTGTATTTGTTCAAATGTACCGGGAAAGTTTTACAGTTGCTCTTAAAAGTCAGTCTACTCTCTGCTCATTTAGAACAGAATTGCATGCAGTTTGATGACCCCACAGCCAATGAAGGACAGACGAGAATTACCAGCGCTTATGCTCAGACAAATTACCAGAACTTTCTTAAATTTAGCTTGTGAACATCAATGATGTCAAAAAACCCTCTGAGTCTTTCCTTTGAAATGAACTGTCAATTTATCATTGGTCAATGTCTAACCTCAATGGTAAGTGGAGTGACTCAGTCAGTGACTTCTTGTAGCATAGCAAGTACACTCTAAAAAATTTCAGACAAAATTGGTTCTTTAGATTCAAAATGGTTTTTTGAAAAACCAAATTTCAATGCAAAAAACCAACATGGATTTTTAAAAAAATTTTGTCGCGACATTTTTTAGAGTGTATAGGATATAAACCTCACAAGGAACATTCCGCTACTACTTTTAGCCATTGTGATCCTTTTGCATTTTACAGATGATTTCATATTTGAAGACACAGAGACTGATCAAGGACATGTTATTCTGATTTTTGATGTCACATTTCGCTATGAAATTATATGTCCAGGAACAAAATCCACATTCAGTCTCAGTGTCTTCAATTACGAAATCATCTGTAAATACAGTTCTGTCCAAAAGTTACGCACTCTCATGCAAAATGATAAATTTCTCTATTTCGGGGAAAATATTTACATGAAATACAATGCACCGGATGTGTCTAAACACTTCAAAACCATTGAAAATTCAATAGCAATGAGATTCTATGAAATTCTATGTCAATTGCATTTTATGAAATTTTCAAAAGTTTGCATATCCATCTGTGATACCACATATTTTCCCCATTGGTATTATGAACAGCTTGCAGGATTTTACTACGTTATTTCAAAAGTCCTCAGAGGAGGATGGGTTGATCTGAGACAGACCGCACCCGATGGAAACCAACAATGGACGTGGAGTTACAGAAATTCTGTGAAGCAGAATGGATTAAAATCATTGCTGATGTCCTCTAAGGACTTTTGAAATAATGTAGTATAATCCTGCAAGCTGTTCATAATCCTACGGGGGAAAATATTCAATATCACTGAAGGGTATGTAAACTTTTGAAAATGCCATGAAATGCAATTGTCCGATGATATCATAGAATCTCATTGCTATTGAATTTTCAACGATTAAAAAGTGTTCAGCCACATGAAGTGCAAAATGGAGAAATTTGTCATTTTGCATAAGGGTATGTAAACTTTCGGGCAGAATTGTATAATACCTATTTGTGAAATACATAAGACTTCTGTCCATGATGTTTCAGTTTCTGTTGCTAACATGATGGTGATTCTTTCAGGATGACACTACTCTTAATAAAGCAGAAGAAATCATTAAGAGTTTTTGAGAGCAGTTTTGGTTTGCAGCAACGCTTGTACCAGTTCTTCATTTCACCTTTTCTGAAGAAATCATTAAGAGATTCTGAGAGCAGCTTTCGTTTGCAAAACACTTTTACCAGTTCTTCGATTCACCTTTTCTGAAAAAAATCATAATGAGTTCCGGAGAGAAGCTTTGTTTTGCAATAAACCTTGTACCATTTCTCTCGATTCACCTTTTCTGATAACTATCACTAATTTTTTTCCTGCTCATTTAATGAATGGACTAATAAATTATATACTCAAACATTGCAGTTCCTTTTCTTAAGATTCTAAGCAAAATGCCTTGTGCGAGACGCCCACCTGCCAGTCTTGTTAAACTTGAGTCAGCTTGAATGATTGAGTGAGATGATTGTATGATTCCTTCAAGCTGACATGGCTTTAATTTTAGTTCTGACAATGGAAAGTTTATCACAACTCAAAACAACAGGCTACATTAGCACAAACAAATTGTGCAACCATTTCACTTAATCATTTGAACTTACCCAAAATTTCAAATTTTATAGTGTACAAGACTCGGCATTTTTTATTGAACGACAGAATACCTTCTGTCCTGTCTCATGAATGCGAGAAAGAAAACCTGCTTGTTTGTTCTATGGTCACTTTCAAAGTACAAGCTAGTTTCAAGAAATATGAAATATGAATATGAAAAATATGCAACCTGGAATCATGCATTTCACAAATTTCTTTACTATTTCATAATTTGGGATTGCCTGGATCGCACTTCTGAGAACAGATTAACCTTTAGTTACCTGGCAGTCCAGGGTTACGGCATCTGCTCATGAATTCCATGAAAAAGTGGAACTTTTGAGGAATATCACCTATCTTTATAGAAAGTGTCCTAGAGAACACAATTTTCAATATATTTACATGAAATAAAATTGTTTTTAATATTGATAATTTTGGTCATTTTTTACTTTTATTTATTTGTAGACTTTAATGTTGGTTAGATTGTTATTTTTAAGATATTGATGGAAATTGTGGTTTTCTGGGTTATAATTGCTGAAAAATTGCTAAAAATGGTCTTTTTTGGAGGTCTACTTATAAATGAAACACTGTATCTGCACTAGGGATATTGAATCCATCAGATGTTATTACTTTTCAAATTAACAATTTTTCAAGGATTTTTGAAAATTTTTCATTTTTGATGCCATACTACTAATTTGAACTCACACAATTGCTGGATGTGACTCCGTCACGTCATCCAGTGACTCCGTCACTTTTTTTGAGGAGCCATGACGAAAATATATTAGACACTTTGGGACTTTATTATTATTATTAACAATAGAGAACAGTCTAAATATTTGTATTCTTTAGGAGTTTACACTCTGCAAGCCAAGTTGGGCCAGCAATTGGAGGAGAAAGCATGTCTTGTGAGAATTAGGGTAAAATACCGGTGACTCCGTCACGCGAAATGTTGAGGCTATGCAAATCCAAAATATTACTCCAAGATAAATGGTGTAAATTAATATACACCATATGTAATGAGGTTAACACAGAGTAATAATCATTTTCCGTCTGAACCTGTTTTACTCTGCACTGGGTCCATAGATATTCACCATGCATTTTGTGTTCTGGGGGTGACTCCGTCACGATGGAATTGGTGTGCTGCATCCAAGGGTGGTGGTGGCTTTTTCTTTGGGAGATGATAACACTAGGTGGCAGTAGGTACTGTGCAGTGAAACAACAATGACATCTGCTGGATACTGAGGAGTGCAGTGTGCTTCCCCTTCTCTTGATGGCAAGTTGACCACTCTTTGTATTTTTATTTTTTGAGATACCAATTATCTGTATTGGACGACTAGCAATTGTTATGCCAATGATGTAGCCGGAGATTAGTCATATGCCATACCATAAATAAAGATATTGGTCTTAAAAGTACACTTGCATAATCGATAATACTCACAATATGGGGTTGACCTTTTATTTATTAAACATTTTGGCTTATTGAATCTCCATCATTAACCCCCTAGTTGAAATTTTTCAAAAAAATTTAAAACCATGCTTATTCATGTGCCATGACTGATTGCCTTTAAACCACATGAAACATGATTGTATAACTTGTCTAGAATAACACTTAATAATTTACCCACCTTTCCTCTAATGTTCAATGCCCTTAAGGGCCTTTGTGGATGTAAGCAGCATCAGACTTCAAGTTAAGAAACGCCTGAAATATTTGTTTATCACACATATTCAATAAATGATAAAAATAGTTGAAGTTTTCTTTATTGTAGAACTTCCCTGATACATAGGCAAGAGACTCAATGAATTTTTTCAGCTGAGCCACTATTTGCCTTGATATTGAAAAAATATTGAGGCGGTCAAAACTTTCGTCCACTACTGTATCTCTTTACATTCACAAATTATTAACCCCCAGTCTGGTGAAAATGAGAACTGCAAGCTGCTGCCACCTGGCACAAAAGTTGATTTTGTATGCTACAGCATTGCTGTCCCAAGAAATAGTTCCAATTTCATTGCACATTCACAAAATTTATATTCAACATTGATGTATACAGAGTCAGACTCGGCAATCACATTCTCTAAGGAAACAGACAAGGCCATCAGCACACTCAGAAACAGCCCCGGTGTCTTCCAGACAAAATTGTGTGTGAGTTCCTCAGAATGACGTGATGTGGACCACTCGCAGGAGCTCGCGGAATAGCACACTTGTCACTGGGTGGCAACTAATGACAGCTATATGTTTTGATCTGCCAAGGCTGGAAAAAGAAGTGGCAATGTAACAGTGGTCGACTTGTAGACAGATTAACACTGTGTACCAACCAAGTGACCCAATTAAGGATTTTCTTTGTTTACATTTTGCTAGTTTTCATATAATATTATAGAGCAAGCAACAAACCTTGCCATATAGCCAGTATGCTGTCTTATAGTATACACAATACACATACAAAATCTGCAATCAATTAGTTTAGTTTTCTGGGAGATTAGGCAGTTTTAGTAAATTTTAGTATATTTCTTACTAGAATCACCAAATCTTTTTATTGCTAAATATTTAAAGCTTTAATTCACATCAAGATTTCTGATACATAAACACAGCATACTGGCTATGTTATATAGTAATTACATTGCTGTATGGTCTAAAATTTAAGATTTTATGATTAACTAGGTCGCTTCGCATAGAGCAAACGGTACACACTGTTAACCCCCCAACAACTTTCGTTACTCTGCTCCTGTTGCAGCTGGATATCACAAGTTAAAGAGTCTTGTGTTCTGTCTTTGCTTTGTTGGCCGTCTCTTTCAGTGTAAAACCACAAACACTTGCTTTAATCCTTGTTGGTCACAGTACTTTGAATGAATTTGCAAACATAAAGATCAATTGAGCAGAGTGCCACTTCCCAAGAAGCAGCCCAACTTTGCACATGAGCTGTTATTGTGATATTATTGGCCAGTCTGGCAATCATTTAATTGTAACACTATGATGAAACTGTCAACAACCAACGCTATTGGCCAGTTTGACCTATGCCATCATGGACTGCATCAACTTGTATAGGTTATTCACCTAGGGAGAGGCAATATGTGATTTATCCAGCGAGGGCGTTAGCCCGAGCTGTGATAAACACATATTGCCGATCCCGCGGTGAATAACTGGCTTATACCATAAGACAAAACTGAAACCTGTCATTTGTTGCTGTGGTTTTTCACAGCTTCACTTATTATTCTCCCATGGGAGGATAACTGGACAACAAAGAATATGGGTTTTATTGCAGTGAAATACTGGCTAGTGATTGGCTGACATAGGTGTCGAATGGTATAATGAATAATATGCTCCAATGCCAGGCTGTGGATTATCCAGCTATGGCATCACAGGTCCACTCTGACACTGTGAAAAAAGAGTTCAGTTTTTGACCATCCAATATAACTTTTCTCTGTTCAATATTACATAGATAGTGATTTTATTGGCGGAAGCAATAATATTGGTCGAGGCCCTGGGTCGAGATCAATATTTCCTGCTGAGGCCCTTACAACTGACTCATTACTAGAACAGCATCTTGAGGCCCAAATTATTCTATAACAAAAATATATGGTTAAAAATGAAACTATTTTCTAGCCAGACATGACAATGTAGGAGTTGTTGCTTTTCTATTGAAAACTTTCAACATATCGAAAACAATTTTTTATTGTTTATCTGCAGTGCAAACGGATTAAATCAATCCTCGCTAAAGGAAGGCAAACCATTTTTCCGAACGGATAAATCAGGATGGATTTTGAGGTGATCACAGAGTGTTCAGATTCAAATTTATCATAAATATTAGATTTATGGTATGCACATGGTACATTGCAACATATTTTAAATTAAGTGCATAGCTATAGATCAACATGGCTAAAAGAAACCTCATGTTATCGGTGTTTGCAGAAGCAGCATTGTTACGCCAAAGACCTTCATGTCGTATTAATAATCTAGATATTTTAATGGAAAATGAATTTAGTCAAGCATTATAGGATATTTGCCCCTAACTGTCCAAATGTGACGAATTTGCCTTGGCATTCCCAGGTTAAAGCATTTTTTTTTGTCAGAAACTACAGAAAACCTAATAAACCACTTATCATGTCATGATGAACTGTATTATGCTTCCAAGGAGTAACTAATTACAATAGAAGTCAAATTTACAGGTGGACATGAAATAGTTATTATCTATCTCACGTAAGTGTGCCAAGTTCTTTTCAACTGCCACAGTGCCAATGTGATGTCAGTATGATCATAATGATGTCATGGGGGTGTATTAAGAGTTTCAGCTGTTTTACTCAGGACCGTCCCTGATTTGATCATTATAAATCCACAAGAAACTGCTATAATGTTGGTCAGCATATACTAATCATTCTGTTTGATGTAGGTGAGAGCAGGGCACATTGAGACACTTTTTTTATTTTCAAGTGTTCCAAAATGTTGGCAGTGACGAGTTAAATGAGATCAGGTCCACATTATAGATAATGACATTGGGTATATTGTACAGTAGTTTCAGGTTCCGAATTTTTTACAGGTTTGGAGAAATTTTGAGTTACGTCCATGCTCGTTAAGTGTCTCACTATACCCCGTGGGTGGGGCACAGTGAGATAGCAGCCGGGGCACGGTGAGACAGGGCATCTGCTGCCATAACTGCCAATCCTCAGGACCTGTGGAATTGTTCTATCAATTGATGCTACACAAACTACTGTACTCTGATAAAAGCAGCTGGCTAGGCGATTTTTTAGGACTTTTTTTGAGCATGTTTCGAAACTTTATCGCACAGGACACATGCACGACTTATTCAACCTGCCGCACCTGTTACATACTAATCAAAATTCTTCTCTGATGCTTCCCTTCGGATATAACTCACTAAAATCAGTAGTTTATAGCAGGCATTTTGTTTTTAATAGTAAATTGTGAGCTATGCATTACATTCAGGTCTTTTGGAGTGTAATTTGTCATGTCTCATTGTGCACCGCCTCAAACTGTCTCAGTATGCCCCACGCTGCTCTCTTTATAAAATTTTTGAATCCTGCAGACCAGATGCCCAGGGGTGCCGGAAGGAATCGCAGGCGGCAGGGGCGGTCAGAAGAAAAAGAGCAAATCGTATTCGCGCCAATTTCACGTGACAAAATTTGAATAAAGAGTCAATAATAATTTTGAATATAAACATACTGAAATTGATAAGATAAGGTCTAATAATATATTTTTCTTCAAAATCAAAAGGGCACCCTTGCGGCCCCCCCTGCCCCGCTTGGGCAAGGGCAGGAGGGGCAATTGCCCCCCTTGCCCCCCCTGTTCCGGCACCCCTGCAGATGCCTGCATTGTGGTTCATCATCTCACTAAACTAAGACAAATAATCAAGGTTTGAATCCCTGGCAATTGATTTGCATTATACCAATTGTCTTGGGAGTTACTTACTTAATTTTTGTACTATACTAAAGAGGGTTGTTGTAAACAGTACCACTTAGACGTTACGGGCTTTGTCTCACTGTGCTTGCCGTTTCACTGTGCCCCGCTCTCCCCTATTGCAAACATCCAAATTTCAAATCCCTGCAATGTATGGATTTTGGGACCGTTCAGAATTTATGATTTTTTTGGGGGGGGGGGGTGGTACATGTAGTTTGCATGGAACTTTCCGTCAAAAATTGATAAATCTGAAGGCTTCAGCAAGTAAGCTTGAATTTATAATATATTTGATAAAGTGAGGATTGCTGTACTTAACACAATCAAGTGAATATGATTAATGATGAGTATAAATAAGGATCAACAATTCTTGGTGACTATTTGCTTGACATGTTTGTCAATTAAAAAAAAAACGGAGACTAATGAGCCAAATCTATATTTCATAAGGGATTACCTCTCCTTCCTTCTAAAACATTAGTTGATTTAATATAGAGTATAAATTCTCTCCAGTACATACATGCATTCTTGAGAGGCAGACATTCATAACCAAACAGGGTTGCAGGGTCGTTAAATAAGACATCACTCACTCACTCTTGAAAGGCAAAGTTCAGACTTACGACTCATTTCGAGGTAAGCAGAGCACACTTTATGAAATTTAATCCGAAGAGAGAAAATTAGTTCAGTTTCCCATTATGTGTTAGGGAGGGCTTAAAAAACGTTTTTGGAATTTAAATAAATCAACCGTTTGAAAATTGGGTGTAAAGAAAACTTGGTGGGATGCTTTGTACGTCCGGCCACTTTTATGAAATGCACACAATGTACGACAGACACAATGATATTTCGCCTTGTAGCTCAGCTCCTATTGCACTTGGGAGCTTTGGTTGATGGCTTGTCTAATACCCCTATTATAATTTACCTGGCCTCAACCCCAGGGCCGTATTAACCTATGGGCAAACGGGGCAGTTGCCCCGGGCCCATGACCTCAGGGGGGCCCATGATGAAGCTGAAAAGAGTTCCGACTGTAAAGAAAGTGTGTCGGGTAACTGGCGCGAGAATGTACTTTTCAGAATTTCAGAGCGTTTTTGGGGCGCAAGGGGGCCCATTGGAAACAGTTTGCCCCGGGCCCAGAAATGCGCTGATACGGCCCTGCTCAACCCTATTTAACAATGAAATTACTGAGGTGTAATGGTTGGGCTACACAAGCTGCTAAAATGTCAAATCGGTAAATCTGACTTTATGAAATTGCCCCTATAAACTAAAACCACAAATTGATGAAGATAATACACTGGAAATGTTTTTTTACGGCATTTGGGAGGACTCGGGTAATTAAAATTCACTTAGAGCGATTTTTTGTAATTCCGATATTTTCAATTTTTTTCAGACAACTTTTAGCAAAAAAAAGCCAAATTCAGATCTGATTCCCAACATTTACCCAGAAATGGTTATATCTTAAATATAAGTGACCTGTTTATGCTGTTTCATATCCAAAATGGCCTACAAAGCAGATTTAAATATGCCATTGAGCCTTCTAAAACCCAGGAAGCTAACTCAGGCCAAAAACTGGTCTAGAAAAGCATGCAAAATGGCTGAAATTATGAATTTTCATAAAAGCAGGGGTTGCCCGGCACAAATCGCATCGCAAAATAATTTTTCTGCACCAATTTTCATTTTTTGGTCATAATCAACTTTCTATACCACTGGCGTATATACAATTCCAAAAAAAGGTTTTTTTCAGCTCACCCTAACAATACATCCCACCATGTTTTCTTTGCACCAATTTTCATCTTTTGTGTATAGCCAGGTACTCGTAACATTGATTTTTTGAAATTTCAAAAAAAGTTTATTTCAGTCCACCCTATTATGTATTCATAGTTTGAAGGATTTATTTCATATATATGAAGTGTGTAATGAAAATATCAGCTTCATAAGATATGGCATTCATCAAGTTTTCTTCATTCTATTCAGGATATGTCTGGAGGCAAAAAGATGTGGGCCGAAAGGCTTATGAATATATCTGACAATAATACAAGGTCAGTCTTTACTATATATACTTTCGTATAAATTTCAAAGAAAATATTCAGCATTTCGAAGTTGCCGCAAATGAAATGAGCTAAATAACAGATAAAATATTACTTTAAAATAATTTTCACATTTTTGCACCATACATGTATCGGAAGTGAGTGGCTGAGGGCATAGATGGAGGAACATTAAGGAGAATAAAAAAAATCATTATAGAAAGCACGGAGGACTTCAATAAATTTTAGCAAACTTAAAATCAACTGATCTGGTTAAGAAGCTCCGTCAGTCGATCTTTGAATTGATACATGTATGATGTATCATCTTTTTTCTTCTTTCAGTGTTGAATTGGACCAGTTGATGAAAGAGCATAATGCTCTGGACCTCAGTAAATTCTTCCCCGACTTCCTCCCTTCTCAATTTATCACGTTAACCCTGGCCAAATGTGCATCTGATAAGGATCCATTTGTTCAACAATACACCAGAAATTCCGTAGGTCAAACTGGCATAATTATGGCTTTGAAAAATATTGTTGTTCTCCTGTACACTGAATGAACTTATAGCCGTTTGCAGATTGGCAGTCCTAACAGTTTCAAAATTAACTTTCAATTTGGCCTTGTGATGTCACTGGCTGAAAGATGTTTTGTTTGTGACAATTATGGTTAATCAGTTGATTCAGTGCATATCATGTCTAGCAGCATAGGCAACAATAAACAAAGTAATTAAATGACTTAAGGTACTTCATCATATAATAAGATTAGGAGATCAACAGAAAACCGTAAATGACATGGCAAAGCCAGCTTGCAAATTGAAAATAAGAAAATTAATTTTTCCAGTGGACCGATTGGTTGACAATGTCTGTAAACTTTTAAAATGGAAAAGCGTTTTTAAAATCACTGTGATAATGAAATGTATATATGTTTACCAAAATGCTGCAATGGCCAGGGGCCATTGAACCATATAATGTGTTAACTTCTCTTCTTCATCATGAAAAGCAGAACCTCTGTAAATTACCAAATACCAAGCTTTGAATTACTAGTTCACTTCAAAAAATGGTCAAATTAAATGCACACATGTGAATTTCATCTGCACAGGGTCATCCCAGTCTAGTGAAAGCACTCGCAAAAATGTATTCCCCGATTTACAAGAAAGACATTGACCCGATGACTGAAGTTTTCGTGACACGTGGAGCGAGCAATTCAGTGTTCCACACTGTGATGGGACTTGTCAACCCTGGAGAGGAGGTCAGGTTTACATTTTGATTGATGAAAAAATTTGATTAGATTGTGAACTTACGGAATACTTTATGTCTGTATTTTTGGAAAAAATAAAATAAAATTGTAATTTACATGTGGTGCATGATTGTTGGACCAAATCATAATTTTACTAATGACTAGGTAAGATCTGTAATAATCCAAGTGTGCATATTTTGGGAAAATTTGCAAATTTTGAGGAGCTCATTAAAGTTGTCCCTGATTACAGATAATAAGATCTTTGTCAAGAATTAGTAACTACTCTTTTTAACATTTTTCAGGCAATAATCATCGATCCTGCTACATACAAATTTGAAGCGGCGGTTCACTTTGCTGAAGGGATTCCCGTAAATGTTCCCCTTAGACCGGTAAGAGAAAAAGGAGCCTTTTAGTCCACCATACGGTGGGACTAAAGTTTTCATTCACTTTTGTCTGTTGGTCCATCTAGCTGTCTGACAACTAGATAGAGGAAAAACCACTACAAAGTTTCCTCTGCAACTCAGCAGGCTTTTTTCATTGGTCCTGACGACTAACTAATTCTGGGCTGAATTTGACTATCAAGATTTTGATTATGATAGTGGTACTGCTTAGTAATCCAATATTTGTCACATTGACAACTCTTTAGCAATTTTGACCCAAGTAGTTGTTGGTTTAGGCACCAGGATTATAACCACTCTAGAGTTGTCATCTTGACCACCCTGTGTTTAGGGTGTAATCTCCTAAAATAATAAGCAATTGATTCCTAATTGTTTATGCGTACTTGTATTATTTGTGCTATAAGACAGCATACCGGCTACATGGCAAAGTTTGTTGTTTGCTCTTTATATGAGAACTAGTAAAAAAAAACTCCTTAATTAGGTCTGTTGGTGAGTACACAGTGTTCATTCATTGGTCTTCTTCTTCTCAGGTTAAATCAGCCAAGAACCCGTCGAGTGCCGACTGGAAACTAGATGAAGAAGAACTGGCGGCACAATTTAGCAGCAATACTAAGGTTATGTTACTTAGCAACCCAAACTTCCCACTTGGCAAGGTAATGATGGCTATAGCCTATTACTTGAATTATGTGCATGCTAGTATCATAAAAATATCTGTTGATTATTGGGATTGACCAAATTGCATGCCTAAAAACAGTTGGCAATCATTTCTGTTAAATTTGCAACACACTGATGGGGAAATTCTCTTAGGAAATTGTCAAAATAAGGAGATGTTCTACATGGACCTGTAATTGTATACATACCAATATTGCGATGTAATTGCCACCTGACCTTGCTTTCACATGTTCCAAACCAAATTAAGTTTCAAGCCTGTGTTTATATCATTTCAATATAGCCTTGTTAATAATTATTCCTAAACATCAATAATAATGTTCTTCCTTTTGAGTTCAGGTCTACAGCCAGGATGAATTGGAGATGATTGCAAATTTGTGTATCAAGCATGATGTCATCTGCATTTCTGATGAGGTGTACGAATGGATGATCTACCCAGGCCAAAAGCACATCAAGATAGGTGATATTAGAATTTAAATTGTGTGCATTCTAGATGTCGAGTGGACATGCACTTTGCGGAGATCGTCCTATCCTTCCTTACCTTTTCTTTTCCATTTCCCCTCTTACTCCTTCTTCTTTTCTTTACCTTCTATTTTTCGTTTTTTCTTTGTTTGTTTTCTGCTGGGTGCTGAATACCATGCAACTTCAGTTTATGAAGGAAAAGAGGTCGAAATTCATCTCTGAACACGGACCACTTGTTTATCAGGCAATGTTAAAGTGGAAGTTGGCCAATGAATAAGAGCAGCTTCTTAATAATTATATTTAGAACAAGATAGAATGTAAAAAGTAGTTTTTGTCTGCTGGTCTCGTAATTTTCCATGTTTGTCACCCAGAAACTTTCTGTGTCTGCAGTGCAAGTTAGTGTTCATGAGTGTCCACCGTATGTCTCATCTGCTATTAAAAATACATCACCCATGTCGGAAGTATGGCGGTGGTCCATTTTAAGGACAGGTCCAATACAGGCAAACTTCCCCTATTAGATTTAAATTATATTGGTATTAACATTATTTCTTTGCAGCAACTGTGCCTGGCATGTGGGATAGAACAATCACCATAGGAAGTGCTTGCAGAACATTTGGTGTGACCGGATGGAAGTTGGGATGGTCAGTTGGACCTGCTCAACTACTGGAAACTCAACACTTTCCACATTATGAGTGGGCCACTCCCATACAGGTGGGTCCTAATAACCAGGGCCGGATTAAGGGTCTGGGAGGCACCATGAAGTGCTGAGGTCCCCCTGTATGCTAAATTTAAAACTCGACAAAAAATTTGCAGGACGCTGAAATGTACTAGAAAAATTTGACTAACATCTAGATTTCCTATTCATTGAAATGTATGTGCTCTTGATAGTGAAAATGCACTTAGTCGGAGGGGAGGAGGCCCTATTCAGTCTGAGGGGCCTCATTTTGGTTTCTTCCTTTTCTTGGTTCTCTTAGAAAGAGGCATTACAGAACCAGAACCATCTAATATGACTTTGCTCATGACTGTTGATCATCTTTTTCAATTTTTTGTGAGGCCCCCTTACTTCCTGAGGCCCTGGGCACAGTGCCCACTGTGCCCTATATGGATAATCCGTCCCTGCTAATAATGCTTTCCCTCTGTCTACAAGTGGACTGCTCTTGCATTGCCACAGATCAGAACATACGCTGTCTTGTGTTGCCACCTGGTGATTAGTGTGCTATTCCGCGAGCTCCTGCGAGCGTCCACATCATTTCGATCAGAGGAACACACACAATTTTGTCAGGAAGACACCGGGCCTATTTCTGAGTGTGCTGATGGCCTTGTCTACTTCCTTAGAGAATATGATTGCCGAGTCTGACACTGGTATACATCAATGTTGAATATAAATTTTATGAATGTGCAATAAAATTGTAACTAATTCTTGGGACAGCAATGATTTAGCATACAAAATCAACTTTTGTGCCAGGTGACAGCAGCATGCAGTTATCATTTTCACCAGACTGGCTTTCCCTATTAAAAGGTCCACAATCCAGTAGTGGCAGATCCAGAGAGGACTGCCCCCCCCCCCGGCCACTGATACGGAAATTAAATTTGAAGGAAATATATATGGAGTGACTCAGGCTGGCCTGCCAATGCTGAAAAGATTCTCACCAAGACCTGCAAATCCTTAAACGATGCGCAGGGCCCCTCTAGGCTGTCCTGTCTGGATCCGCCGATGACTCTCTGACCAGTTGAGTTAGGGCTGGCCCCCCAAGCCAACTACTTAGGAGCAAATTATTCTACTATATTATACTGAATGGTCAACTTCAGGAAAATCATGGCAGATTAGGTTGTTTTCCTCATTATCCTGTTAGCCAAGTTTTCTTTCTAAGGGATTGAGAAGTTGCAACACCAGGAATGAGAGTTTTGTTAGAACTTTCCATCAAAAATTGGACAAAGATGCTGCTCTTTCCTGTAAAATTCTGCTTCATCATTTCAAAAGCCGCTTTTGAAATCATAATCATGTGACCGAGCCATAAGTATCAAGTTGTATTAACTGGCTTACTGCATATATGTATATAATTTTCCCCATTTTCCTTTTGTTCTTCTCAAAGAATGTTGTTTGCTTAATTCACAGGAAGCTGTTACCAGGGTATTTGAATTTGAACAGTCCGTTGTGGGTACCAAAGAATCTTATTTTGTTGAGATTGTGACGGAACTTCTAGCGAAAAGAAGAAAGATGGCCGCCATGTTGACTCACACTGGAATGGTGCCTTCCATTCCGGATGGCGGCTACTTCATGATTGGGGATGCTTCCAGTTTGGGTATTCACAAAAGTTTGATTTGAAGTTCATGTCAACTCTTTTAATTTTGCAGTTAGGGCCATATTGAGGGAAGGCTTCTGATATTATCTTTTTCATAGCTATGTGTTTTTTTAAAACTTCGTCTTGCAGTTAAACTGTGATATCATAGGGTATCTGTGAATGTAATTGGTCTAAGCTTCAACCTGTAATATTCAGTTTAGAATTCGACATCATGATAAATGATAAAAGACTTTAAAACTGCCAAGCTATGTTATTTTTTGTGTACAACAATTGTGACACAGAATTTCTGTCTGAGCCGAGTGTTACACCTCATCAGAAGAGCCTCAATGTTTTCGAAACCAAGTGTGTAATTTTTTTCACAAGACACTGGTCATGACAATTTCAAATAACTTTTTTTCGATTTGTTGTCGGCCATTGTAACTTTCATATGAGGGTAAGTAGTCTTGTTTGATTCAAGACTGCCTTTAATAATAATTCACAAAGGAAATATTTCGTAATAATTTCTGACGCCGTCGCAATTTTTAAATTAGGCTAATTTTACAGGAATTGAAATTGATGAGAAGAGCCCAGTTGACAAAAACGAACAAATTGTGAGGTGGTTGGTCAAAAATAAGGTGAGTTTAACTTTATGGTGTCTGTAGACATTCAATATCAATTGTACTCTACCAGATTCCTTCCACTTTAAAAGCAAATTTGTATATATAACATTGGCACTGACTTGGCAATTAATTCAATAAGTTTATAAATGTTTGTATCATGATTCCTGTGCATATTTCCTATATATACTGTTCAAGAATGCCTGCAAATATACCACTTTTTAAAAAGTTACTCACACAGTCCTTAATTGGTACACCTTCAGAATTGGTGGCATCCCTGTCAGCCATGCAATGTTTCATATATTCATCTATGACCTTGTCGCTGCATTATATTAATATTGATTAAGCCATTTTTCCTTAAAATTCTGTAACATTTGTCTCTTCAGAGAATAGGTGGCATTCCGCTTAGCACCTTCTTCAGTAAAGAATACAAGCACTTGGCGGAAAGCTATGTATGCTTCAGTTTCTTCAAGGTAACAGTATCATTTACGTCTACAATCCGAAGATTCTTTTGTAACTCGCGTTGCGCTTTTCAGAGTGATGGAAGTGATAGTTTCAGGATTGGCGCAGAAAAGGGGTGGTAATCTTAGTCTCAGTGCTCTGGGCTTCCAATAATTGTTGCTGGGTCCAGAGTTCGATTTCACTTCTGTGTTTGTGCTGGGCAAGTAAAGGATTCCTTATATGGGGTAAATGTGTAACATGTTGAGGAATCTCTCTCCAATCTCATCAATTAACCCCCCTGAACACCCAGAACTGGGCTTAAATTCATTGAACAAGTATCTCAAGAAACAGTTGAAACAGTCCTGGAAAAAGATGAGCTGACAACTTGCAACTCTCACGTGGCACAACTGTACCCACCACCTGGGCAAGCTGTGGCACTTGACCTACTTTTTTCAATGCCTACTATTATCTTCCTATACTGATCTAATTGTCCTGAAACCTACAAAAATAGTTTGTAATTTAATATTCAGATCTGTGGATTCTTGGAAAACCGCCCTGAAGCAATAAATGGGACAACTGACCCTGATCTTCTCCTTTCTTGCGATGGATTTAATACCTGAATCTTTTGATTCACATGAAAATTGTAAGGCTTCTGCCTCGACACAAATGTGCAGTAATAAAAGAGTAGTCATAATCTGAGACGTTTATTCTGATTCTTTTCAGGATGAAACAACTCTCAACAGAGCAGAGGAATTCATTAAGGGCTCTTAAAGCAGTGTGCAGTCAACTGACCTGGTGATGCCATGAAAGTACCATACCGATACAAAATCAGGAAAAACATGTCACTATCTGCCAGCGACAGGCACCTTTTACCAGGTGGCAAAAGCATCAAACACGGCGACAGTATTTTGCACTAGGGGACCAGAATTACATTAAATACAAATCAAGGAACTAAAACAAGCATAAAATGACAATATCTCTTCCATTGCTTATTTCCATCTTAATATGCGAAAACTTGAAAGTTGCGAAAGTTTCAACTCGAAAATAGCCTCCGATATTACATGTTACTTTGTTAATTTTGCTGACATTTCCAACGGAGGACGAATTTTGATAAATTTTGAGAAATCATGCCTCAATTTGAACATGTCAAATAAGACAGAATAATTCACTTCAGAATATTTCCTTCAGTGATAAATGATAGCTAAACACGTTATTCCTGAATCAATTCTGTTGTACCTTTTTAATTGCCAAGTTATTATGGTTTAAGATTATGAAGAGGTTAAGATATAACAGCATTAGGAGATAAGGAATATTTCCAAAGGCATGCTATCATATATATTGTTTGAAAATAACTACTCTTCCATATGGTTCTTGCCAAGTGGACACGTGACTCCAGGTGACGTCAGGATAACCTCTATGATGTCACACTGAAATCCCCTGACGTCGAAATAGGTGAAGTTGCCTACAGGGGTCGGATTTTTTAATAATTTCTGTTTGGTTTTGGTGAAATAAATAAATACTTTCAAAGCAGTTATAAAATCCATTATTTGTGGTGGGGAAGGGGGTAAATTCTTAAAGTAGTGTTTTGAGCTTTTGCATCGTACTGTTTACCTTGCAATGGCTGCATTTTACAAGAAGGGCCTTCTCGTCGGGCCGCTGCATTAAATGTATGAAAAAGATTATTGTAATAAAAAAGTGTTTCAAGAGCAAAACAATTAAGAAGATGCCTGCCTTTTAAATAGATATATCAGTAAACAGAATAATGATTTCTCTATTGCAAGCTGAGTAATGAGGTGCTGAGACAATGCCCTTGCCCTCACCTTGTGCCTTGGGATCAATTACATTGCTCTGTGTCTTTGAGGACACACTCAACTCTACGGGGAATCCCCTTAATTAACATAATTCAGTGCATGTTGACAATAGGTGTGGCCTTGTTGGGAAAAACAAGAAAATGAATCATTTCTGAAAGTTGTTTAACTCTGATCTTCATTCTTAGGGGCCCAGGAGCATATCTAGAAATGGTCGGAGGGGGGTCATTACATGGGGTGAATATGCGGCGCTCTGCAGTGTTTCCTATCTCTTCCATGTTAATTTTGGTCCTGAGGGGAGGGGGGCATAGCCCGATGGCTCCCCCTAAATACGCCACTGTGGGAGTCCTACGTGCACTTCATCTTGTGATTCCTTTTGTTGTCCCAGATTTGCATTCCCACTTTATTCCCACATCATGATTCCCAGATCTTCTTTCTGTCATTCATGAGCAACGCAAATTCCCAGATATCGCCTTTTACAGAACCTGTGCACACGAGAATCACCAATTACACAAATCAACATTTACAAGAAGCACACCAATTACAAGAATCAACCTTGGGAGGCATCATCATTCACGGGTGTCACCATTTGCAGGCATAAAAATCTGCAAACGTCTTAATTTGCAAGAATCTTAATTTGCTTGCGTCTTTTGGTGGTAATCAAGCTGTGAGAAAATTGACAGAAGAGAGGCGACATGGTGTTAACCACACTTTTTGTTTCCATGCCTCCGGGATTGCTTCGGTGCTTGCACCGTGTGACATGATCTTGTTTGGTTAGGAGGTGGCCCACTCTGACGTCACAGCGCACTATTTTGTTTCTCGTCATGGGCCCCAGGCACTTTGATGACGACACCTGTCAATATTTTGGACAACTCCTATTCTGATATTTGCAAAACCCGTCCAGGGATAAAACCAATATGACATCAGAGGCATCTGAATAAAGCCGAGATGTATATATAAATGCTCTCAATAAAACATGTTGAGGTCGCAGACGTGTTTACATCCTTATTTTTCTAACGCGAAAACTTGTAAGCTTATTCTTTATCTTGTTTTATTAGTTCACATGTATGACATGCAGGATTCCATGGATCAATTGCACTCCATGAAAACTGGAAGTCACGATACAAACCTGCACAGAGCTCTGCTTTCAAGATATGTCTGCTATTACCATTGGACACCTCTGTCAGCCAACCACATGGCAGAATTTCAGGGCAATGCATATTCTTTGTTGTCCACTTATTCTGCAACATTTGTTTGACTGTTTGAGTGATTGCCTCATGGTTTAAGCCAGTTTTTCACCGTGGGATCAGGAATATATGTTAAGGATAGGATAGGATAGGATAAATTTATTTTCGCAACATATGTAACACAGCATATAAACATAAATATTACAATTTGATAACAATTTCAATAAATGTTGCGTTGGTGGCCACCTGAGCAGATGTATATATATACTGCTATAACCAATAGGTGGGTAGACCCCCTCCCCCTTATGAACCCCATTAAAGTATCATAAATAAAACATAAAAAATCTAATAATAATTAATTACTAATTTAAGATAAGACCCTTTTCGACACATGACACATATCATTTAAACTGTTAATCACAGCAAGAGCTAAATCTCTTGCAAATATATTCTTCCCAGTCTCTACAATATACATTGCTTATGTCATATTTCTTATTTCCTTTTAAAAATAGATTGTCAAACTTGAATTCATGACAAACAGTGCAAGCATCATCCTATATACTCTCCAGTTCAAAATCCTTTGGCAAGCAAATCATCATATTAATATTAAATTAATTATATTGTAATGGATCTACATGCACATCGGCTGATCTATGAATGGAGCATATCACGATGCTACGAAGTTGCAATTGGTCTCGCAGTCTAAAATCTCAAAAAAATTCTCTGGAAAAATGCAAACATTGGAGGATAAATGCAACATGGCCTTGTGTTGTGGCTTTTATACTGTTCGACTCCTCTGTGACGGCACTGTCAGCCAATCACAAGACTGCATTGCACTCAGTGGCGTCCCTATAGGGGGGCACGAGGGGGCACAGGCCCCCCCATATTGGACCTGTGCCCCCCCAGGTGCCCCCCCATATGAACTTTCCAACTCTGGCTAAAATATACAATTAGTATAGCGGGTGCCCCCCCAGAGAATCGCGTGGCCCCCCAGGTGCCCCCCCATTTGAGACCCCCCAGTTACGCCACTGATTGCACTACAATAAATCTCATATTCTTTGTTTTCCACTTATCGTCTCACGTTTGACTGTTCGAGTGTTTGCCTCACGGTGTAAGCCAGTTATTCACCATGGGATCGGGTATATGTGTTTATAACACCTCGGACTAAAGCCCTCAGGTAATAAATCATATATTCCCTCTCCTGTGGTGAATAATCTATACTAATTACCTTCAAAAACTACTCACCGTTCCAAGAAATCCACCCTGGTCTGGTCAGTATACTTATGCTTATGGGTGCAATTTCTTCGACTTAATTTACTGCTAAAGATGCATTAATTATCAAATACATAATTACAGATCAATTAGTACAAGTTGGTGTGACATTTTTTATGGGCAATGACGGTTGTAGAAATAATTGTCGTTGCACACCATGAAATCATAGACGTGGGCAGTAATGGAGACAGATGTTGGTGTTACAGGTTGCTAGAAGCAATTATAACCTAACGATGTTTTTAATGTTGCTAAGTTACAAGGCCTCCATTACAATATGAATTTCAATGACAATTTATATCAATTACAAAATGTTACATGTAACTCTCTGTGCCGAGCTGTAGAATAGACAATGAATACGAATTTCAGAAATTTTGAATTAATATTCATTCCCATAACATTTGAATAATTCCAGCAACATATACACAATCAAAATACCTTATAGAGCTTATTCAGCTGAAGGATATTTGTTAAACTTCCAGACAAAAGGTTTAATTAGAAAACATGAATATTTTATACATTTGCCAGATGTGAGCAACATAGCCTAGTAGCATTTAAAACCCTTGGGAGCCATTTGTCAACTTGAGGCTGACAACTGTTTTTCTTGCAGTAATCTGCATTTGGATTTTGGCAAGTTGTCTTGAAAGTGTATACACCGTATAATTTCTGTTTGCGTTTTGGTGAAATTGTGTGATTGTGTCACTTTGTGAAGGACACAGAACAGTTGTAGGTGGGTGACTGATAGAGCTTTACCTCCTTTATTTATGTACTGTAATGTAGTAAGGACTGTAAGGTGGGTGGCCAGTGCTCTCACGTAGCACAGGATGAATCATCCGTCTCAAATTGGTAACCTGGTACATGTATAGTAAAGGAATTGAGCCTGCACCAGAGGTAAGTAGCCAGCACATAACAGTAAATTATATCTCATCATTATGATATGCAAGTCTGGTGAAAATGAGAACTGCATGCTGCTGCCACCTGGCAAAAAAGTTGATATTGTATGCTACAGCATTGCTGTCCCAAGAAATAGTTCCAATTTCATTGCACATTCACAAAATTTCTATTCAACATTGATGTATACCAGAGTCAGACTCGGCAATCACATTCTCTAAGGAAGTAGACAAGGTCATCAGCACACTCAGAAACAGCCCCGGTGTTTTCCAGACAAAATTGTGTGTGTTCCTCTGATTGAAATGATGTGGACGCTCGCAGGAGCTCGCGGAATTGCACACTAATCACTAGGTGGCAACACAAGACAGCATATATGCTCTGATCTGTGGCAATGCAAGAGCAGTCCACTTGTAGACAGATGATATGCAATTTGTGTTATTAGTGGCAAAATGGAAGCTGATACTAAGATAAGTGCATTTATCCTTCCCTATACCTGAGAAATGGCCGACGTCTGCTGGTGATTGCTCACTTACAGTACAACCCAATAGAATTTCCAAGCAGATGCTCTTAGTTGCTTGCCCCAACACTTTCATGCACTTCAATGCCTTTTCTCTCTCTGCTATCCCTTTCAGTCACTTATCAGTAAAATTGTAACAGTAACTGTTATTTTATATGGATGAATCAATTATATCATTCAAAATTCTTCTAACATTAATACAGATCTCATATAAGTGAGCCATGTCCCATGTGAGATGTCAGTATCTCAATACTGACATCACTATCTGGGCACTCCCTGTGAGCATTTGGGACCACAGCTCAAGAATTGTTTCCAACTGCTATTAGGGATTTTTCCCAAAAGGACTAATAGTTGGTGGGTTAGGTCAACTAAATAGGTGGTTGACTTCACTTTCTGATGCACTGAAATAGCACTGGAGATATTGGACTTTCTGCACTTGTGGCGGCCATTTTGGAAAATGGCTGTATTTCCAATCCAAGGGGTGATCTCACTTATGTCTTTGGATGAATCTTTCTCGATGACACCAAGGTACATCTGTGCCAAAGGGGACCTTTGCATCAGAAAGTGAAGTCAGCTTTGCCCTAACCCACACACTATAAGCATTTAAGGGAGGGTCCCTTATGAGGTACTAAGCTATGGATTCCCTTAAATTTTTAGTCCTTTTGGGAAAAATCCCTAATAACAAATTAGGCTCACAGGTTAAATGTGAATAATATCTAATAGATCTGTTTTCATATGTGTAATTGTGCATGATGGTTATTCAGTTGGAGCATGTTAGCAGGGATTAGAAAATTTTGGGTGTTCTCAAAACATCAAACACAATGATCAGTGCTGGCGACATTTTAGCAATTTCTGGTGGATTTATAATGATCTGATGAGGGAAGGTCCCAAGTAATAGAACTGAAACTGTGCATATACCACCTTGACACCATTATGCTCATACTGACATCACATGAGCACTGTGGCAGTTGAAAAGAACATGGCACACTAATATGAGATCTGTAATAGCACTACAATAAAATTTATAACAACCTTAAATCATAAAGGAGTGTTATGGATCAAATTTCATTATTTAAGCTAATTTAAAGTGACTTACTTTTACAGTGAGTGGGAAGTGAGGGCATAGATCATAGAAATACATAGAACGGACATGAGGCTCTAGCAGATGAAGCAACCAAATCCACCATCTTGGAACTGCCTGGCAGCCTGGCATTTGGTAACCGTGATGTCACCAATAATAGTGACGTCAATAGTAACAACGGCACCATGTGATGTCACAATCAGCCAAACACAACATCTTGTTGCTCCTGCTGTGATGTCACAATGACGTCATGTCTCAGGGCAGTTCCAATATGGCGGATTTGGTGACCTCATGTCAAGGTGGCGTCATACAGCCTCATGTCCATTCTATGTATTTCTATGGCATAGATGGGTGAGGGTAAGGACTGTTCTTAGCATGTGGAAGAGCGAGCATCTTCCTAAGGGCATGGGAATTAAGAAAATTTATTGAGTTCTACTGTATACTACATAGCTATTGCTATTGTCGACAGTCTGTTGATGCTTACTGCAATAGCCATAAGCATAAACTCAGTGTTAAAGTAAGTATTAATTATCTTTATTGACCATAATTTGAACATACATACAGTGATATTTACACTTTTCAATTTACAACAACACAAATGTATGGCAGGCTTACGCAATTACAAGCGTATTGCCTTTTAAGGTTTAGCGTGATGTGCTCAGACATTTCTTATGAAGAATACAAAACTTTATTGCATAGCAATAATAACTAACCTTGCCTCAAATACCCCCAAAATAATTACAGCTATAGGCCTACCAACTTTCAACTGAACTGTAAAAAAAGTTTGTCAAGGAAGATATCTCTCCGGGTGTTGCCTATTTCTCATTGCTTTTGCAAGTTTTGCGTTTGAGTACACATAAGTGTATGGTAGGAGGCTCATCCATAAGAAGGGGGTTGATTGGAGCAATGTACCGAAATCCCCAAGTGGCTCCTGTGAGTGAATCATTAAGATGAAGCTGGGAGTAACCATCATTGCGAGGAATAATACCAATAACAGCACCATCCGGGCAATGATGCATTTCACGGACGTGCTCAGAACAGCAATCTGTGTGATACACGCTTGCTCTGAAATTGGGATTCTGTTTGACTCCAAGCTTCCTCGTGCTGTTAAAGGGTCTGGATTTGGCTGAAACCCTTCATTGAACACCGATATCTGTTCAATTTCTGACACTTCATCTTCCTCACTGTTCTCATTTTCAACCTCGGCTATGTCTTCGTTACGTAAGCTGCTGTGAGGTGATGTGTGAGACGACCGGTGAGGCGATCTGTTGTAAGTTTGCATGCCATTGTCACAGTGGTATTTAGCAAATCTTGTGCCCTTTTCACCTCCTTCTGTGACAGGTTCGCAGTCAACACTATTTGGGCGCATCACCTTACCGAACTTGCGGCGGAGAACACGAGCATAAGGAGCAATGCTTCCTCGCCTGGAGGTCTGCGATGGCCGGATGACTCGTATTTCAATGGGCGCAACCGGACTCTGAGCAGTGACTGAGGTTTGATCAGCTAGTCTGTTGTGCATTGGCATGATTGATGGCATCTGGCTGACTTGGCTTACAGACCGCAGGTCACCCAGAGAACCACAACACAGCTCTGATAGCTCTTCTTCTATGTCGGAATGGTGTGCAGCGCTCTGATCTAAAGATGTCTTCCACAAGTTGATCTTCTGGATGCACGTAAGAGATTGCCTGTTGCTGTCTAAGAACTGCAGCATGCTCGTGTCCACTTTCTGGAGCGGCGTTGGCCTACCCAAAGGCTCTATGTTCGACATGCGCCTTCCAGCTGAACTTGGCCCAGCTGTTATAGGGCCACCTGAGGCAGTTAGGGTTGCTCCAACAACTGGAGCAGGCCTTCTGTTAGCTATGGGACTCAGATGGCCAACTGGAGGTTTGAAGCTCTTATTAAATAGTGGTAAGTCGTCACATGAAGTGCCAGCGTCAACTTTGATTGGCCTCGGTTTCTCAACCTCGGGACTCATTGCTTCATTCTCCAACCCTGGGGAGTGCAGGAAAACTGAATCAGATTCTGAAATACACAAATATATTTAATATCTCTCTAATAACTCACATAATATTATGATACAAATGTGAAACAACATAATATTATAAGACTTAACGCTATATTGTCAGAATGGCAGTAGTTTCACTTTTTATAGGGAACGACTTGATGATTTCACTTTAAGATTCTCGAAATGCATGGAACCATTTAAAATATAATTCATTGATAAATCTGAAGTCCGGAAAAAATCTTTCGCACTTCCACAAGTTCGATTGTCAATTTTAAAATTTTGAACTTCTGAATCTTTGAAAATTCAAATATTCCTGCAATTTGATCAATAGTGTAATTTAAGATCCAAATTATCGCAAATCTCATGTTTTCTGGATAAATTATTTTGGAAAGATACGAAAGACACTTTAGTAACATGTATGTCTACTGCCCTAGAAATTTAATCAAACTGCAATATTGCATAATCATGTGTCAGAGGCAGGCCAGCTGCTATCAAACAATAAATTACCAACTGATGATGGTCTGGGAGATTCAGCCAATGTTAATTTTGATGGCCGACGCATGGACACAGCGGAACCCCTTGAAGTTGCTCCGGACTCCTTTTCTGCCGATCCAGAGGTCATTGAAATGGACTGTGAAGAATACAATGTCATGCAGTTTGAAGATCGGCTAGATGTCTTCTTGCTAGTCTGAAAGGAATAACAAATCATATTTTGAAAATATGACTGATCTTTAGCTTTTCGGGTGGTAGTAAAAAAACAGCTGTTATTTCAATTTGTAATGTCAATATATTTTTTTCCTTCAGCAAAATCAATATGTCTGCCCTCATCTTCCAACTTAAAGTAACTTAAACACACATGCACGCATTTTGATGACTCGTATTCTGTCAGGGGGATCATGTATATATATATATATCATATTCTAATCATTTTGAATTTGCAAGCACATTTAAATGACTTGGCCATATGACATCTCACTGATTAGTTCAATAGTCTTTTGTTTCAAATCGACTTCTTAATTCAGTGAGGGTATTATAATGTTTTGTTACACCAGTGAAATCAACAGATTTTTGTTAAAATAAATCATATATGTTTTCCTCTGTGGACAAAGCCTGCGTATGGTTCAAATGGACACAATTATTACCGTGAGACTCCTGTCTTCATTTTGATCCTCAGGTCTTTCATGACACTGTATAATGAAGGTCCCTCCGATACTCTCCTGGCTTGGCGACAGTCTGCATCTGCTAACTTCTCCAACCTCATCCGGAAGATGAAGGATCCTTTCCAGATCAGAAACATCCAGTCCCAATCTGGATTGCATCTTCTCTCTGATGTCTCGGGCGGATGCCGTGTCGGAGCTGCACATTGCGATTTGGCTGTCTGCCATGGAGTTCCTTGTTGGGCGGTACGTGTTGAAGAAGTCAGGTGCTGACCACGCACGGCTTATCTGAAAAGGAGGATGGCATAACCCTATACCTCTTTGCAGATCAGCGGCCCACATCATTTGTCGAAATTATCTTTCAACTTGTGTTGTTACTGACTTCTTAGAAATGTTTCTTAAAATGATTTGTTTGCATCAGTTACTGTTTATTGGTTTGGTCAGCATGAGATATACCTCTCAGAAATGGTATCAATAAAAGACTATCAATTCTGTTTGCAAGATATACAGTGTACATCTGATAGATTCGAAGACAAGCAGGCAAAGTTGTGAATGACGTTGGAGGGGCATATAAAACCTGGCTCAGTAGTGGGTCCTGGGAGTCTCTCCTGCACTTTCTTGCAAGTGCAACCGAGTGTCTCGGGCCTGGAGGAGGACTCCCATTTGAATGGACAGCTCCCTGTGCCATGGATCTCCAAGACCATCATGACCTGGCTCTTCACCTGTGCACTAAGACAGTGTAGCTTAGGGGTAGATCATCATGTGACTGTGTTTGAAACTCAACCTAAAGTCCATCGTCTCTTCTGGCATAGACTTTGAGGTCAAGAACTCTATTAAACTATGGTCACCTATACTGAGCAAGAGTCATTGCAGATGTCCATTTCTAGCCACAGAACCTTAACAGTTTTTATGATAAACCTTTACTTTTTAGAGTGTGGGAGGATACCTGGCAAGGCTTATTATCTATCTATCTACAAAATAGCATTTATCCATTCCATATATATGGTATGTCAGCCTCTGGTATAATTGGTTATCTTTGTTCAGGAAGTATCACTGGTGACCCGACGGCTGGTCATTAAATCAGAAAAGTCATAATGATTGCCCATGGCTCGTGCCGTCGTGACACGTGAATTGGTGGTTTAAAAATAGCTTTTTTCTCCAAGGCAATATGCAAGACAAATGTGTTGCAGAAGTACCTGCCCCTGTCTCACCGACCAACACGAGGTAGCTATTCTTAATAACAATAATAGTGTTTTTAGAGAGGTACTAGTTGTGTATTTTGAGAGAAAATTACCCTTTCAAAATCTCCAAATGCATAATGTATTATTTCACTTACCAAACTTTTCAAAAGCACTAAGTAATTCTTTCTTTTCTTGAAATATACCCTTAACTGTGACCCATAGTATTGAATCAAACTGTTGTTCCATTCAAAATTTATTAATTTGAACTCACAATATGGATTGGGGATCTCGGAACATCCTGTCGGGCAAACGTGGTTCTCGTTTTTCTTCTTTGATAGATGGCGTTTACAGATGTCAAAGTTTTCCTCGCTGAATACAAGATGATGTGATAAGCTGCGGCTTGGCCAAGGAAACTTAAGAGCATGATCACGGAATAGGTATTAATACTCCATGATACCGCCCACTCTGCTTCAATGCTGTGGATAGTTCCATTTACCCTCAAGGCACCTGCAAGAAATTTTATGGTTTGCTCATTTGCTTATTTATTTCAAATGGTTGGTGCATAAATCATACTAAATTTTAATTGTATCATCAGTAGGAAGCAACCGTTTAATTATGAGGGGAAGTTTTCCTCTGCAGGAAATTATTTATCTCATGCTAACGGCAAAGAAATACTCCCATCAGAAATTATTGATTTCAAGATTGCCAATAAATTATTTTTTATTTCACCATAACTGAGCAAGAAATTATTTATTTAAAAGAAAATCCCAAGCGCCGCCCCCTCCTTTCAGATATTGAAATTAATTGAATGGTCGTCCCCTCATCATACTCACTCCTCGACAGTCGCCCACAAAACAGAGCGGTTGCAGTTTCCCTTGTGTTTGCTGAAGTCAAAACTGCTGTGAAAAGGACACTAAAGACGGCTGCTACAAGCCATGGTAAGATCCCAACAATGTAGACGTAATATTTCTGCGAAGTTAAGTCTGTTTTGCTGAACAGTAACATTTGGTGTAATGCTAAAAAACCGGTGTTTATGACAGCTGCAGATGTGCTGATGTCGTACATCAAAATGTCGAATATGCACCAAGACAATGGAATCGCATGTCTCATGTTCATCAATCTTCCCAATACATGGACCGGCACCAAAATCACGGAAACCAAAAATCCTGTTATTGCGAATGTTGTCACATGCACAAATTCAGCTGCAACCTGACGACTGCGTAAGAAAGTAACCAAAATATGGGTATTCCCAGGTGCTCCCAGAGCAAAGCTGACTAGATACACAATACCAGCTGCGACAACAACAAATGACACCGCCATTGTACTTCGCAAAGGTGAGGTGACCTGGAAAAGAAATGAAAATGCTGTAAAAGCACCATTTATTTATCCCAAACAAAGTAAAGACATTGTATCATATAATAATAGTAGGTCCTATATGTCTCCAACGGAATATGTGTTGAACTTTACAATGTGTCTAATGACATCATTTTTAGATAAAAGCATGTCTTTATTCACGAAAGCCTGCTTTCAAACAGGGAAAACTGCAGAGCTGTAAAATATGTTGAAGGTCAGAGTGTTTTCACCACTGATGCAAAAAGGTCTAGAGTGGTGTGACGTAATAGACTACACATATGACATTGCAGACTTTATTCTCAGAGACTGAAGAAAACATGTTTCAGGTCAATGCAACATTTTCAGAATATGTCTTACTGCTAAATGAGGTTGGGCCAAAATGTGACAAAATGGAACAATAATGTGACGTCATCATTCATCATTCATTTCAGACAGAGCAGCTGATTTGTAATTTAAAAAGAAGTTTATGCGGCATCAGCCACTGCTTCACTGTCAGTTAATTTTTATTCTGGGTGTACCTGACAAAAATTTTTTTTTACGATTTATGAATTAAGGTGCTTTTTTTCAAGATTTCCCAACATTGGTTGTAAGACATGTTCTACTTAATGTTTAAAGAGGGACAGATAGATATGGTAAGTGCAGCCCTCTAAGCCAAGTTCTGGGTGCTCACAAGGGTTGATTGATGAGATGGGAGAGAGAGTGCATGGAAGTCCTCAACATGTTACACATGTACCCCATGAGATGGGAGAGAGAGTGCATGGAAGTCCTCAACATGTTACACATATACCCCATGTGAGGGATCTTTAACTTGCCCAGCATAGACACTGATATAAGAGGCAACCAATTTAACATCCGAACGACATCCAGCTGGGATTTTGTTCTTGAAGGTTCACTGAAAATTTCGGGGTCCCTACCCAGGGTTCGAACCCATGCAGGCTAAGACCTTTCAGCAGAACAGGTGGGCACCTTTTAAAGCAATCAGCCTCCCAGCTGCTAAATATATATCATATCATTACAGCTGTTACATTCATATGCAATTCCTATTTGTGTCTTATTCTTGTAGGCCTATTTCACAGTTTTCAGCTTGCTGAAACATCGCGAGAACTAACATTGCCTAAAACCACAAATGTTTGGGTTCTTTTATGTTGTGGATTTGATATCACCAATATAAACTTCTCTCCTGTTATCACTTACCTAATTTCACTGTTCGTGAAAGATGCACAGCTCTATAACTACACTTCATCACTGGTATCAACTGTGTCACTGAGGTTTTGTTTAAGTTTGACATTTGAAATTTATCATGAAACTCATTCCGCTGCAGTCTTCAAAAACTTTGAATGTTGCAAAATACCTTCACTCATTCCTTGGTGATATTTAAATCAAAGAGCACTATCATGTAAATGGGAAGTTTTCAGAAACATCAGAGAAATTCTTACCTGCTATCTCCTTAAAGGTCTGGTTGAAAATGAAGAATTCTGCAGCACCAAAAGCAACAGGATGTTTCAAAGGTGATAATTACCCCCTCTGACTCGTAATGAAGTTGATAATTATATTAGCACTCAAGAGCCACTAGAATCTTCTGTTTGCATTGTTGTTATCTGAAGATTTCTTGAAAAATATAAAATAGCTGAATCAGAAAAACTCTTTCATTTATATCTCTTGGTAGTATGTTAGTGTTTGTGACACATGAGAGATCACTTTAGCAGTAACATCTCTTTCATTTAACTTATTCATTAACTTATAAGCCAGAAATGTTCTACAGTGTTTGCATTGTGTGCTGGATGCGGATTCAAACCCCTCTCCAACCATTTCCAGAGGTTAATACTATAATGTTTGGTATGATTGCCGTTCAGTATGGTGAGTGCCAGTGAGCGGATTTTTCTGGAATTGGCGCTATATAAAATTATACTACAGTATATGAATGCAAAATTGCATAGGAATAAATAATTGTTACCTGCAGTCCATTTTTTTACCATGGCAATGTCACACAAATGTTGCACTTTAACCAAAAAGCTTATACTCATTATGTATACAATTTTCATTATTGACTTTTCATTTCTTTTTTGGCAAATTTGTTGAAATATTTTTTGGTCTGTGTATGCCAACCATTTTAATTATCCTGAAAGATGGAAATTCATGTATACCTGCACTTTTTGGCCGAAGTGGGGTCAATTTTGAGTTTGAGTCTCCTTGCCACAATTCACCACTTTGAAGTTTGTACTGCAGTTTTTTTTCACTCAGTAACTGCCAGGGCTTCAGAGTCAGGTAATAAGTGAACCTACTCCGACTCCCAAATCTGTTTATGGGCATTAATGCACACAGATATTATATGGCTAGCAGGGGAGAAAATTTATTCTGCAAAGTTTGCATAGGATTCTGAACATGAACACTTGTTCTGGACGGTTTGTATAAAATTTGGGATACATTTCGTATTGTTGTAACTTTATTTTTGTAAATTATACACTCCTGCTCATAAATATTGAATACTTTTTTGGAAAAATAGTGTAAAATAAAAGTAAATTTCAGAGTGTGAATGCATGCAAGGTCCATTGTAAATGTCAAGTCATTTTCTATAATCACCCTTTGAAAACCTTTACAACATTTTGCAAGAATTTTTGATTTTTGGTTGAATGCACCTCACCCTAAAAAACCCCCTGAATTTCCATATTTCATGCTGCTGTAACTTTTCCTGGGTCTAATGCTGCAGCATGCCTTTGACACGAGAGCATGTTCCATGTTCTTCCCTTTAGCTGTCATTGGAAGTCATTACCATTAAATCAGACCATCATGTGCTCCAGGAGAAGTTGCTGAAGTTATCAATTTTAATGGAGAATGTTGAAGTATTCCGTATTTATGAGCAACGGTGCATATACACTTTTAGGAGTCTGGAATAACCAATTTAATTTTTTGACTCCGACCCCACCTGAAAATCTAAGTTCAACTCTGACTCCGACTCTGACTCCATGGACCTCTGACTCCAAACCCAGTCCCTAGACGAATTGGTTTCCCAGTGGTTAGATTTGGAATACCAGTCATTGCTCAATTTGTGTCACTGGTAGACAAAACTCTTCCTAAATTAGAAACAGGGTGAAATATTTGAACTCCTTTTTGAAAGCATATTTTTAAAACACTGATTAAGGTTCCCCAGTTGAAAATCCTTAAAATACTCTGGCTTTACATATTAGATCATCATCTTGGACATATCGAAAGATAATTTCAAAGTTTGTCATGCGCAAGAGCAGCCTTAAAATAGTAAAAGCGGAGTAGCCAAGTTTCAAGATACATATTATGTAGATACCTGTTGATTGAAGGTCTGAGAGACTCTGCTTTTGTGAACCTCCGAAGTGGAAGAAGCCCAAAGCATCTACTTCTATCTTTAATCACCATCCGTTTTCAAAGGAACAAAAGATGTAGCCTTAAAAGGACTGTAATCTTTAGAGCTATGAAATTGCAATGTATGATCTGGGGCATTAAAGCCATACTTTGTAACATGGTATCGTGAAAGACGCCTGTTCAAGGCCTATAGATGTGCTATAAAGAGTATATGTTGGATAAAGTACTGCTAATTGACATACAACATTTACCTTTCAGGAAGAATATGTTAAGGATGTCTGATTGTCTCAATGGCAAATTCCTTGCTTCACCCCTTTCTGAATGCACTCAATAATGGCAATGAAATGTGGTTTGTAGGGAATAAATAGTCTGCATGCAGCTGACGTATTCATCTTCATCTGTCATAATATATACAGTGCAAAACACCTGCATCTCTTTTTTAAAGGACAGCTACTGCTATTAAAACAAAAATGTGTCATTTACAGTATAATATTCGCGCAGCGAAATGGCCGCAGGCCGCTTCGCGAAGCGAATTGAGCACAAGAGAGGACTCAAAATCCTGTGCAGTGATGGTCTGAACATCAACAGTCCACAGTTGGGAATAAGGTCAAGTAGGTCCAGCTTCTTATCGTATTTAACAGAAAATAACATAATTGTGCATCTTCAAAAGTGTATTTATTCTGTACAATATTTTTTATTGAACAGTTAATTATTAACCTTTACAAGCTAAATCAAATTATTAACACATGATTCATTTCATTTCAAACAGGTACATAACTGCCTTTCATACATTGAATATGAAATAAAAATAACTTATGGTAACACTGTGAGTCCTACAAAAACTTTTTAAAATGCTGTGCGAATTTCATGGCAGTGCCATTGAGATACTGTTGTTTTTACGGTAGGTATCTTTGTTTAAACAGCAAATGCAGTAAAAGTGATGCTGGTTTTATAGTGACATATTTTCTGTTGTTCCATAATGAAATTGGTACCTCACACTTCAGGTAATTTATGGTCAGAGAAATGACCATGATTACTGCTAACTCAGTGCTAAGCAGAGCTAACTGTCTGCAAAAGGACCACAAAAAGCAGTCTCATAACTGTGGTCATTATGTCAGGAGTGCTCACCTGGTCGTCCTCAGGCCTTTTGATTTATGAACTGTTCAATTTCGTCCTTTTGTGATGGGGGTAACGTGGGTGCACCTATATGTTCTCAAGAACTGGCAGTAACATATATATATGCAAACGCGTAGGAGGCAGGGCTGCAGCCCCCCAAACATTTTGGAAAGTCGATTTTTGGGCAGAACATTTTGGGAGCTTTTAGTTTTTGCAGCAATATGGGCAGTATATTTTTCGGGCAGCCCCCCCCAAAAATTAATTGACCTCCTACGCCTATGCATATATGTGGCTTAACTAATTAGCCAATTGCACTAACTGTAACGCCGACTGTCGTAACTTTTTTGGCTGCTCCGGTAAAAACAACTGTCCATATACCACATGTACCTTTGGGTCGCTACACCCACATTTTCATCCAGTTTCGATAAGTATCATTTCAAATGTTTGTAAGTCTTAGTCTCTTGGCAGACTTAATCTATTTTAAATTGAACTTACCACCCTATCAGGCCCCAGCTATTCATTACCTACTACCGGCTTTAATTCCTGAAGGGAATGGTCACTATACACAAGTATAGCAAGTATTTTTTACAGGTACTGATTACTAGTTGTACCATATGGTGCCCTATTTTCGTCAGTTATTCACTTTTAAAGGTTACCAGTGCAATACCATCACTATGACAACTTGTGTATTCACTTCCAGTAAACAAAAATATTGTTTTGCAAAATTTTTGAAAAAGAAGAGATCACATGCACCACTTTACACTGTTTTGAGAGCAGTTATTCATTGCAAAGACATTATGACGATATTAGGACCCCAGGGACCTATTATCATCAGATGGGGTCTAAAAATCAGAGAAAGATAGGCTTGCTTAGGGCAATTTTGTCTCTAAATTGCGAAAAATGTTGTGTTTTGGACCACTCCAAGTTCAAGAAGCTATTGCAGAGTTGTTAATTCGGCCATTACAGATTATTTCATATTTGTAGACATTTGTGGTAGAAAATATATTATTTTTCCTGCAATTTTCATTGGTTGGGAGAAGGTATGACACCACTCTCTCCTGAAAAGTGACAATAGCGTTTTACATGGGTGAACATGGCATTCTAATCCATTGATCTCCTCAATGGAACTGACTCTGGCTGTTTCAAGTGAGAGTTTCTGATAGTGTTTGACACATTTTAGTACACACATTCTCAAAGTCTAACACTATATGTATTGAGAGGATTGATCTATCTATCTATCTTGAGAGGATTGGGATCAGATGATCCACATAATGATTATTTTTACAGAAAACAAACAAACACATGCATGTAACATTTTCTCAGGGGACTCAGCCCAGACGACATGACAATAGGCTACCAATCGCTGGGACCCTGGTTTCATCCCCACTATGATTTTCTCATGAATGTTGGCCACATCACTGGATCATCCTCCTATCCAAAGGGACCATTCGGAATTTATGACTGGGGGGGGGGCGGGGGGGGGGCAGGTTGGGAGTTTTGATTGAATTTTCTGTGAAAAGTGATACCCCCCATTGGTTTCACGAATATTTGTTGTAATTCGATTTTCCTTTTTTAAAATTTCATTCGATAATTGAGCATGTGGTGAAAAATAAGTACCCCCCTTGAAACACAAACTCGTGAAAAATTGGTACCCTGTCGGGAAAACTTTCCATTGCTCCAAGTCATAAGAAGCATGTGAAAATAGGTGGTTCCCTCTCAAGTAAAACCAAAGAAACTACCACCCCCCTCAACCCAGTTGTAAAATTTTATTCTGTATAGTCCTTCACTTTTATCACAGACAATGCTTTTGGTCAAGGCATGATAATATAGTGTTCAGGAATTCAAGCCATTCAGAGTCGGCTTGAGACCGATTTTATATCATCTGAAGCAATAAACTGTAACACGGGTGTGAAATACAACAGTTCATGAGGAAATGTAAGTAATAGATAACGCCCTCGTTTGTGACAATATGCAATATAGTCCGGTGGCTTAGGGTCAATTTTCAGCTGAATCGTTACACGAGTGATAAAAGCAACAAACTTTGCATGGATGTACTATGGGTCAGTACTATTCATTTCAGAAGGGTAGCCCAGATGAAATACCTCTATGAAGGCCAGGAGCACCATAAATGACATCTGGCGCCCTCGGCTCGGAATACGCAATCTGCGAAGGGGGGGGGGGTTTATATTCACCACCATTTCTCTCGATCTGTGTATACAGTGACAAATAAGGTACCAATAGATAGCTGACAATTTTCTCTTTAATATGATATGCATTTTGATACTATTGACAAAACTAATATGTCTAATTATGACAGAATATAGGTTACGTCACAATTTTACAATAATTATTTTACTCCGGATAGTACACCATTGATCTGGTCACGACAATGCTACATTTAGCTGGACAAGCTTCTAATTATACAAGAAAGCAATGACAAGAAATATTTGAACGTGATATGCAATATACTGTGAGTCACTTTGCACAATTACACTTGCACAAAAGTGTGCAGTCTAGGTTGGCTTTGCCGCAACAACAGTGGGAACAGTTGCCTTTGCATGAACGTTTGATCAATTGCTGACAGGATGATGAGAGTTTTGGAATGCTGGAACCCAGTGGTCAACTTCTTTTTTTCATGAAAATCTGTCTGGAGACGGAATTTCCATCCACGGACAATCACTTTTAACAAGAATCCGAGGATTCAAACCCTGTGTTCTGTTGGGAATTAGCAATTAAGCATAAGATCCATGGATACAAGATCAAAGTAGCACTGCACTGCGAAGTACAATCAGCTTTGACACCTGTCAGATTGACTTCAAGTGCTCTTTCTCAATGGCAATTTGGTAAACTAAGGGTTAAGAAAGGCTTTAGAACTTGCAAAATTGCAATTAGCATTGTTAGACTGCCTCTGAGAATAGATACACAGCAAAAAGCAATTGCCAAATGCATTAGGCCACACATAATTGATTCTTAGCTTCGCGGACCCGCCGACACAATAGATTTCCTGCCGATGGAAAAAAAAAAAAAAATTTTTTTGACATTATCAAATTTTTTTTTTCACCTTTTTTTTTTGTCCTACCCACCGACCCTAGAAAAAGGGCCTTGAGAGGAATCCGAGAAGTTAAAGATCAATTATGTGTGGCCTTATTGGCCTTCCTTGAAACGCATGGACGACCGTCGTGTGGGCGATATTATAATGCAAGGTCAACTTGAAAACAGCCCCTCAAGACTCAAATGATCTATGACACCAACAAACTATTTAAAAAAAAAATAAAAAATTGAAAAAAAAAATTTTTAATGAAAAAAAAAAATCACATCAAACTATCCCCAATTCCACAACGCATTTTAGTTCAGCTCTATATGAACACAAAATGGCCCACTTGACAACATCCACACCTGTATTAAGGCCGGGAAAACTTTTTTCCAAAAATCTCTCAGACTGGTTTTTCAGATAAAATTACCCTGGGGGAACCCAGGGTAAAAATGACCATACACCAGCTTGGTATATTGCTCGGTGGCTGTGCTGGAGCAGTGCATGCTGTGCAGAAAAAGAAGTGTCAACATTTGTGATACTTAATAACAGATAAATTCATATCATGCTGATTAAGGTTCAAGACAACAATGTTACCGGAGTTAGGGGCAATGTCTCCATTCTGTTGTTTTTGTGACAGAAAAGGCTCTTTCTGGTGTCATTAATCGATGTGCATGGACTGGTTTTGTCGTAAGTTATGCCAATGAATCTCTCAATTAGCTGAAGCTGTGAGACTCAATTCTTAGGGTTTGAGAGGAATTTGCTGCGATGTCTGAAAACTCTGGGGTGATCTCACAGAATGCATTCCATACTTTCCAAGCTGTCTTCTTTCCATTCGCCCGGAAAGTGCTGGTTGTGTTGCAACCAGTCATGGCATGAAACACAGGAAGCCCCCTTGACTTTTCATCTCCAAGCCATGCATAAAAGCTATTGATGTGGTAGTACTAGAAGTTTTTCCCAAAAGCCACCCATTATTATTTGTATCTCTGGGCATTGGAGTAAGAACTTGTGGTGCTTGCCAAGGAGAACCACAATCACATAGGTGTCAACGGTGCGAATGACGATGGTTCTTGCTCCATTGTGTAACGCATGAAGGACATGGACAACAATTCTTGTATCTGCCTCTTCATGGTTGCAATTTGAAATGGGAATATCTGTTCCTACGACATTTACAGCTTCATCAGAAATCATTGAAGGCACATGTCTACTGACTTCAATCACATGGGACAACAACCAAGAAGTTTCGTCCCCAACCATATACATCTACATTTATAATCTATTGACTTTTTTTTTATTTGCCAGACAATGGCCCTTACCTTATGTAATGTACACTGAACTGCCTTGTGGAAATCTGTGATTCGCCACCTTTGCAGTGAGGAAAAAAATAACTCTTGTTTGTTTTTAGAATCTCTGAGGCAATCCATCCAGTTCCCTGGCAATTTAGTCTGACCTGAAACTTTTCTTCTAATGCCTTTTCCCCTTATCTCTCTTATCGTTTCTTTCAAGCTTTGTGGAACATAGGAATCCCAAACCAAATCCAACCTCTCTGCATTATTTAATTGTCTTTCCATGTATTGCAAGAACACTGAATCTGTATATTCATCAAATGCAGCAACACCCGCTGTTGGGAGGCAATGTACAATCACAGCACCGTCTAGAGCTTTGCAGTCAAAAGCGGAGGGTAGATCTTACAGATTAGGTTGCTGCAAACATTTGAGAGGGTCACTTTTAGCATGCAGGCAAAAGTATCTTCCCGAAGTCTGAAAGGAATGGTGGATATGACTGAATGTCATGTCCAAAGAACTCTTGAAGGTCACTCTCCTTGTTCTGTAAGGAATCATACAGCCGTCCAAATGGAGACACATTATTTTGAAGTACTTTGATCATTTCGAAACAATGGCAGGCCATTCTTCTTGATTGTTTCATGTACAGGTTGGCTCAACAACATTCAAGATGTAATCTTCATATATCTGCTTTGCGATAGCTTCCAGAGACTGCACAGTATGAACAAGTGAGTCACTGGTGCATTCGCAAGAATCAATTGTCACCAGATCTGGAAAATCATCCAAAAAGTGGTTGCCCATACTCATGATGGTGTCGGTCATGCTACTGACTTGTTTGTGAAAATTTCTCTGAGTTGAAAGCCCTTGTTCATGGTGCTGACAGTTTCGTGGTAGGTCATCTTTGCAGTGAGGAAAGCAAATAACTCATGTTTGTTTTTAGAATCTCTGAGGAAATCCATCCAGTTCTCTGGCAATTTGGCCTGAACGGAAACTTTTCTTCTAATGCCTTTTCCCTGTATCTCTCTTGTCGTTTCTTGCACTGAGAAATGAGTCAGCCTTCCTGAATCCACAATTGCAGTAATCCAACCAGACCCATCCAACAAGTCTCCTAAAGTCTTCCAAAGTGCTATCTCTGTATGAAGACCAACTGACATCACTGTTTGAACTTGTTCTCCACGTGTATCCGGCCAGTTCCAATGAACACACCTTGCCAATGCAAAGAGTGGTTGATCAAATCAGGGACAGTCAATCGTCTTGATCAAATGGGGTGACATGAATTTGTCCGCCTTGAGAAATTTGGTAGCTTCTTTTTGAACATGCATGCCATGCTTAACCATGGCTGAAGTTGAAGCCTTTTCATAGAATAAGGGAAGAAGGGAACTCAGTATTTTTTGATCATCTGTAGAAGCAGGCTCGGAAGCATGGTAAGCAGCCAACTTGCCAAGCAAGGACGTTGTCAAAACATAGTCCTTCTTTCACAATGATAGTGAATGCTTTACCCAGGAACTTTCCTTGTTAAAGGCTATGTTAAGTTCACTAATATCTGTTGATATCATACTACATGGAGGCGCTTCGACAGAAGATGGTTTAAGTGCAACTGCTGGCACAAAGGAGTAGCTGCTAGGCAAAGTATGATCATTGCTTGAAGAAAGTGATAGTTTGACTGGTGGTCAGTGCTCCCCTTCATATGATCCAGAGGAAACTGGAAAAATATGCCAGTGCCATGGAAAGACGACGTTGCAGTAGCAGAGCTGGGATTGTCATCAAGGTTATCTAATGCTCCAATCGTGAAGATGCCTTTTCGCAGTGTCGTAGGGGCAACAATGCCCTCTTTATTAAACCGCTTACACACTGATGTGGCTAGTCTTTCTTCCAATAATTACAATTTAAAAACTCTGAATGTCTGATCTGCAATCAAGCACATCGATGCATTTTATAAATGTTTGATAACACCATAGAGAATTTATAAAATGCACCGATTTGCTCGATTACTGCTGGCGCTGAGACAGGTGAGCTTTTAAATTGTAATTATTGCCATTTGATAAGAAACAAAATCTGACTATCACCTAAGATAAGTTTATGAAGGATTTTGATCATGCCTTAAATGTAAATTCAAAATATAAATTCCAAATAATGACTTTGGATCCCCAAGAGTACATTTTACCGGAACATCGGCGGCGTCCGATGCACGATTTATGATATTCGCTCCAGAATCCATAAAAATAATATTTCAAGAGGGCTACCCTTCCAGATTTGTATTAATAGGTATAAAGAAGCAGCATAACAAATTTGGTGCTTTTATCACACTTGTAACGATCTTTCCCCTAAGCCACTGGACTAATATATCCGAGGGCTTTAGCCCAAGGAGTATTGCATATTATACCACCGTTTGCTTTTTCTGGCCAATCAGAAGCCAGGATTTCGGTCTGATATAATGCATATCACAGCTAATACACCTGACCATGATATTGCATGCTTGGCTTACTACAAGTTGACAAAATTGAAGGAAACACTGAAACAAAACTGACCAACAAAGGATTAAAACTGAACAACACAGACAGTAAACAAGGAAGAAAATTGTATCAAGTGTAACTGGTCTTAATGAAAAGGCTGAATTCACTCTTTTTTATACCAATATCTGAAATAATGTTCAAATTTAAGGTCACTTGATAAAATTCATGTTAAGGTCACTTGATAAAATAATTCATTTAGGCAAGCAGCAAAAAAAATTGCGGAGCAGGAGACCAACAATTTTTGCCCTATTAGGCAAGCTCAAAGAATTATTTTTCTTCTTAACCCCTGCTTCTTCTTATTTCGGGGGCTGCTCCTTGCTTCCTATTATTTTTTTTAATGTATTTTGTAACTTCAAAATAACATTTCCTCAGCAACTGTAATAATCTGCCTCACCAAAGAGACCTTGGCTGAGAGGGCTGCACTATTGACCTACCTATCTATCTATCTAAGATTAATCTATCTGTCTATCTATCTATCTATCTATCTAAGATTAATCTATGAAATTAATGTATTGTGTTATTTCTACCTATCTATCGATCTTTCTATCTATCTTTCTATCTACTTTCTATCTACTAAATTCATGTATTGTATTATTTCCTTAGAACAAATAATTCTGACCTGTTGCCTTCAGGGCTGCCAACCTTCAAATGAACTGAGGAACATGAATGTGCAACAAATACAATGAAATGTTGTCAAACAAAAAGGATTGAAGGCAAACAAAGAGATTTAAATTAATTTGTTTTGTACTTAGTGGTATAAGTTAGATAAAAAAAACAAATTAATTTCATTGATTAATTTTATAGATAGATAGATAGATAGACAGATAGATAGATAGATAGATAGATAGATAGATAGATGATATATAGATAGATAGATAGATAGATAGATAGATAGATAGATAGATAGATAGATAGATAGATAGATAGTGCAGCCCTCTCAGCCAAGGTCCCTTTAGTGAGAATGATCACAGTTACTGTGCAAAATTTTATTTGGAAGGTACCAAATACATTAGTAAAAATACCAGAAAGAAAGGAGTAGGGGTTCGGGGGCGGTAGCCCCCAAATTAAGAAGAAAAAATAATTCTTTGAGCTTGCCAAATTTGGTCTGCTGCTCCGCTATTTTTTGGCAGCCTGCCTATCCAAAATAAACTTTTTTATCAAGTGACCTAAAATTTGATCATTATTTCAGATATTGGTATAAAAACGAGTGAATACAGCCATTTATTGAGACCAGCTACCAGATAGAATCTCCCTCCTTGTTTAATGTCTGTCTTGTTCAATTTTAATCCTTTGTTGGTCAGTTTTCTTTTAGGGTTTCTTTCAATTTTGTCGACTTGTAGTCAGCCAAGCATGCAATATCATGGTCAGGTCCTGCCCTCTGATTGGCCAAAAAAGCAAACAGTGGTATAAGAGTTCTTATAACACTGTTTGCTTTTTATCATTCACCTGACCATGATATTGCATGCTTGGCCGACTGCAATTCGACAAAATTGAAAGAAATACTGAAACAAAACTGACCAACAAAGGATTAAAATTTAACAACACAGACAGTAAACAAGGAGGAAGGTTCTATCTAGTGTATTCACTCGTTTTTGAACCGATATCTGAAATAATGATCAAATTTTGGGTCACTTGGTTAAAAAGTTCATTTTGGATAGGCAAGCTGCCAAAAAAAATAGCGGAGCAGCAGACCAACCATTTTGGCCCAATTTGGCAGGCTCAAAGAATTATTCTTTCTTCTTAATTCGGGGGCTGCCACCCCCGAACCACTGCTCCTTTGTTTCTAGTATTTTACTAATGTATTTTGTACCTTCAAAATAAAATTTTGAACAGCAACAGTGATTAGCCTCACCAAAGACCAAAGAGACCTTGGCTGAGAGGGCTGCACTATCTATCTTTCTATCTTTCTATCTTTCTATCTATCTTTCTATCTTTCTATCTATCTATCTATCTATCTATAAAATTAATCAATGAAATTAATTTGTTTTTTTTATTTATCTAGCTATCTATCTATTTAGGGAGAACGGGGGCTCATTGGGACGCGGGGCAATGTGGGACGGTGGGGTTTTCTTGGATCCTTGCAAGGTATATGATATGGTAGTGCCATCATATCTTGTAATTTCACATCCTGATGTTTCCATGGTTTTATAGACAAATTACAGCCACATGCAGAGGTATGGCGAGCAAATGTTTGTTTTCCTACTACAAAAGTAAATATGGACGGGTTCAATTCGAACCATTCTGTGGACAAACCATGAACAATGAGGCTTTCTTAGTGCTAGTATGAATTTTTTTTATCGTAACAAACAGTTATGAATTGCTATCGTGATAAACACACACACTGGTGCCTGAGAAATTAGCATTTTTGTGTAAAAGTCATATCGGGGCTCATTGGGACAGTGAATTCGGGGCACATTGGGACGCACTTAATATGGCAGAATTTAAGTGTCCAAGGCAACTGAATAACCTGGGACAGCACACGACAGGTGTTTAGGCCACAGTGAATAGAGGCATAGTGGATTACCATGCTCTTTGAACAAATTTGTCGCAAAGCACTGTGTGTTACTTACATAGATGTCCGCACCTAGGACAGTTTATGTTAAATGTTTAAAACTGTTTAAAGTTATGAACTATTGGCACTACAAAGTGTTAATGCACTGTATATTGTCTTACGCACTACTTATTTATGATATTTATTGTAAATGGAGTGTTAAAATGATTTTTTGATTGATGTCCCAATGTGCCCCGGCTGTTTTAGCCGGGGCACATTGGGACAGTCATGTTTACGACTCTCTGGCTGCCAAAGGGTAGGTGCAGTCTAGTTTATTATGCATTGCATTTAAGCTCAATAGTATGGGTGATATTCATGCCAACTTCTGAGTTCTTCAGTGCTTTCAACATTGAGCAAAGTTAGTAGACGCCAAAAGCGTCCCAATGTGCCCCCGTTCCCCCTACTTATCTACAGATTAATGTATTGACCTGTTGCCTTCAGGGCTGCCTACCTGCAAATGAACTGGGGAACATGAATGTGCAACAAATACAATGAAATCTTGTCAAGCAAGAAGGACTAAATGGCAAACAAAGAGATTTAAATTAATTTGTTTTGTACTTAATGGTTATTCACTCAGGCCTACTTGGCCTAGTATAGAAGGACACTAGAATTTTGCAAAAGAATTTTGCAAAATTGTATTCATTTATACATTCCAGAACATGTCTGATTAAAACATAACGACCAATGCTTATAGGGGAGGGGGAGCGGGGACACAATGAATCCCGAAGCATGTGTCTATGAACTTATTTAGATGGTGAATAGCAATATTTAAACATTTACCTTCCCCTAAAGCCATTCATAATAAAAAATCTAACTGTTTGACATTTGGCTAGAATAAACTCTTCAGATTCACTGTGTCCCGCTCCCCCTACTATAATAAGGTCATCTTGATATTAAGGAAACTCAGTAATATGTTAAGTGCACACTGTTATTATAGGCCAATAAAAGCAGTTTGGTTATAGTACATGAATATTGATCAAAAGTCCTTTCATATTCTTTCATGATACTATGTGACAAGGTATGGTTTCACTGCCTCAGATCTTTTATGGGAAATTCATGCTCCAAAGATCAGGCACAGTCCTTTTAAGACTTTGTCCTTTGTTCCTTTGAAAATAGATGGAGATTAAAGATGGAAGTAGATGCTTAGAGTATTTTCACCTCAGCGATTCAAAACTCCAGTGGTTCAATGATCTTCAGTGAGCAGGAACCCACCACAAAACTTGCAACTTTACAGTCGAAGAATAACGAGTAGGCCTATACATACTTACATTCAGCTGTTTGCTGCCATCAATGACCTCACAGCAGACCCTATCAATTGCATTGAAATGAACTGTTAATTTGTCATTGAGTAACTTATGACCTCATTGATGAGTGTTAGGATTCAGTAGACCTGTGACTCGTTTATTAAGGAAGTTGGTCATTCCATTCCTGTCAATTCCCTTGTGAGTCAATTTACCTTCGTTTTATTGTCTTTTGTGTCAAATGACTCCTACAACTGCTTACTTATTACTGCAATTTCAATAAGTATGAGTTTCGGCAATAGGCCAGTGAAACGTGGCTAATACACTTCATGTTATTGGTTGAGAGACTGAGTTACGTACTATAGAACTAATTTGAATACCACAAAACTTATAACAAGTCCAGTGGACGTGTTTGGAGTTGACTAATCTTGTGTACAAAGTGCTACAAACCAAACTCAGCTGCTCACTGGAGCAGAATTGTTACGTTTTTCACAGGTCAACATAAAGATTCAGAGGATGATTTATGGCTTATTGACCAATCAGACAAGCTTAAAATGCTACGTAGATAATGAGAAAACTATCCATGAAAACTCATACTAAATGAATCTGCAGTAAGATAATGCTGCAAGTGACACCATGCACACAGTGTGCATGTCATTCATCCAACATCATCTCACAATACACAACCTCAGACTGTGAGTCTGACATCAGTTCCTACAGTAATCAAATCACATTCCAAATAAAATTTAAATTATTTCTAGTGTCATCTAATGAACCTAAAGGTATCAGGTATATTAGTTACTTCATTCTCACAAGTAATTTGTAAAGCAACCAGATTACTTTTTTCAATATAAAAAGTAATACGTAACTGCAGTGGTATACCTTCGCGATAAGACCCCCTGTTTTTAGACCGACTTGCCTTATGTGAACACCGTCTGCCCCACACTAAGTAGCATTTTTAGTGCATTTTGCTCCCCGGTGAGAGACCGTACTCCCACGAGAGACTGCTCCACGACCATAGAAGGGGTGGTCTTTAACACAGGGACCACTGTAGCTACTTTTTCAAAGTAAGTTACTAAAACAACACTGGAGCGGATGCATGGAAATCAAATGCATGTAACAACTTTTTCGTACAATGACTGATTTGTTCTTCAAGGGTATCACATGCCAAAATATCACACCGGTTGTATACTGTGTTTTTCAACCCTGTCATGGTATAATAAGCTGAATCATATCTAAATATAAACACATCAAAGTATATTTCAGTTTTTTCTTCACATTTGCAAATTTGTAACAGTTGCCTTCCGTTTTAGATTTGACTAATTTGAGAAGATTTATATTTCCAGGTGAAATGTGTTATGATGACCCTGATATCTTTTAGATATATATATTTTCCTATATTACCTGTTTAAGAAGCAGTTTGGGTATTTACGTCATGATGGTAATTTCAACCAATGTATTTATTTTTACACACTAAGATACTACAGGTTTTTCCAGAATGGTGGTCCATTTTAAAAATATGTTCTTTTTATTTAGCAAACGAGCTTTGTCACGTCCTTCACAGTTACCTGCTGGTTTCATAATCTTCAAAATATAGAGCATGTTCTGGCATCATAAATTCATGTCCACAAATGGATATATAAATGTTAGCATACATGTACTTATCATTCGCTGACTGTTACAATTTTTCATATTCATGATGGTAATTACCATTAAAAAGATGCAGCTGGTTTTACAGTGCATGCACTTATAAAGCGGTGCACAATTATAAGACTGGCCATACTGAATCGATGTTCATTTAAAATGTTTCAAACTGTAAATGTATTCAGCATCTTGAATTCCTTTGCAGGAACTAACCACCTGGGCTTTTCTCCCTTCTGAATAATTGATGCCAGGAAGGAACAATCCCATTAAATCCTAAGCTAATTTGCATACAGTCCTTGTTGGGGCATATAAAGTACTTTCTTTGTCTCTAACTGTCTAATTGTTTAATTTAAAATATGTTACGATTGCCTTCTAGTTCTCACAAATAGTAGGGCATTATGTCCCACAAAATGTCACAGCAGGGACGGACGCAGGGGGGGGGGATGGGGGGGATGCATCCCCCCCCACCGGACCAAAATTTATATATTTTTACATGTTAATTTTATCCGCACACAGTCGCTTTATGTCGCGAATTATGCGTTCCGCGACGCGATAATCCGATAGACCCCCGCCTATCGGAATTTTCTGGATCCTCCCCTGTGTCACAGTTCTCCTCAGTTGTCTTCTTATATTTGGGATAGAGGATGACGCAATGTCTCAAGCAAAGCCTGGAGAACATGTTTGCAAATCACCCATGGCATTTCACCCTCTGAAGGGCTGCTTTGAGGGCATTCTCAATTCTGGGACATTTGGCAAAGACGGAAGTTGTCCGTTGCTATTATTGCCAAATGCATGCCATCAAATTGAGAGTGTGGCTTTCTAATAAGCTACCTCAAACATTATGACAACATCAGAAAGCAAGAGAGAGTGATACCAGGGGCTTATGAGGTGCCTTATTGGCAATGTGTAATTTTAAGTTTGTAAGCAATGAATAAAGACTACCCTCTCAGCTGCTGTTTCAGATCTGCCAATTCTCAGCATTCTCTTCAATTTTTATAAACTGTATCTCAAAATAATTCATATTTGTCACTTTTCATGAACATATTGTTTGAGCAAAGCAAGTTTTCAATCATTAATTCTGATAAGTCAGGTTAACTAAATAAATCAGATGACTCACCATTATCCTCAAATTTGATTACCAAGCACTGAGAGAATTTTATTGAAATGTCATAAACATTCAACTACCAAATAAGGAAAGAAAGATTTATTTTCCACATCCTCCCACACCCAGTTATTTGCAGTTCCTGGTTATTAGTACTGTACTACCTTTTCTTTGGAGAAGTTATTTGTGGACTGATCGTTTTGGCTTCTGTTTCTAAAGTAAGAAAATGACCAATTGGAGTTAGATTAGCATTTTGGAGCTTCCATTGAATCCGAAATTTTGACGTCACATGTTAAATTTCAACACGTGTAATTTTCAGCAAGTTGCTCATTCATGAGAGCTAAGATTTTTCTCAATTCCAGCTTCTTTTGTCTTGAGTAGGAATCCCTTGAAAAGAAACTGAAAAGTTAATTCAGAGTGTTTTGGTTATTTATGGCTAGTACTAGTATTCTGTTCATTTTTCTGATTGTTGTTAACAGTTTTAATATTTTTTTATTATGGTTATTTCATCCTGACTCATATTGTTCAAACCACAGGCAACATTACGTTATAAGTATTTGCTATAAGAAAGTCAGTTTTGTATGATTAGTGAGCATTGTGTTTAATTATTTATTTAGAATTTTAGTCATTTGTCAAAATGGCATATATTTCATCACTAACTTTAAGAGGTTATCAATCCATTACTGATTTAAGATATTATATATATATTTGCTGTTGGACTGTTGCTTGTCAGAATAAGCAGGCTTTCTGGACAGTACAATCAAGATGCAGAAGATTCCTTGTAAATAAAAAAAGTGGAATTAATTAAATATTCCACATTCTAAACTCAAAAGGTGTATGTAATTATAAACCATTTTTAATGAGTTCTTCTTATGGTAGTGGCAAGCAGAATTTTTTTTTCTTCCATTTTTTAATAAGGATGCTACAATTATGGTATGAACAATTACTGGTTTCTAAGTACAAGGCAGCCTAATTGCTCCAAAATAACGCAATCAAACATATATGGGGCAAATGTGAAATATGTCGAGGAAAATCTTGTTGGTGAACTGCCTTCAATATGTGCATAACATACAGGGTGGTCAAAAAAAACTTTACAGTTGATATTTCATTTTCCAGGCTGCCATGATTGAGTCAGTGCCAGGGTACTTATGTGTATACAAGCCAAGTATACTAGATCTTTGGAAAATTGGTTGCTGATTAAAATAGGTCATTACTTTTTTGATAGTAGACAAAATGGAAGCCAGGAATGCTCCTGCGTTTTCACTACTCTGGGTTGATCATGACCCATCAGCAATTTGGAAGCAACTGAGCTTCACAAGACAAATAAATATGACCTAAAATGAAAATGAAAATACAGAGGCACAATTCAGCACAAGCCAGAAGGTGCTAGACCAGTCAACTATGGCCATTATAAGATTTAAAACAAAGCCATCTGAAGGTTGACGATCAGGGTGTTAAAAATCTCGGGAAAAGTACATATTAACATCTTAAAAGAGCATCTGAAGCACTGGATAGATACGACATACAATGCTACAGATAATTTGATCTTCAAACAAGATGGGGAATCAGTCATTCTACCATGGAAAGCCCAGAACTGGATCAAGGTTCGTTCTGCCAAGTTTCTCGGCAGGACAATAGGGCCCCTATTATCACAAGATCTTAATCAATGTGATTATTCTGGGTTGGCAAATTTAGAGGCAGATCCCTGCAAGACACCACAGACTTTAGTTGCCAAATGAAGGCTTCCGTTAAGTTTTTATGGGAAAAACGCACACAAAGTTACATTGTTGACACCTCTGCATCATTTAGGCCCACGGTAGAAAAGTCATCAGTCCAAAAGGACCTCCAAATGAATGAATTATCTCTAGAAAGGTTGTTCTTTGCTATACAAGTTGTTTTGTATTGAAAAATAAGTAATTGTTACAATGAGCGTTACCCAAAAAATAATTCATAAGTGTAAAGTTTTTTTTTGACCACCCTGTATATGGATTAGGTACATGATGCATCAAGAAATTCTTGCATCACAAATTGTGTGTATGAATAACTAAAAACATAAAAAACTTACAGATGATTTCATATTTGTAGACATTTGAGGTAGAAAATACATTATTTTTCTTGCGATTTTCATTGTTCGAGAGAAGGTATGACACCACTCTCTCTTGAAAAGTGACATAGCCTTTACATGGGTGACCATGGCATCCCAAGCCATTGATCTCCTAACAGGGACTGACTTTAGCAGTTTCAAGTGAGAGTTTCAGTTTGTGTTTCACACATTTTTAGTACACGCATTCCGCAAGTCCAATACTGTGCATACAGCCGATTGGGATCAGATGATCCATGTAATGACTGCTCATACAGAAAATAAGCATGTATAATTGTGAATGTAACTTTTTCTCAGAGGAGGCGCTCAGCTCAGGCGGCAGGATAATAGGCTACCAATTGCGGGGTCGCTGATCTGATTCCCACTGTGATTTTCTCATGAATGTTGGCCACATCACTGGGCCACCATCCTGTCCTGAGGGATCATTCAGAATTAATGATTCTGGGGAGAGGGTGGGGGGTTATGAGTTTTGTTGGAACTTGCTGTCAAGACTGTACACCCCCCTTTTGTTCCATGCTTAATTTTACCTATCATACATTCCATGCAGATTTTTGGTACGTCCCCTTTTCTTTTATTAAAATTTCATACCCCCCTTAAGTATTGTGAGTAATAAGTACCCCCCCCCCCGAAACGTGTGAAAAATTGGTGCTCCATCTGGAAAAACTCCCATTCTCCCAAGTCATAAATTCTATTTAGCCTGCAAGGCACATAGATTCTGGACAAAAGGTAAGAATTAGTACTGCCCCCCTTGAAACTCCCATCTCCCCCTCAACCCAGTCATAAATTCTGAATAGTCCCTTACTGAAGTCATAGACAATGCTTTTGGTCAAGGCATGGTAATTTAGTGCAAATAGATGTGAAGCTTGAAACTGATTTAATATCAATTGAAACAATCAACAGTTGTACACAAGTGTGTGAAATACAACAGTTCGTGAAGAAATGAAAGAGTTCATGTGGATTTTGATGTGTGTGAACAACTGCCACAATACCAAGTTGGCCTTTACAATATACTACTGGTCAAAATTATGACATCATGTTTACAGCAAACAGCACTTGCTTGAAGCTGAAAACAAGTGACACGCAATGGGCAACTTGACCAATCACCTGGCAGGATTTTCTCATGTCAGACCAAAAATTTTGCAAAATATTTTGTTATTTGATGAAAGTCTACAAATATGAAATTGTCTGTAAAACACTCTGAATTAACTTCCAGTTTCTTTTCAAGGGATTTCTACTCAAAATAAAAGAAGCTTCACATTGGCTATAGACCCAGTTTAAAATTACATCATAGTTTGTAGTTAATTTATATATATTGCAATGCTAGAATAGAGTCATTTCTGACATCACAGTTCAACAGCATAGAAAAGAACTTGAGATTCCATGTATACATAACGAGGACTGTAAGTTGATGTGCAGATAAATCATACTTGCGAATTCCACTTTGCTTTTAAAGATCTTCTTGATTGTTGATGTACCCCCACTCAGAGAATCTACTGAAGTGTGTAGTGTACCCGTGTGGTGAAAATAAACCAAAAGCACATGGCTTCAACACAGGCACACCGGTCAGGATATACTAAGGGAAGAAGAAGAAGGCATGGTTGACCTTTGACCCATGGAAGCCAGTCCATTTTAGTTGATTTATAATTTTTTCCATCACAGAAGGGCACCAGAAGTGACTGGTCGAAAGTTAAAAACCTACAGAGAATGTAGAGTAAATTTTAATGAGATTGGTGAAAGAGAGTGACCTCCAGAGTGCTAACGAGATTGCATGAAATTCTTGGGGTAACAGCAGCTGTGCTGCTAAAAACCACAACCTTATAATATATACATCATAGCATTTGACAGTGTTTGCAAAACTATTGGAACGTTTGGTCAGAATGAATATAATCAAATGATTTTAAATTTACACGAAGAATGTTGTAAATCCACTTGTTCATTTCGCCATGGATGCCGTTACATGATTCATACTAAAGGCAGATAATGCTTTAAGCAACTGAGCTGCTGTATCGGGTTTCGAAGGATACCCATTTGAAATTTTGATAGGCCTGTTTCATTTTAAAGTGTTAATGGAACACTCCATTTATTCTTTATGGAAACACTAAACAAGGTTAATGAAGTGCAGTTAAGGGGAGTTTGATTTCTTTCAAGCTTAATTGTCTTTGATCATTATATTGATTTAGTTTTATTCACAATTAGAATGAGAAAGTAGACGTTCCTTCCATTATTTTTTTTAATGTCTACCTTCCAAATTGGTCAATAGATATTTAGCCAGTTTTAGCAGGCTTGGAGTTTGTGTTTCTGTAAAGTTCAGTTGCATATATCATTATGCTGGGAAAGAGAGAGAAAGGATTGTGATCCGCAACAGTCAGTACACATTTACTTTGAATTGAAGACAAGAGTCAAGGAGAGACCACCAACTAACCATGCACTGGAATTTTACCCTATCACATTCAGTAGCAGCTTGGCACAAAAGAAAAGAAACTGGTTGACTTATCAAGTTACGGACATGCAGTATACACATGCTGATTGGAAGTAAGTGAATTTTCTACTATCCTTCCAGAAAGGACGTAGAATTTGAAAAATCCTGCAAAATTGGTATGTGACCTCACACTGCTGGGGCATCGTGATTGGCTGTGGTGTGAAGTGTGATGCAGTGTTGATGTATGATGTAGTGTAGAGAATAGCCATATATGGTATGTGACATAGTATATGAAAGTCTTATGGAGCATAACAAATGAAACACTGCAAGATGTAGCCAGCAGGGGCATATCTAGAAATGGTCACAGAGTTGATCCTCCCTGCCTTCCCCCGAAGAGTGAATCCATCCAACAAATAATTTGCAATAACAACTGTGTATCCCCAACTTGAGACACCCTAGCTGTGCCACTGATAGCCAACAGAAAGCAACATTCAGATTAGGCAGTTTATGAGCAACAGTTGTTTATTGACTTGAACAGCTTGTAATCTTATTACTTTACTTGTACACACATAACATGAACTGATATGCCAGTGTACTACCTCACAGATTTGATATGACATCCTATGCAGAGTGAGCCATGATTGGCTTAACAACCTGTGACCTCATGTGGAACACCTGGTTTCCAATGCTAACCTATGGGAACTGCCATATGATGTCACACTTCCACAGTGCAAGAAAAAATCACTTTCCGTGTACTTTCTGGAAGGATAGTTAAAGTTTGGTCAGCGCCAAACGTCCTCAATTGCTTTTGGAAGCATGAGCTCTCAACCAATGAGATGAAAACATAAAGGATCAAATTTGAGGTGTGTAGGATAACCATGGCTGTCAATTTTCTTTGATGTACTCAAAGCTACGTATCCATAAAAAACAATCATACATCTCACATCCATAAGAAACTATCTCACATCTCTCTGAAATAGCAAATTCCAAATTTGATCAAAAAACTTATTTGTTGAACTTAAGATTGATTTTCTCGTCCTCTATGTTATAAATTCCCAGTCACTGTACCAATGTCTTATTATTATTTTTCTAATTAACCAAAAAACAAAACATCAAATTTTTTATTTTATTTTTTTAAATATATATATATTTCTTGAATAACATATTTATCATACTGTATATTTTGAAATTTACACAAATATTTCCTGCATCCCTTACATTTCTGTATTTTACAATATTTCTATCTGTATAATAATTTTGTATTTTGAAGGTAGTTCCCTAAAAGCGACCATCTTTGGTCTTTGGGAATTTCCTAAATAAATTAATATCAATATCAATATCAATATAGGTCAAAGTCCTTGATTACTAAATTACATTTCAAAGGGGAGAGGGGTTCACATACTCATCAATAATTTGAACCCATATATGACTGTTTGTAGAGCAACAAAAATTGGCTGCCATTTGCATCTTGAACACCCCAACTATCATTCTTGGCCACTACCCCAATAATTTAAAAGGCATTTTGGAGTAGTAATTAAAATTCAAGATTTACATAGGCTAGATCGATTTATTAGGTTTTAGTTTTTTGTACAGATGAATGTGTCATTCGGCTTTGTTGATTTATGAAGTAAAGCGTGTGTAATCTCAATGCTAAAACACCAAAAGAAGATAGATTTGTATCTGTCTTTAGATTAACTCAATATATCGCCTGCTTTCATTTGTATGGAAAGACATCTGCATTCTTTATGCCATGATGTGTAATGTTGAAACAGTATTAGAATAGACAATCAGAATATTTCAGTAGTCATGATGTAAGTCGGTTGGAAACATGGTCACAAATTACCCCTGGCTTTTTACCAAGTGCAACATGTGAGAGGCATGCTCATTTTCTGGAATATTTAAGGAAGAAAGAAGTCATTGCTGCTATCATAGCCGAAAGCATAACATCAAATTGAGACCGTGTCTTGCTTTCTAATGAGTTGGTCTTCAAAGTCACAAAGTACAATAGCAATAGCTGAGAGCAAGACAGAGTGTCATTAGGGAGAGGGGAATGAATATCTATGAAACTTTGAGTTCGGAGTAAATTATCTAAGACATCTTCCTCAACTGCAGTATCATGGTTACCAGTTCTGCATTTTAAAACATATTTTGTAGGCATTGAAGACGTGTTATTCGGTTATCAGAAATCTAATTAAAAGCTGCCACATACCTGGCAGCTGGGTGGCTGAGTGCTTGAGGTACCTGCCTGCTCCACTTAAGGTATTTGCCTGCATTTGAACCCCGGGTGGGGAACCCAACATTTTCAGTGAACCTTCTTGAGAAAAATCCCAGCTGGATGTCATTTGGATGAGACGTTAAATTGGCGACCCTTTGTATCAGTGTCTGTGCTGAGCAACTAAAAGATCTCTCACATGGGGTAAATCTGTAACATGTTGAGGACTCACGCTCTCTCTCCCATCTCATCAATCAACCCTCATGAGCCCAGAACTGGTGTAAGAGGGCTGCACTAACCACATCTATCTATTTATCTACCTGATTGGCCTAAATCTAAAAGTCTATCTCAGAGGTAATCTTCCCCAAAAGGGGTAACTCAGATAGAATCTTTCTTAGTTTGTTCCATGCAGAGCAAAAGAGATGGTCTTCTGTTGTAATAATGCTTGAGCCCTCAGGGCTGCAGTTAAGGCCATGTCACCTGAAACACACTACATGCATTGTATCCACACGCATGAACACCAGTTATACCCTATAGACAATACAAGCGTATGCAATTGGAATTTCGAGATTGCAAGAGCAGACCCATGTTGCAAATAACACACAGGTATGGTGCAGAAGCAATAGTTGACCTTGTACATCTCACTTATTTTGATAATGTTCTGGCATCAGAATTTAGAATTAGAATTAGAATTTATTGGTGAACAAAATACAATTACACTTCAACATAAGATATTTTGAAGAAATACAAAAACTAGTGGGAGCCTATTCCAAAGTCACATGACAAATTCCAATCAGAATAGAACCATAGCAGTGATCACAAACTGTTATAAATTGTTTGTTACTATGTGTGCTTTAGCAGTTAGACATGAGATAAAAATATATATGAATCTACAAAAGATAAAAAGTTTGTCTCCACTTTCAGCAGAGTGTGTAAAGTTTATTACCACTTGGCATACAAAAATGTTTGGTGATTACTTTATAAACGGAAAGAATAGCTCCTTTCACATGTATAGGAAAATAATAAGCGAAAATAGATCAAATGAAACGTTATGATTTTTATTTTCTCCTGAAATATATTGAAAATTTAAGAACAATTCTGGTACCAAGCAGAACTATGACCTTTGACGCGGACAAACAGAAAAGTTACAACACTTCCTGTCTTTGTACCAATCAAATAGATGGATTTGAGCTATTTTACTCTCAAGAAAACCACGACATCCTTTGCAACACATGAAATGGAACCATTTTATTTTCTGTGTGAGTCCATAGCAGTTAAAACACAACTCAAACTGTATGCACACATTTCAATGATTTCAAAGTGCAGATGTTCACAGTTTGTAGAATGCTGCTTAAGGCTGTATGAGATTAACCACCCACCTTTTCTCCATGTTGCTCTGAATAATTGATGACAGGAAGGAACAATTCCATTTAATCCCAACTGAATTTGCTCACATCCTTCTTTAAACATATGCAATACTTTCTTCAACTGTAACTGTTTTATCGCTGAATTCAAGTGTCTCCACAACTGCAACACAACTCTATCGTTGAGAAAGAATGACATATCGGTAGATACAGTTATTTATATATTGATTGGAGATAATAGTTTGTTGATTGGAGTGTGAATTTTGGTACATTTTGATGTTTTATAATATTTACAAAATGTGTCTCCTTTTGTTTGTCATTGTTTATGACATTTCTAATGAATGTATTTACTTTTTGGTTCGTGTTGATTTTATTTCTGCATCTTTGAGAAAGTGTCTTTCATTAATCAGTCAGTCGATTCTAACTGAGCATACATGGCATAATGTTAATGTGTTAGTAATAATATTTTATGCCACAAATCAATATGATATTTTCAATAAACCCTTTATGTAAATTGGATGTGAAAAACTAATTCTGCACAACAAAATGTAATAATTCTCTTCGGCAGCTTGTAAATTTGACTGGAAGGACTTGGTGTTTAAGTAATATTCAAGATAGAGAAACATGCAACGTCTCGAGTTAAGCCTAGAGAACATGTTTGCAAATCACTCATGGCGTTTTCCACACTGAAGGGCTGCTTTAAGGGCATACTCAATTCTGGGACATTTGGCAAAGACGGAAGTTGTCTGTTGCTATTATTGCCAAATGCGTGCCATAAAATTGAGAGTGTAGCTTTCTTATAAGCTTACTTGAAGTGTTATTGCAATATCAGAAAGCAAGAACGAGTGATGTTATGCCATGTGAGATGCCTTTTTGACGATTTTTAATTTAAATAGTTCTCAAGAGCATTGTTGTGGTTAGGGTCAGGCAGTTAATTTGCATAATTCTTCAAATTCATTCTCTCATAGTGGTCCACACTTCACTCTTTATTTTAAAATATTCTTAATTTTTTTAGAATTTAAGGCAATTTTCTTCAATTCTCTACTTCTTCCCTCTTTTGGGCTTCCAAATGGCCCACATTGTTTCAGTTATAAATGAAGTATGCTTGAAGTTGATCAAAAACGTCTTGCTGTCACAGGTTCTAATGCATTTGTGATGCAACTCTTCTAAATAAAATTTGCTTAAAATGAACGTATAATCATCAATTGAAGACCATCTTCTGAACTCTGCTCGCGGGTCTATCAAGTTTCAGTGTCCCTTTTTAAAAAAAGTTTCCTTGTGAAATAATTTGTACAGAATGTCATTTTGCATTCACATAACATATAGAGTGGGTCGGGGCAAGAAGCCCGGGTTAGGTGAGAAGCCCCCCCAGGGTTATATCTAAACTTACATTTTTGGTGCTTTTTCTTATTGATAGGATTGAAGCTAGAGGCTTTTTAGGTGACGTCACAAATTTTCAAGGCATTCAGCACCAAACCATAGTCGTAATTAAAGAAACAAAAAAAGGTGCATGGTTTTTGTAACTTTGACTAACTCTTTGAAAGGGGTTGTCCGAAATAACTTTGGAAATTATTAAAAGTATAATGGATATCTGCATTGCTTCACTTTATGACCATCACATAAATATGATTTGGATCATGTTTTTTGCATTTTAGCTCAAAATATAGAGGTCAAATTAAAATATGTGGGTTTGGGGCGAGAGGCCCTACATGGTGTGGGGCATGGGGCCCCTCCACTGAGGCCTCGAAGCTGCTTCCGGAACCATTTAATTATGTTTACTCTACCTTAAATCTTGATAGAATAGCATATTGAAATAGAAAAAATTTTGGCCGAAATTGAAAAAGGGCAAAAAATATTAAAAAATAAATGCATGAACAGAAAAATTCTAAAATTCAGAAAAAGTGAATAGAATGCCTTAAAAATGATAGAAGAACCCCAGGAAATAACTTTCAAGCTGAATGCGCTCGCAAAAAAAATTGCCATAGGATTATAATAGGGGGGCTTCTTACCCGATGGGTGGGGTAAAAGGGCCATTTAAATTTTTTTACAAAAAGGGCCGTAACTTCTTTATTAAAATTGGTAGACATTCGTTTCACTAGTTACAAGTAGAGTCAAGTGATCCCTTCCTGACAGCATAAGCATTCAAATAATCGACTACAAAAAGTAGGTCAAATCGCATCTCGAAGTTAAGGGGGGCTGCATGCCCCGCGCTACTCTAGCCTAAAACGAGGGATACTGTCCACCTTAAGTTGTGTGCAAAATAAAATTAGTTGGCTTGCATTTGATCTTAACTGCCAGGGAATTTACTGATGAGTCAGATTAATCAACAGTTTCCTAAATTAATCAGATGACACATCATTTCCTTCAAAATAGATTTGATTACGATGCAATGACCAAAACATGTGTTGAAGTGTCAACAAAATCAAATACCAACCACCCATTTTGGAGAGAAACAGTTTATTTCTATATCCTCCCACACCCAGTTATTTGCAGTTCCTGGTTATTAGTACTGTTGTACTTCTTCTTTGGTCAAGTTATTTTTGGACTGATTGTTTTGCGTCTGTTTCCAAAGCAGGAAAATGACCAATTTTAGTTAGATGTGTATTTTTGTGCTTCCGTTGAAACTTGAAACGTGACGTCACATGTTAAATTCTCACGTTTGCAGTCTGCACCCATTCAGCCATTCATGGGAGCAGCAAAAATTCTCACTTCTAACCTTTTTTTTAGTAGAAATCCCTTGTATTAAAACTGGATGTTAATTCAATGTCTTTTAATAGTTATTTTGTGGCTTCTTTAGAATTGTTTTCTTGTTTTAGATTGCTTTTAGTTTTTGTTTTTCGGTGTCATATTTTTTATCAGTCTTTTCCTGTGTTGTTTCAACCAGAGGGAATGCTGCATATTGCTATTTCAGGTAATAATCTGTCATCTTGTTTTGGTAGATTTGCTTATGTGCTTTAACGATAGGCCTATCATGCCGCCTATGTATACTGATAGGCTTTCAGTGGTCCCTGTGTTATAAGACCGCCCATTCTGCAGTCATGAAGCGGTCTCTCATGGGGGTGCAGTCTCTCGTCAGGGTGAAAATGTACTAAAAAAATACTACTTAGTGCAGGAGGAAGGCGGTCACATAAGGCAGCTGGTCTTACAACAGGAGGTCTTTCAACACAGGTACCACTGTACTTCATTTACAAATATCTGTGAGTCACCCATATTGTAAATAACATCATTAACAAATCTGAGAATTGAATTATGAATATTGAAATTTCAGAAATCCCATTTCCTAATGAAGCCTTTATGAACTCAAAACTGTATAAAAGAAATGATATGTATATGGTTTCCTGTTAGAGTCTAGCTTATCAAGATACTGAGATTCCTTATAAATAAATTGGAAGGAGGAATTAATTAAACATTCAACTTGTCAAATTTTCGAAATAGTCTCAGATGAATTTCATTAACAGCTTGGATGTTACATCTGGTAATGGGAGGGGAGAAAGTTTACACTAATGTAAATTTGCTGGTTCAGTAGATATTGTCTAGATCCTCCAGAATAAATTGATCCAACATAATGAATAATGCTGTTTGTATTCTATGAATTTTGTTGACGATACCACAGTAAAAATGTCAACAGCTTCTTTTACAGGGTTTGCAATAATTAGGCGAACATTTTGTATGAAGGAACATGAATCAATATAGTCTGAAATCAAAATATATCAAGAACTTTGCAAAGAACTTGTTCATTTCACCTTTGCTGTTATATGAATCATACAAGAACAGATAATGCATTGACAGATCTGCTGTATCAGGTTTCGAAGGATACCCATTTGAAATTGTGATATGCCTGTTTTGTCATAAAGTGTTAATGGAACATGCAATTTGTGTTTTTTTTTTCTTTAGAAACATTAAACAAGGTCAATGATGTGTAAGTGGGAATTTGCTTTCAGTTTATTGCGCTTTAGCTTTTTTTAAACTGTTGAGATGGTCAATAAATAAAAATAGAAATTGAAATTTATGTACCTGTAATAGCGGGGCACATTTTTCATGAATATAGGGAAGAAATAATGCATTTATATATAGAAGCATGAAACTTGGCATACAGTTAAAAAACGTCTTAAAGAAAATATTTAGATAGGGAGCCACTTCAGATTTGACCTGGTTGACCCATGGCAGTCATTTTCCAAAATGTCAGCCAATTCTCTCATTTTCCTGCTTTCTGTGAAGTGCCTATAGTTTGACCGTTTGAAAACAGTGCTAATTATTCCTTCTACAGATCTAAAAAAACATTTTCAATTGATTCGTGAATTGAACTAAGGAATTTAGGGTGGTCAGGGTCCATTTTGTCTGAACTGTTGAAGAAAACGCAGCATTTTCGCATTATTTTCGTGGGATCTCTATTGATATTTAATCAGACTACATATTTGAATTCCTTGCAAAAGAGCTTAATTAAAAAAAAAACTAAAAAAAAACTATATGAATCAAATTATAGTAAGATTTTTGTGTTCCTTCTGTTAATATTCAGTTCAATTAACTTTGGTCAATATTCTAATGGATACTCAGCCTGTTTTTTGCTGGTTTGGCACTTTAGAGATTGAGGTTCTTCTAAGTTCAGTTGTGTTCCAATTATGTTTTCTTTAAATTTGGACAGCGGAACATCCCCCCCCCCCTCATGCAAACTTACTGTTCATAGTGCTCAACATCAAGCCTCAAATCTACTATATACGTTCATTTCAGTTTGTGTATGACTGAATCAGAAGACCAGCAACTTATCATGTGAAAGATATACGATTAGGTCATTCATCACAAGGTCTTACAAGTACAATTTGCATTACATGGCTCTTTTAGGAAATAAATATATGTATATACCTACTCCAAGCAAAATAGTTTGCTTTTTTATAGCCATCACATAAATTTACGCACGTTGTTTTATCTCCAAAGTTTCAAGATCGTTGGGTTGCTTCATTTCAGAGCCACAGGTTTGAATCATGTATTTTGCTCATATCAGAAAAGGGGAAGAATTCAACATTAGGCCTGTCGACAAGTGGACCACTGTCACATTGCCACTTCCTTTTCCAGCAGACCAGAACTTATGCTGTCATGTGTTGCCACCTAGTGACTAGTGTGCTATTCCGCGAGCTCCTGCGAGAAGTCCACATCATTTCAGTCTGAGGAACTCACGCATTTTTGTCTGGAAGAAACCGGGGCTATTTCTGAGTGTGCTGATGGCCTTGTCTAATTCCTTTGAGAATGTGATTGCCGAGTCTGACTCTGGTATACATCAATGTTGAATAGAAATTTTGTGAATGCGCAATGAAATTGCAACTATTTCTTGGGATAGCAATGCTGTAGCATACAGAATCAACTTTTGTGCCAGGTGGCAGCAGCATGCAGTTCTCATTTTCACCGGACTGCCATTAGGCAATGTCTCAGGCTAAGTCCCAGGGGAACGTGTTTACAAATTACCCTTAGTGTCTTAGCAGCTGAAACTTGCACAAGGCAAAACCATTTTCTGGGATATTATGGAAGACAAAAGTTGTTTGCTGTTATCAGAGCCATAAGCATAACACCAAATTAAGACCATGTCTTGCTTTCAGATGAGTTGATCTTCAAAGTGCAACAGCGATAGCTAAGAGCAAGACACAGTGTGATTAGGGAGTGGGGGAAGGCACATACTTGTGTAATTTTAAGTTCAAAGGAAATTGACAAAAGCAGGTCTCTGAATTGCAGTCTCATGGTTAAAAGACCTAAATGTAAAAACATAAACTTATCTTATATGGAAAATTTGGAGTGACTTCGTTCTCCGTTACTCCGGAGTTTATAGAAACTAGAAAGTGAATCTTTAACTGCTGCGTCTGAGGTGACATAAACTTTCACGCTTCGACCAGCAAGATTGTGATCATACACTTCTGCCTCAGGCTGTCAAGAGGACTGAAGAGAAAAAGTTTGTCACTTTTTCACCTTTCCTACATGATTGTGTTATGTCTTATAGACAGACACCGAATTTGAGGGTTCTAAAATGCTTTCCAGTTGAGATCTAACAATAACAGAAATGCACTTTGCAACCCTATAATGAAGTGTATAACTGACTTAGACCTCATATACTTCTATAACTATACATTTTTTAAAAGTTGTAATTTTGTCAAAATAGATAATAATCTGATTGTTTGTACTGTCAATTCTTAGCAGGGCATCAACATGCAAAATTGTTGTTTAGATACCATCTTTTCCACAGTGAGATTTAAAGTTCTGTTGTTTCAGGCTAACAAGCCCCTCAGGGTTTTACGCCTGCATGTTTGGAACTGCAAATATTGTACTTTTTATGGTGATATAAAAATAAAAAATATCCCCCCCCCAAAAAAAAAGTGATGCGATTTCTGCTAGAATATTGTACTTCTTATCCCTACTGAGTTTGGCTGTTTCGTTTTTGTCGTCCCAAAAACATTGACCACATTTTGTTTCTCACTAAACTCGGCTTCTCTCAGCTAAACGCGACTTCCCTCAACCAAACTTGCTTTCCCTCAACCAAACTCACCTTCCCTCAACTAAACTTGGCTTCCCTCAACTACCCTGAGTTACCCCATCATGAAACTGTGGTTACCCTGTGGGGGTGAGGGTGTATCCTACCATGAGGCCTATGCAGCAATCTGGTCCCAGAATGCCTTGACTGCATGATCTTCTTTTACGATCCTAGGCCTGTGGTTCTTCCTAGTAGATGCTGTGATCAGTTAGTTTTAGAATTGGCCCTCCCAAAAGGATATAATGAAGAGCCTGGTTAACCAACAGTTTTTGGAATAACAAGCTGATCCATCATTTCTTTAATAGATTTGATTACCAAGCATTGTTTAAACAATTTTGTATTGAAGTGTCATCAAAAATATAGTAACTAACTAAAACTAAAAATAATATTTTGAGGTCCTCCCACAACTTCAGTATTTTGGTCACGTCTGAGTTATTTGTAGACTTTTTGAAATATTTTTAGTTCTTTGATGGTAAAAGGAGGCAACTTTAGTGAAACGTGGGTTTAAACTTCCGTTGCAATTGTATTGCGATGTCACATGTTGTGATTCCCAGGTCTGCAACCATGGCGCTGTCCATGAAACTAGGTGAGCTTTTTCTTTGTCTCATTGTTTTGCCTGTTTTTGGTAGATAGAGCAGTTTTTCCACTTTATGGAATCATATGGGCAACAATTTCTTCCTGTATATTCAATGCGATTCATAGGATGAACAGCACCCTGGTAGTTGATGCTCATTTTATACCATTACATATTGTCAGTTCTTTGAAGGCAAAAATAACTGAGATTCTGTTGGGAATGAAATATTACAACTAATAACTAGTATTCAACCTTTAAAAAGGTTAGGCAATGATTCGACCTCAAATATATGAATAAAACAAATTATATGAGACTATGTCGGACTATTATGGTAGAGACCCAGTAAGCTGAAGTTTCTACTTATATTATGTGGTAAAGTAGACACACTTAGCCCATGCAAAATTTGAAGAAAATTGTCCATGTCAATCACAAGATATAGCCATTTACCCCTTTTGGGGGTTACTACCTAAAACCGAAACTGTTCATCCAGTAACATCCATTAAGTACAAGCCTAGATCCAACATAAACTTGACATTCCATTTTAAACAACCAAATTCCTCAAAATACGTATTTACCCCCCTTTGACCTTGATTACGAGGGTAAATTATCCTATACTGTAACGTTTTCTCTTTTAACATGTGCCTGAGTCAATATCCCATACGTGTGCAAAATTTGAAGTAAATCGTCCATGTCAGTCACAAGTTATAGTCATTTACCCCTTTTGGGGGTAATTATTAAAAACCGAAACTTTTCATCCAGTAACATCCATACGAATAACCTAGACCAAACGTGCAACTAATATTCCATTTTAAACAACCAAGTTCTTCAAAATATGTATTTACCCCCTTAGAACTTGATTACGAGGGTAAATCACCCTATTCTGTGAATTTTTTCCTTTTAGCATGTGTCTGAGTCAATGTCACAAACGTGTGCAAAATTTGAAGTAAATCGTCCATGTCAATCACAAGTTATAGTCATTTACCCCTTTTGGGGGTAATTACCCAAAACAGAAACTTTTCATCCAGTAAAATCCAACCGGATAGCAGTAGACCAAACATACAGCTGATATTCCATTTTGAACAACATAACTCCTCAAAATATATATTCACCCCTTTTGGCATTGATTACGAGGGTAAATACCCTATGTTGGCAATACTGTTAAAATTATTTGTTCAATATGTGCCTAAGTCAATATCCCAAACGTGTGCAAAATTTGAAGTAAATCGTCCATGTCAATCACAAGTTATAGACATTTACCCCTTTTGGGGGTAATTACCCAAAACAGAAACTTTTCATCCAGTAAAATCCAACCGGATACCCGTAGACCAAACATACAGCTGATATTCCATTTTGAACAACATAACTCCTCAAAATATATATTCACCCCTTTTGGCATTGATTACGAGGGTAAATACCCTATGTTGGCAATACTGTTAAAATTATTCGTTTAATATGTGCCTGAGTCAATATCCCAAACGTGTGCAAAATTTGAAGAAAATCGTCCAGGTCAATCACAAGTTATAGACATTTACCCCTTTTTGGGGGGTAATTACCAAGCTTCGGGCAACAAGGATTACATAATACAGAAACCATTAATATATTACCAGACTATCATTGAAATCCTTTCATTAAAACCAAAGTTTTACAATGTTTTCACTCTTGGGGCAAAACACCCTATTTTCAACACCCCATTACATAGTTACCCCTTCACATAATCAAAATATAAAATATCACTTACCTTGAATGGTTAGTCAGGCTACCTATTAGTGAAAGAACTGAGTTTCTAGCTTGCTTAGTTTTTCTGGAAACCTGTGCAAACCTGTTTTAGTCAAATTGGGGTAATTACCCCCTTACCCTCATTGCACAAAAACAATAATGGGTTACAAATGTTGGGATACATGTTTATATATATATTCCAAAGTTTCAAATTGATTCTTGTAATATTAAAAAAGTTATTCCACTTTTAAGTTTTCCAATTTTCGACTTTGAGATGACCTGTGACCTTGAGTTCAAGGTCAAGGTCAACCATCTTCTCCCAAAATGAAGTACTAACCATGGACTATATATGTACCAAGTTTCAAGTCTCTAGCACAAAAACCTACTGGCCAAGAAAAAAATAATAATAATAATAATAACTAGCAGTCAACCTTTGAAAAGGTAGGATATAAATCGACATGGAATACGTGGGCTTGCAGGCAAAAGATTGAACAATTCATACGAAAAATCAATGGAAACACATAACCAAATATACCATTGAAAACACAAAAACTGCTCAAAATACTTGTTCATCCCTTTTGGCATTGATTTTCAGGGTAAATTACCCGGTGACATCAAAGTCAAACTTGAATTATGTCCCCATGTCAAGATACTAAACCTGTGCAAAATTTGAAGAAAATCATCCAAGTCAATCAAAAGTTATGAATATTTACCCCTTTTTTGGGGTAATTAACTAAAAACGGCCATTTTAACTCAAAAACATCAATGGTGTGAAGTAAAGTCCCAACCGATGCCTGTTATACCATTGCAAAGATAAGAACTGCTCAAAACACATATTCACCCCCTTCGATCTGGAATATGGGGGTAAATAACCCCATGACATCCATATCGTACTTGCATTATGTCCCCATGTCAAGATACTAAACGTGTGCAAAATTTGAAGAAAATCATCCAAGTCAATCAAAAGTTATGAATATTTACCCCTTTTTTGGGGTAATTAACTAAAAACGGCCATTTTAACTCAAAAACATCAATGGTGTGAAGTAAAGTCCCAACCGATGCCTGTTATACCATTGCAAAGATAAGAACTGCTCAAAACACATATTCACCCCCTTCGATCTGGAATATGGGGGTAAATAACCCCATGACATCCATATCGTACTTGCATTATGTGCCCATGTCAAGATACTAAACTTGTGCAAAATTTGAAGGAAATCGTCCAAGCCAGTCAAAAGTTATGACTTTTTACCCCTTTTTGGGGTAATTACCTAAAAACGACAATTTTTATCCAGGAACATCCACAGCACGAAGGAAAGTCTCAAACGATGCCTATTGTATCATTCAATACACAATAACTGGTCAAAACACATATTCACCCCTTTCGATCCAGAATAAGGGGGTAAATTACCCCTTGACATCAAAATCATACTTGCATTATGCCCCCATGTCAAGATACTAAACTTGTGCAAAATTTGAACAAAATCGTCCAAGTCAATCAAAAGTTATGAATATTTACCCCTTTTTTGGGGTAATTACCTAAAAACGGCAATTTTAACACAAAAACATCAATGGTGTGAAGTAAAGTCCCAACCGATGCCTGTTATATCATTGCAAAGCTAAGAACTGCTCAAAACACATATTCGCCCCTTTCGATCCTGAATATGGGGGTAAATTAACCCATGACATCAAAATCATACTTGCATTATGTGCCCATGTCAAGATACTAAACTTGTGCAAAACTTGAAGGAAATCGTCCAAGTCAGTCAAAAGATATGAATATTTACCCCTTTTTGGGGGTAATTACCTAAAAATGGCAATTTTAACCAAAAAACATCAATGGTGTGAAGTAAAGTCCCAACCGATGCCAATTGTACCATTGGAAAGACAATAACTGCTCAAAATACATATTCACCCCTTTCGATCTTGAATATGGGGGTAAATTACCCCATTACATCAAAATCGTACTTGCATTATGTCCACATGTCAAGATACTAAACATGTGCAAAATTTGGAGAAAATCGTCCAAGTCAATCAAAAGTTATGACTTTTTACCCCTTTTTGGGGTAATTACCTAAAAACGACAATTTTTATCCAGGAACATCCACAGCACAAAGGTAAGTCTCAAACGATGCCTATTGTATCATTCAATACACAATAACTGCTCAAAACACATATTCACCCCTTTCGATCCAGAATAAGGGGGTAAATTTCCCCTTGACATCAAAATCATACTTGCATTATCTCCCCATGTCAATATACTGGACTTGTGCAAAATTTGGAGAAAATCGTCCATGTTAATCAAAAGTTAGAGTCAATTACCCCTTTTGGGGTAATTACCCCCAAAACGTTATTTTTATTTTATAATGTGACTGTAATTCATGAATACTATATACACACCAAGTTTCATTAATTTCCCTCCATTCAAACCAAAGTTAAAAAATGTTTTCACTTTTTGGACAAAACACCCATTTTTGAAAGTCCAATAACTCAGAAACCCCAAGTTTGATCAAAATATAAAAAGTGTCTTACCATGGATGAGCAGTCAGGCTATCAATTACAGCAAAAACTGAGCCTCTAGCCATTATAGTTTTCTCTGAAAACATGAGCAACTGGTTTTTGTCAAAAGGGGGTAAATACCCCTTTACCCTCATCTCCCAATAAACGATATAGGCCAAAATTGTAGCAACACATGTTTATATAAAGGTTCCTAAGTCCTAATAATCTAACAATGATATTAAAAGAGATAATCCACTTTGAAATTTTGGAAAATTTGACTTTGAGATGACCTGTGACCTTGAGTTCAAGGTCAAGGTCAACCATTTTCACAAAAAATGAAAGTACTGACCAAGGACTACCTATGTACAAAATTTCAAGTCTCTAGCACAAAAACTAACTGGCAAAAAGTGGCCAAATAATAATAATAATAATAATAATAATAACTAGCAGTCAACCTTTGAAAAGGTAGGATATAAATCGACATGGAATACGTGGGCTTGCAGGCAAAAGATTGAACAATTCATACGAAAAATCAATGGAAACACATAACCAAATATACCATTGAAAACACAAAAACTGCTCAAAATACTTGTTCATCCCTTTTGGCATTGATTTTCAGGGTAAATTACCCGGTGACATCAAAGTCAAACTTGAATTATGTCCCCATGTCAAGATACTAAACCTGTGCAAAATTTGAAGAAAATCATCCAAGTCAATCAAAAGTTATGAATATTTACCCCTTTTTTGGGGTAATTAACTAAAAACGGCCATTTTAACTCAAAAACATCAATGATGTGAAGTAAAGTCCCAACCGATGCCTGTTATACCATTGCAAAGATAAGAACTGCTCAAAACACATATTCACCCTCTTCGATCTGGAATATGGGGGTAAATAACCCCATGACATCCATATCGTACTTGCATTATGTCCCCATGTCAAGATACTAAACCTGTGCAAAATTTGAAGAAAATCGTCCAAGTCAATCAAAAGTTATGAATATTTACCTCTTTTTGGGGGTAATTATCTAAAAACGGCAATTTTAACCCAAAAACAAAAATGGTGTGAAGTAAAGTCCCAACCGATGCCTATTATACCATTGCAAAGATAAGAACTGCTCAAAACACATATTCGCCCTTTCAATCCAGAATATGGGGGTAAATTAACCCATGACATCAAAATCATACTTGCATTATGTGCCCATGTCAAGATACTAAACTTGTGCAAAATTTGAAGGAAATCGTCCAAGCCAGTCAAAAGTTATGAATATTTACCCCTTTTTGGGGGTAATTACCTTAAAATGACAATTTTCACCTAAGGACATCTGTATTGTGAAGTAAAGTCCCAACCGATGCCTATTATACCATTGCAAATATAAGAACTGCTCAAAACACATATTCACCCCTTTCGATCTTGAATATGGGGGTAAATTACCCCATGACATCAAAATCGTACTTGCATTATGTCCACATGTCAAGATACTAAACATGTGCAAAATTTGGAGAAAATCGTCCAAGTCAATCAAAAGTTATGACTTTTTACCCTTTTTTGGGGTAATTACCTAAAAACGACAATTTTTATCCAGGAACATCCACAGCACGAAGGAAAGTTTCAAACGATGCCTATTGTATCATTCAATACACAATAACTGGTCAAAACACATATTCACCCCTTTCGATCCAGAATAAGGGGGTAAATTACCCCTTGACATCAAAATCATACTTGCATTATGCCCCCATGTCAAGATACTAAACTTGTGCAAAATTTGAACAAAATCGTCCAAGTCAATCAAAAGTTATGAATATTTACCCCTTTTTTGGGGTAATTACCTAAAAACGGCAATTTTAACACAAAAACATCAATGGTGTGAAGTAAAGTCCCAACCGATGCCTGTTATATCATTGCAAAGCTAAGAACTGCTCAAAACACATATTCGCCCCTTTCAACCTGAATATGGGGGTAAATTAACCCATGACATCAAAATTATACTTGCATTATGTGCCCATGTCAAGATACTAAACTTGTGCAAAACTTGAAGGAAATCATCCAAGTCAGTCAAAAGATATGAATATTTACCCCTTTTTGGGGGTAATTACCTAAAAATGGCAATTTTAACCAAAAAACATCAATGGTGTGAAGTAAAGTCCCAACCGATGCCAATTGTACCATTGGAAAGACAATAACTGCTCAAAATACATATTCACCCCTTTCGATCTTGAATATGGGGGTAAATTACCCCATTACATCAAAATCGTACTTGCATTATGTCCACATGTCAAGATACTAAACATGTGCAAAATTTGGAGAAAATCGTCCAAGTCAATCAAAAGTTATGACTTTTTACCCCTTTTTGGGGTAATTACCTAAAAACGACAATTTTTATCCAGGAACATCCACAGCACAAAGGTAAGTCTCAAACGATGCCTATTGTATCATTCAATACACAATAACTGCTCAAAACACATATTCACCCCTTTCGATCCAGAATAAGGGGGTAAATTTCCCCTTGACATCAAAATCATACTTGCATTATCTCCCCATGTCAATATACTGGACTTGTGCAAAATTTGGAGAAAATCGTCCATGTTAATCAAAAGTTAGAGTCAATTACCCCTTTTGGGGTAATTACCCCCAAAACGTTATTTTTATTTTATAATGTGACTGTAATTCATGAATACTATATACACACCAAGTTTCATTAATTTCCCTCCATTCAAACCAAAGTTAAAAAATGTTTTCACTTTTTGGACAAAACACCCATTTTTGAAAGTCCAATAACTCAGAAACCCCAAGTTTGATCAAAATATAAAAAGTGTCTTACCATGGATGAGCAGTCAGGCTATCAATTACAGCAAAAACTGAGCCTCTAGCCATTATAGTTTTCTCTGAAAACATGAGCAACTGGTTTTTGTCAAAAGGGGGTAAATACCCCTTTACCCTCATCTCCCAATAAACGATACAGGCCAAAATTGTAGCAACACATGTTTATATAAAGGTTCCTAAGTCCTAATAATCTAACAATGATATTAAAAGAGATAATCCACTTTGAAATTTTGGAAAATTTGACTTTGAGATGACCTGTGACCTTGAGTTCAAGGTCAAGGTCAACCATTTTCACAAAAAATGAAAGTACTGACCAAGGACTACCTATGTACAAAATTTCAAGTCTCTAGCACAAAAACTAACTGGCAAAAAGTGGCCAAATAATAATAATAATAATAATAATAATATCAAAGAAAACAATATAAATCTCCTTAGAGTCGATTTATAATAATAATAATATCAAAGAAAACAATATAAATCTCCTTAGAGTCGATTTATAATAATAATAATAAAATCAAAGAAAACAAGATGATTCTCCCGATAGGTCGAATCATAATAAGTATAACAGCATGAAAATTATATTTGGACCTGTTAAGAATAAATTACTCTTACTCTAAATATTGTAATTCAATTCTAATGAGTTTCCAATTGTGAGGGGTCTTTGACCTGATTGACCCCTGTGTGACCTAAGAAACCTGCCGATTGGTTTATCTTATAATGCTTCTTTTCGTGAGCATGTGCATTTCATATTTGCACGTATACCACCGGGGTACATGGAAAATCTGAAAAATGTAACGTTTATGGTTAAAACAATGAGGCAGAGCCCCATAATTAAAGGAAACAAAAAAGAACCTTAAACAGCCACCCACAACCTTGTTGTCAACCTCGTTGTCTTTTAAGTTGATGTGTTAACTGAAAAAAAAAAGGCTCTGAAAAGAGGCTCTTGAAAGAACATCTTAGCTTTGGCAAGGTGGGGCAGACCACAGAGGCATGGGAATTCTTATCTGTGACATTATGATACAAACCTTGAAACAACAGAACTGTAAAAATTCCATTTCACATAAAGTGGACACTGCATGTACAGTGATTACAAAGAACATGAAACTTAAGATACATTAAGTGTCTATCGCATTGTAGATCTTTGCAGATTGGTGGTCCACTTGAAAAATGTTTTTTCAATTTGCAAACTGGCTTTGCAACATCATCGACAGTTTTCTGTTGGTCTCCTAATCTTCTTATTATATGAAGTTCCTTAAGTCATTTAATCAGTTTTTTTTATTGTCACCTATGTTGCTATAGATAAGCACTGAATCAACTGATTAACCATAACTGATCCAAACGAAACATTTTTAAGCCAGTGACATCACACAACCAAGTTGCAAGTTAATTTTGAAACTGTTTGGATCACTAATCCGCAAACAGCTCTAATTCTTTTTGGACTGAAAAAAAAAAACGTGGACATTCCCAGGAATTTCCATTATAACATATCAATTTGACTCAAAATAGGAATCTGGATATTAAGTAATCTAACATTTTTCAATCTTTTATAGAAAAAAAAATTGTATTAATATTGATGCATTTCAGGAAATTTTAGTTTTGTGAGTGATTTGAACAATATATCATTAACTTTGTAAACATGCTTCTGCTTTGAAAATAACTGTAAGGGAGACCGACGTAAGTTTGTGCCATTTTGCGCCATTTTTTGCTTCAAGGTGATTTTTTTAAAAACTAAAGCTTTATCATGTTATCAAAGTATAATACCTTGGCTAAAATATAGTTTCTAGCCAACCAGACCATTGGGAAGATCATGGTAGGCATTAGAAAGAAGTATAGGTCAACACTGTAAGAAATGACCGTGTTTTTCCGGCTAAAAGAACCGTAAATTTATTGTTATTTTACCAGTATTTTTTAAATACAGACTTTGTCCGGGAATTTAGGGTTCTTTGTCAGTTACAAAATGGCTACAAGATAAATTTACTGCGACATGTCATTCAACGTTCAGTTCACGTTAATGAACAATTACTTCAACCGTTAATTTACTGGCAACTTGTAATATGCAGACAAAACATTTGAATTGGCCAAACAATCAATACACCTGGTCAGATTAGGAACTATAAACAAGAGATTGCATGGACTTCAACCACAGAACATGTGGTGCCATCTATAACATATGCTTTACACAGCTGTTAATCGAACTTAATTTATAACTTATCTGAAGGTAAGGGAACATCCTCATTCATATGATCTTAAAGATGCTGTCATTACGCAAAAGTTGTAATGTCTATATGTGACATTGACATTTGTGTGAGTCTTATGATGTGATCTAAAGAATGACACTATTAAAACCAAAATAACCCAAGTGCAGTCTGCATCAATAGAACATACTTCGGTAAACTTGACACCTGGTTCTCTTGGAAAATATCCATCCATTTTATGGTTTGTGAGCAAACTAATTGATGAACTTACTTCCCTGCTGTCAAGCAAGAGATGAGCAAGGCCGAGCCTGGAGCCACTGGCTCTCTCACTCTCTCAGCTGATTCCAGCTTCGATACATCCCTACAGCTATGCGACAGTTAAATCAAATACTATCCGTATTTTTACAGTAGATTCTACAGCCCCTTGCATTCTTTACATTCTATGTTTGACAGATGATATAACTGTAAAATATACTTTAAATAAACTGTTTTATATATGTACATTATACCGTAATATCTTGTTGTTGAATCCGCAAAATTACAGTTCAATGTACCAATCTGCATTTTACGGTTCATTGTCCTGCTCAGGTGTATTAGTACTTTTACAGTTCTTAGACCTGGAACAAAGTTGCCAGTTAATATAACTGTAAAATTTAACGGGAATTTTTTGCAGTGAAGTGGTGCAACCTGCCCAGGTGCTGGGATAAGTTTTGCTGCATTACATAGCAATGATAGTTCATTTGAAAGAAAATGAAACATTGAGAAATAGCCAGGGCCTTATTAGAGAATCTGTGCTTAACAAGTACGGGGACCCAAGGGTGACAGGCAGGTGATTTTGTTATTACAGATCTCATATTAGTGTGCCATGTTCTTTTCAACTGCCACAGTGCTCTTGTGATGTCAGTATCAGCATAATAATTTCACAGTTGGTATATTCGCAGTTTCAGCTGTGTAACTTGGAATCCACACTGATCACACCATTACAAATCCACAATAAGCTGTTAGATTGTTGCTCAACACTGATTATTCTGTTTAAAGACGGGGGTAGAGGGGGTACCAATATACCCGGGTACAGCAATTAAATAGGATTCTTCTCTGATTGGATAACTAGGATTGGGTATTGACCAATCATATGGCTCTGATTGATGCCATATTTCTAGTGTAGTGATCAATATGCCATAACTTCGTTAATAATGCTCCGATTTGAATGAAAATTTCAGGATTTATGTTAAGTGGAATATCATACATTTTTCTTAAAAATAAACTTTATTATATGCATTATTCTATGTTTTTAGTTTTTTAAGAATTGCTAATTGCTGCTAATGAAGGGCAATTAAACTGTAATTAGGGTTTCTAATTTCAATGTAATTTGCAATTCCTTTGAAGTGGACAGTCCTAATGACCCCCAAGTTGTAAATGTTCATAACCAATCAGCTCACAGCAGAACATGTTCAATTCTTAGCTAAAATTTTCACTAAAATGCTATTTTTATGGTCTTACAATGCCCCAATTTGCTCAAAACTACATTAATGTATTCCTTCGTTACGAATTATGATGTGGTTGAAAATTGGAGTTGTTTCATGCAGTATTATCACTGGCATTGATGATTTTACCTGAGGAAAGTGGGAGATGTTGACTGTTTGAGTGCCAGATTCAGAATGATGACTACCTGGGCTGGGTCCTTTTATAGGCAGTCCCCCTCCTTTAATGTTTTGAGTATATTCAAAAGTTACTAATTCAAGGTAATCATGGATTTTGTGTATTTATCTGCTATCAGTTTTAGCACTTTTACAACAAAACTAATTCATTCACTCTCACATTCTCTTGTTGGTCTGAGAGGTAATCAGGTTCTGCTCTGTCTTGGCGACAATAATATACTCAGGGACCCTTCGGGGGGGGGGGGGGAAGGGGCTGGAGTTTTGCTTGAGAGCGTACTTATCAATGATTTCCAATACTGTTTATTTGACTATCGACCCGAATTTTTAACCTCCTTGTCTGGCCTTTCCCAAATTTTTGGGTAGCAACTACCTCCCTTCCCTCCACCATTTCCCGTCCTCTGGTATGCCCATGCAACAAAACCCCGTTCACTTCCAAATAATCTCCCCACCATCTCCTCCCCCCCCCCCCCCGTCTTAAATTCTTAACTATTTCTTGGGCCCAGATCTCGCTGAAAAGCCACAAGGTGCTGCCCTTAAGGAGAAATTTCATGTCATGCGACACCAAGATGGATCAAGCAAGTGACTCAAACAAGTCAGTTTCACCTGCTCTAACTGTATCCAAACAGCTATACCAATGAATGCAGATTAATCAATTGTTATTCACACTTTGACAGCCCATAAGCTTGATTTGTTGGTAGCAGTTGGAATCAAACTTAAACTTGGAGTGCCGATAGTGATGTCAGTATTGGAATACTGACATCATCTCTGACATATATTCACATGGAACATGGCAGACTAATATGAGATCTGTAATAACAGTCTGTTGGCTACACTCTCAGTCAGCGTAAAGATTATTATGTTGCTAAACATCCTTCCTGTTTGTCAGAAGCAGAAAAACTTCCTTTACATACATGTATTTAATTACTTTATTTGAAGCTACACTCAGTAAACTGTATAGCCACATACAATATGAAATTGTTCATCCAATATCATAATGGTTTTTTAAACATTTAAACCCTCCTCAACAGGCTATAGAATGGGACACACAGTCTCAGCTTAATGTCACGTTTTGCTATTATGGCAACAGACAACTTCCATCTTTGCCAAATATCCTGGAATTGAGTATGCCCTTCAGTGAATAAAATGCCCCGGATGATTTGCAGACACATTCCTAAAGACTGCAGAATGGCGACATCGCATGATCATCAAATGTAAACATCATTTTTGAGACACCAATGCATGTCTTGCCAAGACCTGCAAAAGTAAAGCATATGCAGATGCCTTAGATGTATTGATGTCAGCCTCCTATTACTAGGTTGCTGAGCTGTTGTTAATGTGGCCTATAGTGGATAAAGTATAAAAAGGTACTCGCATGGTCGCGGGTTTGAACTCCAGTCACGGCAAGGAGGAACTAGGCTGATCCTCCTTTTGAAAAACCTCACTATAGACAGTGATGGCAATTGTGGAATGCTTACGGAGGGCGTGGACTCTGCCGCACTGGTGTATGCTCCGAGGGAGCTGAGAAAGACTCGAGCTTGATCAGGCCTGTCAAGGATTATAAATGTATGCCAAGCTCATAGGAGGATGGCAGACGTTAAACTCAATATATTTACATTTAAATTTAATGTCTGTGTCTAGCCAGAGCTGATATCGAACACAACACGGGAGCAACGAGGAGTCCAGACTCCAGAGCACTATCAACTGAGCTACACCAGTTGTATCTCCTCCTCTAATTGTGATGCCAAATTTACACATTGAATATATTCCCCCAAGTATCATGCATCTGCTGCTCTCTCAAAAAATGATAAAGCACTGCAATTATTCTATCACCAGTGTAAATGGTGAAACATGAGCTCTTTATCATAGGAAGAATGGTTTAAGCGAATGACCCTTTACATTTTCTCAAACTTATGCCTCCATGAAAAAAAGGAATCAGAATTGTTGGCTATTTCTGCATTGGCGATAATAAGAATGCTCTCCACGCGGGGAAGAAAGTAAGATCAAAGAGACAGCATCTGAGCTATATATTTCCTGGAGCAGTTTGTTGTCAAGGAAATGACCAAGGGGTCGCTAAACAGGGCCAAGTGTCTGCAAAAGCATCGCACAAAGGACTCCAATAACTGTAGTCATTTTGTGGAGGACGCACACCTGCCCGCAATCAGGCCTTCAGATTTATGAACTTCCGTTCAACTTCACCTTCTGTGACGGGCAGCAGCAGGTGCCCCACTCTGCAAAACTAGTGGCAAGTGGTGGAGTAAACAGTTTAAAATCATCTTTAAGGCTAATTGTTCCTTAGAATTTGTTGAAACCTTCTTTGGTTCATTTTTATGGCATGGAGAAACTGAGCTGATCCTTCATAACTCTTCGATCACTTCACCAAGGTGTAAATAGTTACTTTGCTACAGGCAGGGATGGCGCTTGTAGAGTGACTTAGCATTGTGTGCAAGTTGATGACGGCTGCCTGACTGTATAATTGCCAGGGAGACCTGAGAGAGTTGAAAAAGGCTCATGCTTGAACAGGCCTACCAAAGGTGTAATTGTAACGGACTATTAACATTTTTAAAACACTTACATTTAATATACTATTCGTGTAATCTTGCACTACACTGAGACACTGAGTGATTAATCAATTGATGAAAAAATCCAAAAGAATAATTATGCTACAGCAGTAAGATGAATATCTATATATACCTTTAGAATTGGCTATTAAAAATTAATTTAATCTATCAGTACTTTACCACCTCAAAGTGACTGTGTGTTGGTGTCTGACAAATCACACAATTATGAATCGGATTCTTACTCTACACTCATGATCAAAATGCAGGAATAATTTGGATTTTCAAGGTGTCACAACTTCAAAGTTTTAAATAGGTGAGTGAATGTGAGGAATTGCGAAGATTTTTCCTCAGCCTGTAGATTTATGTATAAATGATATTATTAAGTTAACCATTTTTAGTGGCTGAAAATCATTTGATTATTTGGGTGACCTGGAAAAATTGACTATTTTTAGTATAAAAAATAATCACCAAAAATTGCATAATGGCTCAGCAACATCGACACAAAATTTAAGCATATGCCAAAAATGCCAACTTAGTCTTGATGTGCACAACCAAAAAACGTCACAATATCATGTTGAAAGCCACATGCATTGACCTCTGCCTTCACTTTACTTGATTTAGATTCCACCAAACTGGTTTTTGCTTCTTATTGACCAATATGGTCATTCTTTAGTGTAAGTCTCTTGCACCTGGTCCTGATCAGTTGTCTGAACCTCCATCTTGTGTGGAATATGGTCCAAGATGTCCCTATAGTAGGGTGCATCAGTTGCCCCAAAATTTACCGATCAAGCTGTACCTTGGTCCATAGTTTGGTTTTATCACACAAAACAAGATACTGAAATTTCAGCTTGATCGATGGATATTCAGGGGTGCCTCCGACAGCATATTTCTTGTGAATTTTTCAGGGAAAATGTTAAGTTTCTGCGGTTTGTGATAACTTGAGTACCGTAATATGGGGTGAATAGGGACACTGGGGTGAATCGGGACAGAACAGAGAATCTTTTTATTTGCTAAAAAACACCAATATCTACCTGCCCTAGGAACTAGATTTTGGCACATATATGGTGCACATACCAGCGCATATTGTGATAGAATTTTGTACTTCTGACTGCAGGCAGTGAGAAGCTGCAGCAACTTAAACTTGGCACTGCAGAATTGATATTTTACAAGCTGGTCAAAACTTTGCTTGTGTCATATAAAGTATAAATAATAGAGCCATCAAACTTGCTGCAAACTTTGAAATTATTCTGTTGTGGTTTTAAGGGACCATAGTTAAAGACTGGATATTGGATTGTGTATGTTTGGTCCTGGATTCAAATCCAGGTCAATGACAAAGTTTCGGAATTAACCAAAATAATCCTACTAATTTTCATTTGAGTGTACTGGCGTGGCTTTTTGATGAATATTATTGAACTTGGCATCATTTATAGTTGATTTAGTCCACAATTATCAATCAGCAGCAACATTTGAAGAAAATTACAGTTTTCAGACATTTTCTTTCATTTATCACATGGAAATCTGCATATTATCACTGAAACTAATTTCAGGTTTCTTCAAAAAAAATTTTTCGCATATTGAGCATGTTTTCTAAAGTTTATTCACAAATAGCAGTCACTCAAAGAAGGTAGGGAGTTTTGATTGTGGAAATAATGGTGTAACATTCACTATGGTTCATTTTTAATTTGCCTATTTAAATATATATTCATTAATTATTACACAAATTTATTATAATAAAATTCTATTACACTGCACACATCATTTCTCATGATCAGCTGTTCTGCACAACCTGTGATAAATTGCCATGTTTCAATGTTGTATTGAGTGTTGGATAGTGCTGTGGATTGCACATGTATTGTTTTAACATGTATTCCATGATGCATTCACAGTTTCCCTACACATGTGGGGCATCCTGCAATTTTTAGTTAGTTGAAGTTTAACTCAGGACATGTGAAGATGTTCTAAAATTGCTTACTAAATTTTGATGCTCATAAGGTTAGTACAATTTACTGGTTTTTTGTATAAAAAGTTCTTGTAAAATAATGTAAAATTGATGTGTATAAATATATGCTTATTTCTGTATATATAAAATATGGTGTATATGCTTAAAATCACATTAGCTTAAAAACACATGCAATGTGCATTGTGCATATAGTACTCAGACATTTGAGTTTGATGAACATAATAATTTAGTCAATGTTTGATGTATATGCGAGGTGTAGCTCCAACTTAGATAAATCATATGATGTTTCAGGTTGACTATGTATATGAGTATCTTGATAGACCTTGGATGCTACAGTGTACCCAGGAGTATGCACAATCTTGTGAGTGTTTTTCATTTGTAGTGCTCAATTCATATTTTGTGTAGATTCATGTCACTGGTCAGTCATTATGATATTCAATTTATTTATTGGGTTATTTTATGTTGTTTTCAGTTTCACCTTGAAACCTTGATCTCGAAACCTTGATCTTCAAGTGTGCAATAAAAGTGCTGAAGTACAAGTAAACTTTTCGTTGTTCCTTCCCTGGGAGGTAGCATTCAAAAGTGAAAAAGATTTCGTCATCAGTGAAAATTGGACCAGCGGAAGTCATCATGTCTGCAGAAGACAAGAAGGTCCGAGGACAAAAGAAAGCCCAGGTGACGAGGGCCATGAACAGTATTGACAGGTATGCTGTTGAAGATAATGAAGCTAAAGTTAAAGAAAATGTGGAGCGAGTAATGACAGCATTTGATGAATTTGAACAAGCCCACTTAAAATACCATGATGTGCTTGAAGACGATGCACTTGTTGAAGACAGTGATGGATACTTTGACAAAGCACAGAAGGAATATGTAGCAAAGATGAAATATGCAAAAGACTGGTTAAAAGACAGAAATGGTGGTGATGTTAATAGTGTGAAAGATGAAAAGCCATCTGACTCTATTCAGGCTCAACAGCACTTCATGGCAATGATGAATATGCCAAAAGTTGATATCGAGAAGTTTGATGGCAATCCACTCACGTATCATTCTTTCATTGCCCTGTTCGATGAAGCTGTAGACAGTGTACCAACATCAAATAGAGCAAAATTGACCCGCCTTATCGAATGTACCAAGGGAGACGCTAAGAATGCCATTCGTTCTTGCATCCTTCAGAAAAGTGATGGCGCGTATCAGGATGCTAAGGATATTCTGGCCTGCAGGTTTGGCAGTGACCATCTGGTAACCGAGCGAATGGTTCAAAATCTACGAAGCGGTGGTCGTGTTACATCCCCAGAAGCTTTGCGACAGCTAGCCGATGAGCTGCGGACTTGTGAGAAAACGCTCTCACAGATGGGAACTCTGGCTGAAGTCGAGAGCCAAAAATGCATCACAGACATTGTTCTTCGTCTGGAATTAAAACTGCAGGATCGGTGGGTGACACGGGCCACAAAAATGAAACGTACCACGAAGATGTATCCCAAATTTAAGGAGTTCGTTGAATTTGTGATCGTGGCCGCTGAAGATTCCAATGATCCCGTGTATGGTCATATCGGTAGCAGAGCTAAGCATGTGCCAAAGCAATCGACAAAGACGACAACTTCTTTTTCTGCCGGCACAGTGGGGTCTTCAATCTCGAACTCAACAAAGAGAGCTCCACGCAGATGTGTTTATGTTCAGGTGATCATAGACTGTTATATTGCCAAGAGTTTAAACGCATGAGTGTTGTAGCCAGATTGAAAATTGTCGCTGATAAGAGTTTGTGCAATGTGTGTTTGTTGGATAATCACAGAACTGTTGACTGTAAGAAACAGTACAAATGTACAATTTCTGACTGTGGTGAGAGACATTCCAAATTTTTGCATCTCAATCAGTCGAGTGGTAATGCAAGCAATGTAAATCTACTTGCGAACACAGGTGCAGAATCTTCAGATGAAATGGGTTTGGATGTATGTGACAGTGTTGTTAATGATCAGAAGGGAAATGTCAGTGAAAATTTTGAGGAAAATGTGTCAACTGCAGTGAATGTTCATTTACCTGTCGTCTCTGTTAGGATTAATGATACTGTCATTGTGAATGCTTTGTTGGATACTGGCTCTTCTAGCAGTTTTTGTTCAGCTGATTTAGCAAATCAGTTGAATCTCGATTGTGATAGTACTAAATATAGGCTTAGCACTTTGCATGGTTCCAATGAGCAGGTCACATCTATTGTTTCTTTTAGAGCTGCGTCTCTTGATGGCCACAGGTCGTTGAATATGTCTAATGTCTTTGTGGTAGAAAACATTCCCGTTCAGACTTACTCAGTAGATGTTGCAGCGTATCCACATTTAGAAGGTATGACTTTCACTCCTGGTCATGAGAAGGTTCAGTTGCTTATTGGTCAGGATTACTCCGAAGCTTTGATACCATTAGACGTTCGTCGAGGAGGTTTTGCAGATCCATTCGCAGTGAGGACTTTGTTTGGGTGGTCCGTAAATGGTCCCCTTAGATGTGTCGACAATGTTGGTTCTGGAGCGGTTTCTCATTTTGTGAACGTTTCTCTGGAAGAAAGGGTCAATAATATGTGGAACATTGAGAATGAGTGTATTGTTGATGAAAATTCCTGGTCAAAAAATGACCATGAGGTTATTGGTTTGTGGGAGAGCTCAGTGACCAAGGTGGATGGTCACTATCAGCTTCCAATCCCTTGGAAGCCTGGAGCCTGCCTTCCGAACAATTTGTCCATGGCAAAGTCCCGGTTGAAGTCTTTGTGTCGAAATTTAGAGAGGAAAGGTCTTTACAGCAAGTATGATGATGAGATTAAGAAGTTATTGGTCGAAGGTTATGCGGAGCCTGTCCCTGATTCTGAATCAGCAAAAAATGAGGTGTGGTACTTGCCCCATCAGGTTGTTGTCTCTGATAGTAAGCCAGGCAAAATCAGAATAGTGTTCGATTGTGCGGCTAAATTCCTCGGAGAGTCCTTAAATGATAAATGTTATCAGGGTCCTGATCTTTGTAATAAGCTCTTGCATGTTCTTCTCAGGTTCAGACAGCACGAGATTGCCATCATGGCAGATGTTAAGGCAATGTATTATCAGGTGGTGATCCCTCCAAAGGACCGTGATGGGTTAAGGTTTCTGTGGTTTGATACATCTGGCCAAGTGTGTCATTTTCGTATGACAAGGCATGTCTTCGGCGGTGTGTGGTGTTCCGCTAGCTCCACTTTTGCTTTGCGTAGGGTATTGTGTGATGGTCCAGATGTTGATCCCCTTGTTGCAGATACAGTTCGTCAGTCTTTCTATGTGGATGATTGTCTAAGGTCAGTCTCAAGTGTGGAAGACGGACACACCGTCATTGCAGGTACAAGGTCGGTCGTACAGGAAGGAGGTTTCAAGCTCACAAAGTTCATTGCCAACAATGTTGAATTGATGTCTGCTGTCTCATTAGAAGATAGAGCTGCTGAAGCAGCTGATGTTGAGTTTGTCAAGGATAGTAAAGTTCTTGGTGTCAAGTGGAATTTTCGTGAAGACAAATTCCATTTCAATGTAAAGGTCAATGACTCTCGTGAAGTGACTAGAAGGTCTATCTTGAGTATAGTCTCATCAATGTACGACCCACTGGGGTTAGTTAGTCCCATTGTCTTAGTTGGTAGGCTGATATTTCAGGAGGCAACCAGGGCGAAGTTGGGATGGGATGTCCCAGTACCATCTCATATAGAGAGACGATGGAGAAGTTGGATCCAGGATCTTAGTGATATTGATCAGTTAGGAATTCCCAGGTGTGTTGTTTCAGGTGATGTCTCAGATATGGTCCTGGAGATCCACAACTTCAGTGATGCCAGCATGAATGCGTATGGTTTCTGTAGCTATCTTAGGGCAATCGACAAGCAGGGTACTGTCCAAACTTGTCTACTTATGGCAAAGAGTAGAGTGGCCCCGCTGAAGAGTGTTACAATTCCAAGGCTAGAGTTGTTGGCTGCAGTCATGGCAGCTCAAGCTGATGCTTTGCTTAGGAGGGAACTTGATTTTAATATTGTCAGGTCTTATTTCTGGACTGATAGTGAAATAGTCCTCAAGTACATCCTCAATGAGTCCCAGAGATTTCATGTGTTTGTCAGTAACAGGTTGTCTCAGATCCGGCAGCTTACAAAGCCTGATCAATGGGGTCATGTGTCTGGTAAGTGCAATCCTGCTGATGTTGCTTCTAGGGGTACTAGTGTCAGTTCATTGAATGTAGATCAGTGGTGCAAAGGTCCAAAATTTCTTCGGTCTTATAAAAGTGAATGGGAAGTTGAGAGCTGTGATCCCGTGCTCCCTGTACTGTAGGTGATCCAGAGTAGGGTAGGTTGATTTCGGAACTTCACCATTGGACAAATTGGGATAGTGAGATTTTCATATCAAAAGGCTAAACCAAAATTTGAGGTCTCTAACTTGAAAACTTTTTTGAGGAATTGACATTGAATTTTTGACATTTTGAACATTTTTCGGTTGTTTCGCAAAGTCGCGGTTTCGTATTACTTTGTCATTTCTCATCATACAGTAATACAACCTACATATTTGAAAAGATCTCAAAAAGACCTACAATTTGAATACAAACATGAAGGGTTTCCTATTATTTTTGATCTGCATTTCTTATAAAATGCACAATTTAGAGAAAGAAAGTCAGATCTGATGATTTAAAGCAGGAATAAACAGGAAATTTCTTGAAAAAAGTGTTTTACTAGTCCATGGTTATATTCTACCCGATTTCAGTCAACTGGATTACACTTTCACAAGCCATTGGAGGTCTTAAAATGAGCCATATCGGAGGTATGGGGGAGTAACAGTTTCATTTGGCAAACCTATGAATCTTTGCCGAGTTTTCCAGCTGCACACTTAATTTTTAATGAATCGAATGTCAGAAGTAAAATTTCAATGTGGTATTGGTGCAAACAAGTTCTCAGCCAACATCAAGCATAAAGGTAGGTTAAAATTTGAGATGTAGACCTTTGTATGACACTGCACACAAAAAAAGCAAATCGTATTTTTTCTCTCTCTTTCTGAGCATTGATATTATTTTGGAAATGTAATATTCACAATCCAAAAGGCATGATGTATTCAGTGAGGCTTCAGTGATGACATAAAGAGCTGTCTAATATTTATCAAGACCTCCCTTTAACATCTTAGTTCCATTATGAAACTGTTAAAAACTGTAAAGAAGTGCTTTAATAATTTGTATAGTACATGTACCTTAATTGTCAAAGCAGGGAAGCTTCATGTTACAACTTTCGCACACCAGTACAGAAATATACAATTTCCAATCAGGTGGTTGTTCTATTTGAACTTCTTTCTTGGCAAGAATGATGCCCTGGATTCCATTTCTTTCTCTTTTTTTAGGACATTATAATACTGAACCTGATTCTGATTCCAGTCCCCCCCCCCCTAATCTTTTACAAGTTCTTAATTTCTGTGATTCTATATGGGATACCTGTGACAATCATTGAATTGACAAAGGTAACTATATTATAGGTCTGGGTGCTTTACCTAAGATCACTAATATTGCCAGATATCTCAACAGCCAATTGAATTACATTTACACTTATAGTCATACTTTGATTGGCAAGTCAAGCAAAAAAATGAAAATTTATCAGATTGTGAAGTTACTTGCGCCTTCAAATTTGGCCTAGACCATTGATGTTGGTATTCAAAATGAAGGTCTAATTGAGCCCTGTCCAACCATATCAGTTTCATTGTCTTATCTCTTTAATTGACTAAGTTATTCAATACCGCAAATCGGCAAACCTCACGAAAAATGTCTAAAAACCCAAAACTTTAAATGGATTTCCTCAAAAAAGTATTAGAGTTAGAGACCTGAAATTTTGGATATGGCCTTTTGACATGAAAATGTCACTATCCCAATTTGTCCAAAATTGAAATTCCAAAATTTTTGCAAAATCAACCTACCCTAATCCAGAGGTCAAAGTCATGTGCAACCTCATTGCAGCGGATGGTGCAGATCATCCTATTGATAGACTGTCTTCTCATTACTCAAGCTGGTATGGTCTCAAGCATGCTGTTGCATGGCTGTTAAGGTTGAAGGGTATTCTGAGGCACAAGATTCGTTCTGATCAGTCTAAGCTCTCTGTACAGGATATTCAGGATGCAGAGTTAGTTATTGTGAAACGTGCACAGCTGCAGTCTTATGGTAAGGAGGTAGCTTCTCTATCCAGTGGTTCTCCAGTAAGTAGGTCAAGTCCTTTGATTTCATTGGATCCGGTGTTGGATCCCGAGGGCAGATTGATAGTAGGGGGTCGTTTGAAAAGTGCTGATGTTTCTGAGCAGAGCAAACATCCTACTATTATTCCGTTTGATCATCCAGTTTCCCGTTTGATTGTCCAGGAAGAGCACGACAAGGCTCATTTAGGTGTTGAGTGGGTCATAGCCAACGTCAGGAGACGCTACTGGATCACTAGGATCCGTAGACTTGCTAAAGGCATTGCTCACAAGTGTGTCAAATGTAAGCGTTTGTTTGCTGAACCTTTGTTCCAGAAGATGGGTGATCACATTCCTGAAAGATTGGAATCTGGTAAGCCGCCATTTACTTACACAGGGATGGATTGTTTTGGCCCATTTATGGTAAAATTAGGTCGAGCGCAGGTCAAACGATATGGTTGCATTTTTTCCTGTCTCAATACCAGAGCGGTACACATCGAGGTGTTATACTCCATGGACACAGACAGTCTCATAAATGGTTTCCGTAGGTTTGTTGGTAGACGCAGGTTTCCTGCTAAAGTCTGGACTGATCAAGGTACCAACTTTGTGGGTTCTAACACTGAGCTCAAAAATGCCCTGAGTGAGATTGATCCAGATCAGCTGCATAGCTATGGTGTCAAATTGAATGTTGAGTGGCATTTTAATGCCCCATGTGCTTCCCACAAAGGTGGTCTGTGGGAGCGGATGATCAGGATCATTAGAAAGGTGTTTGCTTGGTTGTCTGATATCAATTGTAAGATGTCTGATGAAACTTTGCAGACTTTGATGTGTGAAGTGGAAGCCATCATAAATGGTAGGCCCATCACAAAATCCAGGGAAGATGTCAATGACCTTACTGCTTTAACCCCAAATCACTTGCTTCTGTTGAGGGAGCAGCCAAACTTGTCTCCTGGTCAATTTGCTAATGCTGATCTCTACAAACGCAGGTGGCGCTGTGTACAGCACTTGGCTCAAGAGTTTTGGCGAAGATGGCTTCTAGAGTATCTCCCTGAACTCCAAAGGAGACAAAAGTGGATGTCAGAGGTGAGAAGTGTTCAAATTGGTGACCTGGTGTTGATCAAAAGTGAGGTCACACCAAGAGGTGTTTGGCCAATGGGTCTTGTCACAGAGATCAAGCATAGCTCAGATGGTCTTGTTAGAACAGTAACTGTAAAAACAAGGTCCACTCATTTGGTCAGACCTGTCACTAAGATAGTTTTGCTTGAAGGTGTTGTTTAGTTTGTGTAATTTTACTTCGATCTCCTATTGTTTTGTTTTGGATCCCACATGGATCCAAGGTGGGGAGTGTAACATTCACTATGGTTCATTTTTAATTTGCCTATTTAAATATATATTCATTAATTATTACACAAATTTATTATAATAAAATTCTATTACACTGCACACATCATTTCTCATGATCAGCTGTTCTGCACAACCTGTGATAAATTGCCATGTTTCAATGTTGTATTGAGTGTTGGATATTGCTGTGGATTGCACATGTATTGTTTTAACATGTATTCCATGATGCATTCACAGTTTCCCTACACATGTGGGGCATCCTGCAATTTTTAGTTAGTTGAAGTTTAACTCAGGACATGTGAAGATGTTCTAAAATTGCTTACTAAATTTTGGAGGTATATATTTTTCACTATTTGGCATGTACACGAATTTGAATACCTGCAAAAACGAACATATACACGAATTTGGCATTCGTGTAAGTGTGAAATAATGCAATTCACGAATTTGTGTAGGTGCAAAAACGAACATTGCAACCTTAAACTTTGCTAAAAATACCTCTAACCCTAATTTTAGCCCTAAACCCTAATTATCTAGCACTTCCACGAATGCTATAAATTGCAGTTACACAAATGAAAAATGCAGCACATACACGAATGTTAGTTTTTACATATACACAAGTTGTATGCTCGTTTTTGCATGTCCACAAATTCGTTCATGCTCGTTTTTACACCTCCACACATTCGTGTACATGCCAAATAATGAAAAATATATACATGAAATTTTGATGCTCATAAGGTTAGTACAATTTACTGGTTTTTTGTATAAAAAGTTCTTGTAAAATAATGTAAAATTGATGTGTATAAATATATGCTTATTTCTGTATATATAAAATATGGTGTATATGCTTAAAATCACATTAGCTTAAAAACACATGCAATGTGCATTGTGCATATAGTACTCAGACATTTGAGTTTGATGAACATAATAATTTAGTCAATGTTTGATGTATATGCAAGGTGTAGCTCCAACTTAGATAAATCATATGATGTTTCAGGTTGACTATGTATATGAGTATCTTGATAGACCTTGGACGCTACAGTGTACCCAGGAGTATGCACAATCTTGTGAGTGTTTTTCATTTGTAGTGCTCAATTCATATTTTGTGTAGATTCATGTCACTGGTCAGTCATTATGATATTCAATTTATTTATTGGGTTATTTTATGTTGTTTTCAGTTTCACCTTGAAACCTTGATCTCGAAACCTTGATCTTCAAGTGTGCAATAAAAGTGCTGAAGTACAAGTAAACTTTTCGTTGTTCCTTCCCTGGGAGGTAGCATTCAAAAAATGGAGTGTCCCGATTCACCCCAAAGTGAGGGGTGAATTGGGACAGTGGTTTTCTGGTCCCTTCTCATTGGGAATTTAAGATATCACTTGAAGCTTCAAGGGATAGTTAGACCTTTTGCTTGGACACAATTTCACAACATATTTTGATTTCTGGGTTGATTTGTGGCCATTCTATAACAGAAAAACTGCCAAAACTGTCCCGATTCACCCCATATTACGGTAATATAAAAGATAGAAAAAAAACTAATGACATATCTGGATTCTGCAGAAAATGTCCTTCAAAATGAATACCTGGAACCTATGTTTCCATCAATATTATGGTGATCATGTACTGCAAGATATGCTTTTTCCTCAATTATTATGTAAGACGTCACTGATATACACAAGTTTCTGTTTATATGACTGCATGGTACCTAGTCTTTGCTTTTCTCTTCATATAAATTATGTTTCATACATATCAGCACTGATTCAGCAGTGATTTACTGTGTATTCCATTTGATCTCTCAAAGCTGTTTCAATTATTCATGATGACCTCAATAAACGTTTTATGGCTATGAAGAGAAAAAAACAAGCTTGCTATGCTATGTGTTGATAAGGCCCAATCTATTTTAACCTTATGAAAGCCCTTATACTTTTGTGCATAAGGAGATGAGTTCATTTACAATGTACATTATGGTTCATCTACTGTCCAATGAATAACAAATAATAAAGCCAGGAAGCCATACCATGGCTTGAGTTTGTGTTATGATAGTCAGAGGAACACAAGTACTACTTTAATTTATTTTTTTTTTGCATTTGAAATCATATTCTATTTCTTCGTTATTGATTTACTGCAATATCTTAAACTTGAAATGACCATTCTTAACACCTGCAGTATGATCGGTTTTAATCTGATTTGATTTATATTATGAAAATATCCTTTTAAATGGCCTATCCACCTTTGCCTCTCAAAGACTTTTCTTGAAGGTCACACAGTATATAGGTATTATTACTGTTTTGTCCTTTTTATTGATTTAATATTTTGTACTCTTGTATGATGAATGAAATAATAATAATTTGTAATGATATAATTAAATGTAGTACAAATACAGTCTCAGAAAGAGTTAAGATTTGCTGTGATGTTTTCTTTTTAGCCCTCAATAATTCAGAGAAGGGCCCAGGTGGTGGTGCTTCTGCAAGGGCATTCAACTGCTCACTTGTACACTTTGAATTCTCTTCAAGCTTCATGCGTGTCTACATAATCTCAATTACGGTCTCTTGTTGTATGTATCATGGGAATGCCGTGAATACCACATCAGGCCATATGGGAACTTATACCACACATTCGCCCAAAAAGAAGACATTTGCGACTTTTTTCAAAATAGATGACAATCGCCTTGACGGTTCTTGACAGAGGGCATTTACAACACCGTGCCTTCAGTAGGCATAAAGGCCTATGTCATGGCATAAATAAAAATTATCTGTCTGTCTATGACAGTCTGTCTATCTTGAGTGAGCATGCAGGGTCAATGCTCTTTATTTCAGTATGCAGTACATATGTAAGTGTATAGTAAGTGAACATTTAGAAAAATCATCCAGCTTTAGCTGACCTCATTGTAAATGCAAATGTAAATGTAGGATTTTGATAGTCCATTACACTGACAATGTGACAGTACATATGTAAGTGTATAGTAAGTGGACATTTAGAAAAATCATCCAGCTTTAGCTGACCTCATTGTAAATGCAAATGTAAATGTAGGATTTTGATAGTCCATTACACTGACGAAGTCATTCCCATGTCATGACTCTGAGACTTTACAATTACACCCTTTCAAGCATGAGTCTTTCTCAACTACCCCGGGATATACAGCCAGGAAGCTGTTTCCAGCACACATGATGCTAAATCACTCTACACTGTAAATTTTGAATTTTGAGTTAGCTTCCTTGATTGAGTGAGATGGTTGCACAATTCCTTGGAGCCAAGATAGCTTGTTGTTTGCAAGTTATAACAACATAAAGATTATCACAACTCAAAACAGCAAGCTATCATGGCTCAAATAAATTGTGCAACCGTCTCTCTCAATCATTTCAGCTAACTCAGAATTTCAGAATTTACAGTGTACAATCGGCATCACTGCCCATAGCAAAGTACCCATTTACACCTGGGCGAGGTGAAGCAAAGGGTTATGGAGGATCTGCTTAGCTCCTCAATGCCATGGTTGGGAGTACAATTTCAATTCAATTACAATCATTTATTTGCTCATTAGTATACAAATCCATAGTCAGAGAAATAAGAAAAAACAGGAATACTAATGAGCTAGGTGACCCCTTTATGATACCTACAAGTATCGCTATCAAGTTGAACCTGCTATGTCTCAGTCACAAGGGGAGACCTTCCAGAACAAAATTCTAGGTAGATGAGGTAGCACTTTTGTCAATGTCTGTGTCTATGAGGAAAAAAACCCTTTACAGGGGCAAATGTGTAACGAATCATGGACCCGAGTACTCTCTACCATTGCATAAACGAATGCTTGTCAGAACAGGCTATGTACTATGTACAGAAGACTGCATTACCACTATATCTGCAATGAATCTAAATTACGAGAGTCACAAGAAATTAGGGAATAACATGAACATTGTACAATCCATGTTTATTAAAATCAAACCAATTTCTCTTGCCAAACTTCATTACAAATTCATGGTTTTTAAAAGCAGAATTGCCAAGCCATTAATGCCTAAAAAAACTGGCTCATAGCAATTTGCAACGGAAATCCTTATGACACCCAAGGAACCAGATCTTTCCGCAACATTACCTGGCCTTCTCCAGTGAGTTAATGTAAAAATTTAGGGTAAATTATCATAAATCTGAATTACTCAATTTTCTGTGAACTTTAAAGGCACAAAATAATAATTTCCTTTAAATATGCATGAAAAATAATTTTTTTTTTGTCTCAGGCTGGAAATATTTGTGCTTTCATGCAATTTCAGTCAATTATAGGCCTATAAATAGCCTATAAATAGCCATATTTGGCACCCACCCCTGGAGCCACGCTATGGCAACAGCTATAACAAAACTAATTTTTAATATTGTTTTCTGAGGCCTCCAAAAACAATTATCTGCAGGGACAATTTTGAGATAGCCCTTTTTTTGGCTAAAAACAGGCAAAACGTGGTTTTCCCGCCAAAAACGAGGCTGAAATTTTGGCGGGAAAACCAGTTTTTGGCTATTTTTAGCCAAATAAGGGGCTATCTCAAAATTGTCCCTCCACAAAATTGATTTTTTAGGCCTTAGAAAATAATATTAAAAATTAGTTTTTTTATAGCTGTTGCCATAGGGTGGCGCCAGGTGTAGGTGCCAAATATGGCTATTTATAGGCTATTTATAGGCCTATAATGCCCTTAAATGGCATTAAAAAAAATAATATATATTTCCAGCATGAGACAAAAAATATTAATTTTCATGAACATTTTTGAGAAATAATCGTTCTGTGGCTTAAAACATCACAGGGAATTAAATAATTTGGAATTTTGGCAATTTTTGCCTTAATTTTTACTTTAAGTCACTGGAGTTGGTGTGATTCAGATTCAATTTGACTCAAAAAGACAACAAGTGTGGCAATAAAGCTTCCTTTTACATGGCTTGAGGTTGTAACAATTCATGACAATGTTACAGCCTAACCAGTTGTTATGAAAAAAACGAGGACCATTTTACTGTGTAAATGCATTTTGTGACTCATGAATGATAGCCGATGATGTGTCATCATCATACATTTAACATGGGAAACATTGAGGCGGTTTGATTATAGTCATGATCAAGAGAAGGCCATTTGATTGTCATAACTGATTTTATAGAAAATTTTAGATGCATCATCCATTCATTTGTCTGTCATAGACAAGCAGATTAGTCTACGTAAATCAAATTAACAATGAAGGCATCAGTACGAGCATGAGAAATAATCGGTATGATGACTCAAGAAGTGCTATTTTCACAGTGCAACAGTCCACTTATTTTGCACAACAAATTTTAGGACTGTAATCTAACTCAATAAACCGGGGAGCTCTGCTCATATTGGGCACCCGAGTTGCAGCTGAATTCAATTCAATTCAATTCAATTCAATTTTATTTGACCAAAGAATATTAGACAACATTACATTTGGCTGGCTGACACCTGGTTGTGAATTTGCCATTTGCACCAGAATGTAAATGAGTTTATTTCATGTCCACAGTTAATACATTCAAGTGAGTCAATATTATTAATACTAAAGGATATTTTTTTTAAGAAAGTGACAGTTAAAGAAAAGCTTTTACTGAGACAGTTTGGCAATACCTTAAAAAATAAAAGCAACAACCAAACGCTGTGTTGAATTATAACAAGAGCCTGTAACCTATATACTAAACTACTACTACATTTTAGAGCTTATAAGAGGTCATTGCCCAGCACTGGCCAGCATTTATAAGTAGGACCTTGGGGAAGATGGACACAGCTGTTGGATTGGGGCGTCTATCAAGACAGCAGGTCAGTTTATGCAGTCAGGTACCCTTTGCCGCCAACAAAGCACTCTTCGCAAATCAAGCAATTGTTTTCTTTGCTGAAACCTGTTGCGCTCAAACTTTCTGAACGCCCCTCGTATATCATACATGCAACTCCGGCTAAAGACCTCGCTGGATATAAATCACATATTCCTTTACCCTATACTAGGCAAATAACCTTTATAATTCCCATAAACCCATATTCTCAGGTTATGCTTTTTCACTCCAAAAGAATCACTGGAATTCAGTATTAATATTTGATGTTTAATCTCAAACAAGCCTTCTTACTAAAGAGATTATTGGTCTTACAGTGTACTTTCATGCAAAGTTAACTGAGGCTCTCAGACTTTAGCTGCTGCATAACAACTATCTATTTTCCGTCTTACTCTAAATTAAACATAACTGTAGGGCTTGAAAAAGTACCATACAAATGACTTGAAATGAATTAAAATATCAAAATTAATCAAATATGCTGTTTGAGAAATGTTGGAATATGTAGAAACTTCAATTGAAACAAACAGACATCTCATCAACTATAAGGATGTTTGATGTATAAGAAGTTCACCACCAGTAAATAGAGTTTCTTTTAGTGTGTATATAATAGTGTGCTGTCACAGATTTCAGAAATAGGCATACAAACAAATTACATTATTATCGTAATCTCGTATTTTCTAGCCGTCATGGAATTTTGTCTATGTGAATGGTCTAGTGGTGAGATTACAGCCTTCCACTTTGATAAAGAAAAAGAGTGGACTGTTGCACTGCGAAAATGGCACTTTGTGTGTCATCATACTGCTGATTTGTAATGATCATACCCAATACTTTCAATGTTTATTTGATTAAAGGAGACTAATCCCACTGGTTTGTTGTATCTGATTTTCACTCTGAAATCAGTTTTGACCAGTCAAATGGCCTTCTATTGATCATGACTAATCAAACAGCCTCTATGTTTCCCATGTATTTTTGATCAGATAATTACCAGAAAAGTCCTGAGGCCAGTCCTCACCGAATCCGAGTAAATGCAAATTACTTGAAAACGGTTAGCTTCAAATCAAGAGTTACATTTTATTCTGTGATCAGGACAAAAGCAAATTTGTTGATTTATTTGCAAATGTGTTAATTTACATCTTTCAGTGAACCCTGCAGGTAGACAAAACACTTTCACCCAACAATTTCTGTATACACCTGACAAAGTGAGACCGCCCCCTGGTGGCCGGTATGCACAAAATCCAATATGGCCACCGCAAAACACAAAAACTAGCATATTTCGGTCACTATTTGTGCTACATTGATGTGTAATACGTCGTTTTCCACTATTTTGATTATGGAAAATGTGTTCTTGCTGTTATTTTGTAGCTCAAATGTGAATTTCAATGCCAAATCAATGTTCATTGTGACAGCAAGATGTAAAAAAGACGTCACTTGGTATTTTGTCCCTTTCAGGATTTTCACTTGTGCCTGACTTGAATGAATGTGTATAACACTGTCATGACTAATTATAGCCATGGAAAGTTATGGGGATGAATCGGTGCTATAATTGTGTTATTCATGTAAGAATGGATACTATTCTGTCTGGTGGGCAAGGGGCACAAATGTTTTATGCATGCATGTTTTAATGCACACTTAATAACCTATTATGTACATCAGAGGCTTAATAATTGCTGATGTGTCCTTATTCAATAAATATGTTGCCATGTGACTGATATGCACCAAGTCATTCATAACTCTCAGCTCTCTTTATTACTCTGCTTATTGTATAATAACAGAGATCTTGAAACATTTTCAGTGTGATCTTTAAAAGGGCAAAACGATGATATCAAATGTGATATTATTAGAACTTCTGATCAATCACATCAGTGATAATTGAGAATTGTTAAGGGACCGTTCAGAATTTATGACTGGGGGGGTGGGAGTTTTGCTGGAACTTCCCGTCAAAAATTGATACCCTCCTTGAGTACCCCACCCTTTGGTTTCATTGGTATTTTTAGTACCCCCCCCTCGACGTACAAAGCAACACACACATAGATACTGTTATACATGGCCACGCGTACAGATTCACGTCATTTCGCGGACTTTTGCGCGTAAAAAAGTCCAAATAAAATGAGTTTATGCGTGTTTTTAAACATTTTTTCTTTGTTAAAATTTCTTACCCCCCCTTGGAAGTGTTAAAAAATTGATACCCCCCTTGAAACATGTGTGAAAAGTTAGTACCCCCTCGACCAAAACTCCCACCCCCCCAGTCATAAATTCTGAACGGTCCCCAATTGAAATCAATATCACTTTTCTGGGTGAATCCCATGTGTGACTACACCGTGTCTCAAAAGGTCTTTCACCTCATAACTAGCTCTCTTTTCAATTGAAAGAATGACAAAAATTCGAATTTTTTTTTATTTCAAGGATTAATTTGGAATACCAAACATTATCTTATAGTGTTTTTTTGTTGAATTTACCATGATTTTGAAATTTTGCGGTTTTGAAGTCGGGCTGTCTATATGAGCCTCCAAAATCAGTTGCTTTTGGAGAGTGAGAGTGGGGTTACAAAAATGCATCTCATTTGAAAACGGTAAAAGATTTTGATTTGAATTTAAGTCAGATGGCTTGCCAAGATATTTTTCCTTCATATTTGACATTTGAAAATTCCCTCAAAAAATTATTTGTACTGCAAAATTACAATCCGCTGGAGCAACACATTACATCCAGGGCAATTCCACAGCGTGACACAACATCTTGGAGCTGAGGTTTCTTCTTGGTTTCTTCATGTTTTTTTATTATGAAACCATTTTAGTATCTGTAATATACTTACTAATGAGATCGATGCATTTATTTGTACTCGTCACGGTTGTATTAGAATTACTGAGGTAAAATCTTTCACTGCTCAGGTGAGGCATGATGACTACCCGGCTTGGAGTGCTCTTTTTGATTTGTGGATGGTTGATAGAAAAACCATTGTTTTGTATTTTGTTGTTAGGAAATGATAAAAGAGACTCTTTGTCAGACATTTCCTTGGGTTTTCAGCCATTTCCAATGAAAATATAACACTTTAGAGCAATAGAAACACGTGTTTTTCTTCGTGAATTCATAAAAAACGAAAAAGTTCGAAATTATATTACTTATCAGCAAAGAAAATTAATAATTCAAATTGTGAGATATCCACTGTGTCCTTAGACATTTGTTACTAAAGTTTGGAAGGGATACAGTGATTAATTTGGCCTTGGTGTCATTCTAGATTACTTTACTTCATGAAGCCAGTTTTCAGTTTGGCAGTAGCATTTGAAGGTGCCGTAAACATACACTGTACCCATTTGAATTGGTTCCAGATCTAGTTGAGCTGCCTGATTTTTTTCTAAATATATTCTACACTCTTTCAAAAGGTCTGGGCATCAATCTCTGAGATTTTGATATAAATCCTATTGCCTGAACTTAAAATACAAAGTGGAGACCACAAAATTATAGCTAGTCCAACTGGAGCCTTTTTCGTTATGAAGATGGTCAGTTCGTCAACGCAAAATGTCAGTTTAAATTATCCAAACAATTACAGATTACTTTTATCTGATAGCTAGAAGTTCAGTGATCAAAATGTAGTAAAATCACCCTATTGAGACACCCAGCCTTGAAGATATGAGCAAAATTATAAGAGGTAGTGAGGTGAACGAACTTTTGAGACACAGTGTATATAGGCACACAGACCTCACTAGAAAACTGGAAGTTGAAGAACCATCTCTTCTCTGACTCATTGATATGAAGATGACTCAATCAAACTTCAGCAAAAAATGTCTGTTGTATCTTATGTCAGGAGTTCGTGGATTGATATATCTAAGGTATGGTAAAGTGAGGCAGTATGCACTGCAAACCCTAGTGGAAACATTCCTACATGGTAAAGCTTTTCACGAGAGTCCTTGCTCTTAACCAAGCAGTGCTCCTGGAGGTGGTTGTCACCTGTTCTGGTTTGTTTTCTCATAATCAGTCAGAAAGCTTTATCCATTGCAGTGCAGAAGCAATCTCAGCTCGTAGTGAAGAATTCCATCAGTTTATAAAGCTAGACGGGTTCTAGTCATAGAATCAAGCAGCTCATGGTGTGCACAGAGGAAGTAATAAAGTGATGTTTCAGTACAATATTAGGGAGACAAAAGTCAAGAGCTTTGAAAATGGGCTTCCCTAATAATATTGAGATTGGTATCTGGAGACCACAGACGATAATGTGTTGTCATCGGCGTAGTTGTAGATGGTACAATGGTTGTCTAAGCACAAAAAGATGTCATTAAGAAACACATTAAATAAAAGTGGTCCCATCAGGGATCCCTGGGGCACTCCTCTTTTCAAGACAAGTACGGGGACCCACAGGTGACAGGCATGTGATTTTGTGAAAAGTCTGTTGGCTACACTGTCAGTCAGCGTATAGCTTATTATGTTGCTAAACAAACCTTCCTTTTTTGTCAGAAGCACCAAAACTTCCTTTATTTAATTAATTTCTTTGAAGTTACACTCTGTATTCTGTATAGCCACATAATTGTTCATTCCATACCATAAAGATTTTTTAAACATTTAAACCCTCCTCAACTGGCTATAGAATGGGACTCACAGTCTCAGCTTAATGTCACGTTTTGCTAATATGGCAACAGACAACTTCCATCTTTGCCAAATATCCTGGAATTGAGAATGCCCTTCAGTGAATAAAATGGCCCGGATGATTTGCAGACACGTTCCTAAAGACTGTGCAGAATGGCGACATCGCATGATCATCAAATGTAAACATCAATTTATAGACACCAACGCATGTCTTGCCAAGACCTGCTAAAGTAAAGCATATGCAGATGCCTTATAGATGTATTGATGTCAGCCTCCTATTACTAGGTTGCTGAGCTGGATAAAGTATTAAATGGTACTCGCATGGTCGCGGGTTTGAACTCCAGTCACGGCAAGGAGGAACTAGGCTGATCCTCCTTTTGAAAAACCATTGCTTCACTTGACCCAGGTGCAAATGGGTACTTGGCTATAGACAGTGATGGCAATTGTGGAATGCTTAAGGAGAGCGTGGAATTTGTTGCACACTAGTGTATGCTCCGAGGGAGCTGAGAAAGACTCAAGCTTGATCAGGCCTGTCAAGGATTATAAATGTATGTCAAGCTCATAGGAGGATGGCAGACGTTAAACATTTAAATTTAATGTCTGTGTCTAACCAGAGCAGATATCGAACACAACACGGGAGCAATGAGGAGTCCAGACTCCAGAGCACTATCAACTGAGCTACGCTGTATCTCCTGTTCTAATTGTGATGCCAAATTTACACATTGAATATAACCCCGGAAGTATCATGCATCAGCTGCAAATGACCCTAAAATTTTCCCACACTTATGCCTCCATGAAAAAAATAATTGTTGGCTATTTCTGCATTGGCGATAATAAGAATGCTCTCCACGCGAGGAAGAAAGTAAGATCAAAGCAACAGCATCTGAGCTATATATTTCCTGGAGCAGTTGGCGTCTGCACACTTCATGTGGTTTGTTGTCAAGGAAATGACCAAGGGGTCGCTAAACAGGGCCAAGTGTCTGCAAAAGCATCGCACAAAGGACTCCAATAACTGTAGTCATTTTGTGGAGGACGCACACCTGCCCGCTATCAGGCCTTCAGATTTATGAACTTCCGTTCAACTTCACCTTCTGTGACGCGGGCAGCAGCAGGTGCCCCACTCGACAAACTAGTGGCAAGTGGTGGAGTAAACAGTTTAAAATCATCTTTAAGGCTAATTGTTCCTTAGAATTTGTTGAAACCTTCTTTGGTTCATTTTGTGCAACCACATCACTAAATCATTTAAGCTGACTCTAAATTAAAATTTTATAGTGAACATCTTAGTAATAATTTCTTAGTAATAATTTCAGGTAGTACAAATACAGTCTCAGAAAGAGTTAAGAATTGCTGCGATATTTTCTTTTTAGCTCTCAATAATTCAGAGAAGAGCCCAGGTGTTGGTGCTTCTGCAAGGGCATTCAACTGCTCACTTGTACACTTTGAATTCTCTTCAAGCTTCATGCGTGTCTACATAATCTCAATTACGGTCTCTTGTTGTATGTATCATGGGAATGCTGTGAATACCACATCAGGCCATATGGGAACTTATGCCACAAGTTCAAAATAGATCACTGCCGCCTTGATGGTTCTTGACAGGGGGCATTTACGACAGCGCCTTGAGTAGGCATAAAGGCCTATGTATGTCATGGCATAAATAAAAATGATCTGTCTGTCTATGACAGTCTGTCTATCTTGAGTGAGCAGGGTCAATGCTCTTTATTTCAGTGTGCAGTACATATATGTAAGTGTATAGTAAGTGAACATTTAGAAAAATCATCCAGCTTTAGCTGACCTCATTGTAAATGCAAATGTAAATGTAGGATTTTGATAGTCCATTACACCGTCGAAGTCATCCCAAGTCATGACTCTCAGACTTTACAATTACACCCTTTCAAGCATGAGCCTTTCTCAACTCCCCAGGGATATACAGTCAGGAAGCTGTTTCCAGCACACATGATGCTAAATCACTCTACAATCGCCATCACTGCCCATAGCAAAGTACCCATTCACACCTGGGCGAAGTGAAGCAAAGGGTTATGGAGGATCTGCTTAGCTCCTCCATGTCATGGTTGGGAGTTGATTCAGATTCAATTTGACTCAAAAAGACAACAAGTGTGGCAATAAAGCTTCCTTTTACATGGCTTGAGGTTGTAACAATTCATGACAATGTTACAGCCTAACCAGTTGTTATGAAAAAAACGAGGACCATTTTACTGTGTAAATGCATTTTGTGACTCATGAATGATAGCCGATGATGTGTCATCATCATACATTTAACATGGGAAACATTGAGGCGGTTTGATTATAGTCATGATCAAGAGAAGGCCATTTGATTGTCATAACTGATTTTATAGAAAATTTTAGATGCATCATCCTTTCATTTGTCTGTCATAGACAAGCAGATTAGTCTACGTAAATCAAATTAACAATGAAGGCATCAGTACGAGCATGACAAATCATCTGTATGATGACTCAAGAAGTGCTATTTTCACAGTGCAGCAGTCCACTTACTTTGCATAACAAATTTTAATACTGTTATCTAGTTCAATAAACCGGGGAGCTCTGCTCATATTGGGCACCAGAGTTGCAGATGAATTCAATTCAATTCAATTCAATTCAATTTTATTTTATTGGACCAAAGAATATTAGACAATAAATATTTGGCTGGCTGACACCTGGTTGTGAATTTGCCATTTGCAGTAGAATTTAAATGAGTTTATTTCATGTCCACAGTTAATACATTCAAGTGAGTCAATATTATTATTACTAAAGGATATATTTTTAAGAAAGTGACAGTTATAGAAAACCCTTAGCTGAGACAGTTTGGCAATTCCTTAAAAAAACACACAACCAAACCCAGTGTGGAATTGTAACAAGAGCTTGGAGAAGGTATCTTTCATATATGATGTAGTGACTGTACCTTAGGCGATAAAGTATTGCTTGTTTTCTACACTAACTGTAACAACTGTCATTCGGTTTGGCTGTCACATTCTGGCTTATAAAACATTTGTCACTAGAAACATGAGTACAATGAGTTGGTATAACATTTGAAACTTTGTCAGCCAATCACATGCCTGTATTTTATCGTGATAACTTCCATATTCTTTGTTGTTCCCTTATCAGCTCATGTTTGACTGTTTGAACGTTTGTCTCATGCTAAAATCCTTGAGTGTTAAATATCACATTCCCTCTCCTATGGAGAATAACCTATACTAAACTACTACATTTAAGAGTTTATAAAAGAGGTCATTGGCCAGCACTGGCCAGCAGCTGTGAGTAGGACCTTGGGGAAGATGGACACAGCTGTTGGAGTGGGGCGTCTATCAAGACGGCAGGTCAGTTTATGCACCCAGGTACCCTTGGCCGCCAACAAAGCACTCTACGCAGATCAAGCAATTTTTACCTTCAGCGAACGAAGTTCGAAGAAGGTATTGTAATCACTTGGGTAAAAATGCTGTCCGTCCGCCGGGCGGGCGGGCAGGCGGGCGGTCGGTCGGGCGGCGGGCGGATAGATCGTTTCCGGCCCGGCACTCGGCCTCTATTGAATGTATGGGGATGAAATTTGGTACACATCTAGCCTGTATGGTCTAGTTGTGCCTTTTGATGGTCTGATGAATAGATCTTAAATACTTTTTGAAATAATTAACAAAATATAAAAATAATTTTTTTTTCGTTTCCGGGCCAAGGCTCGGTCACTATTGCATGTGCATGGATGAAATTTGGTACACACGTGGCCTGTATGGTCTAGTTGTGCCTTTTGATGGTCTCATTGACAGATATTCTATACTTTCCGAAAAAATGAGAAAAGATATAAAAACATATTTTTTTTGTTTTTTGGGCTAAGACTCGCTCACTATTGCATGTACATGGATAAACTTTGGTACACATATGGTCAATATGGTCTAATTGTGCCTTTTGAAAGGTCTGATGGAAAATATTATGTACTTTTTCAAATTTTGAAAAAAACATAAAAATTATTTTTTTTGTTTCTGGCCCAACATCCGGTCACTATTCCATAAACATGGATGAAGTTTGGTACACATATGGCTTGTATGGTCTAGTTGTGCCTTTTCATGGTCTGACTGATGGCTATTCTATAGTTTTTGTAATATTGAGAAAAAATATTTAAAAGAATTTTTTTTATATCGGAGCCAAAACTTCTCCACTATTGCATATACAGTAATGCATTTTTCTAAACAAATCACCTATGCAATTAATTTAGCAGTGCTTTTTGATGCGTATAACACTTTATGAATCATTGGAAAAATAGAGATAATGGAAGGCCACTACTCGACCACTATTGCATACCTATAAGCAATTTCGTAAACGCACCAATTTTATGATATTATTGTAATCTTCTAAAGGTGTTATTCGCTGAAGGTTTGCTGCTGCGCAGCCTATGTTTTTCTTTGCTGAAGCCTGTTGCGCTCTGAGGTAACATGAGCAGTTGAGCTGAGGCTTGAGCTAATGAGCCATTAGATTGCATAACATGCAGCTGTTGCTAACTGTTCTAAGCTCTTTAGAGCTCAACATGATACTTTTATCCTGTTAAGAATTTGCACTAAACAAACAATGATATTAATATTTTTTTTATTTATTTTTTTATTGTTAATTAAAAGTCACAGTTAATGAAGTGTACATGTATTAGATCTAAGTGTTCAAGAGACCTCATTTTTGGGGTTCGACCATGCATTTTTGTCAGTATATCATACATGCAACTCTGGCTAAAGACCTCGCTGGATAAATCACATATTCCCTTTCCCTATACTGGGCAAATAACCTTTATAATTCCCATAAACCCATATTCTCAGGTTATGTTTTTTCACTCTCAAAGAATCACTGGAATCAGTATTAATATTTGATGTTTAATCTCAAAACAAGCCTTCTTAATGAAGGAGATTATTGGTCTTACAGTGTACTTTCATGCAAAGTTAACTGAGGCTCTCAGACTCTAGCTGCTGCTTAACAACTATCTGTTTTCCGTCTTACTCTGAATTAAACATAATTGTAGGGCTTGAAAAAGTACCATACAAATGACTTGAAATGAAATAAAACATCAAAATGAATCAAATATGAAGTTTGAGAAATGTTGGAACATGTAGAAACTTAAATTGAAACAAACAGACATCTCATCAACTATAAGGATGTTTGATGTTTTTCAGTCTCAAAGAATCACTGGAATCAATGTTGAACCTGCTATGTCTCAGTTACAAGGGGAGACCTTCAAGAACAAAATTCTAGGTAGGTGACGTAGCACTTTCGTCAATGTATGTGTCTATGAGGGAAAAAAAACCCTTTACAGGACAAATGTGTAACGTATCATGGACCCGAGTACTCTCTACCATTGCATAAATGAATGCTTGTCAGAACAGGCTATGTACTATGTACAGAAGACTGCATTACCACTATATCTGCAATGAATATAAATTACGAGAGTCACAAGAAATTAGGGAATAACATGAACAATCCATGTTTATTAAAATCAAACCAATTTCTCTTGCCAAACCTTATTACAGATTCATGGTTTTTAAAAAGCAGAATTGCCAAGCATTTGCCATTAATGCCTAAAAAAACTGGCTCATAGCAATTTGCAACGGAAATCCTTACGACACCCAAGGAACCAGATCTTTCCGCAACATTACCTGGCCTTGGTGTGATTCAGATTCAATTTGACTCAAAAAGACAACAAGTGTGGCAATAAAGCTTCCTTTTACATGGCTTGAGGTTGTAACAATTCATGACAATGTTACAGCCTAACCGCCTAACCAGTTGTTATGAAAAAAAGGAGGACCATTTTACTGTGAAAATGCATTTTGTGACTCATGATAGCCAATTATGTGTCATCGTCATACATTTAAGATGAGAAACATTGAGGTGGTTTGATTATAGTCATGATCAAGAGAAGGCCATTTGATTGTCATAACTGATTTTATAGAAAATTTTAGATGCATTATCCTTTCATTTGTCTGTCACAGACAAGCAGCTTAGTCTCCATAAATCAAGTTAACAATGAAAATATCGATATGATCATGACAAATCATCGGTATGTTGACTCAAGAAGTGCCATTTTCACAGTGCAACAGTCTATTTATTTTGCATAACAAATTTTTAGACTGTAATCTAACTCAATAAACCCGTGAACCCTGCTCATCCTGTGCATTAGAGTTGCAGCTGAATTCAATTCAATTCAATTCAATTCAATTTTATTTGACCAAAGAATATTAGACAACATTGCATTTGGCTGGCTGACACCTGGTTGTGAATTTGCCATTTGCACTAGAATGTAAATGAGTTATTTCATGTCCACAGTTAATACATTCAAGTGAGTCAATATTATTAATACTAAAAGATGCTTTTTTTAAGAAAGTGACAGTTAAAGAAAAGCTTTTACTGAGACAGATTGGTAATTCCTTTAAAAAAAGCAACAACCAAATGCAGTGTTGAATTATAACAAGAGCCTGTAACCTATACTAAACTACTACTACATTTTAGAGCTTATAAGAGGTCATTGCCCAGCACTGGCCAGCAGTTATAAGTAGGACCTTGGGGAAGATGGACACAGCTGTTGGAGTGGGGCGTCTATCAAGACAGCAGGTCAGTTTATGCACCCAGGTACCCTTGGCCCCCAACAAAGCACTCTACGCAAATCAAGCAATTGTTTTCTTTGCTGAAACCTGTTGCGCTCTGGGGTAACATGAGCAGTTGAGCTGAAGGGTGAGCAAATGAGCCATTAGATTGCATAACATGCAGCTGTTGCTAACTGTTCTAAGCTCTTTAGAGCTCACCATGATACTTTTACCCTGTTAAGAATTTGCACTAAACAAACAATGATATTAATGTTCTTTTTTTTTTTTGAAAAATTGTTAATTAGAAGTCACAGTTAATGAAGTGTATATGTATTAGGTCTAAGTGTTCAAGAGACCTCATTTTCGGGTTCTACCATGCATGTTTGTCAGTATATCATACATGCAACTCTGGCTAAAGACCTCGCTGGATAAATCACATATTCCCTTTCCCTATACTAGGCAAATAACCTTTATAATTCCCATAAACCCATATTCTCAGGTTATGTTTTTTCACTCTCAAAGAATCACTGAATCACACATTAATATAAAGATGTTTAATCTCAAAACAAGCCTTCTTACTGAAGGAGATTATTGGTCTTACAGTGTACTTTCATGCAAAGTTAACTGAGGCTCTCAGACTCTAGCTGCTGCATAACAACTATCTATTTTCCGTCTTACTCTAAATTAAACCTAATTGTAGGGCTTGAAAAAGTACCATACAAGTGACTTGAAATGAATTAAAACATCAAAATTAATCAAATATGCTGTTTGTGAAATGTTGGAATATGTAGAAACTTCAATTGAAACAAACAGACATCTCATCAACTATAGGGGAGAGGCAGGTTAGTTGATACGCAAGGTTAGTTGATACGCCCCACCTCCTGGTCATAGAAATGATCATTTGGGAAAGTGTTGGCATTTGTAAGAAGCAGAATGAAAAAAACACATCTTCTCATCTTGGTCCATGTAGAATCAGAATCATGATTTAGGAGAAAAGCCAAAAAATTAAAAAATCTCTGTTCCGAGTAAATTTGTGCTGAAATCTTGCATTTTTTTTTCTCTCGCTATAGTGAAGGATGATTCAGAGTAACTTAGTATATGGATAAGGTGTGTGAAAAGGGTTATTTATCAGCCATCAAAGATGACCTAGGTTAACCTGTGGTCCAGAGACCTGCTGTTTTCTGACATAATCGAGTAGATGGGTTTGTTGATACAGCAGATTGGTTAGGTTTTGTTGGCTGGCCTGGTCAAAATAACAACCCTAACCTATTAGTACAATCATAATGCTAGGTGTTACTCAGTAGTTTACATGAAAAAGCTCTATAGATGAATCTTAGATAGAACTAATCATGAGATCTCCCCCTCCCAACAGGTCGACCATCAGATTCGACTCACAATGGTAGCAGATATGCATCCATGGGAACAGAAAGTAGATCGGTGAAGGCGTATGGTTTTATAGTATCCTACCAAGGCGGAATTATGCAACTTTTTCTTTGCATTGTCGATCAGGGTTTGGTGTATCAACTAACCTGCCTGGGTGTATCAACTAACCTTACCAGGTGGGTTAGTTGATACGTTTGACATGACCTACTTTGACGCCATCTGGGGTAAAAACTATCCAACAGAGAAAGTCAAGTTTCCCTATATATTTGAACAATGTATTTCCCCATGCACATGACCATTCGTCATTCCAATATCATCGCCGACTGATTCACCCGTTTAGCTTGGAGGCAAGTTTTTCTGAAAAACGTCTCAACTAACCTACCTCTCCCCTAAGGATGTTTGATGTATGAGAAGTTCACCACCAGTAAATAGAGTTTCTTTGAGTGTGTATATAATAGTGTGCTGTCACAGATTTCAGAAATAGGCATACAAACAAATTATATTATTATCGTAATCTCGTATTTTCTGCGGGGCGATTGACAACATTGAAATGATGTGAATAGATGAAAAACTTTATTTGAAGTCAGGTTGAATAAAAAACCCCTGTGTGAGGTTTCTGTCTTGTCATAAACAGCTTACAAATACTCAGTGAAGGCCAAGGCACAACAGCTTATAATTGCATGGCACCTGATATGAAATATGAATGCTCAAACTTTGAAATGCCTCTGCTGACTTAAGCTCCTTAACTAGCAGCAAACAGCCGAAGACAAAATCTTGCACTACACTACTACACTGAGACACTGAGTGATTAACCAATTGGTGTAAATATCCAAAAGAATAAATATATTACAGCAATAAGATAAATATTCATGCCTTTAGTACGAGCTATTACAAATCCAATTTTACAGTGAACATATAACATTTTTGTAATTTTATAATTACATGTAGCACAAAATCCATGTCTCAGAAAGAGTTAAGATTTGCTGGGATGTTTTCTTTTTAGCCCTCAATAATTCAGAGAAGAGCCCAGGTGGTGGTGCTTCTGCAAGGGCATTCAACTGCTCACTTGTACACTTTGAATTCTCTTCAAGCTTCATGCGTGTCTGCATAATCTCAATTACGGTCTCCTGTTGTATGTATCGTGGGAATGCCGTGAATACCATATCAGGCCATATGGGAACTCTGGTCTTGATGGTTCTTGATAGTGGGCATTTAGGACATCGCCTTGAGAAGGCTTAAAGACCTACAGGGTGTCTACAGGTCTATGACAGTTTGGCAATTCCTTAAAAAAAAAGCAACAACCAAATGGAGTGTTGAATAATAACAAGAGCCTGGAGAAGGTTTGTATGATGTAGCTCAGGGTGAACGTATTTTTTGCAATAAAGAATTGCTTGTTTTCTACACTAGCTGTAACAATTGTCACTCTGTTTGGTTGTCACATTCTGGCTTATAAAACAGTTGTCACTAGCAACATCAGCTGGTATACCATTTGAAACCTCTGTCAGCCAATTCACATGCTTGTATTTTATTGCGATAATTTCGTTGTCGTCCCCTTATCAGCTAAAGTTTTGGTTTGATCATGACAAATCATCAGCATGATGACACACGAAGTCCCATTTTCACAGTTCCACAGTCCACTGCTTTATTGCCGCACTTGTTGTCTCCTAAGGCCTAGTTCAAAAGTAATGAAGCCAAAGTGTTACATGGCCATCAAGATTTTAAAATGTTTATACGGATCAAACGACCACATAAAATTGTAACAAACCTGTCTAAGTTCTAGAAACTGTATTTACCATTTTGCTGTGGTTTGTGGAAATAACTGATAAAAGCAGAATATTACTAAATGTTATTTATTTTAATTTCCATGGCAGTAAAAGAAAAGAATCCTAAATGGTAACTTATCTTCAAATTAAATCTAATTTTTTTGTTGGATGACAAAACTCATTTACTCTTAAGTCTCCCTGGCTGTTTTCGTCGAAATTCACCAAACATACTCCAACTACAAATATTGTGTTGATTATCACTACAAGTAATACTAGAATGATTGCATTACTCCTTACAAGAAAACCATAAAAAATATGATCAATATTTTCAATGGTGTTACGCTTGCAACAAAGCCCCATTTAATCTTTGTATTTTACCACTAGAAACCAGCTGCGGACATGGATTACTTGATTGCTTCTCAAAACTACAAAGATCTTGCAACATTACAAGCCAAACCAGATTTAAAATGGAGCTTTTATTGCTCTGTGGCACTACAAAGTATTTTGGGAGTTATGCTTGCGAAGGATTCACCTACCTTGCTATATTCATTGGAATTTTTTAGTGAACTAAATTTTCCACAACCATAAGAAGCTCCAAAACGGGTAAGCAGATATAAGACTAGGTCTCAAGGGTCAAAAGATTCAACTGACACATGTCAAAGGGACACCAGATCAGTAAGTGTCAAATTTGACTTAATTTTTGGAAGTCTACCTTTGAATCCAAATAGCTCAATAATGTCAACATAGGCAAATATAAATACTTGATTTGATGGATTTATGAATCCTGAGAATGTAGAGATTCCAAAAAGTGTTGAGAAATTGCCTTAGAATATGTCCAAATTTGTAAAACTGAAAGAATTCAAGTGGTCAAAAATGTTATGTCACGTTTTTATTGTGAAAAAAAAATGCTTGTTTTTCAATGTTATTCAACTCTATCTCAATAACTATGAGACAGAATGTCGTGACATTTTCAGGAAAGCCAATCTGCAAACAGTCTGCTGCTGTAGTGAATTTGTGAACTTTCTCAATGTCCAAGTTTAGATGTTAATTCAGTGAGTTTACCGTTAATATGTTCAGTTCTCCTTGTCATGGAAATATGTGTTAGAAGGATGAGTTATTGATGACTCATGCTAGAACATGAAAACTATCTTTCTAATCTTGCTTTTAATTAATATAATTGGAAGGCTTGAAAAAAGGCCATACAAATGTCTAGGACTCAAATGAATTAAAACAGTGAAATTCATTAAATTTGCTGTTTGTGTAATATTGAGATAAAGAGAAATTTAAATTACTAGAAACTCCCACTAGAACAGGGGACGTAAAAACGATTTCAAGAGGAAAGAAGACCCCCTCTTATGGCATGCATTGACAAAGGAAGAAGAATGTAGGGGGGGGGGAGTGCACTGAAAAGAAATATCTGCTTCGATGAAATAATGTACCGAACTGTACTGTGATTACTATACAATGCAAAGAGCCCGGGGGGGTACTCACTATGAAAGAGTGTATATAGAGGCGCCGCTGGATGGTTTAGGTTTTTTGGCCTTCTAGGATTAAAATGGTCTTGGTTTTTTAGGATTTCAGATTAATTTGGTTGCCCTTTTCGCACCCCCAACATGTTTGGTACCGTTAGAATCAGCTTGAAAAGACGATTACAATGGTATACAAATCATAAAGATTAAATTGGTTTTGGTTTTTTTTATAAAAAGATTAAAATGGTTTGTGGTTTTGGCATTGGTTTCCGGATTAAAATGGTTCTGTTTTCCAAAATCGCCGTGGCGCATCCCTACACAAAAGTCCGCGAAGTACCCCCCCCCGGGCAAAGAGTTCCCCTGTGGCCTAATGGTCAAGACTGCTTGTCCACTGGCTTTAAGGGTGTGGGTTCAAATCTCACCGCGGGAACTCACTTTAGTCCGAGCCCATGGGACATTAAATGGAGGCGGGTTGTATCCAGTATTCTATGCTGGGGCAACTGAAAGACCCTGGGCATCCCTGAATTAATAGGGTATGTGCCAGACTCAAAGTCTTCTCATCTCATCATCATATAGCGATTGCCTGCCTCCATATAGCCCACTACGGTGCTGCAGAGGCGTAAAACACAAACAAACAAACTATACAATGCAATGTAATCCAATGCCATCATGCAGTGACCGAGCCTCCCTCTTCGAAGCTCAGGGGGAACTACTCTATCACTACTACAACATAAATAGAGGTGTGGATGGGGTGTTAGAGGAAACATATTGGCCTGTAACATTAAGAATCATTCGTGGGCGTAAAAACATGAAGATTGACATGTAACATGACCAGATTCATAAAGAATTGACAATTATTTGCATAAAGAATAAAATCTGTCCAAAACTGACAAATATGATTCAAGATAATATATATAAACTGAACATTATTCGACAACGAAATATCATTAAGTATACATGTGTCATATTATTATAGAAATATAATGAAATAAAAAGAGAAGAATTATATATACAAAAGAGAAATAGAAACCACATCTAAATTTACAGGTATATAAAATATAATTGAGACATAATGTAAGAAAATTCAGCAACCATAGAACAAAGTGTTCATATAAACCAGCTGCGGAAAAAACAAATTTAATATAGGATGCAGACCTAAAAGTCATCGTATACTCATTGAATTATAAGGATGTTGATCTATAAGTTTCATCACCAGGTAATTGATATTCTTGGAGTGTCATGATGTGCTGTCACAGACTTCAGATTCATAAATATGCGCAGAACCATATTACATTAATATTTCATTATTATGTATCATGTTCTCATGTCCTAGCCATCAGAAAGTCTGTCCACATCAATGGTCCAGTGAGATTAAGTCCATCTATTTTTGATGAGATCATTACTAGGAATATGCTTAAGCCAGTACTCATCTATATTGGGCTGCAGCTTTATTTGTTTATACATACAAGTCTTGCATAAAAAATGGTGGTCAAGGACGAATGCTCAAATTTGTCAAGCATCATGTGACTGATTACTGACCCTCAAAGAAAAAATAAATCCTTATAAATATCCTTATCTAGAGCTCTTTGCAGATTGACAGTTCACTGATAAAATTAATTGTCTTCCTTTCAATTTGCAAACTGGCTTTGACAGTTTTCTGTTGGTCTCCTAATCTTTTTATTTGATGAACTACCTAAAATCGTGTAATTAGTTTGTTTATTGTCATCTACAATGTATAATTACATGCTGCTAGATATGATAAGCACTGAATCAACTGATTGACTATAACTGACACAACCAAAACATTTTAAGCCGGTGACATCACACGACCAAACTGAAAGTTAATTTTGAAACTGTTTGGACTGACAATCTACAAACAGCTATAATTGCCTTTACAAATTAGTCTATGGACAGTTTTACGGTTTTTGCACTCAGCCGATTTTTCATGTTCATGCATTTATTACGCGAAAAGTATGATAGGTCTATCAAAATTTTGGGCAGTGGCAATCTTGTCCTACACTGACGTGTAAATTTTTTTGAAGCTGTAAGGAATTTAGGACAAATTTTGACACATTTTTATGTCTCACAGACTTTTTGCCAATTTCAAGGATGAACAGAAAAAAATATTCAATCAGTTGTGATTCATGTTAATGATAGCTTTCTTGACCTACGGCTTGGATATGAAATACAACAGGTTTCATGTGAATAAGTTATATACAACAAGACTTGGGTCCTAAAATGTAAAAAATGGCAGATGTCAAAAATTTTGTTTTTGATGGACCATCAGTTGCTTTATATGCTGTTATGAGTAAGTATCAAAGAATGTGTATACTGTTTGTGTTAATTTTGAAGCTTGAGGCATATCTCAAGGTAAAACAGAAACATTTGTTTCACTAACCATAATGGCTAGTTCTCACGACGGCGATTTGAGAGCGACGCATCAAGAGAAGTCATTTCTTGGAAGGTTGTGGCGTAGAACGTTGGTTTTGGCACATTACGTAATCAATTAGTGTCATGTGCGACGCTTAAAGTTAGTAGCCGCGGTGAGTCTTGAGGTGTCCGCGGCGCTTCTTAAGCTTTCTTCGCCGCGTTACGCCTCTCTTTCCTCAGCGCAGTTCCAAACAGACGCATCGCACTTTGTTTTGGAATTCGGCGAGGCTGCTTTTACTTCGCCCAATGTTGTTTCCTCTTACGCCGCTGATGGTTGTGAGGCAGCTACGTCTGAAATTGGCGACCTGCGACGCATCAGGAAACCTTCGGCGTACACCCGAGGTAAGATGCGTCGCTGAAAATGACAGCCTCGCCGAAGACTGTAAGGATGCAACGCCGCATTTAGGGACTTGTTACTGCGTAACTTGATGGTTCATCGTCGCACATGCATTCATAAAGCGCCGAGGACATTACAAGCGCGTCGATGCTGACCTTCTTCGTCGTCCTTGCCTTAAGCAGCGACGAAGGTCTCTTAAGCATCGACGAACGTCTGTTGTTGCAGCGCTGCGGCAAAGTGTGTTTCGCTGCTGCAGGAGTCACTTTTGGTCATTATAAAAAGGGACACAGAGGACCTCCTTGCTTCATTTGCTGATTGCCCTTCAATGAGAACACAACGACTGCCTACTGAACATATGCATGATGAATGAAGAAGAAATTATTGTTGTGGCTGGTGCTGCTGCTGTTGCTATCGGAGCTGTCTATTTGAGACAGAGGAGGAGGAGGGCCAGGAGACAGAAAAGGTGGTGGATTCGCAACTGGTTGCTGCAGAGGGAACAACATGGTCACTTCCATCAACTGCTGCCTGAACTGCAAGTGCGTGACGTGTCCGGCTACTACAACTACACTAGAATGCCCCCTGCCATCTTTGCTGAAATCCTGGAAGCTGTTGGACCACTCATCGCTAAGCAAGACACCAACATGAGGAGGGCTTTGGAACCTGGTCTGAAGTTGGCTATCACCCTGCGGTACATGGCAACAGGAAACAGCTACAAGTCCCTAGCTTATGCTTTCCGTGTGGCACCCAACACCATCTGCAACTTCATCCCTGAGGTCTGCCTTGCCATCGTTCATGCCTTCGAAAGACAGCTGGCACTACCCACACAGCCTGAAAGATGGAAGGAGATAGCCAAGGCTTTTGAGAGGAAATGGAACTTGCCCAACTGCATTGGAGCTCTGGATGGCAAGCACGTCGCAATCCGATGTCCCAAGGCTGCAGGCTCCTTGTTCTACAACTACAAGGGATTTCACTCCATTGTCCTGATGGCCCTCGTTGATGCCAACTACAAGTTCATCTATGTGCAGGCTGGCTGTCAAGGAAGTGCATCTGATGGCGGCGTCTTCAGGGACACAGTACTTCGACAACTCCTGGACGAGGAAGATCTAGGCCTACCACCTCCAGAACCTCTACCTGGCACAGAAGACAATCCTTTCCCATATTACATCGTGGGTGACGAGGCATTTCCCCTGAAGACATGGCTGCTCAAACCAGTGCCAAGAAAGAACCTTGACATTCCTTCCAGAGTCTACAATTACAGGATTTCAAGAGCCAGGAGAGTGGTGGAGAATGCCTTCGGTCTGCTGTCAAACAGGTTCAGATGCTTCCTGACCACCATGCCCCAACGACCTACAAGAGTGACATACATCACAATGGCTGCTTGTGTTCTACACAACATTCTGCGAGACAGAGTAGGCGTCCACCATGCCCGTGACAATGAAGTGATGGACAGAGAAGATCCACAGACACATGACGTCACTGAAGGAGTTTGGAGGGGAGACCGTCAATTAGGAGACCTAGGAGAACCACTTCGACACGGAAATGCCTCCAGAGATGCCAAGGCTGCTCGAGACTACCTACGTGACTGGGTCAACAGTCCGGCAGGAAGTGTCCCTTGGCAGTTGGAGAAAATCTGAAGAAGATGCATTCAAAACAACAAACCCCAGGTCCTTTTAAGGGCCACCAAATCCTCCCAATTGAGCTGGCCATGTACACATCCTATGTTGACAAAACAAGCCCAAAAATCAATCAATCAATCAATCCCTCCATCCATCTATCTATCTATCCATCTATCTATCTATCTATCTATCTATCTATCTATCTATCTATCCAAGTCCAATCCCTGCAAAGTGACGACAACTGCTTTTCTTTTGCTGCAGTGTATATATGTAACGAGCATTGTGTTCCATCTATCAAGCTATCTATCTATCTATCTATCTAGCTATCTATCTAGCTATCTATCAAGCTATCTATCTATCTATCCAAGTCCAATCCCTGCAAAGTGACGACAACTGCTTTTCTTTTGCTGCAGTGTATATATGTAACGAGCATTGTGTTCCATCTATCAAGCTATCTATCTATCTATCTATCTAGCTATCTATCTAGCTATCTATCAAGCTATCTATCTATCTATCCAAGTCCAATCCCTGCAAAGTGACGACAACTGCTTTTCTTTTGCTGCAGTGTATATATGTAACGAGCATTGTGTTCCATCTATCAAGCTATCTATCTAGCTATCTATCTAGCTATCTATCTTTCTATCTATCTAGCTAGCTATCTAGCTATCTGCCTGCCACTTGAGCTAGACAAGTGAAATTACAAAGTGATGCACTTGTACTAGTGCAACCAACCAACACAATTTTTAAAAGCAAAGCACTTGTACTAGTGCATTACATTTTAATTAAGAAATTCATGCACTTGTACTAGTGCAATAAAAATATGTTTATACCAAAGAATGCAGCACTTGTACTAGTGCTGCACTTGGTATGTTTTGGGGCAAAGAAAGGGGGAACTAGCACCTTGCTTTTATGAAGGTGATTACTTTTAATGAAGGCCAGGACCGGACTTTTGTTTTGGGGGACTTTTTTTTTGGGGGACTTTTTTTTTGGGGATTGTCAACGTTTTTTTTGCTCTTTTTTGGCTCTTTTCGGTCAACACAAGCTCTTTTTTTTTTGTCAACATAAGATGTGTACGTGGCCTGCCCTTTTGGGAGGATTTGGTGGCCCTTAAAAGGGCCAAGGTTTTTTGTTGTCTTTGCTGCATCTGGTCTTCTACTTTCGTGGAGAAAGGAGACCTGAAGTCCAACTGGGCGAAGGGGAAGGCTGGTGCTGGTGATGGGCGGCCGGTTGACCAAAGCTGGGTCCAGGGGGGTAGCCGTACTTCTCGGGGCTCTCCTGTGCATCCATCATCAGTGTCATGGTGGAGTGGCTGGGCTGCATCGGGGTGTAGCTGGGAGTCTGCCTGGAGGATCCTCCTTCCCTGGGCTGGTGCTGCTGGTAGTGATGGCTGCTGCTGGAAGCCTGGGGATGGTGCTGGTGGTGTGATGGCACATACGTCGAAGAAGGAGGAGGATGAGGAGGAGGTGGCATCTGCAGGCGCTGAGGAGGATGAGGAGGCTGGAAGGTGTGCTCCTGATGCTGTCTTGACTGGCGGGTGACCTCATCATCCCAGTAGAGGGCGGCCTCTGCAATGGTCCTGACCATCTGCCTCCTGATTTCAGGGCTGGCGTGCACTCCCACGTGGTAGAGGTCCTGGCACTTCATCCTCCAGTACTCCTGGTCGGGTGTCAACTCCTGGTGGTCGGGGCACATCTTGCAGCCAGAGCCTTTCAGGATTTTCTTGGCGGAGGACATGGCTTGCATGCTGCCTGCGATGACGTGCATGGCGGAGTGCATGGCTTCATCTCCTGGGGCCTTCCTCTTGGTTCCCTTGGCAGCGGCTCCAGGCTTTGGTGCTCCAGGGAAGACTTGGGACTGCTGGCTGTCAGGTCTGTCCTGTGCTGGCTGTTCAGGTGGCAGGTCCGGCATGTCATAGGAAGCTGGCAGGGAATCCTCAGGGTTGTAGCTTTCATCATCGGAGTCTGAGGCTGGCCGGTTGGCAGACAGTTGAGAGATGGCGGACAGCTCCTTCCCTGGCTTGTGGACGATGGAGTCCTTCAGGAACCGACAGTTGTTCAGGATGTACTCGTCCCTCTCTGTGAGCGTCTCCTTCCTGGCGGCTCCTGAAGCTTCAGGCCTGACGAGTCTGGAGAAGTGAGTGCGCACTGTCTTCCTCCAGTTGAAGATGTCGTGGGAGGTGTACTTGGGGCCCAGCTCCTTTGCTTTTTCTGAGTCCAGCAGCAGCTTCTCGTTCCCCTTGTAGCCTCTGGTCCCCTTCATGTACAGCACAGGATGCTCCTTGTACCAGTTGATGAGGTCATCTTCTTGTTCAGCTGTGATGCCCAGGTTGTTGCGGATGTTTGGCTTGGGGGCCTTCCCTTTGCCCTTCTTGCCCTTGGACTTGGCTTCAGCAGCTGCAGGGGTGTCATCAGCAGAGTCTTCTTCTTCCTCCTCGAAGGTGTCCTCATGGATGGCCACTCTGTCTAGAGCAAGAACAGGCTGGCTCTCTGCTGTTTTCTTGGGAGTCTGCTTCTTCGGAGTCTGCTTCTTTGGAGTCTGCTTCTTTGGAGTCTGCTTCTTTGGAGTCTGCTTCTTTGGAGTAGACCTGGCAGTAGGCTCTGGAAGACCCGTGGAAGACTTGGCAGCAGGCTTGTCAGCAGGCTTGGCAGCAGGCTTGGCAGCAGGCTTGGCAGCAGGCTTGGCAGCAGGCTTGGCAGCAGGCTTGGCAGGCTTGTCAGCAGGCTTGGCAGCAGGCTTGGCAGGCTTGTCAGCAGGCTTGTCTCCTTCCTCTTCAAAGAGTTCAACTGAAGAATCTTCTTCTGTTGTGTTGTCTTCTGGCCGGCCCTCGAAGATGGTCTCGCTGACGACAGTGGCTTTGGTGGTTGAAGTGGTGGTCTTCGTCTGGCTGCCAGCTGTAGTGGAGGTGTAGAGCCCAGGTAGAGAGAGGTCTGCCATGGCTGTAGTAAAGAAGGCAGTCACTGCAGCATCTGAAGGTTCATGGAGAGGAGTTGCAGCTGGAGTTGTAGCTGGAGTTGTCACTGGAGTGCTCCCAGGAGTGTGGAGTGTTGACCTGGTGCTGAGCTTGGTTGGTGCCCTGGTGACGACGGTGCCCTTTCTCCTCTTTGGTCCCATGTTGTAGCAGCAATTTGAAGTACAATTGTAGCAACAAAAGTAGCAGCAAATGTAGCAGTTGATAATAGTGTCGTGGATTCTAGGTGTGTTCTGGTCGAAGGTCTGAGTGGGTATGGTGCTCTAAACTGGCCTCCTCTATATATATGCAGGGTGCGGACCGCCTCTTTCCCCCTCCTTCGCCCCCCCTGCTTCGCTGCTGCTGCCCCAGCCGCTGCGCAAAAAGAGGGTGACACGCAGACAAAGGGTTGATGCTAAAAATAGAACAACGCATGCACTCAGGCGCCACTCTGTCTGCTGCATTGGGGGTCCAAAAGACGCGGCGCGCACCCTCTCACGTGCGTCGAACATGTGTCTTTCTGCGACGCGTGTCTGAAACATGTGACATGAAGCAAGAGCTTTCTGCTACACTGCTGTTTCTGCGTCGAAGCTCTTCTTTGTGCGTCGCAACTTTAAAAATCTGCGGCGCGCACTGATTTCTTTTTACGCTTCTTCTTGCTTCACCACTTCTTTCCTCGCAAAGATTCAACCGGTTGAATCTTTTTTTCCTGCATCGTCAAATTTCTAGGAATTGCGTAGAAAGACCTCTTAAAGCGACGCATGCTGTTCCTGTTGCGCCGTAAAGCCAAAATTGACGGCGAACATGCTCAAATCTTTGCCCTTTCCTGGAAATATAAGAAACGCCGTCACTTAAACCCTCTGATACGTCTCCGTGAGAACTAGCCATAATTCGTTTTCAGAATGTGAGGCTTGAATGTGATGTCAAAAAAAGCATGTCCTCTCCAACCCATAGAAAAAACACTAAGTGTTTTGTAGGAAAAACAAGCTATTTGTGTATCTTTTGCTCAATCATGTGCCTTTACAAGTATGTGACAAATACAAGTTAAAAAGATATCCAGGCCATGTTTATACATTTTCTTAGAAATTAAAATTCATGATGTCAAAAAATGTCCTCTCCAACACATCAGAAATTTTGCTCTGATTCATGCGTTTTAACACTGGATTCATTGAAGAAACGGCCATGGTTATACAAACTAAGTAAACCTGGATGCCTAAAAAGGGTTTTTATAAGTATTGAAAATGTCAAATATATTATCTTTCGTTATCTATTACACTATTTTGAGAAAATCAAAATTGAGAAAAAGTTGATTTATTTGTGTCATATATCAATATAATTGTAATTTTTCACTCATAACTGAATGACTTTAAAGGATAATAACCAAATATCTTGTTAATGGAGGCATGAAAGATAATTTTTCCAAAGGCGCCTGATTTTTGGTCATTTTCGGCGGTTTTTTGCTCCAAAACACTATGTTTGACACAGCAGAACACCATGGGTTTCAATCGTACAGTAACAAAACTTGACATGGGGTTAATAGGACACCTAGGGATAATCAACCATGGAAATCATGTGCCTTTTGTGACTAGTATCCCACTTAACAGAAACTTTCAGGGTAATGGCAAGCCAGATTTCTGTAATTTCGTAATAGAAATGGTTTAAAAAAAGTTGTGGCATGTTTAATCAAAATTTAAGTTTTGTATGGGTTTTAATGTTCCTATGCAACAATGTGGCTTGATTTCCAAGAATAAGAATGGGTGAAAATTGTTTCTGGACGGATATTTTTCCTGATAAACAGTTTTTTCAAGAATCAACCCTTGCCTACTTTAAATAGCAGTATTTTGGTACTATACCACCAAATCACTTCAGTCCTCTTTGATTATAGAAACAGTAATATGTTAATTTTATGATAGAATGACTGAAATTCTCAAATTTCAAACTTCATTTTGACCCCCCATGAGACACTTTGAGTGCAAATACTGTAAAACTTCCCCTATGCTGTTTTTCATTTTTCTTTTCCGTCGTCTTACAAAGTACAAGTTGATGCAGTCTTAAGAAGACACTTTTTTGAGTTACGTGGGTTGCTGAGGCAGCATGCCGAGTAGCGTTCTGCCCTGCTGCTCACTTCTCGCTAGTTGGCATGCTGGTCTGAATCCAGACTGGGTTTCAGGTTTATGGAAATTAATAAAAGGAATGAATCGAGGTCATTATCATTTGAGATTTCAATTTTTTGTCTATATTTGAATACAACGTGCCTACGTATCTAATAATTTGGCACACCGACACCTCTAATAAATGCCATAACTTCTGAATACACAAACAGAATGGGACAAAGTTCGCACAGAATAATCGTCTACCCTAGCCTACTCATTCGGGGTAATGGAAATAAACAAATTGTAAAAACTTTTGGAAATAGGGCAAAAAACCATCGCTGCCTGGCACATTTCCCCTACTAGAATCTGTGCGCTCCCACTGTGCCCACTGATTGGAAATTGATTATTTAATTCAGTTATATTCTCCACCTGAGGCCCTCAAAGGTGTTACTATGAGTAGCATAGGAGCATATCCCCACAGGCGTACGGCACGAGCAGTTTTTGGGGGTGGGGGGTGGGGCGACATTTGCCCGAATTTCAAGATCTAGATTTAATATGCATTTTAAATGAAATTGCCAGGAAATCACAAATTTTCAGTAGTCTTTATTTAATCATTTGATGAGATTTTTTAGCCTTTTTTTCCGAATCTTACTGTTTCCCAAACTTTTGGGGGGCGACCTGTCCCCCTCCCATACGCCTATGCATATCCCTCCGCCATATTAAACCTGTCCCCAAGTGAAAATTGCGAAATGAACTAAAAAACTTCAGTACCCTAGAAAATTGCAATGTCACATCCTAACCAACTTGCCTGGGCCTGGCTGGGGTAAGTGTTTTTCTGCGTTCACGGACTTGCGTTGACACATATTTTTTTCAAAATGTTCCTCCTGTTATAAAGGGAATTTACATTTTAAATCACGATTAATTTTTATGGCAAATACTTCACCATTATTCTTCTTTTGAACAATCGAACAAATGTAATGGAGCATGGAGATATCGCTTCCCTTGTTTTAACTTAGCTCTCATATTCCAAAAAGTCAAGAATCATGGTATTTCATCATGGCTTTGGATTTTAAGTATCCGTCATTTTGACGGATAAATATGTTAAGTGTAGCCTCTAAAGCAAGTTCTCATTGTTTATGAGGATGGATTTGCGAGATCAAAGAGAGAGCATAATATTATCCTCAAAATATTGAGTATTTTTGTGACGCACAGGCTGACACATTGAGGGGCATATATGATCAGATATGAGACGATTCAAATGGACAACTTGCTTTTCTTTGATTTATAGAAAACACATTACATCTGTCTTCCTTCTATCAGTAAATATACTGCCATGGATTTCACTTAATTATTATGAAGGGCTTGAATAAAGGCAATGCCCCCTACAATTCTATGATAAAACTTCATGGGAGTCTGGCTCACAGCAGTTAACCTCATGAATGTCAAGTCGTGGAAGAATAAACAAGAGTCGGAAACCTCCAGTCAAGAAAATGATTGATTTCCCATTGCGATATGTTTCGGAATGGCAATACAATATCCCCAGCAAACACAGAGACCCGCAGAGCCTCATTTTCATCACAACAATTGTGACATACTTCACGGCCAATTGTTTATGTAGCAAGGTGAAAACTTTTTTTATGTGGTTCACAGCGTTGAACCACATGGTGAGAATCGCATTTTTTTTTAAACTGAACTTCACTGGCTGTTGTGGGATCTCAATTCATACTGCACTCTTCCAGACTGCTGACTGCATGAATTCGCATCCTAATGATTTTAGGGAGCACACTGAATTTCAATTCTAGGGAGCATATGATAACTTAAATGTTGGGATCAATTAAGGGAAAGAAGCAGTCTGGTTTCAGACTGCTGATTGCTCGGCACACATATTAAAGCGAGACTATTGTGTTTTTTTCATGTTCATTCAATTACATTACAAGTTATACTATTTTGTTTAGCTGTACTTTTTGTGTGACTTGAGCCATCAAATTATGGAAATAGCCTGTATGATTGCATCACAAAGACTTGACTCTGTCACTGATGAAAGACTTCGAAGCTGTTTGTCTTTGTGTGAATGATTTGTTACCAAGCAGGGAGCTGTTTTCTGTGAAATAATTTGCACCCATGAGTATATAAATCTTCAAAAAATACACAGTAAGCAAATTACATATTCGTGTTTGTCATAAATATTGTAAAGAGTTATATGATCACTGAGATTATGCATTTGTATTTGCTGCCTTTTGCAGATTACTGGCCCATTGGAAATACCTGTCAGCCTGCTGACTCGTTTGCGACTTTATTAAAGTTTCCCTGAACCATGACATCTTTTGCAAAATATTGGTTGTTTTATGTGCGTTATGATAAAAACTTGTGATCAATACTGTTTTTAACATTTTTAAAGAACTATTTCTGTGATTAAATAATTTAAAAGTTATTTGTTGAATTTTTTCATGATAGTGTCTGCATCATCCAGCACATCCATTATAGATGACGTCACAATATCTATTGTTCAACATATATAGCTACAAGTTAACTAACTGTAACAATGGTGATGACGTCACAAAGTTGATTGCTCTCAGCTCTGCTATTTTTTTCCGTGTGTACCCGAAATAAATCTAGGGGTCAATTAGGACATACATGAGGTCATTTCAGCTAGAAAAAAAATCCCAAAAGCTAAAAAACTTTGCACACTAGCCACTATGGCCATGCTACGTAATAATCTGTGAAAACTAGACCAACATTTTTCTGAAACCTGACCTATCATTCGGGGTAACTTTAACAATAACCTGCGTGCTACAGTACAGCAAACTTGTAATACTTAAGTTTCTGAGGACACAATTACCATGTTTACAATGGTGACACCCTATGAGTCCGAGGGCCCGCCACTCCGAGGGCCCGCCAGTCTGAAGGCCCGCCAGTCCGAGGTGCCCTGAGGGCACCCTGAGTCTCAGGTGCCCTGAGGGCACTCCTTACGATCGTCCCCAAAGGCCCGCAAGTCCGAGGGCCCGCCACTCCGAGATGCCCTCAGGGGAAATGGGTGATGCCCTCGGAGGATTATCTATCTATATCTATCTATCTATCTATCTATCTATCTATCTATCTATCTATCTATCTATCTATCTATCTATCTGTCTATCTATCTAGCTGTCTAGCTGTCTATCTATCTATCTGTCTGTCAATTTGACTACCCTCAAAAAGTTTGAATAGAGTAGGTCGGGGCAAGAAGCCCGGGTTAGGTGAGAGGCCCCCCCAGGCTTATATCCAAACTTACATTTTTGGTGCGTTTATCTATAGATAGGATTGAAGCTAGAGGCGTTTTAGGTGACGTCACAAATTTTCAGGGCAAACAGCACCAAACCATAGTAGAAATTAAAGAAAGAAAAAAATGTGCATGGTTTTTGTAACTTTGACTAATTCTTTGAAAGGGGTTGTCAGAAATAACGTCAGAAATTTTTTAAAGTATATTGGATATCTGCACTTTATGACTATCACTTCAGAATGATTTGGATCATGTTTTTTGCATTTTAGTTCAAAATATAGAGGTCAAATTAAAATATGTGGGTTTGGGGCGAGAGGCCCCACATGATATGGGGCATGAGGCCCCCTTCACTGGGGGGTCGAAGCTGCTTCAGGAACCATTATTAATGTGTACTTTACCTTAAAACTTTATAGAATAGCTAATTAAAATAGAAAAAAATTGGGCCCAAAATTGAAACAGGGCAAAAAATATTTTTTTAAAAAGTATGAACAGAAAAATTCTGAAATTCAGAAAAAGTGAATATAATGCCTTAAAAATGATAGAAGAACCCTAAGAAATAACTTTTAGGCTGAATGCGCTCGCAAAAAAAATTGCCATAGGATTATAATAGGGGGGCTTCTTGCCCGATGGGTGGGGTAAGAAGGCAATTTTAATTTTTTTACAAAAATGGTCGTAACTCCTTTATTAAAATTGGTAGACATTTGTTTCTCTAGTTATTAGTAGAGTCAAGTGATCCCTTCCTGACAACATAAGCATTCAAATAATCGCCCATAAAAAGTAGGTCAAATCACACCTCGAAGTTAAGGGGGGCCGCATGCCCCGACCTACTCTACACCAGAAAAGGTGAGATTTCCTTCAAAAATACTTTATCTTCAACACAATTTCCAGATTTTTATAGCATCAGTATCCTGTTGCTTGCATATATCTGCACATGTTTGTATCCGAGTCTGTACTGACGACTGATTCTCAGAATAGAAAACGTCTATCAGGGTCAAGAAATCTTTAGTTGATGTTAACTCTTTGATACTGGTCTTCAGGTTCAAGAGCTGTCATCCTACTCACTGCAGGTGCATGTTGGTTCTTTACAGGATAGCTTAAGCATGCCCAGGATCTGTTTGATATATTTCATGTTCTTCTTCACTTATTGGACATCAAGAAAAATGACATCAAGCTTCACTTATTCTATCAACAAAGTACCCCGAGGAATAACAAAGTGCCCTGAGGCTATTTTTCTAACTTTGGGCACATTTGTGTTCTTTGGAGCACTGTCATGTTACCCAGTATACTCTTTTATTCCAGAGCCGACTTTATCGTTCCAACCTGAGGGGCACTCTGTTGTTCCTCTGAGCACTTTGTTGTTCCTCAGGGCACTTTGTTGTTCCTTAGGGCACTTTGTTGTTCCTCAGGGCACTTTGTTGTTCCTCAGGGTACTTTGTTGTTCCTCAGTTCACTTTGTGGTTCCTCAGGGCACTTTGTTGTACCTCGGGGCACTTTGTTATTCCTCAGGGCACTTTGTTTTTCCTCAGGGCACTTTGTTGTTCCTCAGGGCACTTTGTTTTTTTTCCTCAGGGCACTTTTTTCTTCCTCAGGGCACTTTTGTCTTCTTCAGGGCACTTTTTGTTCCTCGAGGCACTTTTTGGTACAGGACATGTTGTTCCTCTAGACACGTCGTTCCTCTGGACAGTTTGCTGTTCCTCTGGACAGTTTGCTATTCCTCTGGACAGTTTGCTGTTCTTCCGGACAGTGTGCTGTTCTTCTGGACAGTTTGCTGTTCTTCCGGACAGTTTGCTGTTCTTCCGGACAGTTTGCTGTTCTTCTGGACAGTTTGCTGTTCTTCTGGACAGTTTGCTGTTCCTCTGAACACTCCGTTGTTCCTCTGGACAGTTTATTGGTCATCTGGACACTCTGTTGTTCCTTAGCGCACTTTGTTGTTCCAAAGGGCACTTTGTTGTTCCCCGGGGTACTTTGTTGTTCTTCAGGGCAATTTGTTGTTCCTCAAGGCAATTTTTGTTCCACATGACACCTTTTTGTTCGTCTGGACACGTTGTTGTTCCTCTGGACACGTTGTTGTTCCTCTAGACACTTTGTTGTTCCTCTGGACACTTTTTTGTTCCTCTGGACACTTTTATGTTCCGCGGGGCACTTTTTTGTTCCGCAGGGCACTTTGTTGTTCCTCATGGCTATTTTTTCTAACTTGGGGCACACTTGTCTTCTTTGGAGCACCCTCATGTTACCCAGTATACTCTTTTATTCCTGAGCTAACTTTATTGTTCCAACCTCATAGCACTTTGTTGTTCCTCAGGGAATTTTGTTGTTCCTTATGGCACTTTGTTATTCCTCAGGGTACTTTGTTGTTCCTCAGGGCACTTTGTTGTGTTTATTCAAGGAGCTACGTACTCTAAAAATTATGGACTTATGTGCACTGCAGGATACGAAACTTTGCTATAAATATGAAAATAATTTACTCCCAGTATATTTGAAAAAATACCATTAATAGTGAAGCCATCCATTACCATTTCACCTGACATAGTACAAGTGTGAGGCTCCACCTGCCTGCTGTGAGACATGACTTCGCAAGGAATGGTATATCTAATCGACTTCCTAATATATTTAATTCTATGGAACCCATCATTAAAGACAAAATCTACACACATAGTTTTCAAGGTTATAAAATGTATATTAAAAGAAAAGTTTTTGGAAAGTTACCCAATAGATTGTCTTATCCCAAATTGTTATATTTGCAATTCATAATTTATTTCTAGGTAAATTTCCGTGTCACCGCTCCCGCTACGACTGGGTTCATTATTTTTCCAGGTTCCTTGTGACAAAAATTTAATATATTATTTCTAACAATTTTTTTCCATACTAATCTCTCATCTTCTCATCTGATTTACTTAGAATAATTGGTAAATTTGCTTGCCTGAATAGTATGTACCGTAATATGGGGTGAATCGGGACAGAATTGGCCGTTTTTTTGTCATAGCAAGGACAAAAATCAATCTAGAAATCAAAATTTGGTGTCAAATTGTGTCTAGGCAAAAGTTCTAAGTACCCCTAGAAGCTTGAAAAGATATCTTGAATTCCCAATGCTCAAGGCCCACAAAACAACTGTACCAATTCACCCCATACTTTGGGGTGAATCGGGACAGTCCATTATTTCCACTATAGATACTCCCTTCCCATTTTGAGTGATTGCTACTTGTGAATAAATATTAGAAAACATGTTAAACACATCAGAAAAAAATTTAGAGGAAAATCTGAAATCAATTTTATTGATAATATGCAGATTTTAAAAAATGTGATAAATCTCAGAAAACTGTTATAAACAGCGTTTTTCTTCTAATTTTTCTTGTATTTGTTAATTCTGGACTAACTTCATTGCAAATGATGCCAGGTTCAATATTATTCATCAAAAAGCCACGCCACTACACTCAAATGAAAATTTGTATGGTTATTTTGGTTGGAATCCTGAAACTTTGTCATAGACCTGGATCTTAACCCAGGACCAAACATACACAATCCCATATCCAGTCTTTATCTATAGTCTTCTAAAAACACGTTAGATAGATTTTAAAGTTTGCTGCAAGTTTGGTAGCTCTAGTATTTATTCTTGAATTGATAGTGGCAAAGATTTGACCAGCCTGTGAAATATAATTTCCGCAGCGCCAAGTTTAAGGTCCAGCAGCTCCTCACCGCATGCAGTCAGAAACAAAAATTCTATCACAATGTGCGCATGTATGTTGACTACACATGTACCAAAAATCTAATTCCTAAAGCAAGTAGAAGTCGGTGTTCTTTGAGCAAATAAAATGTTTCCCTGTTCTGTCCCAATTCACCCCAGTGTCCCGATTCACCCAATATTACGGTACAAAATATTCATGTAATGATGCATAGGTATAGTAATTATTAATTCTTTATTTTATTTTATTTTTATGGTGGCCTCTCGATAGCGATAATTTTTTTATCTTGGAGAGGTCATCCATGCCATAATTTTAAAAATATATTTCATTTGTTTTTGTAATTGAACTCTTTATCATGTTTATAATTGTTGGAACAATAAATCTGAGTCTGAGTCTGAATCGGTTGTTCCTCAGTGCACTTTATTGTTCCTCAGGGCACTCTGTTGTTCCTCGGGGTACTTTGTTATTCCTCAGGGCACTTTGTTGTTCCTCAGGGCACTTTGTTGTTCCTCGGAGCACTTTGTTGTTCCTCAGGGTACTTTGTTGTTCCTCAGCGCACTTTGTTGTTCCTCAGGGCATTTTGTTGTTCCTCAGGGCACTTTGTTGTTCCTCAGGGCATTTTGTTGTTCCTCAGGGCACTTTGTTGTTCCTCAGGGCACTTTGTTGTTCCTCAGGGCACTTTGTTATTCCTCAGGGCACTTTGTTGTTCCTCATGGCATTTTGTTGTTCCTCAGGGCACTTTGTTGTTCCTCATGGCACTTTGTTGTTCCTTGGGGCACTTTGTTGTTCCTCAGGGCACTTTGTTGTTCCTCATGGCTATTTTTTCTAACTTGGGGCACACTTGTCTTCTTTGGAGCACCCTCATGTTACCCAGTATACTCTTTTATTCCTGAGCCAACTTTATTGTTCCAACCTGAGAGGCACACAATGTGAACACAACATTGCTGATTGGTGGAGGACTTGTCTGTTTGTTGTAACACTGTTGCAACGACCTCATATTCTAACAACGTATCTTCGATATTGCTTTATAACGTTTTGAAAATGTTGCTGCAATGTCACATCATAATTATTTTGCGTTGCTTCACAATGTTGTGACAAGTAATTCGTACAATAAAATACTATGTAATAAAGCAAAATATATCTAATTGATCCCGATAGAAGGAATACAAAAGAAAAATTAAATGAAGCAATGTAAGTCATAGTAGGCGACTGAAATTAGGCTAGATTTGAACATAAAACTGTTATTATTGTCAAAAATAGTTTTAGAGAACTATGACTACTACTACCACTACGACATGACTTGAGATCTGCTGCTAGCATAAATGTGTGAATAGGGTGTAAGAAGTATGGCTGTAAAGTAAAAAAAAAAATCATTAGTTCGATTGAAAAGATGAAGATTGGTGTTTTTATGGCCTGATATGATAATTGAGAATGTGTATAAAAAAAGAAACTCTGGCCAAAACCTTGAAATTTAATATGGGATACGGCTCAAAATAAAGAACTTTCCCACCTTTCACATGAACAACTAAATTCATAGTGTTTTCTCTGATTTAGAATAAAATTTCAGACACCATTATTGAGGGGCGGACTGGTGGCATTACGGGCCCTGTGGCAAAATCAATCAACGGGCCCCTATTTCCCTACTGACAGCGTCATTTCAGATTAAAATACTACAGGCCCAACTTGCCAAATTGTTGATATTAGGGGGCCTCCACATTCTGTCCTTTTCAACACACGATCACGATCCTGACTGCATAATTTTAGTCTTTTTTTCAATCTTTAATTTTTTGACATCTTGCATGGGCCCCAGTCCGCCCCTGCCATTGTTATTACTGCAGGGAATTTTTTTCACCATGATTTCTCCCATTTTTCTTGTATGTGAAGAAAGAAGACAAAAGAAGGGAGGAATGCAATTTAAAGATATTTTTCGAAATCCTGATTAAATTCATGTTGGCAATTTCAAAGCGTCATAAACAGGAACCAATAATGATGAAAAGCATTTTTCCCTTTCCGCAGACGCTCGGGGTCGAAGGTCCAAAGGAAAATCCTTCAAATTATTAATTGGTTCTGCAGTGAATCATTTTTTAATCTAAATGATCAGTTTAACCAGTGTGAAACTACTCCTTTTTCCTGTGTCATTTCACAAACGTATTGTAAATTGGACGAAGTAGGGTAGACCGGGGCAAGTTGGTCCTCTTTTTTTATTTTTTGGCTCTCAATTGAAAACGACTCTAAATATATGAAAAATCTATTTACTGACTGACTTCTTAACATTTACACTACCCTTATGCCAAACCAAATTGGTCTACATTGTACTGTTGTGGAGAAAAATTAGACTAAAAATAGACTTTTTAAAGGGCCGCAGTAATGCACTTTTTTCAGTTGAGAGCTTCAAGAATCATATTTTATAAAAATAATGTGGTGGTCCTTTTGAATCTGTTCGAAAATAAACCCATTAGAAACTAACTTTTCGTTTTAGATTTTGGCCATGTTTTTGTAGTGCTCAGTAAAAAGCGACCCTTCTTGGAAAGCAAGTGTTTCACTTGTGTAGGACTGAGTTTTAGACAAAGAAATGCATCAGATTTCATGTAATCCTAGTCCAACTTATCTAAAACAACATCCAGACGTTGTGACTTTATTAATATTGAACATGGCCACTGGCGATCATCCTCACCTCTCAGTGTAAGGTTAGTGAACCTACCCTGACCACATGACATACTGTTTTGTGAAGTTGTAATATAAAGATTAACTCTCCTCCGGTGTGAAAGACATAATTAACAGTTTGAGATCTCTAAAAGCAATTGAATCGATGGTTGAGTGTTTCATTGGCTGAATGCAACTTGAATCATTTAAATCTTTCGTTGAAACACAGCAAAATAACACTGAAAAAGATTTTTTTCCAAACTTGAAGTGAAAGCTGAGCACTGAAAGAAAAATCACCAACTTGACTGACTAAAATTGACTAAAAAAATATATGAAATTGACTAAAATTAAAAACAACCATAGCTTGATGCCAATCATTAGAAAGCTATTTTTCCGCTGATTTCATATATGTAAATATAACTCAAATCGATTAAGATTTGACAGAAATATAACAAACCGCGTTTTGTGACAAAATATTAATAATTAGCAGTGAGAAACTTCTGAGTTACTGACGACCTGATAGATATCATTTGGACAAGTTAATATTCATCGCAGTAGTTTTTTCAATAATTCTGAGGCATTTAAATTATGAATACAAGTTGAATTTCCAACATTTTAGGAAAATTATGCTCCTCATTCATATTTGCATCTCATAAGAGATCTAAGCAAATTAAATATATTTTTACTCGGGTTCCCCCATGGCCTAATGGTTAAAGCGCTTGACTACGAATCCAATGGCCTGAGAGGACATGGGTTCAACTCCCACTCCTGGAACTTCACTCAGCATAAGGCACTAAAACATAGGACACTCAACAGAGGGCAGCTGCAGCTACAGCTATCAAGAGCTATAGCTCTTGAATAGGTCTGTCCCATGAGACCTGGGCAAAAATAAACGGAGGGGGTTGTATCACAGCCTTACCATCACTCATCCATCATACGGCGGTCACCATGCTTGCATAGGCCAATATGTGGCCTCTTAGCATTAAATGAATAGAACTAGAACTATCTAGAACAATATATTTAATTGAAATAATTGATATATCGTCAGCCTAAAGCAAAATTTTTCCTTTTTGGTACCATTGGAAAGCCCTTGCTAAAAAAACTTCAACATTTTCAATAGCAATCAGATAGGCACTCCAATCTGACAATGCATTACAACTGTGGCAATTCAATATAGCAATCAGGCAATTCAATAGCAATTAGGCATTACGGCGATGAGGCAATTTGGTAATCAGGCAATCAGGCAATTCAATAGCAATCAGGTACCTCAGTAGCACTCAGGTAACTCAGTCTGGAATCTTCATAAAGCCCTGAAAGCTTCTTAAACTTATAGTGCCCTAAGGGCACCATGGCAATGCCCTGAGGGCATTTCGGACTGGCGGGCCCTCGGAATGCAGGGCCTTGTCACTTCTCCAGCGGTGGGCCCTCATAGTGATGCCCTCAGGGCACCATGAACAGGGTATGTCCTCAGGACATTACAATGCCCTGAGGGCACCACAATGTCCTGAGGGCACCAAAAATTCGGACTGGCGGGCCCTCGGAATGACGGGCCTTCGGACTCGCGGACCCTCGGACTCACGGGCCCTCGGACTGGCGGGCGGACACCGTTTACAATAATGAAATGAAAAAAAATGTGATAAATGGCCTATCAATGTTCATGCCAAACTGTTAGCAATGAATGAAAGACTGACAATGATTGTATTTTCTTTGAAGTCTCAACAAACAGGACCGGATTAAGGCTCCAGGAGACCCTGGGCACAAGGAGGCACTGATGCCCCCAACAAAATCTTATAATATGACTAAGAACAATTATTGCAGATGATCGATGGTGGTTAATTACAATACTGATCCATTTTCGATAAATGGATACAAATTATTTGGTTTGAAAGATTGTTTTGAAACCTTTCAGTTTGAAATGTAAGCCAAGAAAATCAGTTATGAAATCCAAACAGACCTTTAAAATTAATGGTTGACCACATAGTTTTATTTTGGAAATTGAAACCTACTTGGTTAATTAAAGTTTCTTGATGGTCTCCGTCTGCTAAGACTTTTGTCTTCTTGGATGACTAGTTAGTTCAACATTATCCAATGGGCCTCTTATATCAAAACAAGGTTCTCGCAAGTGATTAATAAAGAATATCGTATCATATCGCATATTCCTGCAAAAATGGTGGTTCTCTAAAAACAGCAAAACATTTTTTTTGCTAACTTTAAGCTTACCGCAGCTGGCTCAAACTTTGTACTAATGAAGAAGATACAAAGAACCATCACAAGAATAGAACATGATTACTGCAATTGACTAGGGCTTCCAGGAGGGCCCTATTAGAGGTTGGCCTTTATTCGTTCAGGATACAAAAAAATAAACAGTCTTGAAATAATACCGTTGGCACTGATGTAAATTACCGTGATGATGGACTCTAAGGGGGCCTCCATTTGTGGAAAAAGCGCCTAACCAGGGCCTCTAATTGAGGTGGGCTCTATTCCAGGGGCCTTTAATCAAGTATAATATCATGTATGTGGCCAAGATTCATAATCATCATTGCTTTGAACTGTGAGTGTTTTATGTTGTTGGAAAAGTGTAGATTCGCTTTTGTTCTTGACATTCGATCTTTTCCTCATCATTTTTTTGTGAGGCCCCTTTGCCATGCAAGGTCTTGGGCACAGTGCCCACTGGGCCCTAGGGATAATCCGGCCCTGTCAACAAACTAATACCACTACAAACTTGGTTCGAATGAAGAGCCATTGAGGGGACACTATACACTTTGTTATAAAAGGAAACCACCTAGCAAATGAACTATTTACATTTTTAAAATCTTGACTTGTTGTGTTGTGAATGTCAATAGAAAAAAATCGTCAAAACCCTTGAAAATCCGCTTGAAAAATGATTCGTATTGTGAGAAATTCATGCAAAACATGTATACCAGATGCCTATCTCCTTTCTCGTTGATCAAAAATCTGTCACATATTTCAAACCAGCCTTTATCTGCCATATCAATGTGAACTTGGCATCGGGTAGATAATGTACATATTGACATTCATACAGCAAAAATAAGTAATTGCATAAAAGGCACCAAGTCCGCATTGCATGTTTCATGTATAAGCTACAAGATCAGTGAGGTGGGTTATATTAGAACTGCCAGTATCTGTGTGAATATCAGATGACAAAATCCTCTATATGAGGAAAAATGGTACAACGGTTCCCTCTAGATACTCTGAGGGTATTCAACAATTTCTGTAGGATATTCAGTATTCAAACAGGCATTGCCTATAATTATCAGAATCAATACTCTGTCTCTGAAAAAATTGGATGACTTGGTTTACAACCTATAGGGGACCGTTCAGAATTTATGACTGGGGGTTGGGAGTTTTGCTGGAACTTCCTGTCAAAAATTAATACCCCCTCCATGAGTTTCACGAGGATTTTTAATACCCCACCATTAGGTTTCACACATATTTTTAGTACCCCCCCCCTCCTCGACATACAAAGCAATACACAGTATATATACTGTTATACATGGCCACGTGTACAGATTTGCATCATTTTGCGGACTTTTGCGCATAAAAATGTCCTATTAAAATGAGTTTATATGTGTTTTTTAACATTTTTTCTTTGTTATTATTTCTTACCCCCCCCCTTGGAAGTGTTGTAAAAAATTAAAACCCCCCCTTGAAACACGTGTGAAAAGTTAGTACCTCCTCGGCCAAAACTCCCATCCCCCCCAGTCATAAATTCTGAACGGTCCCTAGGTAGGACAGGAAGAGGACACCGCAATGACATGAAGGATGATTGAAACTGCTGTCCAATATTGGTGTAACTTCCTAAGTGACCTAGCCACAGTGGGAAACAAACCCAGAACAACGCAATCGGCAGTCCATTGTGCTTCAAACTGAGCTTGCTCTATTCCATATACACTTCTTTACACTGTAACATGCAGATTGTTTATAAATTCACAACCAGTCTTACAGCTGGGAGTATTTCCAAAAGCTGCATAATCTCTGCGATCTCATAACTCTTTAAAACATTTATGACAAACACCAATATGTAATTTGCTTACTGTGTATTTTTTGAAGATTTGTATGCTCATGGGTGCAAATTATTTCAAGGAAGACAACTCCCTGTGTGGTAACAAATCATTCACACAAAGACAAACAGCATTGAAGTCTTTCATCAGTGACAGAGTCAAGTCTTTGTGATGCGATTATGCAGGTTGTTTCCATAATTTGATGGTCAAAGTCACAAGGTACAGCAACACAAAACAGTATAACTGGTAGTGAATAAACAAGAATAAAACAAAAATAGTCTTGTTTTTGCATTATGGGCCGAACAATGGCAATCAGCAGCCTGAAACCAGACTGCTTCTTCCTTAGAATTGAAATGGGTCAAAATTTGAGAATTCTGCAAATTCTTGTCTCCGGCATTTAACAGCGATCCATGTTGACGGGAAAGTACATACAGGACTTTTAATTGTCAATTGTCATATAATATTATATTAGCAAAGTTTATAGCACATAATATCAGTGACAGATACCCTTTTTCCTTACTGAAAGAAGCGTTATTTAAAGTGGCCTTGTTATGATATTTACCAACGGAAAGACAACAGATGTAACTTTTTCGAAAATTAAAGGAAAGCCAGTTTTCCATTTGAATCATCACATGTCAGATTATATGCCTCACAATATGTCAGTGTCTGTGCTCAGTGAAAACGTTCAATATATTGAGGATAATAGTATGCTCTCTCTTTGAACTCGCAAATCCATCCTCATAAACAACCACAACTGACTTTGAATGTTGCACTTATCATTCTTATCTATCTATGCGACATAAGAAAAAACGGATTTGGCAGGAGCCGGTAGCCTTTTATACTTGAAATCCAAAATCCATTATGAAATACCAAGACTTTTTGGAGATTGAGAACTATGTTAAAACTAAGGAACTGATATCGCCAATAACCATGCTTGAAGCATGATGCTTCATTACATTTTTGGATTGTTCAAAAGACGGATTAAGGTTAGGTATTTGCCATGATTCATTGTGTAAATCCCTTTAGTTAGCATTCACCATCACTATGGTGAATGGTATTGATTTTGGTCGTATTATTATTTTTCTTCCCTTTTTTTTCGGAATTTCAACATGAAAGTTAGTGTATGGATAGTCCTTGATGAGTAGATTAATTTCCCAAAATATTTTTGACCTTGACCTATTTTTCAAGGTCACAGGTCACCTCAAAGTCACTGATTTTGGAGGTCTATCTCCTGAACTAATAAAGATAGAGACGCCTGGTCTTCAGTGTTAAGTTAGTAGGCCCCTATTGAACAAATACCAGCCATGAAATTGATCATTTTCGAAAAGGGTAATTGCCCTAACCCCTTTTGATGAAAACCAGTTTGCGCACGGTTTTGAGAAAACTACAAGCAGTACTTTCATGAAATTATAGCAAAAGGTGCTCTATAGCATGGGCCAATGCAGCAAGAAATGTGGTGAAAATCATGCAAGGGGTTACTGAGATGTTTGACTTTCAAAATTAGAATATTTTGCCCAAAAGTGAAAATATTTTCTGACTTTGCTTTGAATGAAGACAACTCAATGAAACTTGGAACATATATAGCCCTGTGGTAGAGGAATATTTTCATTAAACATCCATGACCTTGACATCAAGGTCAAGGTCACAGAAAGTGAATGAAAAGGCACGGTAGGTACATTTCACAACTTTTTCAAGCAAGGTTGTTCAATTGTGGTCTATCATTTCCAATCAAGAGTAACTTGAATGATCTAAAGTATATTTGACCTTGTGAAGAAGTTCATCAATTGTCAAGGTCATCACCAGTCAAAGACAGGAAAAATGAAGAAATGAGATAATTGCAGAATAGAATGAATTAAAGAATAAATTAAGGTCAATATGAAGTCAATATGAATGCCATTATGAATTCAATATGAATGTCAATATGAATGTCCATATGGATGTAAATATGAATGTCAATATATGTGAATGTCAACATGAATATCAACATGAATGTTAAAATTAATGAATGTCAAAATGAATGTCAATATTAGTGTAGATATCTGTGTCATCAGTGTCACTATCAGTGTCATCACTGTCAATTGAAATCAGGGTCAAATGAATGTCAGTGTATGTCAATATGAATATTGATATAAATGTCAATATGAATAATGTCGATAGGAATGTCAATATGAATGTCAAAATTAAGTCAATTCAAGTGTCAATATAAAAGTCAATATGAAGAATTAAAGTCAAGTTGATAATCAAGTAAATCCTTTTTTATGGTGAATGCTCATTACTGGTTCACCAGTAATATTGATGTCTAGTTTTGCTTGATTTTGGAACAAATAGTTGGGATGTTGCCCACTTGAAATAATAAAATAATTGTGCCATGACCGTGAAATAAATAATTGCCTGCTAAGGAAAACTGCAAGCCTCCAACCCTGATTATTAAATGCCTCCCCTTAACAATTGTCATGCATGCTGAAATGGTTGCTGAAAAGCAATCTGATTCACGTCCAAGCAACATACATTATTTTCTCATGTCTCTGATGGTTTGAAGCTAATGGCACAAGAGATTTAAAAAATGTTGAGACTGACCATCTTTGAAAGTATTGCAAATTTGTTGATGATCGAGTCATCGTCCTATCTATCTGCATTTATTGTGTGCAGTATTTAACAAAATTTAGGAAACTGTGCATTGAGATGTCTGAGGCTCACTTTGGTGTGCTTTTTAAAAACTGGCATTCTACAGAACATACACTCTAAACAATTTCAGACAAAATTGTTTTTTTAGATTTAAAATGTTTTTTTGAAAAATCAAATTTCAATGCAAAAAACCAACATGTATTCTTTTTTAAATTCTAGTTTTACAGAGCACTGATGCTTAAACAGCTTCTTGACTGATATTCTGAAACAAATGTATTATAAATACTAAATTAGATATAGGCTAATTCAAGGCATTAATGGATTTTCTTGCTGCATATGAGGATACTCTTACTGGATGCCGATTCCTGTAATTTTAATTAGAAAGTTGGAAGACCTGTCAAACGATACAAGAAAGATGTTAAAGATTCCTAAATTAACTATGAAATTGAAATTAATTAAAGATCCTGCAGTTAAGAAAATTAGAAAAATGTCTCATATAGTCAATTACAACCTGGGAAGGACTAGTGAGAACATTCAGCTGTTTGAAGATACATGTAGGCACTGAGTCTAGGGCAGATTTCACGAAAATGTGCTCACAGAGTATCTTAAACTGTCCCAGTCCCACCTTTTTTATTATCCATCTGTTGCTTCCTGAAGCACGTGAACCCATCATCAAGTAAATCAGTGAGCTAAAGAATAAGTATCAATAAAAGAATCCACCAATATGCCGCTTTTTCAACTCTCATAAGGACAACAATGGACGGCAAAACTTACTGGTCATCTGACATGCAAACTTTGGCACTCTGTAGAATCAACAGAAAACACATTAGCAAAATGTAATGATATGTGATTGATAAAATACACTTAATTAAAATACTTGTTTGGCACCATTTGTGGTTACCTTCATAACTATAAACTATTTTTAAAAAGGAAAAATAAGAGAAACTGCTTATGTAACTCCATTCCGTCTCACTGGACTCTGATGTTACATTAGCAACTTTTACATCAGAATTTCTCAGTGTTCTATCTAGGCAAATCTAAAATATGAAATTCTGAAATTTTATTGAAAAATGTGTATTATTTACCTATATAGATCACTGACAAAATAAACAATTTGGAGTGGTAGCTGTTTTTTTCATTTCTAATGTAACTGCCAGATCAGCATTGCTGCCATTGTGCTAATGTAACTTGTGGACCAAGTTGTGGTAAGTCATTTTCCAGCATTTCGTGAAATCTGCCCTATATAGACAGTTTTTGAGTGTGTAAGCTTTAGATTTATAAATGAATCTGTTCTTCAGCATGTCCTCATACGAGCACATTTCCGGAACTAGTATACTGTACAACTGACACCGATTTTATTCAGGTAAATGTTTTTGTGGTGTAAGGGGGTATTAAGCAACTCTTCATGAAATTTATGAGTGAAATGTGAAGAAACGACTTCAATAAAATTAATACTCAGAATTATGACCGGAAAAACATTGGTGATCTCCACTAAATTATCAGTGATACCATAACGAAATTGGCCAAAGTCCAAATGGCCTAAGTCTAAAGGATTTAGGTCATTTTAGTGAAAATTGAGTTCCTATGGTAAAAAAGGCTTAAGTCTGACTTAGGCCAATTTTGCTTTAAGCTGACGAAATGTAAATCAGGACAAATTTATACTACAAAAGGTATATTACATGTTTAAAGACTATTTTGTCTTGACAATACACAATCAGTCACACTATGTTTGACAAATTTGGGCAGTTTGTCCTTGACCATAATTTTCTATGCAAGACTTGTCTGCGGAAACAAATAAAGCTGCAGCCCAATCAAGATTAGGGCTGGGCCAAGCATATTCCTAGTAATGATCTCATCAAAAATAGATGGACTAAATCTTGCTGAACAACAATGTAGATAGAATTCTTGGTGGTTAAGACATAAGAACATGATAATAATGTAATATGGTTGTGTGCTTATTTCTGAAATATGTGACAGCACATACTAACACTGCAAAAACCTCAGTTTACTTGTCACTGTGGAGAAATCCTCTTTCGTTGAACATTCTTGCATAGTATAAATTGTTCGTCAATGATTAATGCATACATGTGCATGAGGAGTCTTAGGGCTAATAGTCAATTGTATTCATTAAAGGTTAGATGTAGCAGATATAATAGTTGTCATGTGACAGTCCTTGTGGTAACAAAGAAGCATTTTGTGCAATTCAGACAACTGTTTTCTTTGCTAAAACCTTTTACATTCTTGGGTAATATGTGTTCAGCTGGCATTAGTTTCGATACGAATTCTTGCCTAAACCAGGTTACTGTTTTCCTCATAGTTGATGAGAAATTTTTCACCATTTATGGTGCTTGTGAGAGAGGGAATGTTTCATGTGTGAGTAGTGGGACATTTGCTGATGCTCCAGCTGGCGATAATTCAATTCAGGACCTAAAACTTGGTCTTCAACATGGAGTCATCTGATGACAAGAAAATCACAAAAAATGTCTCAAATAACCATTGAACAGAGTGCCGGAATCAATGCAAATGTTTATAATAACATTCTGAAATAATTTGGGTGCCATGGCATCAGACAAGAAACTCTTTTGTTGGCAAAATCATCTTCCTGCAAGGTGTAGCACCTGTTCATACTGCAACGAAGACTCAGGAGTGCCTCAAAACAAGCCTCTTGAGCTAGGTAGAGTGCCACCCCTTGTCTCCTGAGCTGGACCCAGTGGATTATTCAGTATGGGCAAATTGGGAGACAGAATCCAGCAAGTTATCCCAACCCTCGCATTAAAGTTAAAGGCCGACGTCATGTCTGCATGGGGAAAAATGTTTGTGGAGAGCTTCAAACACGCTTTTACATCATTTATGTCTCATCTGCAGAAAGTTACCACAGCAAGGGGTGCGAATAATGGGTAATTTGACTGTTCTGAATATACTGTTCATGTACAAATCATGTTTTGTTGAATAATGATGCTTGGCTCAAAATAAAATGTAATCAAATCAAATTGTGTTGACTGTCCTATTTTTCTGTAGACACCCTGTATGTTGTTCAATCAAGCTGAATGCAATTCATCAGTTATCACGGCATACACTGGTGCCCCCCCTCCCCCCCCCCAAGCGTTGTGTCAGCTTTTCTATTTTTACCTTCCGCGAACGTTGTTTGCAAAGCAGATATCGTTTCCGGGCCAGCACTCAGCGTCTATTGCAAGTACATGGATTGGATTTTTTGTGTATACAGGGTAGTATGGTCAAGTTGTGCCTTTTGATGGTCTGATGAATAGATAACCCATACTTTTTTTAATAATTTAAAAAATATAAAATAATTTTTATTCGTTTCCGGGCCAGGACTCAGTCACTATTGCATGTGCATGGATGAAATTTGGTACAGATGTGGCCGATATGGTGTAGTTGTGCCTTTTGATGGCCTCATTGATAGATATTCTATCCTTTTTGAAAATAATGTTTTTTTGTTTTTGGGCTAAGACTCGATCACTATTGCATGTACATGGATAAAGTTTGGTACGCATATGGCCTCTATTAAGGTCTAGTTGTGCCTTTTGAAAAGTCTGATGGAAAATATTATTATTTTTTTATTCAAATATTAAAAAAATAATAATCATTTATTTTCTGTTTGTGGCTCAAGACTCAGTCACTATTGCGTGTACATGGATAAGTTTTGATACACATGTGCCTTATATGGTCTAGTTGTGCCTTTTCATGGTCTGACTAATAGATATTCAATACTTTTTGGTATGTTGAGAAAAATAATAAAAATAATATTTTTCATATCGGAGACAAAACTTGCCCATGATTGTATATATACAGCAATGAAATATTCAACACATATCACCTATGCAATGTTGCAGTGCTTTTTGATCTGCATTTAACACTTTCTGAATGATTGGAAAAACTTGAGAAATATATAACAGCATAATATTTTTGGGTTTCCAACCAACAGCTGTATGTACATACATGCATGGAACTACCATAATATGAGCAATTACTCTGATAAGGCCTTTCCCTGGTTTTACAAAACCCTGGCAAGCACATGGACAGATGGCAGGGCAGCAGGCAAATACAGATAATTGAAGGGCACGACTTCAACCACTATTGCATACAATTTGGTCAACACACCCATTTTATGGTGCAATTGTCTTCTTCCAAAGTAGTTCTTTGCTGAAGGTGTGCTGCTGCGCAGCCTATTTTTAGTTTAAAAAAACTGGCCAACGAGATTGTAAAAGACTTTCATCACCAATTAAACATGTATTACCAATTGCTTACACAAAGACTTTCATCACCAATTAAACATGTATTACCAATTGCTTACACATGGTAGGCTATGAGATATGGATCAGTAAAATGTAAAATATGGTGGCCAATAAAAAAAAGTTGAATCTTGTATACTAACTACAATGTTATCAATCTAGAATTGAATAATTATTCATTACACTTGAAGAAAGTGCTTTCATGCCTCAGGAGAATTGTAAGGAAATGCAGTTAGGATTTAATGGGATTGTTCCTTCCTTGTATCAATTATTCAGTGTAGAGTATAAGACTCAGCTGGTTGAGCTTCTTCAAGGAATAGGAGATGCTGCTTACTTATTTCACCTTGAAATCTCTCTAAGGCTCAAAGCTAAATTATGTGGGGCCTAACCCTAAGCAAGAGTCTCTAACTAATCACTTATTGGTGTTGTATTGGCATTACATGACGATTAAGTATAATGAATTTTATGAGTGTTGCTTGTAAATTATATCCAGCAGCATATTTACTTGCATTAATGCAACGACAGCTCTCAGCACCAATTTGATAAAACACCAGTGTTGAAAAAGTTTACTGGATCATTTTGTTATAATATAAAAATAATTTCCTTCGTTATTAGATCATCATAGATACCTTCACAATGTTCACATGGCATCATATGAGGTCAGAAATGTGCAAGGTATTTGGATAATATTACACTCAGTCACAATGAAAAACTACTAAGAGAAACAAAGCAAAACTAAAGATTTCTAAGCTGATATTATTGAAAAAAAAAAAAAGAATCTTTGAACTTCAATAACAGTTAATGATTGTCACTTGTAACTGTGCTGTGATTAATAAATTTCCAGTGATTTCGAAACAGACCTTATTATGAATAAATGAATATTGATAGGTCTGATCATTGGAATAGTTTTGTACTTAGAGCACAATAACATGTTGTACTCCAACTATTTTTACAGGTTGCTGTGAAACACCCAGAAGTGACAACAATCTACCAAGCGTAGACCTGTTCAAAAAAGAATTTATTTGTCTCCAGAGCAGAAATGTGTCAATTTTATGGTAAATTTTGACGTTCCGCACTAAATTTGCCACATATGCTCATTATATAATAATCTTAGAACAGCATGAGTTCTACCATTTGAAAGCCTGTGCAATTGTCCTTAAATTGACATTTAAAAAAATGTATTTACTTAGTTCTTGTTGTCTTTGAAGCACCAATTTCTCAATTTCACGGAGCTGTCTCTTTGTTTCAATTCATCATCATAGTGCAATGTTATAGTACGTTGATCAGAAAATTTGTCAAATTGGGTGCCTCATTTAATTATTTTACAGGTGTAATCTTCATAGGATTGGAACATTTAAAACATGAAAATTATCGTGTCAAAGAAGTTTCTTTCTTTCTGGGGGGGGGGGGGGTTTAACAATTCAACGATTTAACATAATACTGATGACCGCACAGAGTATATTGTAAATCACCCATGGCTTGACATTATGTTTTCAAGTGCTAATGCTCTGACAGTCTGACATACATATGCAGGGTAACAAAAGTCTTGTTCAGATTTCTTTTTGTCAATAGACATCAAGCAACTCTGCACTTTATATAGATTGAACCTGTCATGTTCTTCCCAAGTTGCTGTTGGTTGAGGTGTCCATTTGATATAAACTTCCAGCTATCAGGTAAGAAGTACTATTCCAGTTCAAAGAAATTTGGTCTGCAGAAAACTTACAGTGCCGCCTGTAAGTAAGTGAAACGCATGACATTGTGCCATTGCGTCAATGATAAGCATCCTCAGCCAAACTGCTTGTGGAGACATGAATTCTCATTGGATGAAAGGGAAACAAAGTGGGTCATAAAGGCCGGTGTTTGAGGCAAGTGGGATAAAAATAGCAGCCCATTTTCTTCGCTGTAGTCGGAGTTAGGTACGGGTCAAAGTCTTTGATAAGTAAGTGAACCACCCTTCCCTATGTTTTAACATTGGGCCTGCGTTTCACTTACTTATCAAAGACTTTGACCCATACCTAACTCCGACTACAGCGAAGAAAATGGGCTGCTATTTTTATCCCACATGTCTCACATATCGGCCTTTATGACCCAAAATGTTTTCCTCTCATCGGATGAGAATTCGTCCTTCCAGAAGCAATTTGGTTAAGGATGTTTAACATAGATGCAATGGCACAATATCATGCGTTTCACTTACTTACAGGCGGCACTGTAACACTGATTAAAAACAATTATTTTTTGGAATTGCTTGTTTCACAGGTTCAATGTGTCTTGAGAATTTCCTTGTAGTCTCCTTTATTTTCACTGACTTGCACATGTGTGCCAGTCAAATCATGCTCTTGCAATGATTATAACTCAGATCATCCATAAATACATTGATGCAGCAAACGAACAATTAAGATTTTCAGAAGCAATAAAGAATCACAGAATCAATTAATTGTTTATTCCTGTATTTTCTTTTCTGGGACATTTCAGATGCACAACGTTATAAAATAATATAGGTGAACCATCATCAAATCTATTATGAATACGATTTTTCTCTTTGTGTACATACATAATTCTTTGGTTGCACCAATTGACCGTAGAATGCGAACTCCTCTCCACTGTCTCAAGTCTCCACGCCTGATTTTGCATGATTCATGTAGACTGGAAATGCTGATGCCAAATTTAATCTTCAAAGAAGGTCAAATAAATATGATTAATCATACGAGAATCCTGACAATTTGTAGATATCTTCTTTGCACTTATTCTTTTGCTACTTTTGCAACTGGTCGAGGATTTTAGCAGCTGGCGTGTAATTTTGATGCCATTATAAGTCCTTGTATTTTTACATATGTCGAGAATAATTATAAACATCTATAACTATTACATTATGTACAATTGGATAATCTTTTTATATTTTAATTATGTTGTTTCCACATCCGGAACTATAAGTTTAGAAAATTTTCAAAAGACTACATCACTATCGTGTGCAGCGAAAGTTGATTTTAATACATCAACTGTTATCAAATGTGCCTTCAGTTGCCTAGTTCATGGTGAAAAACTCTGTGGAGGCTTTCAGATGAAGGATGGCATGTGTTTGCTTTGCGTTGTTGGTCTGTTATCTCCTTATTCAATACAGGGCGGCAGTGTGTATGGGCCCAAGGTTACTCCATCAGAAATGTCAGAAGGTGATTGTAACTAATGCGGAAAATTCAGAAAATATAAAAAATACAGTGGTCCCTGCATTATAATACTACTCCTTCTGCGGTTAAGAAGTGGTCTTTCATGTGGGTGCGGTCTATCATTGGGTGCATAATGAACTAAAAATACTACTTGGTGCATCAGGAAGGCGGTCAGCGAGTGCTGATCACCGAAGGCAAGTTGGTCATACAACAGGGGGTCTTATAACGCAGATACCACTGTATTGAAGAAAAAATCTGTAACAATTTTGTTGCACCACATTTCAGTTTTAGACCACACATAATGCTAGTATTCAGTATGTTACAGCCAGTGATGTAGTCAAGGCCAGGACACCCGAGACCAAGGCAAGGCCAAGGACTTGGTGTCTTAGACTGAGCCAAGGCTGAGGCCATCAAAATGTGGCCCCGGTCCAGCCTCGAGGAAAAGGCCAGTCCTGGTCCAAAAGCACCCGAGACTGAGGCAAGGCCAAGGATTTGGCATCTGAGCCTGAGTCAAGGCCATCAAAATATGGCCCCGAGGCCGGTCTCAATGAGGAGGCCAGCCTCAAGACCTCCAACATTTTAAACAGCATTTGTAATTCACAAATATGGGATTTTCTGCGAACCGACTTGTAATGATTTTAAAATCCCAAACTGGTTAGTCTTTAAGTCTAAAATTTGCTTGACATATTGTACATGCCACATTGCAAAAAGGACTCTACATGCTGTACAGCTTGATATGCCAATAACCAATACTGCAAATTTACTTTTGATACTTCGGGACAAGATATTCTGAGATCCTCTTGCTCATGGAAGTTCTGAATTCAGTTTATATACAACTTTTTATCTCTTGGCTTGTATTTATTTCTCATTTGATAGCTTCTAATGAGGCTGTCTTAGGCCTGCCACTTCCATTCAATGGGCCTTAAAAGTTTGTGTGGCAACCCTTGTGTGATTGACTGTGCCTGAAGTATATTTTTGTTCCAGATTTGGCCATTCATATCCCCATGGATTCATTGACTGGCAATGTTCTACAAGCTGACGGCATAGCGGTCACAACCACAGGCTCTCCAGGTAAAAAAAGAATAATATTATTTCACTGTACAACCAAGGGTGCTGGAAGGTTCAACGAGGGCGAGAAAGGGAAAATGTGAACATTGTAAATATCAATAAACAGGAAATTTCAATGTCTGAAAACATTGATGCCTTTGTGTCAGTGGAGAGATCAGATATTCATTGCCTTGAAAAAAATAGGACAAGTAATTTCTTTCTCTGCCAGTTCTTTCTCAATCAACACCAAACTTAGCATATCTATAGGAAATGACATTTTACCTTGCAATGACCTCTGTTACCGCTTGACACCCTCTAATTCCTTTGAAATCTGCCTTCTTTTGACAACTTACTCACAGAAACAACAACAGCCTCCTTAAATAGGCCAGAAATGTTACATTTCAGAAAGTTTATGACCACAGTCTGCTATACCAAGTTGTGGGGAAGTTGCTCTTGCATATCTTTCTCAGTTGTCATTTCAACTATAAGTTGCCATTTATTGATGTAGATAGACAGATATCTCTTCTAGCCTCTACAATATAATCATGACAAATATACTCCAATTCAATCATTGACAACATATTATTCAATTGATGTACATTTAATTCATAGCATGAAAAGTTCATGTTCACATATTTTGAATAACAAGACTCTGAGGATTCAAACCCTGGGTTAACCAATCTTTGCAGTTATTATTGTTTGTATTTTTAAAGGCGGAATCAGTTCATTGGTCAATTACATAACTTTTCACATTAAGTCCTTTTGAACCATTCTCTTATGAAAAACCTCACATCTTTAATCAAGCAAATCCAGTTTATGCTTCTCACTTCCATTTGTAAACCATTTTGCACATCTTTTAAAATGAGGACTCAAATTTCAACAAATATTTTCCATCCAGAAATATTTATGATGCTGTCCCACATGCACTTGTTTTCCAACTTCCTGCGAGAATTATGAAATGCCCTAAATATAAACAAATTGTTATTCTCAGAGTGTGTCAAACGATTTCTTAACACTTTTCTACCAAGGACAATTTCTCCTCATAGTCTAGACTCTAGTCCATCTAGGCATTTGTCATGTTCCATAATTTTGCAATTATGCCTTCAATACTACCATGAAATTCAAATATCACTGTCTCACATTTGCCTCAAAATTGGGACCAATTTGTTTTCACATCTTCCCAAACTTATATGATTATGTAATCTCCATTTACCCAATGGCCATTTTATACAATAGAACCCTTCCTGAACACATGAGTTATTTTTTCATTATCTTGAAAAAAAAATTATGAAATATACTTTCTACAATGTTCGTATGTGACTTTCATCTAAGGTACCTACACTGAAATTTAACAATCCCGTTGGAAATGTCTTTACATGTACTTCATTTCAAAATCCTTTTGATATATTCAATTGGATTTATCACAGTATATAATCGCTGGTACACATTATTTATCTATATTTGTACAATTATTGAATCATGCTTTTTCATTATCGACTCTTGCATCTGGCAGTGCTGGCAAAAATATTTTTCTGTTATTTTGAACCAATTTTCTGAAACATACTCTTCTTGTTTTGAGTACACTCTAAAAAATGTGGGGACAAAATTGGTTTTTTAGATTCAAAATGGTTTTTTGAAAAACCAAATTTCAATGCAAAACCAACATGGATTTTTAAAAAAATCCATGTTGGTTTTTTGCATTGAAATTTGTTTTTTTCAAAAAACCATTTTGAATCTAAAAAACCAATTTTGTCTGAAATTTCTTAGAGTGTATGTGACTCTCATCTGAGTTTCCACAACACTGAAATTTGACTATGCTGGTAAAGGTTTTTCCTTTTTTGAAAAATGCTTCTGATACATTTGCTTGTGACTCTCATCAAAAGATCTGACATACTTGCTGATGAAAATTCTTTCGTCAAGATTGGAGAAATCCTGAAATGTGCTTTTCTGTGGTCAATTTTTCAATCATTGGAAATATACTTTCTATAATATCAGTATGTGACTCATCTATCACTGATGGGATTGAATCACAAATTGCAATGTCTTATTAATAATTCCTGCAATATCGCAATTCTAGCAAAAAGGATGTTATCTGTCAATTGTACTTACTCTTTGGAAATGTACTTCATGTGTGTGTTAATATGATACTCTCATCTAAGTTTCTAGTTGGTTTAATAAGACAATCGATATTTCCTATTCCGTTTTTTGAAATTTACCAGTAAATGTTCTGTGGTTGTAAGGATTTGTTAGGATTTATTAGTCTTTCGTTTAAAAGAGAAAAGAAAAACTGGGCAACATTTATTCTTTCACCTCATCCTCATGTCATGTCTGGCCCAACATAATCATTATTTTGATTCTGAGCCATCAATGCCCATCATGTTCATCCTTCATCTTGTATAATATCATTTTTATGTCATGTAAACTATTATATACACGTAGTAATGAAGATGTGCGTGTGAAATTTTAGATGAAATTTAGATTGAATCTTGCATGATAACCTTTAATTAATAATTATCCGTGGCATCTATTTAGTGCAGGATAATACATTAGCATTATTTATTGTTGTACATAATCCATGTGAGATCATTCTGGAAGAATTTGGTCTCATAACAATTAAACTTTATGAAAGGCAAATTAGCACTAATGATACTAGTATTTCAATGATTTGCGCAATATTATTGATTTATCAAAGTGTTGTGTAATCAGGGGCGGACTGGCCTATTTGGCAGAGTGGCAGCTGCCACGGGCCTAGCCACTCAGGGGGGCCCAAACAAGGTTAAAACAAAATTTTTAAAATCAAGAAGGAGCCTAAATGTCTTTCTTTGTGACCAAGTTTGAGTCTGTGTAATACAATCAAACTTTAGGTGAGGCCCGATGTGAGCGGGCCTTGAATAGAAATGGGAATATTCAACCTGGTGTAATGCCGGAAATTGGAACAAGGGGGCCCGACACCTCGATTTGCCACGGGCCCGAAATGTCGCCAGTCCGCCCCTGTGTGTAATAGTCCAAGATTGATCATAAAGTCAGTGATACTCTTCAAATATGTCCACAATATATACCGTATTTTCTCTATTAAAAGCACACCCCCTAATAAAAGCCCACCCCCCTTCACAAGGAACTAATTTCCATCAAAATATGACTTTATCCTAAGTTTTTTATGCAAAAAATTATTAATTGACCATATCATCATTACTTCTGCCCACTGGGCGTTTAATAGAGAAAATACGGTATTATTCCTCAAAGTATTTTATAAATAGTTTTAAGCAGTTAATCCATCGCGTTCCATCAAAATACCCAGGGCTTCATAACATTTCACACTTACCGCCATTATTTTCGGGGATAACAATCCCACAATGCAATGCTTTGGTTGGTCTGGAATTCTGGATCTAGGAAGGCGGGAAGATGCTAATAGTAAATCAGACCTACGTTATAATGTTGGGGTCAGTTACGGGTTGTAGCACTCGTAACAATGTCTAAAAATGGAATTAACATCTGAGAAATGTGTCGACTTATTACATAGGTTGGGTCAGATGTGGACTGAATGTGTTGTCAGAGGTTTCAAGAACTAAAGTAAGACGTGAATGTTAAGAAGGGTAGAGTCCTGTCAACAAAAAAAATCTATATAATGGTAATGTTCGCTTATGAAATATTCATGCCAAAAAGTGATTGACTTTTAAAATTTTTAGGAATGGCTTCACCTTTACCTTATTGGATAAATAGTAGGGTGCCAATGAAATGTCGACTTTGGGAATGTCAAGGTCTTACCCCCTGAACTTTTTCCTTTTGGTCTTGGGATAAACTGTGCCAAATTTCATAAAAATTAATTGATATTTAGAGGTTGCTCAACGGCACTGAAGTTTATAATGCAAATCCAATGGGGTTCAGAATCAAAAATTAACTTACGAGCCCAGCAGACACACCAGAATGAAAATCTATTGGAATTATTGGTTTTGGGACTCTCATAGTGTCCTTCATTAAAGCAATTGTGTTTCCACAAAAACAATGGCCCAAGTAGTGAATTCTACACCAAAACCCTATCTCTGGAAGATTACTACATCCATGGGAACTATTTTCAAACTGGTTAAACTATGAAGCTAAGCTCAACTGTGTTTCCTTAATATAAGTATCCATATAACTCCTTCCTTTTTCCTTCCCTTCTACCCCATTGCGACCCTCCTTAGACACCGCCACATTGCCAGTGCCAGACACCTCTCTTCAAATGTCTTATGTCTTCCCCTCCCTTCTGGCACTCCAGAGACGCAATGACACACTGCCAGTGCCAGTCAAATATCATACATGTACCCTCCCTCCTCCCTAGAGGCACTCCCCAGACACACCGACACATTGACAGTGCCAGACAGCTACCTTCCACATGTCTTATGTCTTCTCCTCCCTTCTGGTAGGGGGGGATGATAAAGTGGCTTTTTCGCTGGGCCCATGCGGGGACGCCTTCAAATCAATCTTTATTGTTTTAAAAGTTCATTCATACTGAAATTTTTGGATTTCGGACCTGCTTCTAGCTGCTACTGGCACTTTTGTATGACAGGAAAAGTGACGTTTTTGTGAAATTTCGCCTATTTGCGATATTTGTTAATTTTAACATTTTTAATGATAGGAAGTTGAAAAATAACACCATTAAACAGAGTGTAAAGAGAGCTTTCATTTGCATACCAACACTTATAGTCTGTGACAAACACAAAGATCAGATAAATATTCTTTTAAATTATATGATTAGGAAATTATCAAAGACATAGTGCGAAAATAGTGGCTTAAATTATGACTAGTCATTTTTTGGAAATCAATGACACTGTGGACTGTAGAATCATGTTAAATAAACCCTTAGCTTGAAAATGCAGTATCCCCAGTCACATGAATGTTTTTGCCAATCAGTAAGGGTCCAAGTGAAATAATCAAGCTAAATCAGGATAAGATAATTATGGTAAACCTTGTACTTAAATGAATATCTCTTACTTTGGAATACTGTGCACTTAAATATTTTTAATTGGTAAATAATGAATTACAAAAGTGCTGCAAATAAATGACTAAACCCAGAGGTTAAACTTCTCTTGTAGCCTGCATGCATGGCGAGGTGGCAGTCCTGATAACTGTGTGTACATTTATATTAAATTCTATTAGTTTGCGCTTCTGAGAAGTAAAAGAAAATCACAAAGTGTACTGACATTGACAAATTGGCATTGGAATTTTAAAGGATCAGCTTCATAATAGCATCACATATACTAGAAAAAACTGCAAATTTGCAGCAAAATCATAAGTTATGGAGCAGAAATTTGGATTGTGCATGGGTAGGATGAACCCGTAGATTCTGAAGTAGAAGTGCAACAAAATAATTAAATAAAAATCATAACTTTCAATATTGAAAATTAATCCATGTCCATTTGGAAATGGTATTTATTCAAGAAAGTGCCCAAATCCCTTACGTTACCAAAAAAAAGGATTTGAACAACTCTTGAAATTATTGTCTGGTTGAGGCAATCCAAAGATCAGACATATTGTACGAAGTTCTATTGTTTGATATCAGACAAATCTTTTTTTTTCACTGTGCAAATAGGCCAACTGGAGTGGTATAATGTAACATTAACAAATGTATGTTATAGGTGTGCGATATGGCAAGTGAAGGTCTGCCACAATACTTTTGTAACTATTTCCCAAATGGTAATCACAATCATCATGATATTAAGACTTGTATGTGTAGAAGTGAACAAAACTATCAGAATCATTGATTTATAGATTCTGACAACTTTTTTTGGGGGGGGGATAGTAAATGTCAGCAGTAATGGTGACACTATTTGGCCTATAATGTTGAAAATAATTTAACTCTGACATTTCTAATGACAGATTATTCAAGCCAGAGCAAAATCAACGATCACTACATCCATTCCCAGACCTAATACTTGCCACTGTGAAACCCATGTAGTGGTTTACAATGAATGCCATGAATATTGGCAAAGCATTCATTATGGCTTTCATTGATTTGCAGTATAAGTAGTCTTACCAAATTATTGCATTTTATAAGCATCTACCATTCAGAGCCATGCAATTCTGGGGGGGGGGACCTCCAAGTGATTGACTGCTTATTTTGGAATTGGCAACTGCCACTACACTAACTCGTGCTTTCGGAATATAATTCTACATTCTGTTTATGAAAGCACAGCAAAAAGAAGTGGCAGAGACACTGCCCTTTCCACACAACCTCTGAAAGAGCCATCACCAATGTCTTCTCCTTTCCCTTTACTTCAAGCAGTCAGTATTGGCAATCCCGGAATGTGCAGTTAGCTGAACTAGCTGATACAAGGGAATGAAGTGATAGTGATACTGACTTGCAACTCAATATCCAGAGTATCTTTCTATATGTTGATGAAGTCATACATATTTTCAAGATCCACTCCACATGATTATCAATCTAAATTCTTGTCATTCTAAGACTCAAACAACATTTGATGTTTTGTAAGTTTCATGGAACTTCTTTGAAAATAGACCATAAACGGCCATATCTCAAGAACCAGTGCACCTAGAAAGTTGAAATATACACCAAAATGTTCGGAATGCCCCATTTCCCATTCAATGTCAATACATTTATATGACTTAAAATCAATATTTTTCAAGATCTGATGGAAAATACTATTTTCGACATTTAAAAAGATGCGGTTTGACATTTTGGCCAGTAGCAGGCTGAATAAGCCATGAAATTCAATTTGGTAAAAAGTTTCTTGATTCTGGAGGCAATGAGCAACTTTTAAAGGCGTCCCCGCAAATTTTCAGGATTATCATCCCCCCCTACTTCTGGCACCCCAGAGATGCAATGACACACTGCCAGTGCCAGGCAGCTCTTACACATGTACCCTCCTTCCTCCCCTCCCTAGTGGCACTCCCAAGACACACCGACACATCGACGGTGCCAGACAGATATCTTCCATATGTCTTATGTCTTCCCCTCCATTCTGGCACCGCAGAGATGCAATGACACCCTGCCAGTGCCAGACAACAATCATACATGTACACGTACCCTCACTCCACCCCTCCCTAGTGGCACTCCCCAGACACACCGACACATTGACAGTGCCAGACATCTCTCTTCCATATGCCTTCTGTCTTCCCTCCCTTCTGGCCCCCCAGAAAGGCAATGACACACTGCCAGTGCCAGACAACTATCATATATGTACTCTCCCTGCTTCTTTCCCTGGTGGCACTCCCGAGACACACCGACACATTGACAGTGCCACAGCGCTCTGTTCCATATTCCTTATATCTTCCCCTCCCTTCTTGCACCCCAGAGATGCAATGACACACTGCCAGTGCCAGTGAACTATCATACATGTACCCTCCCTCCTCCCCTCCCTAGTGGCACTCCCCAGACACACCGACACATTGACAGTGTCAGACAGCTACCTTCCACATGCCTTATGTCTTCTCCTCCCTTCTGGCACCCCAGAGATGCAATGACACACTGCCAGTGCCAGGCAACCATCATACATGTACCCTTCCTCCTCCCCTCCCTAGTGGCACTCCCAAGACACACCCACACTTTGACAGTGCCAGACAGCTCTTCCATATGCCTTATGTCTTCCCCTCCCTTCTAGCACCGCAGAGATGCAATGACACACTGCCAGTGCCAGTCAACTATCATACATGTACCCTCCCTCCTCCCCTCCCTAGTGGCACTCCAAAGACACACCAACACATTGACAGTGCCAGACAGATATCTTCCATATGCCTTATGTCTTCCCTCTCATCTGGCACCCCAGAAACATAATGACACACTGCCAGTGCCAGTCAACTCTCGCACTTGTACCCTCCCTCCTCCCCTCCCCAGTGGCACTCCCAAGACACACCAACACTTTGACAGTGCCAGACAGCTCTTCTGTATGCCTTATGTCTTCCCCTCCCTTCTAGCACTGAAGAGATGCAATGACACACTGCCAGTGCCAGTCAACTATCATACATATACCCTCTCTTCTCCCTTCCCTAGTGGCACTCCCAAGACACACCGACACATTGACAGTGCCAGACAGATATCTTCCATATGCCAGACTACTATCATACATGTACTAGTGGCACTCCCAGACACACCAACACATTGACAGTGCCAAACAGCTCTCTTCAATATGAATTTTGTCTTCACTCTCTTCTGGCACCCCAGAGACGCAATGACACACTGCCAGTGCCAGTCAACTATCATACATGTACCCTCCATCCTCCTTTCCCTGGTGGCCCTCCCGAGACACACCGACACATTGACATTGCCAGAAAGCTCTCTTCCATATGCCCTATGTCTTCCCTCTCTTCTAGCACCCCAGAAATGCAATGACACACTGCCAGTGCCAGTCAGCTATCATACATGTACTCTCCCTCCTCCCTTCCAAGGTGGCACTTCCACGACACAACGACACACTGACAGTGCCAGACAGCTATCTTCCATAGGCCTTATGTCTTCTCCTCCCTTCTGGCTCTAAAGAGATGCAATGACACACTGCCAGTGCCAGGCAATTCTCACACATGTACCCTCTCTCCTCCCCTCCCTTGTGGCACTCCCGAGACACACCGACACATTGACAGTGCCATACAGCTATCTTCCATATACCTTATGCCTTCCGCTCCCAACTAGCACCGCAGAGACGCAATGACACACTGCCAGTGCCACACAACTATCATACATGTACCCTCCCTCCTCCCCTCCCCAGTGGCACTCCTGAGACACACAGACACATTGACAGTGCCAGACAGCTCTCTTTCATATGTCTTATGCACCCCAGAAACGCAATGACACACTGCCAGTGCCAGTCAACTATCATACATGTACCCTCCATCCTCCTTTCCCTGGTGGCCCTCCCGAGACACACCGACACATTGACAGTGCCAGACAGCTCTCTTCCATATACCTTAAGTCTACGCCTCATTTCTAGCACCGCAGAGAAGCAATGACACCGTGCCAGTGTCAGACAATGTTCTATCATACAAGTACCCTCACTCCTCCTTTCCCTGGTGTCACTCCCGAGACACACAAACACATTGACAGTGCCATACAGCTGTCTTCAATATCGTTTATGTCTTCCTGTCTCTTCTAGCACCCCAGAGATGCAATGACACACTGCCAGTGTCAGGCAGCTCTTGATATACTATATGTCTTCCTATCCTTGCCTCTACCGGTGAGTCACACCGACACATTGACAGTGCCAGGTGGCTCTCTTCCATATGCTTTCTTGCTTCCCAGAGAAGCAATGACACACTGCCAGTGCCAGACAACTATCATACATGTACACTCCCTCCTGGAGTATCATACATATATCCTCCCTCCTCCCCTTCTAATGGCACTCCCCAGACACAGACACATTGACAGTGCCATACAGCTCTCTTCTATATGCCCCATGTCTTTCCCTCCCTTTTCACACCACAGAGACGCAATGACACACCGCCAGTGCCAGCCAGATAGTAAAAGTATCTTGTGTCCTCCCATCCTTGCTGGCACTCCTAAGACACACAGACACATTGACATTGCCATTCACCTCTCTGCCTTATGTCTTCCCTCCCTACTGACTCCCCAGTTATGCAATGAGACACTGCCAGCGTCAGTCAGTTCTAACAGATATACCATATCCTCCTGTCCTTTCTGCCACTCCCGAGGCACACCGACACATTGACACTGCCATAATGCTGTCTTCTATGTTAAAGAGAGCTGTCTGGCAGTGTCAGTGTGTCATCATGGTATAAACAGTGGAAGACACAGGTGATGTTAAACACACCTGCCTGGCAGTATCAATGTGTCGGTGTCTCTGTAGTGGAGGCAAGGATAGGAGGACATATGGTATATTAACGAAACATGTCTGGCAGTGGCAGTGTGTCACTGTGCCTTGGGGTGCCAGAAGGGAGGGGAAGACATAAGGAATATGGATGAAAGCGGTCTAACACTGTCAATGTGTCGGTGTTTCTAGGGAGTGCCACTAGGGAGGTGAGGAGGGAGGGTAAATGTATGATAGTTGTCTGGCACTGTCAGTGTGTCACTGCATCTCTGCAGTGCCAGAAGGGTGGAAAAGACATAAGGCATATGAAAGAGAGCTGTCTGGCACTGTCGGTATGTTGGAGTGACAGTGGCCAACTGAGGATATAGTTTATGTTAAAGAGAGCTGTCTGGTAGTGTCGGTGTGTCAGCATGGTATAGACGATGGAAGACATAGGTGATGTTATACAGGCCTGTCTGGCAGTGTCGGTATGTTTGTTTGACAGAGGAAAATGTATCATATAGTTTATGTTAAATAGAGCTGTCTGGCAGTGTCAATGTGTTAGTGTGTCTCAGGAGTGGAGGCAAGATAGGAGGACATACTGTATATCTGTCAGACATGTCTGGCAGTGGCAGTGTGTCTCTGTGTCTCTGGGGTGCCAGAAGGGAGGGGAAGACATAAGGCACATGGATGAAAGCTGTCTGGCACTGTCAATGTGTCGGTGTGTCTACGTGTGTCTAGGGAGTGCCACTGGGGAGGGGAGGAGGGAGGGTAAATGTATGATAGTTGTTTGGCACTGTCGGTGTGTCATTGCATCTCTGCCGTGCCAGAAGGGTGGGAAAGACATAAGGCATATGAAAGAGAGCTGTCTGGCACTGTCAGTATGTTGGAGTGACAGCGGCCAACTGAGGATATAGTTTATGTTAAAGAGAGCTGTCTGGTAGTGTCGGTGTGTCAGCATGGTATAGATGATGGAAGACATAGGTGATGTTATACTACACAGGCCTGTCTGGCAGTGTCGCTGTGTTTGTTTGACAGAGGAAAATGTATCATATAGTTTATGTTAAAGAGAGCTGTCTGGCAGTGTCAATGTGTCGGTGTGTCTCAGGAGTGGAGGCAAGATAGGAGGACATACGGTATATCTATCAGACATGTCTGGCACTGGCAGTCTGTCACTGTGTCTCTGGGATGCCAGAAAGGAGGGGAAGACATAAGGCATATGGATGAGAGCTGTCTGGTAATGTCAATGTGTCTGTGTCTCGGGAGTGCCACTAGGGAGGGGAGGGGACATGTATGATAGTTGTCTGGCACTGGCAGTGTGTCATTGCGTCTCTGGGGTGCCAGTAGACTGTGAAGACAAAAGACATATTGAAGAGAGCTGTCTGGTAATGTCAATGTGTCTGTGTCTCGGGAGTGCCACTAGGGAGGTCAGGAGGGAGGGGACATGTATGATAGTTGTCTGGCACTGGCAGTGTGTCACTGCATCTCTGCGGTGCCAGGAGGGAGGGGAAGACATAAAGCTAAAGGAAGAGAGCTATCTGGCACTGTCAGTTTGTTGGAGTGACAGTGGGCAAGTGAGGATAGAGTTTATGTTAAAGAGAGCTGTCTGGTAGTGTCAGTGTGTAAGCGTGGTAAAGACAATGGAAGACATAGGCGATGTTGTGCAGAGCTGTGTGGCAGTGTTGGTATGTTTATTTGACAGAGGACAATGTATCATATAGTTATGTTAAAGAGAGCTGTCTGGCAGCGTCAATGTGTCGGTGTGTCTCAGGAGTGGAGGCAAGGATAGGAGGACATACGGTGTATCTATTAGACATGTCTGGCAGTGGCAGTGTCACTGCATCTCTGGGATGCCAGAAAGGAGGGGAAGACATAAGGCATATATGGATGACAGCTTTCTGGCACTGTCAATGTGTCGGTGTGTCTCGGGAGTGTCACTAGGGAGGTCAGGAGGGAGGGTACATGTATGATAGTTGTCTGGCACTGGCAGTGTGTCACTGCATCTCTGCGGTGCTAGAAGGTAGGGGAAGACATAGGCATATGGAAGAGAGCTGTGTGGCACTGTCGGTTTGTTGGAGGTTGGAGTGTCAGTGGCCAACTGAGGATATAGTTTATGTTAAAGAACGCTGTCTGGCAGTGTCAGTGTGTCAGCATGGTATACACAATGGAAGACATCCATGGGTTACATTGTTACAGAGCTGTCTGGCAGTGTCAATATGTTTGTTTGACAGAGGACAATGTATCATAATAGTTTATGTTAAAGAGAGCTGTCTGGCAGTGTCAATGTGTCGGTGTGGCTCTGGAGTGGGAGGCCAGGATAGGAGGACATATGGTATATCTATTAGACATTTGTGGCAGTGGCAGTGTGTCACTGCATCTCTGGGGTGCCAGAAGGGAGGGGAAGACATAAAGCATATATGGATGACAGCTTTCTGGCACTGTCAATGTGTCGGTGTGTCTCGGGAGTGTCACTAGGGAGGTCAGGAGGGAGGGTACATGTATGATAGTTGTCTGGCACTGCCAGTGTGCCATTGCATCTCTGCGGTGCTAGAAGGTAGGGGAAGACATAGGCATATGGAAGAGAGCTGCCTGCCAGTGTCGGTATGTCGACGTGACCCGACGCAATTGAGGACATACATAGTTTATGTAGAAGAGAGGTGTGTGGCCGTGTCAGTGTGTCAGCATGGTATAGACAAAGGAAGACAGGTGGTGTTATGCAGAGCTGTCAGGCAGTGTCGGTAAATATGTTGGTTTGACAGAGGACAATGTATCATATAGTTTATGTCAAAGAGAGCTGTGTGGCAGTGTCAGTTTGTCAGTATGGTTATAGACAATGGAACACATATGTGATGTTGAAGAAAGCTGTCTGGCAGTGTTGGTATGTGGGAGTGACAGCGGCCAACAGCAGCCAACTGAGGATGTAGTTGATGTTAAAGAGAACTCTCTGGCAGTGTCAGTGTGTCACCATGGTTACAGACAATGGAAGACATTATGTTAGAAAGACCTGTCTGGCAGTAAAATACTGGTGACAACAAGACCAAGTAATGAAAGATCAATTTTTCATTCTCATAGTGAAAGTTCTATTCATTGCTAGATTTTTGTAAATGAAAAACAATATCCTCAAATAAGTTATATTCACATTTATTTCATATATATATACCCATGGATTTGACATTTGACGCAACATACAATGTATCTGTGAAGTTTAAGTATAAACAAACAGCTTCATGACGCCATGTTGTCCATCACAAATTGCCCGATAATGCTGCCGTTCACAGCATGGCAGTGTCTGTACGAAAATTCATGCAAAAACTCCCCCAATCTTGAATGTAACACTCCCTTCGAGGCGCAGACACGCATTTTCATGTTTCCCCAAATTCCTGAAAATATAGATATTGAAATAATGACAATTTTGGCATTCCAAATATGTAAATATGTTTCTATTTATATGACATAATAATTCTAAAAGCGCTTTATGACTATGATGACATAAATTGTGTGATTTAATCACTGGTGAATTGAAGTGACAGTGACATTTTATTGGTCTTGGAACTGAAATTAATAGCTACTTACATGTTATAAAAGGGAGCGTGACATTTCAAGTCAGCAATAAAAGTTGAAAAAATGAAGAAAAATGTCTGAGGTATTTCAATCAGATGCTCATTACGATTATCACATTCGAATAAGTATAATTGCCTTTTAATGTCAATTCAGTAAAGGTTCTGATTATCAATTGACACATGCACAACCTTTTATGAAATACAATTTTCAATTATACAATTGCAATTGTTAATTATAATTGCAATCATCTCGACAAATACAAAATGTCAGCAAGGTATTAGTAATCAAATTGCACTTTTAGAGTCATTCCTGAGCAAACAATCATAGACCCCTAAAAGAAATTATCTGGTCTGACACTGAAGTAGGTGCATTCGTTATTCAAGAGAGTGCTCTAATTATTCAAGGTGGTATGTAGACTGTGTCTCAAAAGTTTGTTCACCTCATATGTAGCTGTTTTTTTCAATTGAAAGAATGGCAAAAGTTCCGTTTTTTTTGGCATATCAAGGATCAATTTTTAATACTAAACACTACTTTATAGTTTTTCCTTGAATTTACCATGATTTTAAAATTTTGAGGTATGAAGTCGGACAGGACTTTCCAAAATCAGTTGCTTTTGAAGAGTGAGAATGGGGTTACAAAAATGCATCTAATTTTAAAATGGTATCAGATTTTATGTTAAATGTCAGATAACTTGGCAAGATATTTCTCTTCATAGTATTTGAGATCTGAATAATCTCTACTCTACGCCCTATACAATGTCGACAAAATTATAGTTATTCCACCTGGAGTCTTTTTCATTATAAGCATAGTTCTTTTGACAACATCAAAATGACAGATAAAATCATCCAAACAATTTCAAAACAGTCTTATCCTTTAAAAAGAAGTTCAGCAATCAACACACAAGAAAATCATTCTTCTTAGACACCCAGCTTTGAAGATATTGGCAAAAGTACAAGACATAGTGAGGTGAACAAACTTGTGACACACATGTAGTATAATCAAGATTATATCTATTGAAAATTTGTCTATTTGTTGAAGTTAGTATCCTGTATATTCTAGAAATCAGTTTGTTTGTTGCAACATACCAGCTCTAAACAAGCAATATACCAACTTTAACAAACAAGATACCTCTTTGCATAAATGACATGATGCACTGAGTGAAAAACATCTTTTCGTGCAGGGTTCCGTAATATTCACTAAAAAGGTTCAATAGGAACTGTTTACTGCATGGCGTTTATGTGTTTAATACTCATTAATCAGTTTAAGTGGTTTTTTCTGCAACGAATAAGATAATGAAATTACATAAGTGGAACATACCTTCTATTGTGTTCGTTGAAACTCCTGTCTCTGATACAAACTGTTTGCTGTGGTTAATTACTCCAGTATGATAGCCTTGTTCTGACAACTGACGATATGCAGGCCAATCATCATGATACACAGTAGATCCACGTTTTATTTTCGATGTGATCAATGGAATTAGTGTTTCTTTGTTTCTGGCATCTACAGGAATGAAATAGGACTTTCTTATTCCCCGCTGAATGATACCAAATATCCATTTACGCTTAGTCTTACTGCCTCTGTTGTTTTTCCTAGTTTTTCCGAACAAACTCTCATCGAGTTCAACAATTTCATTGGAAACTTCGCCATCAATTGTCATATTTTCAATTACAGAAAATATTCTCTTCCTCAGTTTTGCATAAAAATTCAGAACTGTGGAGTGTGCAAGATGAGGCAACAGTTTTTTAGTGTTTGCGATTGAAAAGTCCAAGCAAAATAAATACAGAATCATTGTGGCATCCGGCAGACCAAAATGAATGTCCTGGAAAGAAAAATAAAATATGATTAAAATTTAATTTTAGATGAAATTAGTGTATGCAACAAATTCAGGTAAACTTTAATTTTGTAGTTACGTACCTTGAAAATGGACCCAGCGCGGATGGATGAAGTACGTTTACACTTGTTGCAATGCCACACTTGCCTGTCACTTGTAGTACTTTGTGGTTTCGAAATTAGAGTCATAACCACAAGACATTTGGAACAAGTAGCGGGGCAGATTTGTCATGAATAGGGGAGTAATAGTGCATTTATACATAGAAGCATGAAACTTGGCACACATTTCAAAAATGTCTTAAAGAAAATATTTAGATAGGGAGCCACTTCAGATTTGACCTGGTTGACCCATGGCAGCCATTTTCCAAAATGGCGGCTAATTATCTCATTTTCCTGCTTTCTGTGAAGTGCCTATAGTTTGAAAGTATGAAAACAGTGCTCATTATTCCTTCTAAGGATCTAAGAAACATTATCAATTGATTTCTAGATTGAATTGAGCAATTTTAGGGTAGTCAGGGTCCTTTTTGTTAGAACTGTTGAAGAAAATGTATCATTTTCGCGGTTTCCCATAGTTTCATGGAATCTCATTTGATTTTAAAACTGACTATATATTTGAATTCCTTGTAAGAAGAGCTGGCATTATCCTACATTAGCCCCCTCAGGGGTCTAAACATTTAGGCCCTTTTTTCATGGGAAATAGTGGTGGTAATTTTTACTGTATAAGTGTTACGGGGCGATTGACAACATTGAAATGATGTGAATAGATGAAAACTTTATTCAGGCTGAATAAAAACCCTGTAATACAAGAAAACAAGTATAAGTTATTATGTAAGAAAGCATGCATAAGTCACCATGTGACACAATATGTGAAACCAGTGAAGAATCTTTATGGCTATTTATAATTTATTGATAAATTATAATAATAATTAACTAAGTTGTTCTTTATTGTATATAATGTATGAGAAATACAAATTAATGGCTGAGTACTAAATTTCATAAACTGAAGTTACAAATAAATGCTAAGTACAGTAATTAACACAAGTGTATAATTACAATATACACTCAATGCACATAATGGTTGTATTAAACTAACATTAGCACCAGAAAGACCTTACCCTGTGTGGGGTTTCTGTCTTGCCATAAACAGCTTACAAGTCCTCAGTGAAGGCCAAGGCACAACAGCTTATAATTGGCACCTAAGACAATAAATATAATTGTCTAAGCCAATGAACTAACATTTGTTATCAACCAATTGTAAACTAAAGTAAATGTCACTTTAAACTCATATAGCTAATTATTACAATTGCTAATTAATCATTCTGTTGAAATGTATAGCTAAATTTATATTTGACAATGAGTAAGTAATTTAACATACCTGATATGAAATATGAATGCTCAAACTATGAAATGTCTCTGCTGACTTAAGCTTCTTAACTAGCAGCAAACAGCCAAAGACAAAATGAGAAGGAATTATTCCAGCTTAGCAGTTTTGTTGATTATAGACGAATTAGTCGCCAAGTGAGAACAATGGTAACTGACCACTGCATTGACCTGTCATCTGGTGTTCTGACTGAATACCGTAGATCATAAAGTGGACCCAAAATAATTATCAACGTTACTTGCTTTAAATGGGGAATTTAATTAAGCAACAAAATACGCTGCCACACAGCCCCGGGTAAAGGAAAAAACTGTCCTCAGTTTAACATAGAGAGCTATGAAATAACTATTTCTTATAAGAGGAATAAAGTAAAATATTTGAAAATACTAATCGACTAAATTGATAACTAAACCATAGATTCACTTTAAAACAATGATGATATCACATTGGGTTTCAGAACATACAAACATTTACACAACCAAAAGGTAACACAATATATTATCACAAAATAGCTTAACAAAACTATGCTAAAATCATTAAAATATTCAGACATTTCAGTCTTTAAACCATGATAGAATTATATTGTCCAAATACAGAAAAATATGAAGAATTCTGAATCTCTCACAAGTTTCTTCTGTTGGAGTGGATGTAATCATGGTATGTAGAAACTGCATGTACGATGCAAAACGGGTATTGCAATTCGAATGAGTTGAAGATCAGGAACAGTCTGTTGAAGTACCATTACATTACTGCACTGTTAAAAATTTACTCAAAAATCACCATGATCAAAAGTTGTCATTCTTTCCGATCTTCTTGGAACGATTGAAGATGAATTGTTGAAGTTCATTATTTCGCTATTTATATAACGTAGAGCATCACAAAAGAAAGAAGTTGCGATTTATATCGAGAAGTGAAGCCACTGTTCAATTGAAGTATGTTGTCTCTTGGAGTCATTTCCCGGGAATGCTCCAACTTTCGGCATGGAAGAATCAACACAGTCCTGTGGGATATGACCCTTTTCCTGAAAGGTCGCATAAGTCTGACTTAGCAATTGTGTCAATTTTCCTGCGATTTGGACAAATCGTTTTACTCGGTATTACACAGGGTAATACCAAATGATTTTTTAAAATCATGAGATTTCCGAAACATTGCATGAGGCAATATCTGAAGAAATTTCTAGTTGGCATGGCACTGATTTACCGAAATCACATTATTCCAGAATGTGAAAAAAAAACAACAATATCATTTGGTATAGCAGTGATTTGCCCAAATCACTGAATTTCTAGTATCTTGCTACATAAGTGTGGATATTTGTTCAAATTGCTGCATTGCAAAGCACAAAGTTTTCGGCAATGTTCTTAGCAAACTGGAAAAAATGAAATGATAATCAATGGATGGATGGATGATTGGGGCTTAACGTCCTGTATTTTTGCACTTGGTAGGCTAATTAGGACAGGAGGAGGGCACGGCAATGAGGTGAAGGATGATTGAAACAGCCATCCAACATAGGCCCAGGTGACCCGGCAACAGCTGGATTCAAACCCCTGACCCAGTGATTGGCAGCCCAGCATGCTACCAATAGACCAACCCTCCCCTATAATGAAGTGATAGATAGATAGATAGATAGATATGGTAAGTGCAGCCCTCTAAGCCCAGTTCTGGGCGCTCACGAGGGTTGATTGATGACATGGGAGAGAGAGCGGGAGTCCTCGACATGTTACACATTTACCCCATGTGAGGGATCTTTTACTTGCCCAGCATAGAAACTGGTACAAGGGGCCGCCAATTTAACGTCTCATCCGAACGACATCCAGCTGGGATTTTGCTCATGAAGGTTCACTGAAAATTTTGGGTTCTCCACCCTGGGTTCGAACCCATGCAGGTAAAGAACTTCAGCGGAGCAGGCGGGAACCTTAACCACTGGCCTCCTAGATGCTGTTGTGATGAAAACATAATGAAAATCATAGTGAAGAGCCAAAAAAAAGGTTCTATTCTCTTTGTGGCAGAAAAGATGGATGTGATGTGATGATCTGCTGTCTGACGAACCGCCTCAGAAGCTGCCCTGCATGACCATGTGTGTAGTTGCCCAAAAAGAAAGTGCCAGATTGATCCATCATCATACCAGTATTTCAGAATACTGGAGTTTGTCCTGTATGAAATAGAGGTTAATATAATTCTGGACAACATAACTGTTCTAAATTATGGTAAAAACCAAAGGTGTGAACAATTGAAGACTCTTTTGGCTTTCCATAAAAATTCATGAAGA